>CAVLJG010000001.1:122799994-123999994 GCA_963669975.1 Acanthoscelides obtectus | reverse complement strand
ACATTTGTAAAGAATGTGGATTTCAAACAAAGCTAAAAATTCTTAATACCATCAAAATTTGAAAATCCATAAAAATAACACAAGATTTCAAATTTTTAAAATTTGCAAGATTTTTAAACTAATCAAATTTTCAAGATTTCCATTTCCATTTCAGGTTTCAAATTCTTAATTTCTAGAACATTTTCAGGATTTTCATACATTTATATTGAATGTCGTTTGAGAAACTATCTATTCTCGGTTTTTAAAGAAACAATAACCGTTCCCCTTGAAACCCTTGATGATTTCGAAAATTTTGACGATTTCTAAGAATTTTGAAAGCTCAAAATTAAGGAACATTTTAAAATTTGAACAACTGAAAATTTAGAAAATTTCGAAAATTTTGAGCAAGTTCTAGATTTACACCCGAATCATTATTGCCAACGTTACATACTAACACACAAATGTCACTTGGTAATCAGCTATTTCCCTCAGTAGACGTCAAAACGCGATGGATACTTGTGAAATAGAATTTATGGTTGCATTTTTAGATTAGGATATCCTGGAAACCGGAGTCAATTGAGAAATTATCACCACGGATTCAGTTTCAGCGCATCAAAAACCATCTGAAAAATATACTCTGATAAAAAACTATAGTATTTCGTCCATTATTGAGAATTCCAGACACAGACGCGGAAGCCTATGTCCCAAATACAATTCACACGCAACGAGCAAGCTTCCAGTTCCAGGCTAATTTGATTCGCAAACTACAAACTGTAAATCAATTCTCGATGACACTCATCGCAGCGGCCGAGACAAATTTGAATCGACAATGGCACACTGCGATGAATAGCCAGATCTTTGTAAACATTCCCTAACGAGTGGAGGGGGCACAGGGACGGACTCGGGGCAGGTGTCGCAGGATTTTCGTAAGAGCGTATTGAATGCCGTTTGAGAAATTATTTATTCCCGGTTTTTTTTAAGAAACAATAACGCTTCCCTGTAGAACATTCAAGATAAGATATACGAAAAAAGTATTATTGGAAAAAAATTGAAAATGCGTAATTTCTGAAATTTTGCAAACTGAAAATTTTGCTAATTTTCAATATTTTTGGAAGATTGAAAATTTTGAAAAATTCAGAAATGCTTGAAATTCTAGATAATGTTGCTAGTTTTATTAATTTTTGAAATTCAAAACATTTCAAGTTTGAATATTTGGTATATTTTAAAAACATGTAAAATTTTGAAAATACTGAAAATTTGGAAAATATTGCAAATTTTGAAAATATTGTAAATTTTGAAAATTTTGAGATTTTTGATACTTTAGAAAATTTTGAAAATTTGAAAAATGCAAAGGCTGTCTTGTATGTTAAATATACAGGGTGGCGCATCGAAAACGAAACAGATGCATTTACGGGCAGCTCAGTTTTTTTTTTTTAAAAACGCTCAGACCCGTCGATTTTGTTTTCGAGGGGGACACACGGCGAGATTGTTGCTGAATTTTTTTTTAAGACAACAGTGAAGGGAACACATAGTCGACTTAGTAAGTAAATATTTTTCTCCCAATTGCTATTTGTTGCTACTGTTAATAATTGTTTCCAGCTCCAGACGATGAAGACATAGATCTTCGAAAGCTTGAGAGTTTAAGTTATAAGAGTTTACTTTTGCAATACTTTGCTTTCTACCCAAAGAAATTGAAGGATATATATATATACTAAGTGACATATAAATCCGAACACCCAGTTTAAATGGTTTTATTTTAATAAAATTTTGTATAAGTACTTAATGAAGCATAATAAGTAAATGATAAAAATTTCAAAATGATTGCACTGCTTTAAAGCCCTTTGACCTTTAATAATGTGTGGATGCACCCTGATGTGCTACGCACTCTCCAAAGCGCCTAAGCATGCTTCTGATCAGGTGGTCAATGTCCTCCCGTGGTATCTCATTCCAGGCAACCACCAACTCCTCTCGAAGTGCTTCTAGAGTCTAAGGAGGACGTTGCAAATTGAGCAATCTCCTACCCATCATATCCCACACGTGCTCAATTGGGGATAAGTCGGGAGATCTTGATGGCCATGGTAACAATGTGACATCATTATATTGAAAGAAGTCTATTGTGACTCTTGCAACATGTGGTCGGGCATTATATTGTTGGAAAGTTGGATCTGCCAGGGTGTCAAAATAGGGTAAAAGATGGGGTTCTAGAACTTCGTGGATATAACGCTGCGCGTTCATGTTACCTCTGATGGAGATTAAAGGTGACCTGGAACCATAAGCTATAGCACCCCAAACCATAACTCCAACAGTGTGATGAACATGTCTTTCAACAAAAAACTGTGGATTCCTCCTGTCACCACGTCGCTTTCTAACCCTGGCACGACCATCGTGCATGCCTAAACAAAATCGAAACTCGTCACTAAAGACAATACTGTTCCATTCCTGATCCCAGAGTGACCGTTGTCTGCACCACTCAAGGCGATTAGGTCGGTGTTCTCGATTTAAAGGGAGGATCCAGTGTGGCCGGTATGAAAACAAGCCAAAACTTCTCATTCGTCGGTAAACACTTCGCATGCCAATACGTCTTCCGTGTTCTGCAAACCATTCATTTGCAATGGACCTGGTAGTGGAGATACGGTCCCTTAAGGCCAATAATCTTAGGCGGCGATCTTCACGGTCTGTTGTTCTACGGCGGCGTCCAGTGCCCCTTGCTCTTTGCGTACGGCCTTCTCGAAGCCATGCCTGACAACACCTAACCACAGTGTCTACACTTCTTTGCACTCTAACTGCAATTGCCCGAAAAGAAAGTCCAGCTTCCCGAAGTCCCACTATACGGCCCCTATCAAACTCACTAAGTTGACGAAATCGTACAGGTCTCCGTACTCTAGGCATCGTAACCGATCGTAAAGGATGTCAAGAACCAAAATCCGCCAACGTTGATTCTTTACTGCGGCTGAAATATTCATTTTTAGAGCGTTAGTGAATTAAAAAAAAGCAGTATAAAAACCGGAATGTCCAACTGATAAGGCTGAAAATTTTTTCACTTGTTATTTGCAGTAAGATAAATACATTCACCAACTTTTATTAAAATAAAACCATTTAAACTGGGTGTTCGGATTTATATGTCACTTAGTATAGTTTGTACTACTTTCAGAAGAAATTTGACTAAAAGAATTTACTTAATAAGTGCTCTTCTTCACCACGCCCATGGTTTGTTTATCATTTTGTTGTTGAAAATAGCTATTGGAGCGTTTTTTTGTGGCAAAAACGTTATTTCTTGAAGAAGGATAAGGAAATTTTTCGTACTTAATTTAAATAGGAGTTTAGTACATAATTGCTGCTTTGTTTTTCATATGGACGCTATAATGGAATTTTGTACATATAACGGTCGATTTTAGTCCTTGCTAGTTCAGTGACCTTAGTAGATCATGAATTTGTTGTATCAATGAAAATTATAAGGAAATAGAAAGATCTGATGATTTCAAGGCTTACTTAGGAAATAATGCAACGCCAACGTATAACAAAGATACATTTTTGAAATCAGAATTAAAAACTCTATTCATCTATGCAAAAATGTAGTATGGCGTCCTTAAGAAAAAATAAAGTTGATGCTGATGAACAAGAGACGAAACATCATATTGAAATTCTAATTATGCCACCTTGTAGAGGAGAAAAGAGGCAATGTTGATGTGGAATTTATTTTGAAATATAGCTACAAATAAAGTCAGGAAAAGATTAAACATATTTTGGAAAATTCGGTTTCTCCGTCTTTTTCCGGAAAATTTGTAATTTTCAGAATTTTGGTGATTTCGAAAAATTTTGAAAACATTCGAAAATATTGAAATAACCGGAAATTTTGAAATCTTTGAAAAAATTTAAAATTTTTGAAATAATGAAAATTTTGAGTCTTCAAAATGTTATTTTCGACAAATTTTTTGACGCGAAAGTGTAGCATTAGGTTGGCTATCCTCAGCTAAAATACGTCGATCAATGGTTTCAGTAACCGCATGACGATTTAACCTTCTTCAGCAATGGCAACGGTGCAGGTGAAGGTAATCGTGCCAGGGCGCTGATTACACGCTTGAAGCTGCCGGCTTCGCTTGTTTTTCCTAAATGAGTGGAATCAGTTCGTTAGTGTCGGAATCACAGTCGAGCAGAACAAAAAGGAAGGGAAAAGGGGCAATAATGCAAACAATTAAGGGATATTCGTCTGTCAGAAAGGCGGCTAGGTGTAAATGTGTGAATCCTGGTACTTTTGTCTTTTAAGAAATCGAGTGCGAGGGACTGCTTCTCCGTCGTTACGTATTCAAATTAAATTGCGACTTTTTGTCTTTGTTTCAGTTCAAAGGGAAGGACCTATTGATGCATCTTTCGTTATTTGTGAGTGAAATGTATGAAAAAATATGAGAACCTTAAGAATTTTGAAACATCAAAATATTTTGAAAATTTTGGGAATTTCTGAAAATCAGAAAAAATCAAATTTATTTGTGAATGAGGTATTGATAGACATTTCTCTCTATAACTTAGAAAGTACCACTCAGATGTTCACCTAATTTTGACAGAAGATCGCTACTATGCCAAGGACCAAAAAGTTTCGTAATTTTTGAAAATATGTTCAGTGCCGGCAGAGATACGGATGAAGAACGAAGAAAAAATGCCCAAACTTCGCGTTTTGACGCTCCAGAGGCTCCTGATCATTTCCAGGAAAATTTTTCGTATGATTGCAACACATCATTTCCATAAATGGTGAATGCGCCACATTTAACTAGCTTTGCCCTTTCACCATTTATAAGCTACCGACCGTCTAGCCACAGAACACGTAAGACTGAAGAAGTGGGAGCTGCACGTTAAATAACGGGAACACCGTTGACGTTTTGTCAGATGGTTGCGCCGCCTACTTGCCTGGAGATCTGGAGGAACTATCGAAGGAATTCAAAGAATGCGCCGGGAGATTAGGAATGTGCCGAGGATTTAGTTTGTTTACTATTTAAAATCTGTTGAAAGTGATATTTCCCATATTCAAGAAATATTTTATGAGACGCATAAAATATCCTCAATAAAGGAAACACCTGATTCAGCAGTTTTGCTGGTAACCAATTATGGGACAATAAAAACTAAATCCGTAATTAATAAAATATTTAATAGTTAAATATATGAATAATAATAAGTAATAATTTAACATCCCAGTACATTGATAATATATAAAGGTATTTTTGGACATCCGGAGCTTTCTCTATATTATTAAGTGAATAAGTGATGCTTAAAAAAAATTCAAATCATACATTAGTAGCATAAATAAAGATAAAAAGGGAACCTCGGTAATCAAAGGAAGTGTTTAGCAAGCACTACCTATTGTTAATCCATCATGAGGTATATTTATCACTGAAACGTAAACATTCATACTAAAACAACAAAAAATAAATCTTTGTAGTTAAATAAATAACTGACAAAAATATAATCTGAAAAAAGAAACACTATTTTTTATAGTGTAAAAATGAGGAAAATTTTCTTCATGGAGGAATCAAAGTTAAAAATAAACAAGACATTCCTCATACTTAAAACCAAAAGCTCCTGATGGCTTTAACATTACAGCGAGTAACAAAATAAATAATTATTCTTCGTTCACCTGTTCCCTCCCAAGGAGGCTGCAACTATGAAACAAAAATATTGTTTAGGTATAATATCACAGTATTTGGTTACTGAAAGTAAATAGAAAATTCAATGAATGAAGAGTGCTGGACTACATAAAAATTTCTTACTTGTTGATATATGACTATTAGTAGTCTCACCACTCCTTTTCAAAGAATTTCTCTTTACATATTTGTAAATTCCCAACCGAGCAGTTTTGTCAATTATACCTTTTGCCACATCATGCTGCTGACAAAAGCTGTAATTTTGAAGGATGCAGGAATGCTTCTATTTAAATTTTACTTCCAGTTGGTCTTCTGTACCATGCTGCTCTAAAAATGCATACAGCTTTTCATCCAGAGGACCAATCAGGTTAATTAAATCGTCACTTGTGTACTTCAATCGCTTTTCCTCATCATGCTCTTTAAACGTCACAAATAGATGTTTTCCGGTGACAACCAAAGAAAATAGCCTTGCACAGGATTCACAATTACTATCAATTTTGAGTCTATCCCAAATGTACCCAGTCACATAACCATTTGAAGGATTCCATTCAACAGAACTGTCCATTATTTCCATGTCAGTCCCTTAGAATCTCAGGGTCTAAATCAAGCACTGTATCATTCATTACTTTGGTCATATTTATCCAAAAAGTCACTGAAATCGACCAAAGTATCACAAAAATCGATTTCACAATAGAAAAATGTGTGCTGAAATTATTAATAACTACTGTTTTTAAGGCAGCAACAACTGATGACAGGTGAGATTTGTGTTGAAGATACCATGCTGTCTTACTTGACCAAATAAATTTTCCAGGCAATCTTGATTTAAATTTCTCAAACAAAGATATTTTAAGCCCTTCTCCTTAAGATCCCTCCATAGTGACATAACAGATCTGATTGTTATTTGCCAGCCTTCAACAAATTTGAAATAGTTTGATTTGTAAAGCCGAGCGACAATGAAAATTGATTTTAATTTGGATAGCCTTGAGCAAACATTCCGGTGGACTTTATACATAATTAATTCCTTAGGACTCAATTCCTTCTTTGATGTACCAGATTTTGTTAATATGCCAGAGCGCTTCTCTAACAAAAAATAATATTTATCTAAATAATTAGATTCTGTTCTAGAACCACTTCCACTGATTTCAATGTTTTGATCTTCCACAATAACACTGGAATTTTCATTTTGCTCAAAAGAGGTTGGATTTGTGGTAGCCTCTGCAGAATAAAACTCGAGATACTCAGTAGGATGACTATTATTTGAATTTAACACTGTATTGGGGGACACTGGTATGGTGAGATATCTGAGACGTGCAGGATTTTGCGGACTATTACGATCAAAATGATCTTCACAAACATAATAATTGGAAACTTTACGAGTGGCAGATATCTTACAAGCTGCCTTCCATGCAGCAACAGTTTTTTCATACTTTGGAAAACGATGAAATACTTTATTTTGGATGATGATGATGACGATCCCATCACAAATGAATACTTGAATATCCTATCACGTAACGGATTTCTGTCCTATATAAACCTACCTACAAGGTCCATCAGTGGCACATGTATAGATCACTGCTTTGTGAAAGACCTATCCAACAAAATTACTTGTATACCAATAATCCTAGAAAGCGATATTACTGACCACTTCTCCACTATTTTACTGATATCTTCAAATGAAAAACATTCTAACATCCCTACCGTTAATAACAACCAGGAAAATTACAAATTTTTTGTCGACAATTCAAAACTAATATCAAATGTCAAACAAGAATCCTGGGAACAATTATACTCTATAAATAATATAGACAAAGCAACGGGACTGTTCATAGAGAAAATAAAAAACTAATAGATATTAGTACCAATAAAGTAATAATTAGTCACAAAGAGAAAAGCAGAAATGCCTGGATTACCAAAGGATTAATAACATCGGCAATAGAAAAAGAAAGACTATATAATGTAATGAAACTAACGCCAACTACAGAGAATACCGACTGCTACAACCAATATAAAAATAAATTTATAGAACTTGTAAGGCAAACCAAACGAAAACATTACCTAAATAAATTGAATAATAACTTAAATGATCCTAAGCGGCTTTGGACAACTATTGATGAGATTACTGGGAAAACAAAAGTTAAAGAGTGTGTCACCGAGTTAAATACAACATCGGGAACAGTATTAAAACATACTCAACAGATATACGATGAATTTGTACAATTCTTTACTGACATAGGCGAAAATTTAGCAAGTAATATACAAGCAAATGTACAAAATACTCAGCCTCCAAAAAGAACTTGGAACTCATTTATTTTGGATAAAGTCGAGCAATGTGAAGTATACACCACTGTTATGTCCTTAAAAAATCGGAAAAGTCCTGGGTTCGATGGTATTAAAAGCGAGCATTTGAAAATTATAGCCGAGGACATAACAGAACCACTCACTTACCTAATCAACAAATGCTTTGAATCTGGCATATATCCCTCAATTTTAAAAAAAGGTAATATAATACCGATACATAAATCAGGAACAAAAACAGATGATAACAACTATGGACCAATATCAATAATATCCAGTGTAGCAAAGGTTTTTGAAAAAGTTTTATCTACTAGAATGATTCGATACCTCACAAAATTCAAAATTTTAAGTGAAAATCAATACGGATTTACAGAAGGGAAGGCTACATCGGACGCAATAACTAAAATTGTAAATCAAATACATCAAAATATTGATAACAGAATCCCTTCAATCTGCATTTTTGTTGATTTAAAGAAAGCTTTCGACACAGTTAATCACAAATTATTATTAGAAGCATTGGAGAGAATTCGTTTCAGAGGAAACGCGTACTCACTGATCGAAAGTTATTTGTCAAATCGCCCACAATCTGTGCAGATATCAGGATCATTCAGTAAAGAAATGTATATTAAGTGTGGTGTCCCACAAGGAACTGTCTTAGGTCCGCTGTTATTCAATATATATTTAAATGATATTTTCCAAATTAATTGTGTTGGCAAAATAACTAGTTTTGCAGATGATACTGCAATATTATATGAAGGCACTGACTGGTCTGATCTGAAAAATGTAATTGAAAATGATTTTATCAAAATTATTCGGTGGTTTAACAGTAGAAAATTAAGCATTAACTACTCTAAAACACATTTTTTACCATTTGGATCTTATGCTAGACATCTGCCAAATTACACAAATTTCTCCTTCAATATTAATGATCAAAAAATGCAAATTAATAGAGTGCCCAACATAAAATACCTTGGAGTGGTCTTGGATCCTCACTTATGATGGGACATCCATGTCAATTATATTTTAAAGAAAGTTAGATTTGTATCCTACAAAATTAAATACCTTGGGAATATATTGACAGAAAAATATCTTCGAACATTATACCATGCACTGATTGAGCCTCATCTCACATATGGTATATTAGCATGGGGAGCTGCATGTTCCTCACATATCTATAATTTAGGTGTTTTTCAAAAAAGTATTCTAAAAATGATATTTAAAAAACCGAAACTTTATCCCACTGAAAAATTATACGCAGATGTTCGAATGTATGATATAAGACAGCTTTATTTCTTACACAGTATCACTCACTACCATAAATTTGTAAGCACCGACCAAAAAATTAAACATAATCATTATACCAGGTACAAAATTCGTGGCACAGTAGTTCCTCAACCGCATAAATCTATAATGCAGCGATCATATCTCTATTTAGCGCCTAAATTTTATGAAATTATACCTAAAGACTTAAAAGATTTACGTTTCGGAAATTGTTTCAAAAGAAATTTAAAAAAGTGGCTACATTCTATATCTAGGACTGAAATTCATAAACTCATAAATACGAACATCAACTAAATACATAATCTACTGTAGCTAATTTTTGTCCTTTTTGTCATTTGCATTCTACAGTTTCAACTTAAATTTATTGGTCCATGTACAGGCGATGTCTTCTATTGGGCCTGTTTTGATTTTATATTTATTTACTCATATTTTTTGTTATCTTTGTACATTGAGTGAATAAATATTATTATTATTATTATTTTTGTATATACAAGCATTTTGCGAACAATGTGGAAATAGGAATTTTTACAAGAAGGATATTTGCATAAGTACTTTAAAGTAGTGATGTACGAATTCTCAACTCCAAATCCAGACATGACTGATTTGCAAACGAAAAACAAGACTATTGAATTATGCAATCTTAAGTATTCCTGCACACAATCACAAGTGTTTTACATTGAAAAATATATGACAAAGTGTATTAGTACTATTATTATATGAAGATTATAAACGATAATTTCTCGATTGGGGATTAAATCAATAATTAAAAATTTAATGTCTTGCTTATCCGAATCAGAACACAGACTGAAAACTAAATGGAAGTTCCCAGGGAAAGTCAAACTGTCGTTTGTCAAAAATCGAACTCTGTTAGTAAGAAAGTGTCCTAGATCTTGCCTGGAGATTTATGTGTTTTGTGCCTGGAGAGAATGACCTTGGTGTTGCCAGTTCGCTCATATGACGTGCCTCTAGCTCTAACATGACGTTCTCACAAAATGCAAATCTAGAATATCCAACATTGAGCAATATTACGTCCTCTATAAAATACCTCATTGTTATGTATTCCATAGCATATTTCACATGAGGTGGCTTCGGCATACCTAACCGATAGACGGTTTCATTCATCTTGACTCTCAAAGTTTATTGGATGCCGCACAAGTTCTATGAACGTCAATAAAGGATTCCTGAGCATCAGTCTGGTAGCGATCCAGCTATTCTAGCATTCCTTTTTTCTTTGCTGCATCTCCACAGTAATACGGATTCGATCGGAAAATTGAGATATTACCTCGAAGTTTTCTAGCATTAGCCGGTTTATTTTAAACGCCACTTTGCTGTTTTCAGGAGATTTTAAATGAAGTATTCACTGAGTTGTATTTTAAAAATATTCATGCTAGATCGATTAAGTGTGGTGTTAAAACAGGTATTGAGATTATATTCTTGGGAATTCTTTGAGGTGTATTTACATGCCGTTGAGAAACCTATCAAAGTTTCATAGCTTAGGTATTTGAGAGAAACTTAAATTTGGCAAAATCTTTTTAATTTTTTTCTAACTTTATTTTAAAAAATATCAAAAAACTGATATAATTTATTCCACTGGCACTCTTAGGAACTACATTATGAGGTTTTAAAATATTGTCAACTTTAGTTTTTTGTTTTATTTGGAAAATATTCGAAATTTCCCAATATTTTACAAATTTTTTGCAGTTTCTAAATATTCAAATTTTTCAAAAATACCAACATTCAATTTTTTTAGATTGTCAAAACTTTCAAAATTCAATGAGGTATATTATAGAAAATAGAGGAAGTAATATTGCCCAACTGTGGGTATCCAACATCCACCTTATTTGAGAATGTCACTCTAGAGCTATACGGCTGGTACTTTAAAAAATGGTGGATGCGCAAAGCTAACTATATGTATCACATTCACCATTTATGGTATCATGAGGGTTGTTCCAAAAATATAGTACCCACATTTTTTTCAGGCACATGGAATTTTTTATTTGAAAAAACTAATTCACAATTGGAAACTTTGACCTTTGAAGCGTCAAAAAGCAAAGTTAGGGCAATTTTTTTCGTCTTTTCCCATATCTCCACCGCCATTGGACAGATACTTAAAAACTGCAAAGCTATTCAAATTTCACCAACATTTGAGTGCTACTTTCTAAGCTATAGGGAGAAATGTCTAGCAATACCTCCTAACTCACAAATATTTTCAATATTTACAAAATTTTCAACGTTTTTAAAATTTTCAAAACTTTCAAAATTTTCAATGTACTAGAACCAATATAGGATTAATATAGGATTGTCACTGATAAACGTACATGTATTCGGAAATTCTGTAAGGACACTCAAAAGTCACTTGAATTGAGTTGTTCTATAAAATTTGTAAAAATTGACTATTGTATAAAGATTTGAAAAAAAGACCAAACGACTATTGCAACTAGTACAAAATTAACACACAGGATCGCTTAAATAAACGTCAGGATTGAGTTGAAGTATCGTTGTAAACAGTTTGTTATACCAGTCACAAATATAGCATAAGTAGACGTTAGCTTTATTTGATATTCATTGATTTAAGCATCAAATAAGGTTAAAGTTTACATAAGCTGCTATCTACAAGAAAGTTGTTTCAATTATTTTTTACACCCTCAAAAAAGTGTAAACAAATGAATTCGGAACTTAGCAAACCTTAAGTGAGCCTTGTCGTGCCTCCAAATGTATCCAACAGGTAACATAACACCACAAAATCACTGCATATTAGTACCCTACACGATATTCGATCACGCCGATGTTTCTTTGTTTGTACCCGAAGCGCGCGACGTGTTGCCTCCGCGAGATCCGAAGATCGACTGAACAGCAGCTGTCCGTTGTGCGCCGGCCGTACCGAAGCGCTCTCGATTACGTCACAGTCACATGTCCACGCCAATCTTGAAGCTATCCCATTTGCCAGCGGTGGCATAGCTCCGCCCACCGCGCAACCCACTTTCCGCCTAGATGCGATTGGCAGAGAGAAACGGACATGTGACTGACGTAATCGAGAGCGTATCGGTACCGCCTGCGCAGAACGGACAGCTGCTGTTCAGTCGATCTTTGGATTGAATTATGTGGTGTTATGTTACCTGTTGGTTACATTTGGAGACAAGGTTTGATAAGTTCTGAATTCGTTTGTTTACACTTTTTTGAGGGTGCAAAAACTAAATGGAACAACTTTCTTGTAGATAGTCGAGGCTTACGTAAACGTTAACCTTATTTGATACTTAAATGAACGAATACAAAATAAAGCTAACGTTTATTTATGCTACATTTGCGACTGCCATAACAACGATACTTCAACTCAATCCTGACGTTTATTATATAATTATATTATGTAATAATAATACTTTGAAGTTGAGTCATTAATTTTCAGATAATGATTGTAGAAGGAAGATAAACCAAAATATGTGTGTAAAAATAAAAAAAATGTTACCTTGTTTTAGTAAGTATCCTCCCAACAAGTATTTCAGTGCGGACCTGTCTTTGATCGTGCGGTCTTGGAGCACCGGCATGCCCTCACCTGTGAGGTCTTAAGTCACCTGATTCACGAGCCCTTTGTACTACATTAACAAAGGCACGAGGGGTTGGTTGCACTCGATTGGGAAACCGATCCGCATAAATCCGTGATGCCGCGTAAATAAGAATCATGTCCACAAGCTCAGCATTTTCGTAAACATGTGCCATTTTTGATTTCGTTTGAGCCACGCAACAGACACCACTATTCACTCACGCGTTACCGACTGACACTGACTGTATACAACTGAATAAAATAATTGTAAAAACATCGTTCCAAATTCTTTCGCTTTTTTGTTTCCGATGCGATGAACCGATAAGGCGGATTATATCCGTTGTTGCCAAACACGAGCACATAATATTATTATTGAGACAGGGCGGTACTCAAACTTCCAAAGGGCTATAACTTTGTTACTTTAATTTTACCAGAAAAATGGTAAAGGAAAAAAACATTTCTTTTGATCAGATCTACTCACTGTTAAAATAAATGACTCAACTTCGAAGTATATATATATAAAACGTATTCACAAAGCAGGAGATTAAGAGTATATAAGTAACTATAGACCAATAAGTGTAATCTCAAATTTAGAAAAGATATTTTTAAAATGCTTTAAGGTTAGATTGGTTGAATTTTTGGACTCTAATAAACTGCTGAGAATCAGTTTGATTTTAGACTTATTAAGCACTTCACATGCGGTTTACAAATTAGTCATCATATGCTTCTCTAAGCGCTGGAGGGACATGTGCTGAATGCATGTCATTTAGAGATTATTTAATGCATGGGATTTAGTGTGTCAGGATTGCGGATGTTCTAAGAGAACCAAAGACGATGTTTCGTTTAAAATGTCCTGTTAGGAAAATCGTTAAGTTAATCTGACGTAGAATGATTTGTCTACTTGTTTCTTTTCTTTTTTTGTGATATACCTGTGATACGTTCTTTCTGTGATCTCAAGTCAAATATATGACTTACAAAATATATAGGATTTTCTTTCATTTTGTTTATACTGTGTTTCAAGTTTCGTTGAGTGATTTAATACAAGAATATATATTGTACGATATTTATTAATTAATTACTGTATTGGACTGTTCTTGCGCATACAAGTTTTTAAACTAAGACGCTCATATACTATAGAGAAACTTTGTTTTGTTAATATATAGATATATATTATTTTTCTATTTGTAAAATTGGGTTTTGCTGAATAAATGTGGTAGAGTTTAGGGCGTACTGTGCTCTCCAACAAAAAGAAGAAAAAAAATAGGCGATTTGTGTTTTTATATTGTTGGCAATAGTAAGTCGTTCGGTTTTTTTCATCAGTCTGACAGTGTGTAGCCTGAATGGTACCTCGACGTTGTTGAAGAAGCCCAAATCTGTGGAATGTATAGTATTCATAGTTAATTGCCTTAACTGTTAGGAAAAGATATCCTTTAATTTCTTTGGGTAGAAGGCATTATATATATATATATATATACATTATCCTTTATTAATCTCTAGCTTTCAATGGACTTTGCCATCTTCATCAGGAGCTGCAATAACATTGAGAAAAAATAGCAACTATTGTGCAAAATGATTTTAAATTAACTTACAGTAGTATGTGAGATTGTATATATATATATATATATATATATATATATGCTTGCCCATTATTTTCCTACTTTTTGATATATATATATATATATATATATATATATATATATATATATATATATATAGGTGAAAAATTAAAGCTTCCGCCTTTTGTTGGGTACTTCGACAAGATTTAAGCAAAGAGGACTCTTTATACTTTTTTTTTAATTCTCTCTAGCTTTCAATGGACTTTGCCATCATCATCAGGAGCTGCAATTACAATGATAACAGTAGCAACAAAGGTGTAAAATGAATTTAAATTGACTCAACTTACAGTAGTATGTGAGGATGTTGCTAATTGTTGTTTACGTATAGGATGAGGGAAACGTCCAGTAACATGGTGAGAGCTGAATAGATTGCACAATAGTCAAAATTTATACAAAACATGACAAGAACAAGTTAAAAACAGATTAAAAATTATTTTAAAAATTAAAGCATTACATCGTGAAACCGCCTGATGATTGCACAAATTAGTGGTCATGGAATGATGAATTGATGAGTGACATGAAACCCTTTGACAGAAGGCCGAAGGATGTCAATGTCAGTATTGAAAGATGGAACGAATTGTGGGCGTGTGCCAAAACGTTGCCAAATCACTTTAGATGATGAGATTTTCAGAATTTTATGTTAGAATTTGTTAAACCGACCAGAGGCAGTTGAATAAACTATATTATTATTAATGGGAATTTAAATTAACAATTATTAATAAATCGTGAGGAGAGAATTATTATATTTTGAGTGGAATGAAATTTACTGGTGGAAACAGCCAAAACACAGATTCTAATTATGGTTGTGAAGAGTTGAAATTTGGGGAGATATGTAAGTTCTCCAATTTTTCGCAGTTTAGCAAATATGAGTAAAAGCTAGAGAGAATTAAAAAAAAGTATAAAGAGTCCTCTTTGCTTAAATCTTGTCGAAGTACCCAACAAAAGGCGGAAGCTTTAATTTTTCACCTAACTGGTCTAGACGACAATGACCACTTCTCAAGTTATATATATATATATATATATATATTGCCAACCTCACAGTGAAATTCATGTATATGTTTGTAACAGAACCTGGCAAAAATATGGGGAAAGCGTTGTTCGATAATTTTATACATCTGTTGCTATCTGATCTAAAAATATCACAGATTACATTTTCTTAGATGATATCTGCCCTCGTATATTGAATACTATCGCGTATGACATTTAGTATCATTTTCATGGGCTTCAAAAGTATCGAGATCCTAAAAATTGCTTCAATTTAATATCGGTAGTTGCAAACGCGCTGTGGCATTTTCGGCTTCGTTTCCTTTTGACCGTAATTCGTCGCTTAACTGGCAAACCAGATGGGGTAGAGAGAGGATGGTGACCTATATTTGCAGTTTATTAATAAATAAACGGTACGTCCCGTAGGATATCCTACCTCAGTATTTAACGCTGTTAAGGTTGATATCCGACATATCTATGTCCCACGATGATAAACTGGATTTGAGATGCAACTCAGCGTCAGGAACATGCTTTTGCGAGGGCGTGTTTCTCAGTCTATCTATCGGGGATGCGTTCATCATAAACTGTTACAGGGTGTAATGTGTACTAGTCTGTAGCAATGTCAGAGTAGATCATTGTTTAAATTTCGGAGATATACTAAGTGACATACAAATCCGAACACCCAGTTTAAATGGTTTTATTTTAATAAAATTTTGTATAAGTACTTAATGAAGCATAATAAGTAAATGATAAAAATTTCAAAATGATTGCACTGCTTTAAAGCCTTTTGACCTTTAATAATGTGTGGATGCACGCATTCTCCAACGCGCCTAGGCATGCTTCTGATCAGGTGGTCAATGTCCTCCTGTGGTATCTCATTCCAGGCACCAACTCCTCTCGAAGTGCCTCTAGAGTCTGAGGAGGACGTTGCAAATTGAGCAATCTCCTACCCATCATATCCCACACGTGCTCAATTGGGGATAAGTCGGGAGATCTTGGTGGCCATGGTAACAATGTGACATCATTATGTTGAAAGAAGTCTATTGTGACTCTTGCAACATGTGGTTGGGCATTATCTTGTTGGAAAGTTGGATCTGCCAGGTTGTCAAGATAGGGTAAAAGATGGGGTTCTAGAACTTCGTGCATATAGCGCTGCGCGTTTATGTTACCTCTGATGAAGATTAAAGGTGACCTGGAACCATAAGCTATAGCACCCCAAACCATAACTCTAACAGTGTGATGAACATGTCTTTCAACAAAAAACTGTGGATTCCTCCTTTCACCACGTCGCCTTCTAACCCTGGCACGACCATCGTGCATGCCTAAACAAAATCGAGACTCGTCACTAAAGACAATACTATTCCATTCCTGATCCCAGAGTGACCGTTGTCTGCACCACTCAAGGCGATTACGTCGGTGTTCTCGAGTTAAAGGGAGGACCCAGTGTGGCCGGTATGAAAACAAGCTAAAACTTCTCATTCGTCGATAAACACTTCGCATGCCAATAGGTCTTCCGTGTTCTGCAAACCATTCATTTGCAATGGACCTGGTAGTGGAGAAACGGTCCCTTAAGGCCAATAATCTTAGGCGGCGATCTTCACGGTCTGTTGTTCTACGGCGGCGTCCAGTGCCACTTGCTCTTTGCGTACGGCCTTCTCGAAGCCACGCCTGACAACACCTAACCACAGTGTCTACACTTCTTTTAACTGCAATTGCCCGAAAAGAAAGTCCAGCTTCCCGAAGTCCCACTATACGGCCCCTATCAAACTCACTAAGTTGACGAAATCGTACAGGTCTCCGTACTCTAGGCATCGTAACCGATCGTAAAGGATGTCAAAAACCAAAATCCGCCAGCGTTGATTCTTTACTGCGGCTGAAATATTCATTTTTAGAGCGTTAGTGAATTAAAAAAAAGCAGTATAAAAACCGGAATGTCCAACTGATAATTTTTTCACTTGTTATTTACAGTAAGATAAATACATTCACCAACTTTTATTAAAATAAAACCATTTAAACTGGGTATTCGGATTTATATGTCACTTAGTAAATATGTCCATCTCCCTCATCCATACACATGCCACCTACCCCTGGGTGTGAGAACGTTTGTTCGGTAAACTCGTACGACGTACGTTTTTTAGTTGTGTGTCTCCGTCTCTGAAACTTTGTGGTTATGTATGGATGCCCTTCAATCATATTTGTTAGAGTGACAACTTAATTGACATCGGCGCGCAATTTGGGTTGTCCTGTTATCGATCTTCAATATAAAATTGTACTATGCCCGGAAATACGATCAATGGAGAAGGCCGACAACTCGTGCTAAATCTATTAGAGTATTCTCAGGAAGTGAATGAAAACTCTGTTACCCGCTTCATGCGTGCAGAAGAGAGTAGCAGATGCGCTGAAGATTAAGATCGGTTCAAGGTACTACTTATTTCATATGGTGTTGATGACGTAACCGCCAAGACAGGCGACCTCAACTGTATCAGAACGGATAAAACTTTCCTGTAAACCTAATGCAATACGAACCTTTTGATCCCGAATACTCAATCTCGATATCCTAAATGGGATTTGCAGCTGCGTACTTCATAAACATATACAACTGAACGTACAAGTAATCGGAAGCTGAAACCGTTCCCCGCTTTGAATATAATTGAAGAGGATTGAGTTCGATGAGTATCGCGTGAAATGCTCTACGCGATTACTAAGCATGTTCGCTTACAACAGTTGACGATACATAGAGCAAGCATTTTAACAGGGGTAAACAAAAACTAAGATAAAACGTTGACGTTGTTGCCACAGCTTGCTTTAAATGTAGTCATTAAGTATATGTTGAGTACAAATAGTCTAATCATATTAGACGAAAATAAACCTAGTTTGCTAAATAATTTTAAAGTCCGGTTTTATTGGTCATAACTTAATTGCTGTTAGTTCGTATCTTCTTATATAAAGAGTTTTTTGGCTCCCAGCAGCACTTATATATTATATATTAAATCCCAAAAAGCACGTTCTCTCATTCTTTATTGTCAAATCAAGTTTTCCCACAAGAATTGGTGTACCCATTTTATGCGTCCATGTTTTAAATGCCCGCTTGAACAACTTGCAAAAAAAACAAGAATGTAAAAATTGATCGAGTAATGCAGGCCATGAGCGGCCGGTCCTCATAATAGATTGCAATCAATTAAAAGAAACAATTTAGGAAAATGGAAAATCACGGGGAATTCGTCTGTTGGCCTCATGGGTTGGTTGGAGCTTCGACGGGAACGTTTCGGATGTGATGTTAGGTAATTGTCGCTCGACAAAGAATGGCTCTCAGGTAAGTGTTGGTTGTCAGAAAGTTATTTTAAGTTACGCATTCGTTTAATAAACCAACGTCCAATATCGCACCGAAAATATCGAACCGAAAAACACATCGGTATGTATGGAAAGTTCGTTCAACTGCTCAATAATTGTAATGAAAGGGCGAGAAAGGAAATTCCATTTACATTTACATTATCGCTAAAGTTTTTATATAGCCGCTTTCAATGCGAGCTCCCCGTGCGGCTTTTTAATCAAGATCTTAAATCGCCTTAGGAAATTTGTTCTTCACTCCCGCAGACAATCTTTCTCGTGTTTTTTTTCCACCCAGCTTTTTGATGCTTGTTCGCTCCACATCCTCCGCAACCTTTCCTTTTAAATTTTTTCACCACCTCCCATTGTTGCCTTCTTATCTGTCTGCCTACTTGTCTGTCTCCGACCTATACTGCATTGATCAAGACGAATAAGGACGAAATATACAGGGCCGGTTTGGCAGACCAAAGCTGCTACAGAGCGGCCACTGAACACGTTAAGTATCTCAATCGAACAAGGGCTGGGAGCGCTATCGCGTGTAATCCTCGTGGTAACATACCGTATATACAGGGTGTCCCATTAATGAAGGAACTGAATATTAAATAAACAATAAACATAAGATACTGACAGATATACAGGGTGCGATACATACTATAATACAATAATACAAAGTGATATATTTTGTTATATATCTGGATAGATCGTTTCAAAACAGTGCTATTGGAATATAATTTTGATGATTCGATGTTCGAGTTAATGGGTATTTTATTTAAAAGGATACTAAAGTTTAGCAGCCTATACAGCTGCCGTATTGACGGGTGAGGTAGCCAAGTTTTTATTATCTCCATCTTCGTCTTCCTTTTGTGGATTTTATGAATGATCAATACAGGATGGTCTAATATGCAAAAGTTACCTTTAACAATTGGTTGGCACACCCTGTATATTTAAACTTTTTTGGATTCCACTTTTCCATGCTTTTTCATGAGACAGAGGTCAATGGTGTGTATACAGCTTCTGAGCTATTTTAAATTATTCATAAACTGTGCACACTATGAAAACAAAAGATATACCTCAAATAGACAATGATCTCAGAGGTTTTTGCAGGTCAAATCTGTAAATTATTATAGCAACCATTATTTTTGACTGCAGATTCATGTCTAGCTCAAGATTCGGCATCAGAATGCTTTTTCATACATGAGGTCAAGTGGTCATAAGTGTTTAACCAGTATGACCTATTGTAACGTATAAAAAGTACACAAATGCTCCAAATCTAGGAGGCTATTTTTTTGCAAAAGATTTTGAGATTCAATAACAGGATGCATTTTCATGCATGAGGTCAAGCGGCCATAAGCGTTTAATGAGTATGACCTACTGTACCGTCCAAAAACGACAAAAGAAAAAAGGTTTCGAGAAAAGTTTTAGGATACCTAAATCGCAATTTGTCCATGACCTCAAATATGACATATAATGACCTCAGAGGTCATTTGAAGATTCACATAGCAACCACTCTTTTTCAAATAAGGTTTGTTTCGAGCTCGACATTCTACATCACCGTACAATTAAATGTATGGAAAGTACACGAACACCCGCAAGAATTTGATCACTACGCATTTTTTACCTCAAATATGAAAAAGGCTATGTCCTAAGAGGTCATTTGGAGGTCCAGTTTGTACATCCAAAAAGCAACCATTACTTCAGACAGCAGATTCACGGCTTGAACGAGATTTTATGTCAGAATGCACAAATACTGCAAGAACTCGGAAGCTATTTTTTTGAGTTTTGAAAAAAATTCTAAGATATCTGAAAAGCAATTATGGCTTCAGATGTCGTTAGAAGATAAAGTTAATTCAAATAGCAACCACCATTTTTCAAAGCAGAAGTACACAAATACTGCAAAAACTTAAAATCCACTTTTTGGAAAAATGCTTAAGGATATTTGAAAATAAATTTGTCGATGATCTCAAATATGACCTAAGTAGTCAGAGGTCGTTTGGAGATCGAGTTTGTGAATTCAAATAGCATTCACTTTCTATAGCAGACCTTGAGTTCCTGATTTTATATCAGAGTGCATTTTTATACATGAGGTCAGCCGGTCATAGTGATTCAATCACAATGACCAAGTGTAATATTTAAAAAGCACATGAGCCCGCCAGTACGATCTATTCAATCACGTGACAGATCATTCCAATAGCAACCATTCAGATTCATGTTTTACTTGAGTTTCTATATCCGAATCGATTCTCATGCATGGGGTAACGACTGTAAGTACACGAATACATTTTTTTGAAAAAAGGTTTTGAGGAAAGTTTCAGGATCTCTGAAAAGCAATTTGTCGATGACCTCAAATATGACCTAAATAATGACCTAAGAGGTTGTTCGAGGATTAGGTTTGTGAATTCAAACAGGATCACTATTTTTCAAAGCAGATTTGTTTTGAGCTCAAGATTCTTCTTCAGAGTGAGTTTCTATACATGAGGTCAAGCGGTTCTAAGTGGTAACTGTGACCTACTGTGGTCATTGTCTAAGTCATATTTAAGGTCATCAACAAATTGCTGATCTGATGTTCTAAAGCTTTTCTCGGTAACTTTTTTCCAAAAATGCACGGTTTCCAGATTATCGGAGTATTCATGTACTTTTCAGACGTTACACTAGGTCATACATATTGAACCACTTATGGCCGTCTGACCTCAGGTATGAAAACTAATTCTGACTAAGAATGTCGAGCTTGATACGGATTCGCTGTCGAAGATAGTGAAACCTCTTTTACATCTGTTTTCCAAAAAAAAATCGTCGTTGCCAAGTCTTCGGGGTATTTGTGGACTTTTCAGACGTAACAGTAGGTCAGACTGGTTAAATCACATATGATCATTTGACCTCGTGCATGAAAATGCACTCTGATGTCGAGCTTGACATGAATTTGCTCTCAAAAATGATAATCGCTATTTGAATTCACAAGTTTGACCTCCAAGTGACATCTAAGGTCATTGCTTAGGTCATATTTGAGATTATCGATAAATGATTTATATCCTTGAATATCCTTGAAGTTACCCCTTGAAGCGTGATTGCCAAGTCTACTGTGTAATCAGATACTTAATAAATACTATTGTCATCGTCGTTTTGATCTGTACAAGGAACTCTACCACACGACTATATTACGTATCCTAAAATAAGCTTATAATAAAGTAAATACCTCCGGGATATCTATTTTCTTCTGCCACCAAATTTAATATTGCCTTGTCCTGGAAAAATCGTGCAAGCCTTCCATCGTTCGGACTTCTCATAAATTAAATGAGGGTACAGATTTAATTAGGGGAGTCCCCAGCCAATTTTGTAGGGGTTATATTTACCCCGCCGTATTCCATTCGGCAGACGGAGCGAACTCAAGAACATTTAACAGCAATTTCGGAGTGAATTTGATTACGCAACAGGAAAGGAAAATGTTGTGATAAGTTAGTGACAGTAAACAGAAATGTCGATTGAAATGAGCTACAGATGAAGTTACTTCATCGTATGCTTAACTTTGGTGTTAACCTTTTTTATCACTCAGTATACAATCAACTCATATTGTAAAGGGGGCTAGAATAGAGATAGTATTTAAATCTTGCCTCTTGTAATATTATTAATAATAAAAAAGACGTTAATTATTATTATTGTATTGGATACTTATTAACGAACAACCTGTATACACCACCCATCTATATCAATTTGCCCGACGCTAATGTATCTTTAGGAACTTGGAACGTGTCAAATCGTGATGTCCTCTGGAGTATAGCGCATGTTCCTGTCACCGGATCAGATATGAAGCGTTCGAGAGTTTGTGTCCAAGTTTCTCCAAGGAGTTGCACGCGAAGTTGCCGGAACTTCACGCGATAGGAGTTTCCATGGAGCAGCTTGGGAGCGTAACATTGATAAGAAGCTCACAAGTGGTTAGTTTGATTAAACCGCACTGTAGGTGAAACTGAGTATTGGATAGATGGACAAGCTCGAAGTTACTTCCGGAACGATAAACAATCGTGAACTTATGAAAGGGGATCACTGGTAGTGTCTCCCTTCCAGATAATACAAGGGATCACACTGAGAGGCGTACCTTGAGGATTAAGTGATTTGTGGAATGATACTTCCTCCGATTTTGAATAATAGAGTTTTTTGCTTGTAGTAAGAACTGTTAGAGCCTACTGGGAAATGCATATGTTTGATTTCTACTCGCGGGTCGCTTAATTGTGCCCTCAAGGATGAACTATGAGTGTGGGCCTTGGTTACAATATTAGTGAGTCGGTATCCACGTACATAACTGTTGACTGATTGACTCAGGATCACATTTATAAACATTCCTTGAATATTGAGTGCCGTTTGGAGAATGATATCTCCTTCGATTTCTAATGAAATACAATTATTCTGAAAACAATAGCGTTATTCTTGATACCTTGAAAATTTTGATAATTTTGAAGAGTTCGAGAATTTTTATGGTTTTGAAAAGATGTAACGAGAACTGATACAACCCACTGCGGAAGTCAAATAATAAATCTCTACTTGAGGGTTTTCTAATGGTGGGTACTGGTCAGCTCTCAACCAACACTTAGCCCTCAGGGGTGGTCTATAAATGTGGGCCTTAGTTATATTAGTGAATCGGTATCCACGTACAACACATCACTGTTGGTTGATTGACTTAAAATCACATTTATAAACGTTGTTTGAGGATATAGTACCGATTTCAACAAGAAAAAAAATCAGCTTAGTACTTTGATAATTTTGCCAATTAGGAGGAATTTCAGAAATTTTGAAAACCTGTAATGATGACTATTACAGCCTGCTATGAAATGCAAATGTTGAATTTCCACTTGACGCATCTATTGGCGCGTTCTAATCAACCACAAATCAGCACTCAGCCATCAGGAATGGACTGTGAATGGTGTTAGTTCCAATATTAGTGAGGATTCATTTACTTCGATTTTAATGGAACAATATAATTATTTTGAGTATCTTGAGAACATTTTGGAAACTTGTAATGAGCACTGTTACAACCCACTGTGGAAATCAAATGTTAGATCTCCACTTGAGGATAACTTAATGGTGGGTACTGACCAACTCTCAACCAACAGTCAGCCCTCAAGGGTGAACTATAAATGTGGGCCTTAGTTAAAATATTAGTGAGTCGGTATCCTCGTACAATACATCACCGTTGGCGAGTTGACTTAGCCTCACACTTATAAACGTTCTGTGAGGATGGAGTACCGATTTGACCAAGAAAATAACGTTATTCTCAGCCTATTTTGAAGATTGGGAGAATTTTTAAAATTTCGGAAACTTGTAATGAGAACTGTTACAGCCTACTGAGAAATGCAAATGTTAGATTTTTACTTGAGGATCACTTAATTGTGCGTATTGATCAAGCCTCAATCAGCACTCAGCCCTCAAGGATGGACTATGAATGTGGGCCTCAGTTCCAATATTAGTGGGTCGGTATCCAAGTACAAGACGTCACTATTGCCTGACTAACTCAGACTCACACTTAAGAATGCTCCTTTAACATTGAGTACCAGTTAAGGAATGATCTCTGATTCGATTTAAATAATCAATACCATTGTTCCTAATACCTTGAGAAATTTCGATAATTTTGGAGACTTAGAGAATTCTTAAGAAACCGTCACGAGTACTGTTACAACACACTGTGAGAAGCAAATGTAAATGTAAAATCTCCACTTCAAGGTCACTAATGGGTACAAGTCTGCACTCCACGAACACTCATCCCTGAATAGATATCCTACTTACCGTTTCACAATTCAGTTGAACTATGGCTCATCGAAGAAAGAACCTACTGATCAGTGATAAAATACAGATGGCATCAGTGATGGCGAAAAAACTTATTATACTATTGCTGCACAGACTGCACCAGCAGCTATCAGGAGAAAATAGGAAAATAGAAATCATGTTCACAGTAACAGGTCAGAGAAATTTTCTAGAAGTAAACGACACTGATCAATAGACTATTTATTCTGGAGAAAAGGGTATTTCTATTCATCCTTAATATTAATAAGAGGAATTCTTGTAAGGAAACCATGCATTTTAACTCAGGAGTCTATTTCTAGACTCTTCTCTTTGTACACCTCATGATACGTTTATTGTACTTTTATAACCATTGCTCTTATCTTATATCTATATGCATGTGTTCTCTCTTTTCAACTATGACCTCTTGATTTTAATGTATGTTAGATTAATATTTTTCTTTATCATACAATCACTGTTACATCTCATAAGCTTTTCAACATTTTCTATCGAATGCTTTTCATAATATGGTGTTGTACCCGACTTAACTGTTCAAATTTGATGCATTTTGTGCTTATATTTTATTTTCCCTCCATATCTGCTAGCATGAAGATATGACTTCTTTGAATTATGGCAAATCTCATATCATATCAAATAATCTACAAGGCAATAAAGTATGTATATGTATGTATATCTATCCATTACGATTGGATATATAGAACAACACTGTCCACGAATCCCCAAATGATCAAATTCTAACCGATCTAGGCATATCTGCTCTTTATGTATTCAAAGTCCACCTTACCAAACAATCCCACAATCCCCATCCATTTGCTAATCCGGGTCGAATTGTCCGCATTTCGGAACGCGCGCCCTCTAAAGTCCTCTTGGGATTAGGATTAGGGAAGGTGACCATCGCATAGTCGGCCAGGGAGGAACGACGAAATTTTATGCATGTATTGCTATCAAATCCGATAATATCACAGATTATATTTGTTAAGGTGATATTATTCTGAAAAATAGTTTGATGATATAACAATGTATGAACACCAAGGAATGTGAATAGTATGCGGAAAGAAATACGTAGAAAAAACAGAAAGATCACTCTCTGTAAGAAGAAAAGTGCATAAAATGGGGAGAACTGAATAAACCTGGGATAGCAGATAAAGCACCACAGATAACTTTTGGATCATGCAAAGACCTTACGCAAAGAAACACACTGGTATCGGCGAAAATTCGAGTAAGTGGCCTTCATAATATTGAATGACAATGTTTACAGTAATCCAAGTGTTGATATTGAACTAATTTGGCAGCCGATTGTAAAGAGATCATCAACCATCGGAATGAGGTACATGTCACAACCAACCTCTGGCCATGTCGTCAAACGGTATAAATAGTCGCCAGTTCGCTTGATGATAACTGCAGATCACATCGATCGAAACGTTGTGAACCGAAAAACCTTATAGACAATGTATCCCGAGAAACAAGATGTGTACCTCTCTGTCCAACTGTGGCTTTCGATCCGCTTTAGGGCTGAAGGGCTAAATGCCATGGCACACGGTCGTATTGGCAAGCACTCAGTATGTATCCACCTGATACGTATATGCGACCACATGGTAGACTGTTTACTTAGTTGTGGTCAGCATGACTAGGAGTTGGGGTAAAGTTACAGTACAAGGACACTTGGATATCAGAGCAGGTGCAGAAATATTGTTTATGGGAAACGTGTTGGGCAAGATATCAAAAGTCGAATCTGTATTTTGTTATTTGTTCATTTAAAAACTGTGAAAGGTAGGTAATATGTAAGAATATTTGCGTACCTTATCTTGCCAAAACCACGCGTTTAGTAAGTCCTTACGAAGATCAAAAAAATTAACTATACAATAAGCACCTCTTTCAAAAGCTGCACTTATATTCTCAAAATAGACTTATCTGACCTGAAACCGAATTGACCGTCAGTAAATAGGTTGTTGCTTTCACATTAGTCGATCAGCTGATCTTTTAAAAGAATCTCAAGTATCTTAGCAAGTAGAGGTATAAGTAAAATAGGTCTATAATGTTTAAAATCGTTGAAATCGCATTTTTTAAAGACGGGGATAACTTTCGTTAGTTTGAAAATATACCACTTTGAACATACCAATTTTGTTGATGGTATAATAATAGGGTTTGAAAAGCTGTAATATTTTTTGCATGGAAAACATCAAAACCTTTAGGTTTATTTAATTTATTTATCGCTGCCCTGACTTGCTTGTGAGTAACTCCTTCAAAAAACAAAACCTTCTGCATGTGTTACCTCATGCAAATAGCTCATAATACGCGTTGAAGCTAAAGGTGGACATTACTCTATATTCCAGAGTGAGCAGCCGCTTAAGGATGTCTCTTAAATCTTTATTTATTCGGTGCCCCAATTCCACTAAAAGTCGAGATTATGAGACCCCAGCCTCACCTTTTCCAAGGCACTCTTATTCTCGCCAATCTCTTAAATTTCCCCCGGCTGCCATTTCAGGATCGCGTCGCAGCGCTCGATTTTCAAAACAACGCAACGTCGTGTTAAAGATGTTTTGATGAGAAGAAAAATCGATAAGCCACTTGTTGATATCTTATGGGTATAAGTGTACGTATAACACATACAGTTCTTTTACTTTCAGCCATTTAATGTCTCTAAAATAAGTGCTGATAATATAATACTTTCTTAAGTTATTGATCAATCTACAAAGAATTACATATAACAATAAATGAGTTTAAACATGATCAGAGATTTTGCACATTTTTTTTTGATTTCATGGTCAATAAATTTTTAAACTGCAACTCAATATCAAGTAGCGATTATGTTGTTATGAGTATGTGTCTTGTTTAAGTAATTTACGTAAATAAGGATCATTAAAAGACTAATACTATGTGACAAAAAAAAATCAATATAATATGAATACGAAAAAGCCTTCAAGGTTTCTTCAAGGAGACTGCCAAGACGGATTTTTAAAACGTAGAGGAATGTTTGAACAATGTTAGATACAAACATAAAGCGAAATTTTCAGATCAAACCCTTGTCTGTTGCACAATTTCCGTATTTAAGAAAAACTGAGAGAAATTCATCTGAATGCTGTCCAGGACCTCATGAGAGACATCTGAAAAAAGTTGTGCCTGGCAAAGAAGCAGAAAGGGCCACTGCATATAATTCGATAGTTAGGTATTCAGTTGTAATTTATGATAACTAGTTAGTGTTTAAATACATGTCTGTAATGTGTTATATAATTTTCACCTAGCCTAGACAATGCATAAGGAATAGTTCGGTCACAATAAAGTAGAATCATGTAAGACAATGGTTGTATAGTTGAAAAAAATTGAATCTTGAACTGACGCAACTGCTATTTAATTAGTGGCTTACACTTTTGTTGCATAATTACTTGCAGCCCTTATACAATCTTCAATGACTGAAATGTCCTATTAGGTGTGCCCATGTCGTTTGAATAGCTGTTTTACCAATGATCTTGCAATATACAATGCTGTCTAAGGAATAGTGTATAATAATTCTTGCAACCTTAATAGAAGTGATAATTCTTATTTGGGAGATGATAGCCGAATCAGTGAATCTGTGTCACAGTACAGAACAAAACAAGTATTTCTACACTGATAATTGATATCTAAAAATACGCGTCTATTTTATTCGAGACCCGTTTCCCTCAACGGTCATATATTTAACTATTTTATACTCTCTTTTGTTTCTTGTTCGTCCAGGCCTGCTGAGATTGATGCGATCAGCCTGGGAGCAGTACAACCGAAATAAATTGGCCTACTCGCAAAACCAACGCGCCTTCTGCTGCCTTATCCACAGAGCTGCAACTTTTTCCAGAACAATGTAACATATGCCACTTGGTTAACCCATTCGTGAGGGGATTTTAAAACTAGACATTTGAAAACTCAGATGGTTTTCGCAATGTTATCTGCGACCGAACGTTAGGTGTAGCTTATGAGTAGTTTTTACGGATCCAACTTTCCAGCCTTTGTTACTGTCAGGTTTAAAAATACCAAGCTTCATTTGCCTTTCACAAAATATGGAAGGCATAGTGTCTTGGGACCAAGAATATACAGGTTGCTAAGTACCTCCTTGAAGCAGTGCAAAACATATTCATAATTTTTTTGTCAGCGTTGTGTTTCTTTTTCTTTGTCAATATTATAACAAGCACTGAAAATAACTTTATAAGCTATTGTGTGCTATTGAAATATCTAAAATTTCTGATAGTATACGTTTTATACTTCACTGATGTGGTAGCTAAAGGTGAGCTGAGAATCAAAATACACGCCCAATCCCACAGATTCAATCTCCGGGTGAAGGCTGAAATGCGGTTGTTTATATAAAAATTGTTATGTGTATTTGTAGACGATCATTTGTTGTTGGAGGCTTTCACAATCTTGCCAACTAGAAATAGATGTGTAAAGCTTCAGGTCATCAGCAAACATAAGCTTGTTGCATGTTCATGAAATGCAGAAATCGTTCACGTCTAAGACAAACAATAGGGGACCCAAATTGGAACCTTAAGGTACACTACTACTTGTTCTCTATATATACATTCAGTTTGTCACCATCAACTCTCCTAAGGAAATAGTAGACACCGTACCTGTAGCTCAGTCGAGGCTGATATAGCTGAAAAATAACAGTAAGAAGCAGAGGGTGAAGAGCTAATTAACCTAGCTTGGAAGCCGTCACTTTTTGTAGTATAAAGGGCAGGAAAGGACATTGTGACGCTTTATCCACTAAAAGCTTTTGTAAATAAGTGTCGGTCTTAAGCTTTATCAGTTGATGGACGTTGTTTAATTTGCCGTTTTTGTTCCTCGTTTATAAGGTACAGTCGAGTAAGGAAGTGGATTAACAAAAAATGTGAGCTATATAAGCGATTAATAATAATAATAGCAATAATGATAATGATTATGTTTAAAAAAATCTTTTGAAATAATACTTACCCCAGTAAAGTAATTATGTCATACTGAGCTTAATAGTAAACACCTTTTTAAGACTCTAAGCACTTCAAGCGTACCAGCATAGATGTACTGGTTTGGAATAATATTACGGACAGAAGAGAACATTGAAAGGAGTACGAGAGCGACTCTGATAGGACACAGAAAACACAACCCTAAGTCTAACAACCTAAGAATTTCATTAACAAGAGAGGAACGGAACTTGTAGGCATCAAAAACATGCACAATAGGCATTTTAAACAAATGAGAGAATATGTCCATCAAAGAAAACTAACAAAAGTTAAAAAGACTGCTGTGGGGTTAGACCCAATTCCATATCAAATGCGTAAACTACTTTATGAAAAAATGGCACTTAACTCTTTCTAATACAATTTTCAGTTTCACCTATCACGAGACGTGGGTTTTGTCCTTGGATACACTATTGTGCCCAAACATTAAAATTTTCATCAACATTCTATAATTTTGATTATATACACTTGATGGACGTTAAATAGATAAACCTTCCTCAGATTACAGCAATAGGCCTTTCATAATTTTTATTATTGTTATACTTCTTCACAACTCCGAGTCGTTGTCAAACCACTGACTTTGAGAAAGCTTCATCTCTAAGTATCTCTTAATATTTAAGTGCTGGATAAAATACGAACCTAAACTTTTTAAATGCATCCAGCACGGAGCTTATTCATTTCCAAATTAAATTTAGAATTTTAACGTTACTTTCGGGTTATTAGTGTCAGTAAACATTTGTAGCTTCCGGGCTTTTACTCGACAGCTGGAGTAGGCCCTAAGAAGTTTAAATTAAGAAGGGTATCATCTTTTAGAGCCTTTTCCCCCTTTCTGAAGATTACCTTTCTCATTTATGAAGAAACTTTTAGAATCTTATTCTTACACCTCGCGAAATGGAAAATGCCCCCTTCATAGCAAGTCTTCCCAAATCAGTTTTTGAGAATGAAACTTTTATATGAAAGACGTAGAAAACAAAAATATCTTGAGTGGAACCTAAGAACTGCAGTTCACGCGTGACAGCTTCTCGTAGCGTGGGTTGAGATGTCAAAGTCTCTGAAGTTTGTCCAAGAATTCAGCATAATTTCTGGAGTGTGACCTTGCTAATACAAAAAGATAATTGAAAAAACTAACCTGAGGCATCCTTGACATATTTGCAATCCTATGCTACACTTCTTGGATAAGATTAGGTACATGTGATGTTAGATCCTTTTGGGTAACAGCTATGACAGCTACAGGCATTTTATCAAATTTTTTTAGTTTAAACCTTTTCCTGAAGGTGTTGACACAGCTAAGCTCGTATATGTTTGAAGGGTGGTAAAACTCGGTAGTAGCAACCAGCGTAACTAGGTGCGAATTTGTGTAAACGCTTTTTTAACAACTTACAACATATTGCTTTTTCGCTACAAACAATTTTTTAGGGTACTTCCACCATTCCAAACAAAAAAGATCTTTAGTAACTCTCCTCTATCGGAATCAGACAGCGGAAATCGCCGTCATAAAAGTAGATGTGAAACTTAGAAACTATAAAACTGAGAAACTGAGAAATTCAGAAACTGAGAAACTGAGAAACTGGGAAACTGAGAAACTTAGAAACTGAGAAACTTAAAAACCGAGAAACTCAGAAACCGAGAAACAGAGGGACTGAGAAACTGAGAGACTGAGAAACTGCGAAACTGAGAGACTGAGAGACTGAGATGATGAGACGCTGGGAAACTGAGAAACTGAGAAATTCAGAAACTGAGAAACTGAGAAACTTAGAAACTCAGAAACTGAGAATCAAAGGTACTGAGAGACTGAGAAACTGAGAGATTGAGAAACTGAGAAACTGTGAAACTGAGAGACTGAGATGATGAGACGCTGAGAAACTGAGAAACTGAAAAACTGAGAAAACGAGAAACTGAGATGCTGAGAAACTAAGAAACTGAGAAACTGAGACACTGAGACACTCAGAAGCTGATAAACTGAGAAACTTGGAAACTGACAAAGTGAGAAACTGAGAAACCGACGAACCGACGAACGGACGAACCGAATGTAATCTTTCCGTCTTAACAGTTAATTACGATTACAATCGAAATGGAAAATGTCTCTCATGAATGTCAAGTATTTGCCTAGCCCAATTTTACCCTATCCAAAATCGCGTCTTCCCAGTTCTGATAGTGTGTCGCAAGATCCGAAACGATCAGCCTCTCAAGCGCAACATGCCTCTCGTTCCTTGGAGACGTTTTTTCCTCCATAAAGCGCATCTCAGTTCATTCTACCCTATTCCGAAAGACATATTCCCCAGTCCTGAAAAGTGACGTAAGGTAAGAAAAGATCAACTGTACGCCATATTTCCTGATTTCAAAAAGAATAGCTGTAATAAAACGTTTTGTCCCTCGCACAACCCTCCTCAATTTGTATTCATCTTGGATGCCTCTATATCAATTCTCCTCCATGCGTTTTGTCTTCTCCAGTCTTCCACAACTTTTTTCATAGCCGCAATAAAAACGCTATTTTCTGAGCTGTCTAACGTTGAACTCCGTTGTGTATTTTCTTCGAGATGTTTCTTGCTTTACGACCGGTGTAATCCAAGTTATTACAGCAGAAAATGTATGTAAAAATTTCTTAATATATTTTTCTTAGATTAGGTGCAATGACTGGTTCACTGCTTCGAGCATGATATTGAACAAATGTGCAGACTAAGATCTCAGCGCTAAAAACGCTACTTAATTTCTGAAAGCCAATATTTGCATAATTGAATAGCGTTTTTACGTATTTTACAATGTCTGTGTACCTGCTAAGTTGGGTAGGAGGTTGGTCCCAGATAATATAATAATGTTTATTTTCCAGAACACAAATTAACGATTATGAAAAAACCTTTTAGTCTAATAAACATAAGATAAAACCCGCAAGGAGCCTTGTATACCTGATTGTATAAAAAATAACTTGTAAAAAGTACATACAAATTGTTTAGAATAGCATAAGATTGACATTTAATATTAAACAGCACGTGTTACCTGGCACAGTAAGGGTAGGGATAACTACTTGATAATGAACTGTTTTTGTTAGGTGCCGTAGTCAAAACCATCACCACGTCAGGGAGCTGCCATTTATTTTAACAGGATAGCCTCTACATTTTCCCGACTAACAAATAGAAACTTATATAAGGCTAGTAACAAATTTGCATATTCGCCAATTCAACCCGACTTAGATTTAGCATATCGAAGCGATCTCTATACTTTACCAAGATAAAAAGCCCATTATCGAGGACAATTTTTTGCGACGTCGAAAGTTGTCGTGAACTCCGAAGTTTGCTACTGCCTTAAAGTTTTCCTCATCGTTTAGCGCTGTGTTTGTATCCTGAAAGTTTGGCCGTGAAATATGAAAATGTAATAACGGTGTTTCAGCATTAGCATTTTCATAGTCGCTTGTCTTGAGTTGTCCCAGGTGTTCGTGTAATGTTAATGCTAGACCGCTTTTTGTTTCTATTTTTTTCCAAACTTGCTCGTAATCACCGAGAGTTAATAACAATTTCTCATATCGATCAGATCTTTGTCCGACATATTGTGATCCATATTCATCTTATCATGTTAACTAAGAAACTAAGAAACTAAGAAACTAAGAAACTAAGAAACTAAGAGACTAAGAAACTAAGAAACTAAGAAACTAAGAAACTAAGAAACTAAGAAACTAAGAAACTAAGAAACTAAGAAACTAAGAAACTAAGAAACTAAGAAACTAAGAAACTAAGAACTAAGAAACTAAGAAACTAAGAAACTAAGAAACTAAGAAACTAAGAAACTAAGAAACTAAGAAACTAAGAACTAAGAAACTAAGAAACTAAGAAACTAAGAAACTAAGAAACTAAGAAACTAAGAAACTAAGAAACTAAAAACTAAGAAACTAAGAAACTAAGAAACTAAGAAACTAAGAAACTAAGAAACTAAGAAACTAAGAAACTAAGAAACTAAGAAACTAAGAAACTAAGAAACTAAGAAACTAAGAAACTAAGAAACTAGAAACTAAGAAACTAAGAAACTAAGAAACTAAGAAACTAAGAAACTAAGAAACTAAGAACTAAGAAACTAAGAAACTAAGAAACTAAGAAACTAAGAAACTAAGAAACTAAGAAACTAAGAAACTAAGAAACTAAGAAACTAAGAAACTAAGAAACTAAGAAACTAAGAAACTAAGAAACTAAGAAACTAAGAAACTAAGAAACTAAGAAACTAAGAAACTAAGAAACTAAGAAACTAAGAACTAAGAAACTAAGAAACTAAGAAACTAAGAAACTAAGAAACTAAGAAACTAAGAAACTAAGAAACTAAGAAACTAAGAAACTAAGAAACTAAGAAACTAAGAAACTAAGAAACTAAGAAACTAAGAAACTAAGAAACTAAGAAACTAAGAACTAAGAAACTAAGAAACTAAGAAACTAAGAAACTAAGAAACTAAGAAACTAAGAAACTAAGAAACTAAGAAACTAAGAAACTAAGAACTAAGAAACTAAGAAACTAAGAACTAAGAACTAAGAAACTAAGAAACTAAGAACTAAGAAACTAAGAAACTAAGAAACTAAGAAACTAAGAAACTAAGAAACTAAGAAACTAAGAAACTAAGAAACTAAGAAACTAAGAAACTAAGAAACTAAGAAACTAAGAAACTAAGAAACTAAGAAACTAAGAAACTAAGAAACTAAGAAACTAAGAAACTAAGAAACTAAGAAACTAAGAAACTAAGAAACTAAGAAACTAAGAAACTAAGAAACTAAGAAACTAAGAAACTAAGAAACTAAGAAACTAAGAAACTAAGAAACTAAGAAACTAAGAAACTAAGAAACTAAGAAACTAAGAAACTAAGAAACTAAGAAACTAAGAAACTAAGAAACTAAGAAACTAAGAAACTAAGAAACTAAGAAACTAAGAAACTAAGAACTAAGAAACTAAGAAACTAAGAAACTAAGAAACTAAGAAACTAAGAAACTAAGAAACTAAGAACTAAGAAACTAAGAAACTAAGAAACTAAGAAACTAAGAAACTAAGAAACTAAGAAACTAAGAAACTAAGAAACTAAGAAACTAAGAAACTAAGAAACTAAGAAACTAAGAAACTAAGAAACTAAGAAACTAAGAACTAAGAACCTAAGAAAACTAAGAAACTAAGGAAACTAAGAAACGAAGAAAAAGAAACTAGAAACTAAGAAACTAAGAAACTAAGGAACTAAGAAACTAAGGAACTAAGAAACTAAGAAACTAAAGAAACTAAGAAACTAAGAAACTAAGAAACTAAGAAACTAAGAAACTAAGAAAAAAACTAAGAAACTAAGAACTAAGAAACTAAGAAACTAAGACAAAGAAACTAAGAAACTAAGAAACTAAGAAACTAAGAAACTAAGAAACTAAGAAACTAAGAAACTAAGAAACTAAGAAACTAAGAAACTAAGAAACTAAGAAACTAAGAAACTAAGAAACTAAGAAACTAAAAACTAAGAAACTAAGAAACTAAGAAACTAAGAAACTAAGAAACTAAGAAACTAAGAAACTAAGAAACTAAGAAACTAAGAAACTAAGAAACTAAGAAACTAAGAAACTAAGAAACTAAGAAACTAAGAAACTAAGAAAAAGAACTAAGAACTAAGAAACTAAGAAAACTAAGAAACTAAGAACAAGAAACTAAGAAACTAAGAACTAGAAACTAAGAAACTAAGAAATAAGAACCTAAGAAACTAAGAAACTAAGAACTAAGAAACTATGAAACTAAGAAAACTAGAAACTTATAAACTAAGAAACAAGAAACTAAGAAACTAGAAATAAGAACCTAAGAATAAACTAAGAAAACTAAGAAACTAAGAAACTAAGAAAACTAAGAAACTAAAAACCAGGAAACTAAGAAACTAAGAAACTAAGAAACTAAGAACTAAGAAACTAAGAAACTAAGAACTAAGAAACTAAGAAACTAAGAAACTAAGAAACTAAGAAACTAAGAACTAAGAAACTAAGAAACTAAGAAACTAAGAAAGCTAGGCCACTGATTTATGTTTTTGCTCAAAAGCCATTTTTAACTATTTATCGATTTTTGGGGTATTGGATTAGGAGAACTATATGAGGAGCTATGCTCAAATGTTTTCCATCGCTCTCTAATATTTAGAGATATAAAATTCAGTTTACACAATGTATTGGTCAATAATGGCGATTAGTTAGGTAAGTAGTAAAAAAAGTTTTTATTTGTAATGTCACCATTTTTATATATGAAGAGTTTTCTTTTTATAATTTTGTCTTTCAAACCAGTTCAGGGTTAAGGCTACAACCCCAAAATGATTTGTTCAATGGATTGGACGATATTTAGTTGAAAACGGCCTAGTACGAGTGGAAACATTTTCAAGAAATAAGATCTTTTGGAAAACCTTCTGGAATTGTTAGATAATTTGCAACACTCAGTATTCAGAAAAACTCTGGCTTTTATAACTGTTTTAGGCCACTAATCCATTTGAAATTAACTTTCTAATTCACTTTCATGTGTCGCAATTTTCAGTTCTATTACACATATTGCTAATGCAGGCTCAAGCTATACTGTAACAACTGAGACTGATCATTGCATTTGTCTTTGTTTTCTCAGTCATAGTTATATTGAAATACTATCCCACCAACCATACCAGCCTCTTTTTTGCCCGATCCGAAAAATTCTATTGCTCGAAACAAGAGAAATGTTCATAATGTGACTATTCATGCCTAATTGGTAACACGATCACTTAGAAGCCCTATTACCTGCTTCATACCTATAAACGAGAGAATTCCTCAAATAATTTCACTTAATGTTTTTTAATGTAATTGGCGTTCGTTTTAACAATCTTCAGGGAGTCTCATTCGAAATAAACTTAATTAGCACATTTCACTGGCTCTGGCTACCATTTTATAGTCGCTTATTCTCCGTTGGTACATCAAAGCAACGAGAACAGAACCAGTGACTGGCTTTTGGGAATTTTGTTATTTACCGTAAGGCATCGCTGGATATCCCAAAAAAATGAAAGATCTTATTTTCAAACGTATATAAAATTTTATATTCCTAAAACCAGGACAATCCGTGTCGACTGGCTTGGGAACATGTCAAAATTTGCATATTGCTGTGCTGGTTTGTTTTATTTGTACACGCGCTGTTTAAAGCATCAAATTACCGGCTCAAAACAGTGCAAGAAAATTGATCTTCAGATTCCGAGATTTTAAAGAAACTTTGCTTATCCCAACTTCGATACGTATGGCTTCAAAAAACATTGAAAGCTTATTTAATAGGAAAGGCCTTCCAATCACTGAATTAATATTTCAGTTGTTCATGGTTCTTTCGATGTAATGTTTTTGTGTGTACGTGTAGCAATAATGCTTTTAAATGTGAAGTTGTGCTATCAAAGCGTTTATTTATTGTTATGCTGACGTTGTGTATGTTTACCACTGTAAACTTTTTGACAGTAAATTATTATCATTATTATTATTATTATCTTACTAGTAGTGTAGTCGTTAACATAGAGACAGACTTCACAGTTGCTGCGGTAAGAAAGGTCATTTACGTAAAGTGAATAGAGGACTGGTCCTGAGATCGAGCACTGAGGCACACCGGCTCTTGACATGACATCGTTTTAATCCATAACTTCCTTCCCGAAGGATTTCAACAGCCTCAATCCACCTTATTTACATCACTAGCCGACCTTTGAGCTCTTAGTCTCGTAACTAATAGTCTCCGAAGTTTAGACATCGATTTTTACAAAGTCAGTAATTGCCAACTATCAACTACCGCTATTTCGCGAGCAAGTTAACCGACTCTTCGCCCGCTTGGGGAATAATTAAATTTTTGCCTTAATCCCAAAAGTCATTTGTCGTTAAGATAATAGCTACCGGTAGATTATAACAGTTTTAGGGGGGGTCTCAGATTGCCGCTTTAGCTCCGATGTAACGACGCAGAGATAAGCCAATGACGGCTCAGTCGCCGGTTCAAATCACATCTCAATAAGATACAAAGTTAAATTGAAGTTGAAGAAGCTGAAAGTGTAATCCATCCAGACGCAGGTTAGTGAGATGAGTAAGGATGTCGAATAACCGACTTTTTTTAAATTACAGGCGTTGTCTATATTATTTTTTTTAATGGTGAACGTATATGGGTTATTAGATAGCACATTCGCCGTATTTGAGAGTGATTTGTACAGGGTGTAAACGTTATGATGGTCATTATTAAAATGAGGGAGATAAAAGAAGCAGAAAGTTTCATATAACATGGGGGTCAAAACGACATTTTTCTAGAGAAAAGCGACTTTAAAGTAAAATAAAATCTTAATATTAGTGGGCTGAACACTTCCTGTATCTCGAAGTCTTTGGTACACTTGCACAAATGTCCTTCTGTCTGGGTGTACCCGTTGGCGAAATCTGTCGCTATAAATTTGAGCTGCAAGATTTGAATTCTGACGAGCTTCACCGTAAACTTACAACATGTCGGCGAACTCTTGATTCGAGAACATTGTAAATAAACACGACGACGTACGCGAACAATAACTAACCACTGTTACCGTTTGCGATCGATTGCCGGTTCGATAAGAGTGATGAAAGATCGACGCGCTGTTGTCATGTGTGTTTTAAATATTTAATTTAATGAAACTTACTTACTGATTACAAATTTTGGCTTAACTTAGAAAAACTTAATGCCATTTATTTGTTAATTACCCAATTCAAAAACGTTTTAGATTAGATTATAAAAATTAGTAAGATTGTGGTGATTGTGGTCGATATAAACTATAAAGGCATTTAGACAAAAATCGGGGTTACCAAACACAATATTTTTTTTCTTATTACATGTCAATAAAATTTTGTGAGAATGTTATCGTGTAATGCTTGATGTAAGACTACCTCATTTCCAGAAAAAACTAGTTAAAGAAATTATTTTTTTCTGGATGTAATCCTTCTAATTACTCAGTATATTTTGATATTGGTGATAGTTCAATTTGTGAAGACAATTGCAAAGATCTTTGAGATAATTCTGCACACCCGCATTAATTCGAAAATTGTAATCTGGTATAACTAATTTAACAATAGTTATTCAATATATATCAGAAGCTCTTGATGATAGTAGCCAGGTAGGTGTAATCGTTAACGCTTTTGTTAAAATTGATCATAGTGTTTTGGTTGACAAATTAATAGATTTTTGATTTGCTGATGAGGCTGTGGATATCATTCTTAACAGACAGGAAAAAATTAGTATCATATAACGGATTTAAGCCCAAAGCCTAGAGAGCTATATCTGGAGTTCCACAGGGATCAAACTTGGAACCATTACTATTTCTAATTTTATAAATGATTTATTGGATGCTGTAACAGTAGGAAAGCTTGGCTTTGCTGATCATCTGAAAATAAACCACACAATATCTAATGTCATTGATTGCTTGGAACTTCAAAACCAGCATGACCTGACTCAGAACTGGTGTAACAACAATAAATTAACACTAAATGTAGATGAGTGTAGTGTTGTGAGTTTCATAAGGAGGAAAGAATTTATAGATACTAGATATAATATTGACGAAAGAATTTGATTAAATGTACAGAGGTTAGGTAAATATATTGAGAAAACTGTATCTGAAGCATTAAGAGCAAATGGCTTTTTGATGAGGAGTTGTAGGAGTTTTGACAATACCAGCACTATTAAAATACTTCACCTACATTAGATCGAAACTGAAATATGCCAGCATTATATGTTGTATAAGACTTTTGTTGAACAAGTTCAGCAAACATTTCTTAAGTTCCTTCCTGACGGCATTTATCCCGAAAGGGAAATCAATAATGATGAACTATGTAACAGATTTAAAATACCTATACAGGCAGCATTATTCTTATTCAAGTTACTGCATGGATGTGTTGATTGTTCTGATGTTCTGAGGCAAGTTGGTCTAGCTGTGCCTTCATATTCATCTCGGCGTAATACGACATTTAATTTACCTAGAGTTAAGACTAATATGTTATTCAAGTCTCCAATGATAAATTAAATTGGATCTCCAGCCGTTGTGATATATTTTTCTGTCCACTGAATGAATTTATCAGAATTGCAAAGAGGTTATGGAACTAATTTTGAATCCTCGTTTTTGGGCTAATTATCTGCATCTATACTTATATGTATATTGTCTTATTAACGCTTAACAGCACACAATGGCATGTGATTTAATGTAAATGGGAAACCGTTGGATAATAAAGACATTATTATTATCAATAGCCACCGTTTGTTGTCGTATCATACCAGCAATCTTTTTGTTTATGCTTATGTGCCCCTATGCGGCACTTCCCTATTCTGAGAATAAAGTTTCCATTGGAAGGTTGTAAAATTTCTGAGTTGTGGTGGTTCAGTCCACGCACACATTGACATATTTTTCATTATGTAATGTTCCAAATCATTTACTTAGAATATGCACGGATGGGTCGTCATGTTACATAAAAACTTTTTCTACGACCATTGTATTTATTACAAGAAACGCTATGGGTACGAGAAAGTCAACAAGCAATGAACCATGAGAATTTCAAGTGACAACACTCTTATTTACAAGGTTTTGAGTATGGGAAGAAAAGCGCACTTCTGTCGGTTCAGAAGGATTAGTTTGTAATATACTAAGTGACATATGAATCCGAACACCCAGTTTAAATGGTTTTATTTTAATAAAAGTTGGTGAATGTATTTGTCTTACTCTAAATAACAAGTGAAAAAATTTTCAGCCTTATCAGTTGGACATTCCGGTTTTTATACTGCTTTTTTTTAATTCACTAACGCTCTAAAAATGAATATTTCAGCCGCAGTAAAGAATCAACGTTGGCGGATTTTGGTTCTTGACATCCTTTACGATCGGTTACGTTGCCTAGAGTACGGAGACCTGTACAATTTCGTCAACTTAGTGAGTTTGATAGGGGCCATATAGTGGGACTTCGGGAAGCTGGACTTTCTTTTCGGGCAATTGCAGTTAGAGTGCAAAGAAGTGTAGACACTGTGGTTAGGTGTTGTCAGTCATGGCTTCGAGAAGGCCGTACGCAAAGAGCAAGGGGCACTGGACGCCGCCGTAGACCAACAGACCGTGAAGATCGCCGCCTAAGATTATTGGCCTTAAGGGACCGTTTCTCCACTACCAGGTCCATTGCAAATGAATGGTTTGCAGAACACGGAAGATCTATTGGCATGCGAAGTGTTTACCGACGAATGAGAAGTTTTGGCTTGTTTTCATACCGGCCACACTGGGTCCTCCCTTTAACTCGAGAACACCGACGTAATCGCCTTGAGTGGTGCAGACAACGGTCACTCTGGGATCAGGAATGGAACAGTATTGTCTTTATTGACGAGTCTCGATTCGTGAAATCCACCCTACGTGTTGTATATTAAAGTTAGAAAGATGCAATAGTGAATCTAGCTACTAATGGGGACTTGTAGACATGCACGTTGCGTCTCAACACCCCCGCTTTCGTGCTTATTGCCGGTCCGTTTTTTATACCGAGTAAGTAGAATCATAGACACCAGGACACCGCGCCTGCTACGAAATTTTACGAAACTTTATCCGATTTTCAAGCCTCCTAAGGCTAGTAGAAGTGATAAACGGTAAATTGTTCCTCAATTTCGATGTCCGTCAGAAAGGCACATTGTACTGCAGCATCATGAAGGTAGACTAAGGAGCAACGCCAGTTGGCATAGCGGTAGAAGAGAGGTAGATTGCCGACTACCAGTCACTGCAAAAGAGTCATTTAAACGACCTCCTTTGACCGGCATCGAGCATGGATAACAGAGTCGGGACGGCAGCACCCCAAACTTGTGAGCAGCACTAGAGGCTAGCACTTACCTGGACCTTGTACAGAGTGAGGAATTTATTGCTGAGAAAAGAATTTCTCAAATAGCCTAAACTTTTCCCAGCAGCTGCCAAGTCCTCGATGATTTGGACTCCGACCAGCTGAAACGAATGGCTCTTTGACATCCGAGCAGATGGAAAGGGTAGTCTGCTACAATTTCGTGTCCAGCCTTTTCACCTGAGTAAAATCCAGCGGTGAAAGAAAAAGTTTACTCAAAGCCAATCGAAAACTTAGCTACGCTACGGAACAGAATAGCGGCAAATACTGATTAATCTCCAGCTTCTCAAACATATTCAAGACAAAACATGCTGCAGAATCTGCTGTTACTTCATCTGTAGACCGTGTTTACTGTAGCATTAACAGTAATATAGCCAGTTTTCCTAATTACATCCAAAATTACTCATAGTTTTAATTACTTAACATTCCACATGCCTAAACTCAAGAGCAAATATATTTCCATCAGTTGCGTATGCTTTAAACGCTTAAATGTTATTTCCAGAAATGCATTTCAAGCGGGACGGGTTGTTAACTTCAGCTGCAGTTTTAGCTTCGAGCCAGTTACAGTCTGGGATTTATATACAGTGTGTCCCAGATGTTGACAGTTTTTTTGTCACATTTATGATTTTAATGAGAGAAAACGTACCTACTACTTATTAAAACACAATTTTAATACTTTTACGTCTAAGTCAGAGCCTCCTTAGATGAAAAACAGCGTTACTGATTAACGTTATTTGCTGACAAATAAATAATCACTGGACAACAAATTTTAGTTTTTTAATTGTATCTTGTCGGAAAAGTGCACTTTGTTAATTTTGGGGCGCTGAATCCAAAAATGACAATGAAATAAAAAAAATAGTTGCGGTTTAGAAAAAAACTTTTTATTTTTAAGGATATATTAAAAAAAGTAACAAGATTCATATACTTATAAGAATCACTATATGCGCTGTCTTTTTGCTGTTCTTTTATGCATCGTTTCCGGAGCATCTCTACCAAGAGTCCAACAGTAGTCTGCAAGCATGGAAGGATTCCACTTTCCCTGGTACCTTTTTCCATTGTTGAAATATCCTGATGGAAACGTTCGCCGTGCTCATCACTTACGGCTCCGCAATTGTCAGGAAAAAAGTCCAGGTGTGAGTGTAGGAAATGTATCTTACGAGACATATTACAGCCCATCCTTTGATACGATCACAGCATATTTTTGACAAGGGTTTTATAGTTGTCAGCCAGGAAATTAGTGACCACCAGACGGAAATCATTCCAAGCAGTTTTTTCAATACCTGTTAAAGTGTTTTCAAACTGTGTATCTTTCAAAATATTTCGAATCTGTGGCCCAACAAAAGTACCTTCTTTAACCTTTGCCTCACTTAGTCTTGGAAATTTCTGACGCAGGTATTGAAAAGCTGACCCATCTCTATCAAATGCCTTGACAAAGTTTTTCATTAGGCCCAACTTGATATGCAGTGGTGATAATAAAATTTTTTTCGAATCTACTAATGGCATATGCTGTACATTTTTTTGACCTGGCTCTAGGAATTGACGAACAGGCCAGTTTTGTCTGTCCCATTCACACAAAAAACAGCAAAACTTTGTGTAGCCTAGCTGCAGCCCAAGTAAAAGTGCAACAACTTTCAAATCGCAACAAATATGCCATTGGTGCTCATCGTATTTTATGCATGTCAATAGGTACTTCATATTGTCATACGATTCTTTCATGTGAACTGCATACCCTACAGGAAGAGATGGTAAAATATTTCCAATATGCAATAACACTGCCTTTAAACTCAATGTTGAACTGTCGATAAACAATCTCCATTCTTCTGGGTTATAGTTTATATTTAAAGCCGCCAGTAAGCCGTTAATGTCACTGCAGAAAACCAAGTTATTCTCCATATTGAAAAATGGTTCTAAGTCTTTGTGGCGTTTACGAAAAACACATACCGAAACATCGTCTTCTAACAAGTTCCACTGCTGCAGTCTTGATCCAAGTAACTCTGCCTTACATTTTGGAAGTTCCAAATCTCTTACAAGATCATTTAATTCTGACTGTGTTATTTTGTGCGGTTGGTGGCATGACGTGCTCGGTATAAAATCAGGATCTCTTGACGTTGATGGCATATCTTCTTCCTGACGAATCACTCGATCGCCATGATCTGATTCGTTTTCTGATTCGCAAGTGTAGGATTCTGGGGGTTTTGGAATAGGATTTTCGTCACTGTGAGGCACAGGTCTCATCGCAGATGGTATGTTTGGGTAGTTAATAACCGATTTTTTTTTCTTGGACATACCTGTGGCTTGTCCAATACAAGGTACCATGCAAAAGTAACAATCATTAATATGATTTGTAGGCTCTCTCCAAACCATTGGGACAGCAAAGCGCATAGACCGTTTTTTGCCATTTAACCAGCTCCTCAGACTTGAAGCACATGTATTACAGCAGATGTGGGGCGCCCACTGTTTGTCTTGATCACCTAGTTTACAACCGAAATAAAGCTGATATGCCTTTGTTATTAGTGGAGTAATAGACCGTCTCTGAGACGCAAAAGTCACATCACCACACACGTAACAAAACTGATCTGGATTGTTTACACACTTTCGAGACATCTTGCATGAACGCTGTCAGCCAGCTGAGGAAAAAATGGCTAATATAAAACAATATAATGTACACGTATGTATAACGTAACACAATCATGCCGATTACATCATCTTTCCTTGCCGAATATAATGTAGCACGTGCATTCTTGTGAATTACAGTATATTAACACTGTCACAGCAGGAACACATATAATTACCGTATCTCTAAAACTTGAACTAATATTGAAAAAATAAGTTTCATTCCGGTTTTAGCACATTAAAAATAGTAATATTTTGTTGATTTTATTTAGGATATTTTTTGGCTGTTGATCAGTGTTATCAGTAACCGAATTTTCCAAAACTATTTCAAACGTATTCTGACAGCTGTGATTCATAAAAACAATTGTCATGGCTTTTATTTTTCACAGCCACCTATGCGTTATAGACTTATTTTGCATTGAAATGAAAATAGGTTGATATGCTGTAATAGCAACATGTGTTATTTTTATGCTGCAAATTTTATTAGTGAGTGATAAAGTTGGTGTTTTCTACTATATATTATCAAAATATTCATTATTAATATTTTAAAGCTATAATACCCTGCTACATTTTTATTATTTGTATTTCGATAAGAAAAAAACTAGGATTTCAATAGTTGGGCCAACTGAAGTGGGAAGGGGCTCGTATTTTTCTTTAAAAAATGTCTAGGTAGCGGTACATTTTGACAGTCAAATAAACCGTTTTGGATTTATTAGCAAAAAACAAATTCGGGCATTTTCGGTTTTTCGCCGATATTTTCAAAACCAACTAACCGATCGGAAATCTGAGGCCGGCTATCGAAAGCACAAGGTTTCCTCTAAAATTTTCCCCATTCAAACTTTGTTGTTGGTGTAACAGGAGCCGAAATCCCTGTAGAGAGAAGCAAATCTGGGACACACTGTATATTTTTATATTACGCTGCGAATTTAGAAAAGATAACCTATCTCCTGCTTCTGCACCAATCTGTGATTATTTCAAAGCACCGACCTGAGAAGGAATTCAAACTTTACACGTTTCTAGTTAGACACCCTCCTTCTCTTGCCCTCAACTTTTATCGATACGTTTTCCCTTAAGCGATGATTTAGCCGTCAAATTAAATGACGGCCCGCAAAAATAACTCGAGCTTAAAATTTCCGGTTAACAAGATTAAAATATGGAGCAAGTAAGCCGTCTTGGAAGTCTGGCAAGGCGTGGAAAAGCGGTTTCGTTCGAAACTATTAACATTTCTCTAACGATTAGGTGGAAAAGGGTTAACGCTTTTACAGATTTTCAGAGACGTTGTACTGCAAAAAGTGGTATAAAGTTTGTATGTCGCCTCATCATAATAGTACTTAAAATCATACAGGGTGTCCCAGAAGTCGACGTCAAGCCGAAACCGGGTGATAGGCAAAGTCATAACAGCTATCAGAAAAATATTTAAAAAAATTTTAAGTATGTGTTTTGAAAATTATAGGTCTTTGAAAAAGATATAGAAATTTCACACCCTACGGCAGTCTGTCAACTCCTGTTACTACAAATATTAACTTTTTTTGGATTTTATTTTTACAATGTAATGATGAATAATGCATCTTCAAACTGGTGTCTCAACCTTACTGCCAACTTTTCTCGTTCAGGAAAAATTGCCATTTATTTCACAACCAAGTGTTCCAAAGTAAAACTTTGCTCAACTTTAACTGGCTGTACTGGAAAAAAAGGTACTACGAGAGTTTGGCAAGTAACCTTAAAAGTTGACGCATTTAATAACGATTCCAAAATGGTATAACACTTAGAAGATTACTCGTTAACTTATGCACAATTTTTATTTGAAGAAAAACTGATGAAAATTTTTCAAAATTTCCTAATTAAACAGCGATTATGAAAACGCACAAGGACCCTTAAGGATAACTGTTTGCACAACAGTGGGCGTCAAAATGCTGCTGATGATGACTTACCTTTACAGCAAATGCTCAAACTGTTTTCCTTCAGCCGCAATACACGCTCGACATCTTCTTAAAAAAGATCGGATTATTAAACGAGCGACCACGGCTATTAACAAACTCAGCTGCTTCCAATAGTCTTTGCCGTAGCTCAGCTACATTTTGAATCGGCTTGAAATACACTTTTTCCTTTACAGTTCCCCAGTAAAAAAAATCTAACGGATTCAAATCTGGTGACCGGGCTGGCCACGGTATTGTACCAGACCGCCCTATCCATCTGCCTGGAAAGTTTTGATCGAGATACTCTCTCACTGAGAGTGCATAGTGCGCTGGGCAGCCATCATGCTGAAACCACATGTCCCTGTAAATACTCAGTGGCACGTCCTCCAATAAATTTTCTAAATGATTTTGCAAAAAACCTAAATAAACCTCAGCAGTCAAAGTCTCTGGGAACTCAAACGGACCGATTATTTTACCATTTAAAATTCCTGTCCAATGGTTTATCTTGAAATGTGGGTTTGCTACGTGCCACTCGTGTAAGTTATGCAGGTTCATGTACCCATCTTTCTTAAATGTGGTCTCATCTGACCATAAATTTTTTTCAAAGAACCGTGGATCTTCCCTGTGTCTTTCTAACATTGGGCGACAAAAATCAGAACTTTCCAGGCAGATGGATAAGGCGGTCTGGTACAATACCGTGGCCAGCCCGATCACCTGATATGAATCCTTTAGATTTTTTTACTGGGGAACTATAAAAGAAAAAGTGCATTTCAAGCCGATTCAAAATGTAGCTGAGCTACGGCAAAGACTATTAGAAGCAGCTGAGTTTATTGATAACCGTGGATTCGCTCGTTTAATAACCCGATCTTTTTAAGAAGATATCGAGCGTGTATTGCGGCTGAAGGAAAACAGTTTGAGCATTTGCTGTAAAGGTAAATCATCATCAGCAGCATTTTGACGCCCACTGTTGTGCAAACAGTTATCCTTAAGGGTCCTTGTGCGTTTTCATTATCGCTGTTTAATTAGGAAATTTTGAAAAATTTTCATCAGTTTTTTTTCAAATTAAAATTGTGCATAAGTTAACGAGTAATCTTCTAAGTGTTATACCATTTTGGAATCGTTATTAAATGCGTCAACTTTTAAGGTTACTTGCTAAACTCTCGTAGTACATTTTTTTCCAGTACAGCCAGTTAAAGTTAAGCAAAGTTTCACTTTGGAATACTTGGTTGGGAAATAAGTGGCAATTTTTCCTGAACGAGAAAAGTTGGCAGTAAGGTTGAGACACCAGTTTGAAGATGCATTATTCATCATTACATTGTAAAAATAAAATTCAAAAAAGTTAATATTTGTAGTAACAGGAGTTGACAGACTGCCGTAGGGTGTGAAATTTCTATATCTTTTTCAAAGACCTATAATTTTCAAAACACATACATACATTTTTTATAAATATTTTTCTGATAGCTGTTATGACTTTGCCTATCACCCGGTTTCGGCTTGACGTCGACTTCTGGGACACCCTGTATACTGACTGACAAGACATCGATTTATCTTGCTATGAACAACGAGTGATAAAATAGTCAGGATTTTCTGTCAAGTTTTTGAGGTGACTGCGTATACTGTTTGGTGATAAAGACGCATTCAGTCTTTGGACATTCGCCGTATCAGTTACATGTTAAATTTCGTGTGCTTATCGAGAAGCCTTTTTGTGATTGCTCGAAATGCCTAGAGTGCGTAAAATGGCTCTGAGAGCCAGATTTAGTAGTACTCAAGCCGTCGCTAATCAGTGGTTTGAAGAACGTGGAAGGATGGTTGGTATGCAAGTTAAATTACTGCCACCGAAATACTTGTCTTTTAAAAAAAACTTTATTTTGGTTAACAGTGCAAAAGGACTTTTGTGAAACCTTGTCACGACGATGCGTAAAACAGGACGGTTAGACAAGAAGTGACAAGATTTCCTCAAACATGGATTTAGTACAAGGCAGTAGAAATATAATGGGCTGATACAGAGGATGTTAACATGTGACCTTCATGGCGCGAGATAAGATTCCATAGCGTAGCGACAATGCTAGCAAGAAATACAAGTACCAGGTAATAATTATAATATTATATAAAATACAGGGTGCTTATATCGCATATATCGCCAAATACGACAGTTTGGCTTTTTTTCTTATCGCTCACATTGGGTGCTTCCTCTCACAGCTGAACATAGGGAGAGACGGACCGATCCATTGGCCAGAAAGATCGCCCGATCTGACGCTCCTCGACTTCCTTCTCGGGGTCCATATAAAAGAAGAGGTTTGCCAGTAGAAACCTACAATACGCGATGACATGAAACATCGTATAATAAATGAGTCGATTAGGCGGATACCGGTTCTAGACGTAAAAGATAATTTCAATAGGCGTATGGGCTTGTGTGCTTTATACTAAGGTGTTATAATCGAACAATTTATTAATGTGTTGATAAATGGTATTGTTTTGATAGAAGATTTAATTGTATGTTTAAATATACTAAGTGACATATAAATCTGAACACCCAGTTTAAATGGTTTTATTTTAATAAAAGTTGGTGAATGTATTTATCTTACTGTAAATAACAAGTGAAAAAATTTTCAGCCTTATCAGTTGGACATTCCGGTTTTTATACTGCTTTTTTTAATTCACTAACGCTCTAAAAATGAATATTTCAGCCGCAGTAAAGAGTCAACGTTGGCGGATTTTGGTTCTTGACATCCTTTATGATCGGTTACGATGCCTAGAATACGGAGACCTGTACGATTTCGTCAACTTAGTGAGTTTGATAGGGGCCGTATAGTGGGACTTCGGGAAGCTGGACTTTCTTTTCGGGCAATTGCAGTTAGAGTGCAAAGAAGTGTAGACACTGTGGTTAGATGTTGTCAGGCATGGCTTCGAGAAGGCCGTACGCAAAGAGCAATGGGCACTGGACGCCGCCGTAGAACAACAGACCGTGAAGATCGCCGCCTAAGATTATTGGCCTTAAGGGACCGTTTCTACACTACCAGGTCCATTGCAAATGAATGGTTTGCAGAACACGGAAGACCTATTGGCATGCGAAGTGTTTACCGACGAATGAGAAGTTTTGGCTTGTTTTCATAGCGGCCACACTGGGTCCTCCCTTTAACTCGAGAACACCGACGTAATCGCCTTGTGTGGTGCAGACAACGGTCACTCTGGGATCAGGAATGGAACAGTATTGTCTTTAGTGACGAGTCTCGATTTTGTTTAGGCATGCACGATGGTGGTGCCAGGGTTAGAAGGCGACGTGGTGAAAGGAGGAATCCCCAGTTTTTTGTCGAAAGACATGTTCATCACACTGTTGGAGTTATGGTTTGGGGTGCTATAGCTTATGGTTCCAGGTCACCTTTAATCTTCATCAGAGGTAACATGAACGCGCAGCGTCATATCCACGAAGTTCTAGAACCCCATCTTTTACCCTATCTTGACACCCTGGCAGATCCAACTTTCCAACAAGATAATGCCCGACCACATGTTGCAAGAGTCACAATAGACTTCTTTCAACATAATGATGTCACATTGTTACCATGGCCACCAAGATCTCCCAACTTATCCCCAATTGAGCACGTGTGGGATATGATGGGTAGGAGATTGCTCAATTTGCAACGTCCTCCTCAGACTCTAGAAGCACTTCGAGAGGAGTTGGTGGTTGCCTGGAATGAGATACCACAGGAGGACATTGACCACCTGATCAGAAGCATGCCTAGGCGCGTTGGAGAATGCCTAGCACATCAGGGTGCATCCACACATTATTAAAGGTCAAAGGGCTTTAAAGCAGTGCAATCATTTTGAAATTTTTATCATTCACTTATTATGCTTCATTAAGTACTTATACAAAATTTTATTAAAATAAAACCATTTAAACTGGGTGTTCGGATTTATATGTCACTTAGTATATTTTGTACAAAATCATACACAATCAAGTTCATATTAAGTAAGTTTAATTTTCGTGTGCCTAGGTTGGGAAATCGTGCTCAAATTACTTTCTATCCGGTTATTGGTAATACTAATTTATTGTCTAGATCTCCGGTAAATATGCTTTGTACTTGTTTCAATTCTGTTTGCAGTTCCTGTGACTTATTTTTTGATAGTGAGAACTTTGTTGTGAAGTACTACAGAGACTGGTGCCTTTGTCAGTGAGAGTTTGTTTTTTCTATTTTTAAGTTTTTTTTTGTGTTTGGCGTTACCGCTGTTGCTAATTATGTAACTTTTTCTTGTATTTTTTCTGTAATTGGGAATAAATAAATAAATAAATAAATAAATAAGTAAGTAAATAAATAAATAAATAAATAAATAAATAAATAAATAAATAAAATAAATAAGGAAAATCTAAGTTTTAATTATCAGTGATACGATTCCTAAACCAACAAAAGAAAAAAATACATCTATATGGGTTAATTTATGTAATAAAGCATTACAAGTTATTTTAGCAACAAAGTTTGGTCAAATCAATCGCAAATTATGTACTATACTCCTAATTAAAATAAGTACGAGATATTTCCTTATCTTTCTTCAACATTTTTGTATGTCTCTCAGCCATTTTAGGACTTCATCAGAGTCTTTTAAGAAATAAGTATTTAAGAGAGATAGAATAATAGATTCATTGTATTTGACCTGCATCTTTATCGGGAATGTATTCAAGCATTCGCTGGACATATTAGCCAAGAAAAATCTATTTCGTGTAGCATTTATCATGAGGAGAATAATATGTACGAGTGCATCATATTTTCAGACTTCATGTTGCTTTTTGACTCATTCTTTGTTAATTAAGAATACCATAAGTAGGCCAATACCGCTTTACACGATCCAATAAATTGAACAACTTTTTAACCATGACGAAGTTTAACCGTGTAAACATAAAAATTGATGTTAATTTCTTCAAAACACTAAATTCATGAATAAATTGCCAGATTAGAGCTTGTTTTATTTTTGCTACAAAAACACGCTCCAATAGCTATTTTCAACAACAAAATGATAAATAAACCATGGGCGTAGTGAAGAAAGGCATTTACTTATTAAGTAAATTCTTTTAGTCAAATTTCTTCTGAAAGTAGTACAAACTAATCTGATGCACCTATTAAAGACTACTTTAAGCTTTAAATCAATAAATCTTCAAAACTACTGAACTGAAGCTCATGTACTTTACATCATTATAAAGGGAATTCAAAGACCTTTAAAATAAGGTATCACTCGACCCCCCTTTCCAAATCGACGGGTCTGAGCGTTTTTCCAAAAAAAAAACTGAGCTGCCTGTAAATTCGTCTGTTTCGTCTTCGATGCGCCACCCTGTATAGTATGTTACGGTCCATCCCTGTTAAATAATCAAAGGTAGCAACCGCATCAAGTCCAGTGTCCGTCTGCAGCGGAAAATTCTAATTTTGCTCAGTCGGGATTGATGGTACGGGCGCCCTTTTGTGTTAAATGGTATCTTATTGTCGTTTCATCCGAGCCCGTCTGCCTCGTGATTACATTGTCCTCGCATCGCGTGCGCGGTTCCCAATAAATCGTATGGTTTCTAAAAGTCTGCCAGACCGAAAGATTCACTGGTTAGTGGAGATCCCTTTTTCTTGTCAATCTGGTATGCAGCGGTTGTAGAAGACAAAAAGGTTCAGATGGACAACTTGATGTTGTTCATCGACATTGCCATGAAGTATTAGTACTTTATATGTCAAATAAAAAATCAGATTATAAATACATCGTGTCCGCAAAGTTGGGGTTTTCCTTTACACGACGTGTAGATCTTGAAAACATAAGCAATTTTTCTTAGTACCATATAGACCAATGTCTTAAGGGAACCGAGATAAAGGGCTCTGCAACATCAAAAATATCTGAATACCGTCCTGTAGCCGCGACCCGCCGCGATATCCCAGACTGGTACCGGCTACTAGCTGAACCCGACGACAGAACTGGGTCGCGGGTCGGGGTCAGTGTGTCAGGTCAGTATGCAACCTTCAACCGACGGTTACGGTCACGCGTAATGGGGTGAATAACTTTCGCAACACTCATGTTTGGTCAGTAGAAAATCCGCACGATGTCCGTCGGGCACATTTTCAACAAACATTTTCGGTGAATGTTTGGGCTGGCATGGTGAACGGTATGCTCATTGCACCATTTATTCTCCCAAATCGATTGGACGGGACGCAATACCTAGACTTTTTACGCAACATTTTGCCTTCCTTGTTAGAAGATGTGCCATTAAGTGTAAGACAATCGGTGTGGTTTCTGCACGATGGTGCACCGCCCCATTTTAGACGCGAAGTGCCTGAGTTTTTCAATGAATTATAGTATTTCCGAATAGGTGGATCGGACGTAATGGACCCGTAGCGCATCAGCTGATTTCATTTTCTGTTGGAGCGGTATGATTTCGGGCAGAGACGTACTTAGCCCTTCTCGTCAACTGGAGAGTGAGTACTTTTTCCTTTATTTTTTTTTACTTGGTCGCCCTCGTTTCACTACACATTACCTTTGTTATTTCAAGGGTAGTTGTTTCTGGAAAGGAAAACCCCAACTTTGCGGTATAAAGAAATGGGAAATTTACATATATCCACAAACTTTGTGTCATGTGTGTCAACGATTGGACTAATATGATAGACATCAGCGTGTCTGTAGATGTAGTATATCTAGATTTTTCATGAGTACCACACACACACCTTCTTTACAAGCTTGAACTTTGGAATAACTGAAGATCTGTTAAAGTGGATAAGGGCTTTCCTTAGTAACAGAGACTTCACGGTGAGGGTAGGCGATTCACTGTCAACCAGTAGGGCGGTGAGTAGCAGAGCTCCCCAGGGTTCCGTCTTAGGGCCTTTTCTGTTTCTCCTCTACACATCGGACATGTCTTGTATCATATCTTCCAACTGCTCCTTGTATGCTGACGACACAAGGTGTTCATTTTTCCCGCCGCGGATTTATCGTTATTAAAAGAAAAAACAAAATCAAGAGGGGCAACTTTTTAACCAAAAACTACTTCAACCCTTTCACCGTAGGCCCCCCAGAGTCATTTCCCTTGAAAGTTTCAAAAGACAAGGGGTATCAAGTAATAAAGGGTTGTCCAATAGGGACGCAGGAAAGTAAACGTCAATTTGACATAGACGCCATCTTTGTTTTCTGTCACCGACATGTCGTTTTGTTAGTTGAATGTTTACAATTGATCGCTATGGAGTCGTATTCGAATGAAGACCGCATTAAAGTTATTCAAGAGCACTACAAAAATGGTGCAAAAATAAAAAACACGTTTCGCGCGCTTCGTGAACATTTCGGTCGCAACAACCGCCCAAACGAAACAACCATCGGTCGTCTGGTGCGTAAATTCGAGGCAACAGGTTCTGTGGCAAATCTGCCAGGCTCTGGCCGGCCAAGGAGCGTTCGCACACCGGAAAATATTGCTGTTGTGAAGGAGAGTGTGAGAGACGATCCGAAACAACGCGTCGATCCCAAGAATTGGGCATTTCGAGAACCAGTTTGCTCCGCATTCTCCACAAGGATTTGAATGTACACGCCTACAAGATCCAATTGACGCAAGAGCTGCGTCGGGCCGACCATTTTTCGCGCCGAACGTTCTCAGATTGGCTCCTTGAACACCGCCAAATTGATGCCAATTTTTCATCAAAAATCATGTTCAGCGACGAAGCGCATTTCACTTTGAATAAGACGGTAAACAAGCAAAACTGCCGCATTTGGCGAACGAAAATCCCCGTGAGTATCAAGAGCAGCCGATGCACCCTCAAAAAGTGACTCTGTGGTGTGCATTGTGGTCAAAAGGCATCATCGGACCTTACTTTTTCGAAAATGCGGCCGGGGACGCCGTTACCGTCAATTCTGAGCGATATGACGTGACGATAGAGGACTATTTTTTGCCGCAACTTGAAGGAATGGATATGGACGATGTTTATTTTAAACAAGACGGTGCAACATGCCACACAACCAACGTCAATATCCATCGATTGCAGTCCTTCTTCGGTGATCGCGTGATTTCGCGAAGAGGAAATGTGCCATGGCCACCAAGATCGTGCGATTTGACTCCCTTGGACTTCTTTTTATGGGGATATTTGAAAAGCAAAGTCTACGTCAACAAACCAGCCACCCTCCAAGAACTCAAAAACAACATCATTGCCGAGATAAATGCCATAGAACCGACCATGTTGCAAAATGTCATTGAAAATTTCGACCATCGCGTGGACGTCTGTAAATCCAGTCGTGGTGAACATTTGAGCGATATTATTTTTCATACATAAATGGTATAAATGAACCTTCAAAATAAAGTACCCAACTTGATTTGAATACCAATCTTTCTTGTTTTAATATGCGTTTACTTTCCTGCGTCCGTTTTGTACACCCCAGCTTGTTTAAAAGGTCTTTCAAAGTCCTTCATTTCGACGACACTCTCATTTTTTATTCCAATAAGTGTTCAAAATGTTTGCCAAATCTACAATTCGTTTATAAGTTAAAACGGAAACTACCAAGAAAATAACAATTCGGAAGATTGGACATGGCAACAACCAAATAAAAATCCGAATTTATTTCCGTATTTTTTTCATCAAGGCAGATATCCTGGTCGAACTGCATTTATTGCTATCTCTTTATTTATTTGTTGCTAAGCGAAAAATGAATTGAATTCGCTGTCAGGTTCGTTTGTGAGAATCTTGGGATAGTGAAAATTAATTTATTGATTCAGATTTTACTTCCAAACACACTAGCCAAGAGCTTTCCACTTGGAAATTTCTTTAGTTTTGGAAAAAAATGAAAGTCTGATGGTACTGAGTCGAGCTGAATGGTGAATAATCCACCAGTTCCCACCGAAACTTGTCTAAGTGCATCTGTGTTTGTGCCGCAACGTGAGGCCGAGCGTTGTCGTGAAGCAAGGCCTTGCCAATGGTTTTAAATAGCGCGCCCAAGGGTCTAAACGAGAAACAGGAGATTAGCAAAAACACCTAGACTTACTACTACTCACTTATCCTATTGTATATCCAGAGCTACCCTTGTACTAGAATCCATTCGTTCACTATCCTCCAACAATGTATAATCAAAAAGAGCCATTGAAAGCGCGTATAGTTGAATTCCGATGTATAAAACAGGTATTCTCTATCTTCAGCGAAATCGATTTATTTTGAGTGATTTATGATGTACCGCATGAAATAGAAAAATAGAATTGGCGGCGCTAAAATAGACCATAAATTGCAAACTTGAATAGAAATAGATTTCCGTATCCCATACATCAATTTACGTACCTTCAATCGGACACAGATACAATTCGTTGGTATTGATAAAGTTCAAGGTTACCTGGTGGAACTGGACACAAGGTGAAATATTGTATAGATTAGCTTTTTATATTGAGATATACTGAATGACATATGGGTGATTTTTTTACTAGTATCTTTTTGGCAACACTGTTTTTGACAGATGACGCGTGAATCGGGTCTTGTGTCATTGTCAAACTTATTCAGTTTGGTCTATAATTTAACCATGAATCGACTTACGAACGAACAACGCTTGCAAATTATTGAATTTTACTATCAAATTCATGCTCGGTTAAGAGAGTGCATCGAGCACTGCTTCCAATATATGGGCAATTTGCTCGGCCTACAGAGGGAGCTATTCGGAAGCTTGTGACTAAATTTCGAACCCAGTTTACATTATTGGGCATTTTTTTGAAAATCAAATCCTATACCTCTTAAAAAATCACCCGTTATAAAGTGCAACACCGACTGATAAATAGAAAGTGGTTAAAATTTTAACTCGAAATTCAATTTCATAATCACTCACTCCACTGTGGGGTAGGTGGGTTGACTACCAGACACAGCTCGACGATAATCTCACCGCTGACAATTTAGCCTGAGAGTAGCATTAAAAGTTTTCCCCTGTCAAAAAAGAGTCCCTTGATACATGAACTATTTCTCCTACAAACTTACGTAAATATGAAAAATAGAAATTCGACGCGCATTAGGAACCACTCTCGTACATTCATGCGTTAGCTTTCACACTGAAAAAAGCTTCAAATGCTTGTTTCGTAACACCAGATATTAAAAACGTTCGGATCAATACCATGATCTAATATGGATCAAGAAGTTTTAAGTATTGAAGTTCTAATGTTTCTACTTGCTAGTATAAAATTTTATAACCCTTCGGTGAGATATTAAGAGAGCACTTTCAAAGTTCCATTCAAATGACGGCATAAAAACAGAACTAATTCTGTATATAAACATTTTATTAGCCACGCAGTAGCGATTTAATGAAAGTCATCAGAGTTGTAATTTTTGTACCTGCTCTTTGTTGAGAGGTAAAATTATGTATATATTCTGCCTAATCATGTTGTACAGAATATGTACAAACTTTTACATTGCTTGTTTATAATTAAGTAGACAGAAACCTAACCTGCTGTAAGGAGCTTCAAAACATCTTGTTTTCTGGACTGCTTAAGGTTTGAAGAAGTGGTAAAAGCCTCCTCAAGCAGACCGTTCCACAATCTCGACACCATATTAACAAAGAAGCGATCGTAAAAACAGGTTCTGGATGTATAATATTCGGTAGTCGGTCGCAGAGACCTTTCGGGTCCGACTGACAGAGCTCTGAGGAGCAAAGACTGCTGACATAGCGATGAAGAGAGCCAAGGACCCGAGACAGTCTGTTAGAGAAGAGTCATCAATTAGTCGGACTTCCCTCCCCCATTGCTTTATTCCATTTTTTCAATCAATTTCTACAGGTACGTATTATGTACGTGATATACAGACAAAACATCCTACCAAATATAATAGCTAGAAAATCGACCTATTATTTCTCTCATTTTCCTTGTGGCCCATTTGAATAACTGACCGTCTTTTCCGAAATGATAAAAATTTTAAATTCTATGGAAGTTATTCTAATTCTAAAGCATAAAGACATAATATTACAGCTACAATATATAAGGCAACCATTTATTCACGACTTTATTCAATATTTCAATAGAAATCACTGATATTCAAAGAGCTTTGAAAGCTTCCATCAAATTGCATTTCGATAACGTTTTTTCCTATTGGTCCAACTCGGAGTTCCCCAAACTTTTTTGTGTCGTGGACCCCTTGCCATGTTTTTCCGTGTTCGGTAGACCCCCTACTTACCTGATATTGATTTCCTGTAAATTTCTAACTGTAGTGAAGTTTAGTGTTAAAAACTTATAGTAAAAAAACATGTTAATTTATACATTTATTAATTGAATTTAAATTAAAACTACTCAAAATAAAATTTTGTATCTGTTATGTAAAATATACGTAACATTAAATAAACAGGTGTCTGACCAATAAGTGCCCGCATTGGGAATAAGTGCCCGCATTGAAAAAAAAATAAGAGGGATAAAATAAAAAAAAAGTGAAACATAATAAAAAAAAAAGTTTTTTACTTAAAATAGTACAATAAGCGAGTTCGTTTATTAATTACAACATAAACGTATGTTCTTCAATAATTTCACTGTTAGTTCGATTAAATTCCGCTTCTTACACGTTTAAGTTATCTAAAAATAGGCAAAAAATTAACGAATTTTAGTGTGTACCTATCCTTGAATTTTCAGAATAATTTAAAAAAAAATATTTTCTATAAAGGGGGGTTCTTTAAAAAAATCAATGCGGGCACTTATTCCCAATGCGGGCATTTATTGGTCAGACACCAATAAACATAAAATAAACTATAAATAAAATAACATAAGCAATAAGTCAATATTTTTAGTGAGAAGGATGAACCTGATGCTTTAATAATAAATTATCAACATTTGACGTCAATTTTGTAAGGGTTAATCTTAAATCTCATCGGCTAGTGATGTCCAGTCTGTTTCTTTTTTTCGTTAGGAGATTGGTAACAGCGCTGAACCCCCTTTCCACTAGGTATGACGATGGAAACTAAATTAAGAATTTCCTCGCTATATTCCATAATACGGGATAAGAACGGGTATGTTGTTTTGCAGCCACAATTGCTGATATCCGTTTGCAAACTGAACCTTAAGTTCTTCATTTGTACTTAGTTCAGTCAGTTCTTCTTGTATTATGACATTCGTTTCTTCGATGTCACCATATAGATTAATTATCCACGGTGGTATTACCTAGATTCAAAATCTGAGTAGAGGGCATTTAAATGTTGAACGTAAATTGAAATGTCGTCTTCCTGGCAGCTTGTCTGTGACAAATTGGGGAACTGAGAAAATTCGCCCCGTCCAATATTTTGCTTCATTAGTTTAACTCTGGCAAGAAACGCTGTTAAGATGGACTTTGTTTTAATCGAATTTAAACTGTCGCCTTGTAGTTGCAAATTAACCATATTAAATTTTGTAAACAAATCTGTTAAATAGGCGATGTCTGTTTTCCTCTTCATTAAATTTTCTTTTAAAATTTTATCTTTAGTATCCAGAAATTCTAAAATAGTCTCAAAAAGTGCAAAAAATCTTGTCAAACATAAGCCTTTCGACAGCCAGCGTACTTCAGTGTAAAGGAGTAATTGATGAAAGTGTTCGTCATTTTCTTCACACAACTGCGCAAATAACCGCGTATTCAACGCGTTGCTTCGGATTCGGTTTACTGCATCAATGACTAAATGAAGTGATTCACGCAATCTAACACTCAAATTTTTAGCAACTAAGTGTTGTCGATGGATGACGCAATGTATTGCTAACACCCCTGACACATTTTATTTTAAATAGCTTATAAATCCACGATAACGTCCAACCATGGCAGGTGCTCCATCTGCAGCTACTGATATTATATTTGATAAAGGAATTGCTTTTTCAATGAAGTAATCCTTCAAAACATGAAATATTGATTCACCTTTAGGGTCGGTTAACAAAGTCCTTGCGAAGAGCAGTTCTTCGTAGATTTCTTGATTCATAATAAAACGAACATATGCCAATAATAATGCTGCATTATCAGGTAAAGTTGACTCGTCCAGTTGTATAGAGAAATGGGTCGTTTGCAAATAATTACATAAGAAGCTTTCAATATCAGAACGCATTTCATCAATACGTCTTTCAACAGTATTGTTGCTTAAGGGAATGCTTTTAATGATATCAGATGCAGGTTTGTGTAAAACAGTTTTTAAAACCTCTTCAACGGCTGGCAAAATTAACTTCTCTCCGATAGTATGCGGTTTTCCGGATTTTGCTATAAGTAACGAGATATTGTAAGACGCCCGCAAACCATCATCATTTCTTTGTGACGTCGAAGCGAACATTCTGTCCAGTGTAGGTCTCTTCTGAAATTTATCTTTGAGTGTTTGAAAGTATTTCAAATCTTTCTCTGTTTTATCAGGGTGGCATCTTCTCAGATGATCTTGCAGTTTAGATGGTTTCATAGCGTTATTGCCCAAAACTTTGTTGCATAAAAGGCACATAGGCGATTGTTTGTCCGGCAATGATGGAATGAAGCCAAATTTCAAATAATCAACACTGTACTGTCTACATTTCTTTTTAGATTCGGACATGGCATCAGTCATCTGTGGGCAAAATTAAATTATTTAAATAAGACAGAAAATCCAGCAGCTGTATATAAAAAATATTTTTGGATTTTTCCGAAAACATTCCATAATTCGAACATCTGCTGGCAACAATTAGCTCGAATTACAGAGATTGCACTGTAATTATATTACCGATTGCTAAAACTTTCAAAAAGAAACTATTGAGGAGTACTCGTGTAATTTTGCATGATTGAATATTTAACTACTAATAACTAAAGTCATGATTGGCGTAATTTATCTACCTTTGCTAACTACGAGTACAAAACTAAAATTTAATAAAAAATAATGTACTTACTTTTCTCCAGCACTCTCAAACAAAATAACACTGGCTCACTATAATTTGTGTGATATACTATCTGTTTATATTTTTTAAAATATTTTCTTAGCACTTTCCTTTTCAAGATTTAGGAAACGAATAAACGTATTTGTCTCACATTCGTATTTATAGAGTGACGAATTGAACAAGTCAGTGCAAGGTAGCGATGCTCTGAGACTGCGACTCTCAGGTTTTTACAAGTTCAAAATGTATTGCGACCACAAAGCGAATACCAACATCCTACAACTTACACAATTTTATAAACATATATAATAAATTTTTTACTTCATAGGTACTTTTATAAATAATGTATATGTTTTGATATTATAATATAGTATGATGTAAGTAAATAGGTACTATCAGTGTATGTGTTGAGATCCACTATCGTGGACCCCCATATTCATTTCATGGACCCCTAAATTTTTTTTCGCTGACGTAGACCCCTTGCAGGTTGTCATAGACCCCTAGGGGTCGATATAGACCACTTTGGGAATCAATGGTCTAACTGATCGTCAAACATTAATGTTGGTAAAATTGGCCCTAACTGAAGCTAAACTTGCTAACAGTTTCTGAAAACCATATTTAAGCAGTGTGTTCGAACCATACTACATTTCCCCCGATATTCAAAAGTATTCTCTTTCAAATGAAATGGCAGTCCCCATCTAATAGACTGAAATCTCGTGCTATTGGTCTCAAAGTAAAAAACCTCAATTCATTGATGATTAACTTTATTCAGTTCAATCATTGCTAGGTGCTTCAATGTAAGTTAATGATGAATTAAATACTCACTAGTGGTATGTTAAAAAATCGCCAATAAAACTATTCGCATTGCGGCAGCCAGTATTTGGTAGTAAACAGCATCTGGTTCCAACGATTTTCGAATATTCACACACGTACATCAATATGAAGCTAAACGAGACATACGATGACATTCAATAGGACTGAATTCAATTTACTTTTTGGTTTTATTTGCCAGAGTGAAAAGATGCAATTGGAATCGTGGTTTGAATCTAGCGAACTGCTATGCCATGTTTAAAGTACTTGCAATCGAATTTTAGATACTAGATTTACAGTAATTCCGATGGCATTCTCGCTTAAATCAGTTAAGATGACAGAAAAAAAGTAAGATGCTACTAATTGTTTTCAAATTTGAATTACTGTCCATCAAAACAACCATCAACGCGTAACTTTCAAATTCGCGAGCTTCTATCCTTCAGCTGCCCATAAATTCCTCGATGCACAGGTGCTCCGCCTGGATCCCCAAACTCGACTCAAAAAGCTAGATACATTATTTAGTGGTAGTGGCAATTTAAAAATAGGTAGTTTCATTTAGCGACCAGACCACCACGGAAGAGCATCGATTCTGAGGTACACTTGGTGAGCGATACATTGACTAATCGTATTGATAATACTGCTTAATTTTTGTTTCGAACAAGCCATAGTCTCAAGGCACCCGATCCAACAAAAATGATATATCTACCGGTACTATATTTTCTTCAATAGAGCACAGTGATGTATCTCACCGCTATTCGAAAGTTGTCGTTACGTCACGGTTTTAAATCACTGATATCAAGTGTAACGATATCAGATATCATAGATATTCCAGAACAACGGTATCCTCCATCTCTGGGATTTTGTACCATCCGCAAGGTAAAAGCGTCCACCACGAATTTAATACCGTAACATGCAAATTCCTATTTTTAAACAGTTGCGGATTTCTATCCATTTCCCTGTTGATTTTTCTCCCCACACGGAAACTCTGTACACCACGCAATGTTCACTGATTGCAGGGTAGGGGGAAATAAGGACTTATTTTGTAGGGTAAACGTTTCTATTCCAGGATCTCTCAATGAAACCAGTATATTGCATGACTGTAATAGTACACCGCATTGCATGCAAGGAAAAAGAAAGATTCAAAAACGTGACTGTTCTAGGCAATAGTAAGTGTTTGTACGCAAAATGTACCACTTCCAAGGTTCATAAATCGGGAGAACGTACGCGTTTTAAATGTAAATGCGTCTGTTTGGAATACCATACTGTTTCACCATTTTTAACACCAAGATGCTCAAATCTGGTGAATGTACAACACGCGTGATAAATGTAAATGCACCAATTTTTAATAACGTACACCTTCACCAATTTAACATCAAAATTCTTAAATCTGGTGAATGTGCAACGTGTGGTAAGTGTAATTTGAATACGTTCACCAATTCTTAAAAATGGTGAATGTACAGCGTGTGGTATATACTAAGCGACATATAAGTCCGAACACCCAGTTTAAATGGTTTTATTTTAATAAAATTTTGTATAAGTACTTAATGAAGCATAATAAGTAAATGATAAAAATTTCAAAATGATTGCACTGCTTTAAAGCCCTTTGACCTTTAATAATGTGTGGATGCACCCTGGTGTGCTACGCATTCTCCAACGCGCCTAGGCATGCTTCTGATCAGGTGGTCAATGTCCTCCTGTGGTATCTCATTCCAGGCAACCACCAACTCCTCCTGAAGTGCTTCTAGAGTCTGAGGAGGACGTTGCAAATTGAGCAATCTCCTACCCATCATATCCCACACGTGCTCAATTGGGGATAAGTCGGGAGAGCTTGGTGGCCATGGTAACAATGTGACATCATTATGTTGAAAGAAGTCTATTGTGACTCTTGCAACATGTGTTCGGGCATTATCTTGTTGGAAAGTTGGATCTGCCAGGGTGTCAAGATAGGGTAAAAGATGGGATATAACGTGGATATAACGCTGCGCGTTCATGTTACCTCTGATGAAAATTAAAGGTGACCTGGAACCATAAGCTATAGCACCCCAAACCATAACTCCAACAGTGTGATGAACATGTCTTTCAACAAAAAACTGTGGATTCCTCCTTTCACCACGTCGCCTTCTAACCCTGGCACGACCATCGTGCATGCCTAAACAAAATCGAGACCCGTCACTAAAGACAATACTGTTCCATTCCTGATCCCAGAGTGACCGTTGTCTGCACCACTCAAGGCGATTACGTCGGTGTTCTTCCGTGTTCTGCAAACCATTAATTTGCAATGGTCCTGATAGTGGAGAAACGGTCCCTTAAGGCCAATAATCTTAGGCGGCGATCTTCACGGTCTGTTGTTCTACGGCGGCGTCCAGTGCCCCTTGCTCTTTGCGTACGGCCTTCTCGAAGCGATGCCTGACAACACCTAACCACAGTGCCTACACTTCTTTGCACTCTAACTGCAATTGCCCGAAAAGAAAGTCCAGCTTCGCGAAGTCCCACTATACGGCCCCTATCAAACTCACTATGTTGACGAAATCGTACAGGTCTCCGTACTCTAGGCATCGTAACCGATCGTAAAGGATGTCAAGAACCAAAATCCGCCAACGTTGATTCTTTACTGCGGCTGAAATATTCATTTTTAGAGCGTTAGTGAATTAAAAAAAAGCAGTATAAAAACCGGAATGTCCAACTGATAAGGCTGAAAATTGTTTCACTTGTTATTTACAGTAAGATAAATACATTCACCAACTTTTATTAAAATAAAACCATTTAAACTGGGTGTTCGGATTTATATGTCACTTAGTACGTAATGTTGATGCCCCAGATTTTAATACCATCCACTCTCACCATTTTGAAACCATGATTCTCAAATATGATGAATGAACAATGCGTAGTAATTTAGATGCGTCAGTTTTCAGTACCGTACACTTTCACCATTTTTGAACCAATATTCTTAAATATGGGAATGTATATGTACAACGTATGGTAAATGAAGATGCTCTCAGTTTGAACACTATACACATTCACCATTTTTTTACACCAAGATTCTTGAATCTGGTGAATGTACAACTCGTGGTATATTTTCCGACGCGTCGATAGGTAAATAAATACCCGAACAGATGGCGGAAGCAGTCAGTTTCAGTCGAGACACTGACAGCGAGCGCGGAATTAAGATAAAAAACTAGTTGCAAGTGTTATAAATTAGTAGCAGTAGTAAACTTGACAGTACGCCAGTGTTTTCGTTACGGTATCGATTATCCAGAATCTTTATAAAATACTCGAACGCCTTACTGAAAGATTCTAGTCAGCTATTGATGAAGCAACATCAACATGCTTTCCAGTCCTTTGTCCCCTTCATCGAATCTACTCCATCTGTTCTTTTTTTTGAACTGATTGCGATACCCTGGCGTTCGCCATCGCCATTTGACGCTTCGTCGCTTTCTAATATATGCAAATAGATTTTCCGCCATATCGCTTGGCGTATAGCGTCTTGGCTGCTGGACCATCTGCACAGCATATGCGGCATAACACATCAGTACAACTTTCTAAAAATCACGTTCAATTTTTGAGCGAATTCCTGTAATCTTCGTAAGCGGATTTACCTCTCCTCTCGCAATCATGTATACTAAGTGACATATAAATCCGAACACCCAGTTTAAATGGTTTTATTTTAATAAAAGTTGGTGAATGTATTTATCTTACTGTAAATAACAAGTGAAAAAATTTTCAGCCTTATCAGTTGGTCATTCCGGTTTTTATACTGCTTTTTTTTAATTCACTAACGCTCTAAAAATAAATATTTCAGCAGCAGTAAAGAATCAACGTTGGCGGATTTTGGTTCTTTACGATCGGTTACGATGCCTAGAGTACGGAGACCTGCACGATTTCGTCAACTTAGTGAGTTTGATAGGGGCCGTATAGTGGGACTTCGGGAAGCTGGACTTTCTTTTCGGGCAATTGCAGTTAGAGTGCAAAGAAGTGTAGACACTGTGGTTAGGTGTTGTCAGGCATGGCTTCGAGAAGGCCGTACGCAAAGAGCAAGGGGCGCTGGATGCCGCCGTAGAGCAACAGACCGTGAAGACCGCCGCCTAAGATTATTGGCCTTAAGGGACCGTTTCTCCACTACCAGGTCCATTGCAAATGAATGGTTTGCAGAACCCGGAAGACCTATTGGCATGCGAAGTGTTTACCGACGAATGAGAAGTTTTGGCTTGTTTTCATACCGGCCACACTGGGTCCTCCCTTTAACTCGAGAACACCGACGTAATCGCCTTGAGTGGTGCAGACAACGGTCACTCTGGGATCAGGAATGGAACAGTATTGTCTTTAGTGACGAGTCTCGATTTTGTTTAGGCATGCACGATGGTCGTGCCAGGGTTAGAAGGCGACGTGGTGAAAGGAGGAATCCACAGTTTTTTGTTGAAAGACATGTTCATCACACTGTTGGAGTTATGGTTTGGGGAGCTATAGCTTATGGTTCCAGGTCGCCTTTAATCTTCATCAGAGGTAACATGAACGCGCAGCGTTATATCCACGAAGATCTAGAACCCCATCTTTTACCCTATCTTGACACCCTGGCAGATCCAACTTTCCAACAAGATAATGCCCGACCACATGTTGCAAGAGTCACAATAGACTTCTTTCAACATAATGATGTCACATTGTTACCATGGCCACCAAGATCTCCCGACTTATCCCCAATTGAGCACGTGTGGGATATGATGGGTAGGAGATTGCTCAATTTGCAACGTCCTCCTCAGACTCTAGAAGCACTTCGAGAGGAGTTGGTGGTTGCCTGGAATGAGATACCACAGGAGGACATTGACCACCTGATCAGAAGCATGCCTAGGCGCGTTGGAGAATGCGTAGCACATCAGGGTTCATCCACACATTATTAAAGATCAAAGGGCTTTAAGGCAGTGCAATCATTTTGAAATTTTTATCATTTACTTATTATGCTTCATTAAGTACTTATACAAAATATTATTAAAATAAAACCATTTAAACTGGGTGTTCGGATTTATATGTCACTTAGTATATTTGAATGTTAGCATGGTATTATGAATGGTAGATAGAGCGTTGGACGTAATGCACACAGATTTTTCGAAAGCATATGATAAAATTGATCACAGTATTCTTCTTGACAAATTCAATTTGGTTAGTTTCCTTATTAGAGTCCTATTTACGTCATACATTGGCTTCGAGTCTCCTCGCGTCTTCAGGGGTACCACAGGGTTCGACTTTGGGACCATTGCTCTTTTACTCGTTGTTAACGGTATAAGTAGCAATATTGATGGTGAAACAATAAAGTTTGACGATGAATTGGAATTATTTTTGAAATCAAGAGCATCACTAATTGTGAGTACTTACAGTGTCAATTATCAAAGTCCGAGGATTGGTGTCAATTGGATAAACTACTAAACTAAATATAACATTAGAAGAATTGTAATCAGTCGGCATGAAGCGGTTTGTGATTGTGGTGTGACATCTGATAGTAGGATGAATTTTAACTATCACACTGCTCAAATTGTAAATAGTGCTAAAAGAACTTTAGGTTTTATTGTTAGAATATGTAAGCTTATTACTTGGATTCATTAAAAACATTATACTTTGCACATGTAGAAAGATTTTTCAACTATCTGGTTTTCAGGATTAATTCAGTTTATCCTCGGCGTGGGTCGGATTACAAATTATTTTTGGAAAGATTCCAAGTTGCCTCCTTGAGTAAGAGAAAAAACATAACTCCGTCGTCTTCCTATATAAACTTTTACATGGTTTGTTGACTATTCAGACCTGTTATCTCAGCTTCAATTTTCAGTTCCAATGACATGTTCTAGGAACAATAGCCTTTTTTTGCACCCGTGCATATAACAACTATAAAATCTCCTGTAAGAGTCATATGCATGAATTTCAACAGAATGTGCAGTATGTGTGATTCTATGTGTCCTTCTCAGCTCAGGAAGATTTTTGCTGCTCCTCAAAAAGCGTTAAATGTAATATTAATGTCTATGAATTCTCTTAAATTTGAGCAAATTAATATTGTCTTTAGATTGTAATGCCAGATTTCAATACTTTGTCCTGTAAATAGGATTATAAAAATTCTGTTGGGGAATATGTGTCATTATTGCTATAATTATTCTTCACTGGACAACAAATATTAGTTTTTTAATTGTATCTTATGGGAAAAGTGCACTTCTTTGTTAATTTTGGGGCGCTGAATCCAAAAATGACAATGAAATAAAAAAATTAGGTGCGGTTTAGAAAAAAAAATTTTATTTTTAAGGATATATTAAAAAAAGTAACAAGATTCATATACTTATAAGAATCACTATATGCGCTGTCTTTTGCTGTTCTTTTATGGATCGTTTCTGGAGCATCTCTACCAAGAGTCCAACAGTAGTCTGCAAGCATGGAAGGATTCCACTTTCCCTGGTACCTTTTTTCCACTGTTCCTGATGAAAACGTTCGCCGTGCTCATCACTTACGGCTTCGCAATTGTCAGGAAAAAAGTCCAGGTGTGAGTGTAGGAAATGTATCTTAAGAGACATATTACAGCCCATCTTTTGATACGATGACAGCATATTTTTGACAAGGGTTTTATAGTTGTCAGCTTTTCTATTTCCCAAGAAATTAGTGACCACCAGACGGAAATCATTCCAAGCAGTTTTTTCAATACCTGTTAAAGTGTTTTCAAACTGTGTATCTTTCAAAATATTTCGAATCTGTGGCCCAACAAAAATACTTTCTTTAACCTTTGCCTCACTTAGTCTTGGAAATTTCTGACGCAGGTATTGAAAAGCTGACCCATCTCTATCTAATGCCTTGACAAAGCTTTTCATTAGGCCCAACTTGATATGCAGTGGTGGTAATAAATTTTTTTTCGAATCTACTAATGGCATGTACATTTTTTTGACCTGGTTCTAGGAACTGACGAACAGGCCAGTTTTGTCTGGTGTAATGAAGTGCCTTTGCCCGACTGTCCCATTCACACAAAAAACAGCAAAACTTTGTGTAGCCTAGCTGCAGCCCAAGTAAAAGTGCAACAACTTTCAAATCGCCACAAATATGCCATTGGTGCTGATCGTATTTTATGCATGTCAATAGGTGTACTTCATATTGTCATATGATTCTTTCATGTGAACTGCATACCCTACAGGAAGAGATGGTAAAATATTTCCAAAATGCAACAACACTGCCTTTAAACTCAATGTTGAACTGTCTATAAACAATCTCCATTCTTCTGGGTTATAGTTTATATTTAAAGCCGCCAGTAAGCCGTTAATGTTACTGCAGAAAACCAAGTTATTCTCCATATTGAAAAATGGTTCTAAGTCTTTGTGGCGTTTACGAAAAACACATACCGAAACATCGTCTTCTAACAAGTTCCACTGCTGCAGTCTTGATCCAAGTAACTCTGCCTTACATTTTGGAAGTTCTAAATCTCTTACAAGATCATTTAATTCTGACTGTGTCATTTTGTGCGGTTGGTGGCATGACGTGCTCGATATAAAATCAGGATCTCTTGACGTTGATGGCATATCTTCTTCCTGACGAATCACTCGATCGCCATGATCTGATTCGTTTTCTGATTCGCAAATGTAGGATTCTGGGGGTTTTGGAATAGGATTTTCGTCACTGTGAGGCACAGGTCTCATCGCAGATGGTATGTTTGGGTAGTTAATAACACATTTTTTTTTCTTGGACATACCTGTGGCTTGTCCAACACAAGGTACCATGCAAAAGTAACAATCATTAATATGATTTGTAGGCTCTCTCCAAACCATTGGGACAGCAAAGCGCATAGACCGTTTTTTGCCATTTAATCAACTCCTCAGACTTGAAGCACATGTATTACAGCAGATGTGGGGTGCCCACTGTTTGTCTTGATCACCTAGTTTACAACCGAAATAAAGCTGATATGCCTTTGTTATTAGTGGAGTAATATACCGTCTCTGAGACGCAAAAGTCACATCACCACACACGTAACAAAACTGATCTTTCGAGACATCTTGCATGAACGCTGTCAGCCAACTGAGGAAAAAATGGCTAATATAAAACAAAACAAATATAATGTACACATATATATAAATCATGCCGATTACATCATCTTTCTTTGCCGAATTCAAAAATGTAGCACGTACATTCTTGTGAATTACAGTATATTAACACTGTCACAGCAGGAACACATGTAATTACCGTATCTCTAAAACTTGAACTAATATTGAAAAAATAAGTTTCATTCCGGTTTTAGCACATTAGAAATAGTAATATTTTGTTGATTTTATTTAGGATATCTTTTGGCTGTTGATCAGTGTTATAGATCAACACGAAAGAGGGTTCAGAGGCAACTTTTTTGGCGGCCATCATTGTATCGTTCCTATAGCTTCACTATCACTTTTCTGTTGCAAATTTGCTATCATGAGCTTTTCCCAAAGTTGATTCGATGGAAGACAATGCGCAAACATCCCTGCATCCTTACAGGACTTCTTCAAGCACACCTAGGGTGAATTCAAGCCTGTTCGGCTTATCGTTGATAGAAATTGCACTGTTCCATAATCGACAACATGTTAGGTCATATTTTGAATGGTTAGTATGAATATCTCCCCCTGCTAAGTTCTCCCGGACTTCCCATGCGATACATGAAACCTTCAAATCATCGTGAGTTGGGTTGCTGAGTTATATTGGATATGCTGGACCACCGGTTCGCTATCTGCATAGCAAACGAGGCCTATTGAGAGCGGAAGGCCCCCAGGGGACCTGTACGGCTCTAGGTGAAAGGATTGATTTTTATTGCGCATATGTGGAGGATTTCTTTTTGTTTTGAAGCTGTATTTGCATCACTCTGCGCGAGGTATCATTGTTCTTTTAAGAATAGCGGAGGTGCGTATACAAAGAACAGACTATTCGCAGATAGAAAGAGAATAATCCCTAGTATTTCTACGTTATTTGCAAGAAATGATGAAATTGCGTGAGTTATTTAAGAATGGAGAATTATGCAGTTTACTATCTCAAAAGTCGTGAAAGTATGAAAGTTATCGCAGTCAGCATATTCGCCATATTAAAAAATAATAATATCGTCCTTGACCCCCCCCCCCCAAAAAAAATAGTACAAAAAAGAAAATATTTCAATGTCTACAAAAGTAATAATAGCATGAAAAAAATTGTGTATAAGATATAAATTATAACAGACATACAGTTTAAAGAAAACTTTACATTGTAAAGTTTTTTGAAGTGAAAGGTTGAAAAACAACTAACTTATCCAAAATAAACATTTTAATGCTAATGCATTTTTCGTAATTTAGTAACCATGGCTTCTGAAAGTTCGTGCGTTGTACGTGAAGCATTTACGACAGAAGGCTGTCTTGTGGAGAGGAATTGGACGAGTCTCCTCAAATCAAACATCTCTAGCATGGATATAACCCCTGGGTATCATTTTATACTTTAAAAATGAAGGAACGGCTGTGAGTAAAAGCTCATGGATATAGGTGACTAAGTGTAGCTTATATAGTTCTTTTACTCTCAGCCATTTCATGTCTCTAAAATAAGAGCTGATATGATCGTACTTCCTTAAGTTATTGATCAATCTACAACAGAAATTTTCAAATTTTTTGCAAATTCATGAACAATGAAATATAAGCTATATCACAATAAATAATTTTAGACATGTTCAGAGATTCGCACTTTTTTTTGCTTGATCGTCAAGAAATTGTTTATTGAGGTAAAGTTGGGATGGGACAGAAAAAAAATTCTTGCTGATATTATTCATATGTAGTATGAACATTTTTTAATGAAGTCACCATCTTAATTTATGTTATAGTTTTTCCGCATCACTTCTAAATGGTTTCGGTGAAAAACTAATGACTTTTGATTTTGATGGATTCATCTGAAGATTATGATTCTTTGCATATGTACTGATAGACTTTAGATTATCATTGACCTCAGAGATAGCAGTTTGGATATTAGAACATTGGAAGTGATTACAAATTTGTGAATCAACAGCGAAAAATTGAACATGAATGTTTAACAGCGGCTAGTAAATCCGATATATATATATATATATATACGAGTGTATATATATATATATATATATATATATAGGTGAAAAATTAAAGCTTCCGCCTTTTGTTGGGTACTTCGACAAAATTTAAGCAAAGAGGACTCTTTATACTTTTTTAATTCTCTCTAGCTTTCAATGGACTTTGCCATCATCATCAGGAGCTACAATTACAATGATAACAGTAGCAACAATAGTGTAAAATGAATTTAAATTGACTCAACTTACAGTAGTATGTGAGGATGTTGCTAATTGCTGTTTACGTATAGGATGAGGGAAAGGTCCAGTAACATGGTGAGAGCTGGATAGATGGTACAATGGTCAAAATTATATAAAATACCTATGACAAGAACAAGTTAAAAACAGATTAAAGATTTATTAAAAACATGAAAGCATTACATCATGAAGCCACTTGATGATTGCACAAAATGGTGGTCATGGAATAATGAGTGAGATGAACCCTTTGACAGAAGGCCAAAGGTTGTCAATGTCTGTGTAGAAAAAAAAAAAATATATATATATATATACGAGCAGTAGTCATTGCCATTGCCAAAGTTGGGCAAAAAATACAATTAGTTGTTAATTGGAAAATTGACAAAATCTTAGACGTTAGCAAACTCTTTTAACGGTAATCTCGAGCTTTCGACATTCTCTGTGGAGCCATCCTCAGGAGCTGAGAAAACAATTATGTTGCTAGCAACAAATACGGGAAGGATTTAAATTGTCAGACAACTTACTCGTCGTTGAGGTGGCAGCCAAATGCTGTTTCAAAACAAACGGGTGAATGAGAGCACTTGTTACAAATGTAAAGACATATATATATACAGGGTGTCTGCAAAGTTGGGGTTTTCCTTTACACGACGTGTAGATCTTGAAAACATATGCAATTTTTCTTAGTACCATATACATCAATGTCTTAAGGGAACCGAGATAAAGGGCTCTGCAGCATCAAAAATATCTGAATACCGTCCTGTAGCCGCGACATCACCGACTGGTCAAGGTCACTGTCTCAACCCGACGACAGAACTGGGTCGGGGTCAGTGTGTCAGGTCAGTATGCAACCTTCAACCGACGGTTACGGTCACGCGTGTAGAGGTAATCGCGTAGACGAGAATCCCTCAACAAGCACTAGAGAAGTGCAAGTATCAAAAACTAAAGTGTGGCAAACGCTGCGTGGAGAGGGGCTTATCCGTTTTACGTCCAACGTGTACAAGCCCTTCAACCTGACGATTTTCCAGCAAGAGTGCGGTTTTGTGAGTGGTTGTTGCATCAACATGACAATAATCCGGACTTCTTGAAGTGCATATTGGTGACAGACGAATCTACGTTCACGCGTAATGGGGTGAATAACTTTGGCAACTCATGTTTGGTCAGTAGAAAATCCGCACGCTGTCCGTCGGGCACATTTTCAACAAACATTTTCGGTGAATGTTTGGGCTGGCATGGTGAACGGTATGCTCATTGGACCATTTATTCTCCCAAATCGATTGGACGGGATGCAATACCTAGACTTTTTACGCAACATTTTGCCTTCCTTGTTAGAAGATGTGCCATTAAGTGTAAGACAATCAATGTGGTTTCTGCGTCTGCTCGGTAGCGCATCAGCTGATTTCATTTTCTGTTGGAGCGGTATAATTTCGGGCAGAGACGTACTTAGGCCTTCTCGTCAACTGGAGAGTGAGTACTTTTTCCTTTATTTTTTTTACTTGGTCGCCCTCGTTTCACTACACATTACCTTTGTTATTTCAAGGGTAGTTGTTTCTGAAAAGGAAAACCCCAACTTTACGGACATATATATATATATTCGTCGACTATGTGTTCCCTTCACTGTTGCTTAAAAACAATTTCAGCAACAATCTCGCCGACTTATTAAGTAAATATTTTTCTCCTAATTGTTAATTGTTGCTATTGTCAAGAATTCTTTACAGCTCCAGACGATGAAGACATAGATCTTCGAAAGCTTGAGAGTTTATGTTATAAGAGTGTACTTTTGCGAGACTTTACCTCCTACCCAAAGAAATTGAAGGATATATATATAAAATAAATAATAGTGGTTCAAGTACAGACCCTTGTGGTCCTCTGGAGGTAATGAGACATTATGGAGACGAAATCGTATCAATGACAGAATCATGAAAATGAAGCGTAGCATCTTATTACTTTTTTAGATATTTAAAGACTTATAATATCGATAAATAGCGACTGTTTATATATGCCCAACTCATGGAAATTGAAGGAACATCTGGTTGATAATATGATGAAACAAACGACTATCTGGAAACTTTAAAAATTATTTTTACTTAATGTATAGTTTTTTAGAATCATTGCAAGATATATAAGTTTGAAAATAAAACTGAAAGCTCTACTTACCTATGTCGAAATCAGATCTCAACAGACAAAGCGTTACGGAGAAAAACTTGCAATGTTGACGTATGATTTATTCTGAAATCTTACCTTACGTTTAGTCGGAAAAAGATTTAGAAATTAGGTTCCTCCAAAATATTCTAAATTTGAAACTTTCTGTCATTTTCTTAGTGATAGTGCGCAACATCGAGCCTTTTACCATTTTCTGGATCCGCATGGTGACAGTTCAATTTGAAACACCCGGTATACATATCCTTAATAAAGTAAGGTACTTCGCCAAACTTCTAGAGGTTGTTTCTTTCTTCTTTCCAGGATGTGAAACTTTCATTGGAAAATTCGCTTACTGGTAATAATCCTACTCTGCTGGCAAGCCGGTTCACTCACCAACTGACTATTTGCAACGTAAAATTTCGCGCTACACGTTACGTAACCAAATAGCATAATTATTATGAATATTGCCAAAATGTTTCCACGCCAATTATTAAATCAAAGAGGTAATACAATTTCAAATTCCATCAATAAATTATCGTAAAATTATTCGGTTGGTCATTTACGTAAACAACGACTTCTGTAAACAATTAATTATTGCCATAGGCTGGCCTGAAAATAAAAGTCTGCACGCCGTAGCAGACATTACATTATGGTATTATTATTATATTGATTCCAGCTCTCTGCTAATAATATAAATAAGAACGTCTAGAATAGTACTTAGGCTATTTTTATCCACAAAAATACCTGAATTATCTGTTTCATAAGCTGCAGAGGATAAGTAAAGGTCTGTAAATTCTGACATATTTTTCTTACTGTGATAGTATCGATATAGATTTGTTTGGTGTTTCATTTCAAGCCACATAGACGGTGAAGTGCGGATTACACCTATTGTTATTGTGAATCTGGTTACAAGTTTGATAGTAATTCATTTTTGCATTAAAATGTTGAATAAGAAACGTTCATTGCTAACGTAACTATTGCATTTCTTTCTCCAAAACCAGTATACTTCATATATACTATAAATTGCCATTTTAACGTCACGCTGCTTATTATGTGTTTCTCATCAAGGCCTTCAATTTGATACCCTATATCATAGAGGTGAGGAAAATTATTAACGCCATATCGGGACGATCGTCATATTGGACTTCGTTCATCATGTTTCTCTCATCAAGCCCTTTTTGTGATACTCATACCATATGAAAAATGTTAAACTCTATTTTGCGACGACCACCATATTGATGTTAGGGCGTCATCACTTCATTTATAATGTTTCTCTCATCAAGACCTTCCATCTGATACCCATATCATATGGGTGACTATGAAAGCTATAAATCGCCATTTTGTCGCCGCCGCCATTTTGGATTCAAAATGGCGGCGGTTAATTAATTTTGTATTTCCATGTAAACCAAAAGTTCAGCTCAATTGGTCAAGGTAAACTGGTTCAAAAATTTCGTTCCAAGAAACTCTTAATAAATTACAAATACAGGCCAATGAATTATAACTTTTTGTGTATTTTAACGCTCTCGTATAACTGGAACTCTGGATACCAGCAAGAGACACCCACGTACATCAACTAGAAAACAGTGGTCAGAAGTGGGATCGACGTAACCAGAATTACGTGATCATGATGAAGCGTGGTCGCGTTCTGGATCGCTCGCGATAATATCGCGAATATTTGACACGTCTGGAGAGTCTGCTGCTATCTTGATCGCATGGAAGATCGTGGCACGTCCAGAAAACGCTGGAATGTTTATGTACTCGTCGATAGGGAAATAAATACCCGACCAGATGGCGGAACATCCAGTCACAGTCGAGACATGATTAAAAACTATTATAAAGTTGCAGGTGTACGCTTTGTTCAAACTGAGAATATTTGTCAATCTCGCATCGCTTATAGGATCTATTAAACCTTAAAAGCCTGAACGAGTCGCATAAAAAAGCAATCAGAAAGAAATCCAAACGAGAAGTTGCTGGGCGGGTGAGCATGTATTCAGAAGTGGGATAACAGCGAGGCAAAATGCAAGACAAACAAACAGAAAGGTAAACCGTTAGGGACGGAAACGAAAAAATCGAGCTCGGGACATTATCCTGACCAATTTCTCGGAAAATTACGGCTCTTCCAACTGACGAAACGACGTCGCGTAGGGAAGGAATTCTGCCAAATCCTTAAGACGATCAATGTAGGGGAAATCGGATCCGGTAGGTTGACTCTGCACCTTCTATCGTCGAAAATATTTTCAAAATGTTGTCATTTCTAGTTTTACTCGGAATATATACGAACCTGCAATACCTTGTACATTAGTTATTAGATTCTACGCGAGATTCGAAATGAATCTAAACTCACTGCTTACGTCCATACAACAGATGACCAACTGTGGACAGATGCAGTACGTTTAGTTTTTCAATGACGAATAGACCACAACTACTATACCTCCATAATCATCAGCCTCTAGCAGTCACAGTGATAAACCAGCTATCAAAGGAGATTCTGGTGATAGATGCTGCCTTATTTTGATAGATTCAAAATTCATTTTATTCATGTCATCCCATACACGAGTCTCATTGTTTTCTAAATATCTCAAACGATATGCTGAAACCGCAAATTCCAATAAATTATATTTTGTATCGAGTTTTTGTCCTTGTACCGGTAGGGGATCTATTTTAGTAGAATTCATTCCAGATTTGGATAACAGATAGTAGAGAGTGGCCAAAGAAGAGAAAAACTATCAAAGTATTGCAATACTGGTTGCCTATACTAAAACCTTTATTGTTATAAAACCTAGAAAGCTATCACTTTCCACTACTATTTTGTACTCGGTTCGTACCCGGTACTCGGCGTACTCGGTCTATTTTACCAAGTATTAAGTTACTAGGCCGTCAAAGAGTTGTAGATGCGATGTGAAATCATATTGCATTTTGATTTGCTTATTTATCTTACTTATAAATACGCAAGACACGACAAAACTCACAAAATTAAGTGAACAAAATCCAGAAAAGTCAGAAGGCAACGTTTCTAAAAAAAAACCTTGCCTTGTATGTAAAGATAAATCAGGTTTAGTTCCTCCCAAATGTAAATTGCTTCTGCCACCTTATTAAGCAGTTTGGCTTGTGTTTCCAGTGTAATCTTTTCCCAAAGGCTTCTAAGAGACTTGTAGGTAAAATTCAGTATTTGTTATGCACATGACATGGCCTCCATTTTATTAGGTCATTTCTAGAAAATTGAACGTCGTGAAAAATATATCAAAATCAAATGGTAGAAAAAGGTAATGTTAAAATAGTTTCAATATAAACTCAGTACTGCAACTGCTGGATTCCACAGTGGGAAACGTATGCCTACAGGTGAAAAACTGTTCAAGATGACAAAACTCCTGAAAATGCCGTTAGTAGGGTCGTACTCGAAGCTGTTTTTTATAAAAGCAAATTAACTTTAAGAGCAAATAAAATCTGAATAACACTAGTTGTAGCTGGAATGATCCAGAGGTAATCAGTCCACCTAGTACTCGGTAGGTATCCAGTATTGAAATCTAACCAAGTACCCTGTACTCTCCTTTTTGAAGACAGTACCATTCATTATATTCATACTATTTTTCATTGCATAGTAACACTTTGCACAAAAAATGAGATAACTCCACGACGCACCATAACTGGAGCGGTATCGGTTGTCGAGCCTACTTTTGATATTGGAGTTTTCTCAGAAGAAATAATATTTTTAAAAGAACAAAACAAGCCCTGTCCAATAGTCTCTCTTTTTAGTGGAATAAATTTTTTTTATTAATTCCGTTAAAAGTAATCGAGATCGTTCTCGAACAGATCGCTCACCGCAGTGTTGCCGCTGCTCATTTTCATTATGAGAATTTACAAAAAATACGGAAGCTTCTATGTTCTTTACACTTTTCTAAAATATGTTCTGAGCCAGCGGAATTGCCTTTGCTAGCTACCGGTAGCTCGCGATTTAAATAAGTCAATGAAATTATTTTAAATACCTTGAGAATGTTATGCTGGAGTTGGAGTCCGGAGTTGGAGTCTTTGAGAATTTTTGGAGTTTTAGATACCTGTTACAGCCATCTGTAAATCTCTCCTCGAACGTTCCCTAGAAAAGCGTTATTTTTCGAATGGCACGTTTATTCATGTAACTCTTGAATTGACGAAATACCATGACAAATGAATGATCTGACAACACTGTTTACCGTCCATCTATCGACGGACGAATCTATTTCGGTCGCCGAGTTTTCTTCTACGCCACTGAGCACGTAATTTAATGGGAGGGGTGAAGGGGAACTTATAACGCGACCGACAGCGGTGGCTGGTAGGCTTCCAGGGATCCATATCTTCTCATCTGAGCATCACGTAAATATTATCCTTTTTCTTGAGGGCACTCAAGGGTCTGGAAGTCTGGATGTTGTTTCGACCGGGGAAACCGTAGGAGCGAGAGTGGATGTTACTTGTTGATAAGGGCAAATTAACTTCACCGGCCACAATATCCTTATTTTTAGTTAAATAATTAACCTAAAATTTTAACTTAAAATTTATGTAAATTTATATAAATTAACCAAAATATAATACTTTTCATATTTATATCTACTTATAAATATTTATCTTTTAAGCAAAAAAACATAAATTTTTTCACATAAAACTGATATTTAAATATTTTAACCTGTTAAATAATAAAAATTTCACACCTAAATAATATTATATTTTTTTAATTAAATTTAATTTGTATAAAGGTATTTCTCTTTTTAATATCATCTCACACATTTTTCATTTTAATAATAAATAACTTGAATCCCCACCCATAAATTATGCTAAGTTCTAATTTTCAAATCAAATTTATTTAAAATTCTATATTAAAATATTTTATATTTTCATAATAAAATTATTCTTTTAAAAATTAATTTTTAATTAAAAATATATTTTTCTGTATATCATTACCTACCTATATATAAATAATGATTAAATTAAATTAATTTTTTTCATAACTTATAATTTTATTATATACAGGGTTATCCAAATTAAGTGTCCACCATTAGTAACTTTGTTATTAGTGAAAATACAAAGTTGTTTGAATTAGCAAACTAGTAGCATTTTTAACGCTGGTAAAAATGAGAAATAAAAAAAAAACAATTGAGAGTCGTTATTTTGATTTTTTTTAGTAAAATAACATTTTTTTAAATGGAAACCCCTGTATATTATATTTTTTTCTGTTAAAGCATCAAATTTTAAACAAAAAAGTTCATAATGACTTTTCCGCTAAAGTCAAAAATAAAGTCAAAATAACGATAAATATTTTTAATTATTTGCAGTATTATAATATTAAGACGGCTATGAAAACAACATGGCGTTCGCGATTTGACAGCATTAAGATAAGCGACAAATTGTTAAACTGGACATACTCGCAACTAGAAGGCTTTGGAAAACAATGATAAAATCAAATAATGTCAAACATTAGTGTAAATACTTGTTTATAAGCTTTATTGTGTCATTAATTTAAAGAAAAATGTTCTCCCATGAAGAAAAGTGTGATATGTTAGAATGCTATTTAGTGTGCAGAAAATCCTCCTTGAGAGCAAGAGAATACTACAGTGAATTATATCCCGCTCGCATTCAACCGTATGAACGATATTTTCTGAGACTTTATCGAAAATTTAGGGGCAACGAAAATGTTTTTGCTAAAACAAGGGCAAAGAAAGAATTCATAATAAGCGAGGCCACGGAAATTGCAGTTATTGGATATTTTGAAGGTTATCGTGAGAATTCAATAGCAGATATTCTCAAGGACTCTAATTTCAGTTATGGTACAGTTCAAAGGATTTTAAAAAAATACAAATTTATTCCGTATAAGTACCGACCAGTTCAAACGCTTTTGGCAGGGGATCCAGAGAGAAGACTTGTTTTTTGCCATTGGTATCTTAGCTTCTGTCGCCAAAATGTAAATAACTTTCGTTACCTTTTATGGACAGATGAATCAAATTTTTCAAATTCTGGAATGTTTAATAGAAAAAACCACCATTATTGGTCAAGAGAAAATCTTTTGTTAGTACATCCAAGAGGCCCACAAGTCCGTTTCAGTTTCAACGTTTGGTGCGGTATAATTGGTTCAAAAATTGTTGGTCCGTTCTTTTATGAGGGAACCCTAACTGGTGAAAGATATGTGGAATTTATGTCAGAAATTCTGACTAATTTCTTAGACGAATTGGATCTTATAAGTAGACATCATCCGCATTTTCAGCAAGATGGCGCACCTGCCCACAACTCCAGAGGTACTTATCATTTTCTAAGTACTACTTTTAATGATCAGTGGACAGGAACAAATGGCCCAATACAGTGGCCTCCCAGATCACCAGATCTAAACCCACTTGATTACTTCTTGTGGGGTTACTTAAAGAACCAAATTTACAAGCGAAGGTACGATAACCTTGACGCGTTAAAGACTGCAGTTAGGGAAAAGATAACCCAGATAGATGGTAGGACCATACTTAAGACAGTTCGAGCAGTTGAAAAACGTGCCCAAAAATGTATTGAAGAACAAGGTGGTGTTTTCGAGCATCTTCTTTAAAAAAAATTGTTATTGTATTTTGTAAGATTATAAGTTGATGTTGAAAATAAAGTTTGTCGATACAATTTAATTGTTTCAGATTGGAGGCCATAACTTCAACAATTTGTAACCTAGGAGAAAAGTTATTGTAAGCTTTTTTGTTTAAAATTTGATGCTTTAACAGAAAAAAATATAATATACAGGGGTTTCCATTTAAAAAAATGTTATTTTACTGAAAAAAATCAAAATAACGACTCTCAACTGTTTTTTTTTATTTCTCATTTTTACCAGCTTTAAAAATGCTACTAGTTTGCTAATTCAAACAACTTTGTATTTTCACTAATAACAAAGTTACTAATGGTGGACACTTAATTTGGATAACCCTGTATAGAGGCCATGTGTACATGTTGCTTTTCGACAGATTTGTTAATTTGGCTTGAAACCTGAAGCTCATCAGACAATAGCTCTAGATATTTGGGATTTTAGTGGGCGTATGAAGAGGTTTTCTTTATCAAGAGCTCTTTGGTATCGATGAATGTATGTCTTAAGACTTCACGTAGCGATATTTTTTGTATACCCCTATAGTCATCATATTTTGCCTCTGCTTGTTTTACTTATACTAAAACACTAATAGAAAAATGGAACGCCTACAGCGGTTGAATAATAAGCGAAAACAAAATCTCGCTATATATTCGTGAAAATGCACTTGTATACATATATGTACTGCACGTTTCACAGATCCTTCTAAAAAGATGTACGGAAATACGTGGCCGCTACGTCGTATCCGCCAACAGGTGGTTAGATTTCCCAACTCCACAATGCCGTTTTCATATTCCATTTAAGGATTTGCGAAGCGATAAGGTACTTACTTATGTGGGAGAATCGGGTTAGCCTTGGGATGAATAAAATAGTTGGAGCGCTAGTGGTTGCAAAGAGGTAATAGTTAAATCACCATCGGAAAAATCTTTAGGCCCACATTTCTAGTTTACCCCTGAGGGTGGGATGCCGATTGAAAGTTGAACAACCCTTGGATTATAAACTAACCCAATTTACACTCAACCTTGGTAAACGGATAACATTTGCTGAGCGGCAAATTTAGGAAGGTTCTGGAATTATAACCACAGCAAAAACAAAAATGGCGTCGGAATATTTCAAAGACAAAAAACGATGAAAATGCTTACAACATTCGAGAGATACATTGTTATAGCATCCGTCTTTTCTGGATAGTGTACATATAATGCGATCTGTGTCACTGTGTAGCAACACAAGTATGTTCGCCTCCAAATATGACAATTTCAAGCGCCTCTCTAACGTGATCCTTGCAAAGCATTTGCATACTTGAAATCTGATTTATTTATCAATGAGTTTTAATTGTCTTCTGAAAATATCAAATTGCGTGAGGTTTGTGAAATGACCGACTTAATTGGGACTAAAAGAACAGGCCACATTTCTACTCGACCCTTGAGGGTTGGATGCCGATTGAAAGTTGAACAACTGTTGGATTACAAACTAACCCAATTTACACTCAACCCTGGCGAACGGATAACATTTGCTGAGCGGCAAATTTAGGAAGGTTCTGGAATTATAACCACAGCAAAAACAAAAATGGCATCGGAATATTTCAAAGACAAAAAACGATGAAAATGCTTCTAACATTCGAGAGATACATTATTATAGCATCCGCCTTTTCGGTTAGTGTATAAATAAGGCGATCTGTGTCACTGTATAGCAACACAAGAAAGTTCGTCTCCAAATATGACAATTTCAAGCGCCTCTCTAACGTGATCCTTGCAAAGCATTTGCATACTTGAAATCTGGTTTATTTATCAATGAGTTTTAATTGTCTCCTGAAAATATCAAATTGCGTGAGGTTTGTGAAATGACCGACTTAATTGGGACTAAAAGAACAGGCCACATTTCTACTCGACCCTTGAGGGTTGGATGCCGATTGAAAGTTGAACAACTGTTGGATTACAAACTAACCCAATTTACACTCAACCTTGGCAAACGGATAACATTTGCTGAGCGGCAAATTTAAAAAGGTTCTGGAATTATAACCACAGCAAAAACAAAAATGTCATCGGAATATTTCAAAGACAAAAAACGATGAAAATGCTTACAACATTCGAGAGATACATTGTTATAGCATCCGTCTTTTCTGGATAGTGTACATATAATGCGATCTGTGTCACTGTATAGCAACACAAGTAGGTTCGTCTCCAAATATGACAATTTCAAGCGCCTCTCTAACGTGATCCTTGCAAAGCATTTGGATACTTGAAATCTGTTTTATTTATCAATGAGTTTTAATTGTCTCCTGGCAATATCAAATTGCGTGAGGTTTGTGAAATGACCGACTTAATTGGGACTAAAAGAACAGGCCACATTTCTACTCGACCCTTGAGGGTTGGATGCCGATTGAAAGTTGAACAACTGTTGGATTACAAACTAACCCAATTTAAACTCAACCTTGGCAAACGGATAACATTTGCTGAGCGGCAAATTTAGGAAGGTTCTGGAATTATAACCACAGCAAAAACAAAAATGGTATCGGAATATTTCAAAGACAAAAAACGATGAAAATGCTTCTAACATTCGAGAGATACATTATTATAGCATCCGCCTTTTCGGTTAGTGTATAAATAAGGCGATCTGTGTCACTGTATAGCAACACAAGAAAGTTCGTCTCCAAATATGACGATTTCAAGCGTTTCTCTAAAGTGTTCCTTGTAAAGCATTTGCATACTTGAAATCTGGTTTATTTATCAATGAGTTTTAATTGTCTCCTGAAAATATCAAATTGCGTGAGGTTTATGAAATGACCGACTTAATTGGGACTAAAAGAACAGGCCACATTTCTACTCGACCCTTGAGGGTTGGATGCCGATTGAAAGTTGAACAACTGTTGGATTACAAACTAACCCAATTAACACTCAACCTTGGCAAACGGATAACATTTGCTGAGCGGCAGATTTAAGGAACTGGGCAGAGACGCGTCAATTTGAGAGCAAATTAAGATTAAACATCATAAAGGCGTATGATGGACGCAAGCAAGTTCTGGAAGTATGACAACATCAAAGACAAAAACGGCGTCGGGATATTTCAAAGACAAAAAACGATGAAAACGTTTCTAACATTCGAGAGATACATTGTTATAGCACCCGTCTTTTGTGGTTAGTGTACAGATAAGGCGATCTGTGTCACTGTATAGCAACACAAGAAAGTTCGTCTCCAAATATGACAATTTCAAGCCTGACCCTTGCGAAGCATTTGCATACTTGAAATCTGGTTTATTTATCAATGACAGTTTTCGCTGTCTCCTGAAAATACCAAACTGCGTGAGGTTTGTGAAATGATCGACTTAATTGGACCTAAAAGAACAGGCCAATGCTTAACATACATGATTTCTGAAGGTAAATGTTTTTTATACTTTGAAATTGAAGACGTTGCTTTTGGGGTCACCATCATACTAGTTGTAGTAGTAGTGGTGGTGAAGAGGCACAGCCCAATAACTAGACCACTTTTGACCCTTCCAAATGCTCATCTATACAGATCCCTTGATTCGTTGTGCTTTCTCAAGTCTAATATAAGCATTGAAGCACATATTGGAGGATATTTCATAAGTTTTACTAACTGTGGACAGTTTGGATCAACAATCAATCCAACCTTACAGCATTCGTGGTACCTCGGTATGTAGTATCTGCCTTTGTGTCTGCTCACGTAGAAAGTAATCGTTATCAACTTTGAACGATATTCAAAGAATGTTCGTACATTGAGCTGTCTCAAATAATCTGAACTTCCCGGTACGTTTCCCCACACTATTATACCAGTTGCTCGAAATACCTCCTGCCATTAAGAGGCATAGGTATGCGTGCTTCGACGAAGTAACCCTTCTGACACACCCCAACTGTTACATCTCACGGGGTGATGAATCGTATGGGAGAGTCTCACCCCCTTTGGCGACCTCGCTTAGAGAACGCTACACAGCAATGCGACTCTCGACGATGTGTGAGGCGACTTCGAGCCGTAAGGATGGAAAAATATAAAGCGCTCTAATGCAAAATCTCTCAAAGAAATAAATCCTGGCCATCCTAATAAGGATAATGGAAAACTGTTATCAAATTGTTACATTCTAATCGGTCCTTGAAGATACGTGTGCAAGGTTTCGGGTTAATCAAATTTCTGGAAATTGGTGAAAATTATTCTCAAAGATTCCATTACATACATACAGGCCAAGCTAATAAAAGCGTGTTAATAATATCAAGATTCCTACCTGTCACAAAGATCCTATAGAAATAAAAAAATATTTTTGTTCTGTTTTCAACAACATTCAACCATGATTCAGACAAAAAATTGTTTTCTATTGAAAATTTGTCAAGTGATGACGGAGTTCTCCATTTTTTGACGTACCACAGAGACTCATCATCACTTCCAGAAAAAAATCGTAAGGATTGGGAATTGTAGGGGCTAGAGGTTGAAAGTGTGCATCGTTGATTCTAGTGAAAGACGTTCTATTAGTCAAAGTATTGAGATCCCGGTAGTTTTTACCCACCTGTTACACATATTTCGTATAATATTTGCGTCTATGACCAGCAACACCACCTACCCAGAAACACGCTATATCCTTTACCTGCCGAGGGCCCGATCCGAATTCAGCAATACCGACGCTGGCCCAGGTTGCAAAGTTGCATTATGGAGTAGTATTAGATATACTGTGTTTCTATCTCCATTCTATCCTCACCTGGAAAGAGACAATTTGCGACAGACCACAAGGTACTCTGCACGGTTGTATAATTAATTATATTCTAGTGTGACATGATGTATATTTATCATAAATTAGTTCTCCTCCCTTGCAGCTTACGCTTTGAATCTGGAGCGGGAGTAAACTAATTATTTGGAGTTCAAACGGCACGGCTGCATATTATTATTTTCGCACTAGGTCAAGTTGCAGCATCTTTGCGAATGAACTCGAGCTAGTCGTGAGTTAGAAGGAATAAGAAAGTGTCAGGAGTAACCACAGAAGCTAGTTTGCTAGTTTAGCGCGTTTTAGGCATTCCGTCACAGGTCATTTCTTTTGAGCGGTTGAAGTGTAAGCCTGGGTTGTAGAAGTTCCAATACTTCGTGAACGTTGCTCTGGGTACCTGGACCTGAAGGACACAAAGGAAATGAAAAGGCGTAAGGGGTAGCCCGACAGAGTGCGGTTATAGGTCCAGAGCCTTTCCGTTTCCTGACAAGAACGGTTCATAACAAATTGGACCAAGAAAAAGTCCCTAGAATGGTGGAACAGCCATTTGGGGCACAGGCAGGTGAAACAGTTCATCAAAGGAGGCATTTACAGAGGACCTACTCGGACTTAGTAGGAAGGCCATAAGGGCCATAGTGGATCTCCTGACAGGAAACTGTCGTCTAGCAGAAAAGGCCACAAGCCATTCATGCAGATAGCATGAGGAAATCCCAGTGCATCTCCTGTGCCATTGTGGAGGTCTGGCAAGGCTACGGTTTCGGATAGTAGGAACCACAGGTCCAACAGGAAAAAGCTACATGCAAGGCAATGGACATAGGATCAAGGCTGGACACAGTGCTAGGGGGGTCACAATAGCTGCACTTGGGTCACAGTGACGTTAATGCTAGCAAGCCAACCCCTTTCTTCTATAATCTATATGTTTAAACGCAGCTTTCCAGATAATGCAGCCAAACTATATAATTCTCTCCAGAATCATTTTTATGACTTTTCTTCATTGAACTTTAAGGAAAAGCTAAAAAATTTGTATCTATCTGAAGTGTGAAGGATCCTATATGCCGACTCTGTTTACGGCCACTACTTTTCTATTTGTCTCTCTTTCCCTTTTGTTCTACTAATCGTTGATACAAAATACTTTTTTGTTACCTTCCAAGATATATTGTGATTTGTTGATAGGATGTTGATAGCTGCACCTGCAAGAAAAGACTTTTAATTGTAAGTTTTATTGTGAAAGTTATCGTTGTTAAATGGATGAGCTGAAACTCATTACATTTTTTCTTTTGCTAGTTCCTTTCTCGCAGGCACTAGGTACACCACAGAATAGTTATTATGACTATCATTGATACTTATGTTTATATTTATTATTCGGTTTTCCCTTAAATATACTAAGTGACATATAAATTTGATCACCCAGTTTAAATGGTTTTATTTTAATAAAATTTTGTATAAGTACTTAATGAAGCATAATAAGTAAATGATAAACATTTCAAAATGATTGCACTGCTTTAAAGCCCTTTGACCTTTAATAATGTGTGGATGCACCCTGATGTGCTACGCATTCTCCAACGCGCCTAGGCATGCGTCGGATCAGGTGGTCAATGTCCTCCTGTGGTATCTCATGCCAGACAACCACCAACTCCTCTCGAAGTGCTTCTAGAGTCTGAGGAGGACGTTGCAAATTGAGCAATCTCCTACCCATCATATCCCACACGTGCTCAATTGAGGATAAGTCGGGAGATTTTGGTGGCCATGGTAACAATGTGACATCATTATGTTGAAAGAAGTCTATTGTGACTCTTGCAACATGTGGTCTGGCATTATCTTGTTGGAAAGTTGGATCTGCCAGGGTGTCAAGATAGGGTAAAAGATGGGGTTCTAGAACTTCGTGGATATAACGCTGCGCGTTCATGTTACCTCTGATGAAGATTAACGGTGACCTGGTACCATAAGCTATAGCACCCCAAACCATAACTCCAACAGTGTGATGATGTCTTTCAACAAAAAACTGTGGATTCCTCCTTTCACCACGTGGCCTTCTAACCCTGGCACGACCATCGTGCATGCCTAAACAAAATCGAGACTCGTCACTAAAGACAATACTGTTCCATTCCTGATCCCAGAGTAACCGTTGTCGCATGCCAATAGGTCTTCCGTGTTCTGCAAACCATTCATTTGCAATGGACCTGGTAGTGGAGAAACGGTCCCTTAAGGCCAATAATCTTAGGCGGCGATCTTCAGGTCTGTTGTTCTACGGCGGCCTCCAGTGCCCCTTGCTGTTTCCGTACGGCCTTCTCGAAGCCATGCCTGACAACACCTAACCACAGTGTCTACACTTCTTTTCACTCTAACTGCAATTGCCCGAAAAGAAAGTCCAGCTTCCCGAAGTCCCACTATACGGCCCCTATCAAACTCACTAAGTTGACGAAATCGTACAGGTCTCCGTACTCTAGGCATCGTAACCGATCGTAAAGGATGTCAAGAACCAAAATCCGCCAACGTTGATTCTTTACTGCGGCTGAAATATTCATTTTTAGAGCGTTAGTGGATTAAAAAAAAGCAGTATAAAAACCGGAATGTTCAACTGATAAGGTTGAAAATTTTTTCACTTGTTATTTACAGTAAGATAAATACATTCACCAACTTTTATTAAAATAAAACCTATTTAAACTGGGTGTTCGGATTTATATGCCACTTAGTATATAATCATGATATAAATAATTTTTTTTAGGTTGAGTTTTTAATTTTGCACTTTTGTGGTTTTCAATATATTATTATTTTGTTTTATTTGGTGTATGCAACGTTTAATAAAAGCACATTATTTATTATTATTATTATTATTATTATTATTATTATTATTATTAATTATTATTATTATATTCTGTAATCCTCAATCGAATACCAGCAATGGCAATTTTTTCTTTCTCTAATCTTTAACTAGGTCAATCCTTTCCTGTAACCCATTTGGGTGATTGTTGACATTTTTAAAAGGAGTGAACGTAACATTTGAAACTCTCGAGTGGTAGTCTCGCTGATCAATCCCTACGTTCTACTGGCCGCCAAATGGAACCACAGATATAAAAGTAAATGTTTATTGACGATTAGATCATACCATTAGACACTAGCGAGGATGTATTGTAACGAAGACACCTTTTACTGTCCAAAGTCTGATTTATCACTTTTAAACTAATTAATAATCAAATTTGCAACTGATTTATGACAAATCTATGCCGGTCTGCCTGCCTGTCTGGTAAAATAAAATGTAGCATTGACCTCATACATATGATCAGAAATGATCATTTTGTCACCTGATCCTAACTGGCTTCTATATCGAAATTATAATGGCAGTTTTGAAATATCATCGTCTGTATGACGGCGAGGCGACTTTTCAAGGATCGAAATTCTGATAGAAAAGTCTAGTTAAATAATACACTTACAATAAAAAGTACAACTTTATTTGAAATAGGAATTTAAGCAGCTATACATTCTCTTGAAGACGCGTCGGCCCTTTATTTTGGGATATTGGTCCCAATCTTGGATCCTCACTTACGATGGCACATCCATGTCAATTATATTTTAAAGAAAGTTAGATTTGTATCCTACAAAATTAAATACCTTGGGGATATATTGACAGAAAAATATCTTCGAACATTATACCATGCACTGATTGAGCCTCATCTCACATATGGGGAGCTGCAAATTCCTCACATATCTATAATTTAGATGTTTTTCAAAAAAGTATTCTAAAAATGATACTTAAAAAACCGAAACTATCCCACTGAAAAATTATTCGCAGATGTTCGAATGTATGATATAAGACAGCTTTATTTCTTACACAGTATCACTCACCACCATAAATTTGTAAACACCGACCAAAAAGTTAAACATAATCATTATACAAGGTACAAAATTCGTGGCACAGTAGTTCCTCAACCGCATAAATCTATAATGCAGCGATCATATCTCTATTTAGCACCTAAATTTTATGAAATTATACCTAAAGACTTAAAAGATTTACGTTTCGGAAATTGTTTCAAAAGAAATTTAAAAAAATGGCTACATTCTATATCTAGGACTGAAATTCATAAACTCATAAATACGAACATCAACTAAATACATAATCTACTGTAGCTAATTTTTGTCCTTTTTTGTCATTTGCATTCTGCAGTTTCAACTTAAATTATTGGTCCATGTACAGGCGATGCCTTCTATTGGGCCTGTTTTGATTTTATATTTATTTACTCATATTGTTTGTTATCTTTGTACATTGAGTGAATAAATATTATTATTATTATTAATCACCAGTTTATGGAGTACCATCTTTCGTTGTATATTTTCGCTGTTGTTTGGTGCTACTCTACGTCCATATTTATGGGATTTTGACCTCTTCTGATGTAAGTCATTTTTTTATATCATCTGACCACGTGCATTAATGGTTGTCCAGAAGAAGTTTGTTCAATATCTTCTTCCTTTTAGTGGAAGGCATTGAGGTTGTAACCGATTTTGCTGGGAACCACCCCTTTTTCTTGAGAAAAAACACTGGTAAAACATTATCTTATTTAACTATTTTATAAATACTTATACAGGGTGACTTTGAAGTTGAGTCATTAATTTTCAGATAATGATTGTAGAAGGAAGATAAACCAAAATATGTGTGTAAAAATAAAAAAAAAATGTTACCTTGTTTTATAAAGTATCCTCCCGACAAGTATTTCCGTGCCGACCTGTATTTGATCGTGCGGTCTTGGAGCACCGGCATGCTTCCCCTGTGAGGTCTTAAGTCACCTGATTCACGAGCCCTTTGTACTACATTAACAAAGGCACGAGGGGTTGGTTGCACTCGATTGGGAAACCGATCCCCATAAATCCGTGATACCGCGTAAATAAGAATCTTGTCCACAAGTTCAGCATTTTCGTAAACATGTGCCATTTCTGATTTCGTTTGAGCCACGCAACAGACACCACTATTCACTCACGCGTTACCGACTGACACTGAATGTATACAACTGAATAAAATAATTGTAAAAGCATCGTTCCAAATTCTTTCGCTTTTTTGTTTCCGATGCGATGAACCGATAAGGCGGATTATATCCGTTGTTGCCAAACACGAGCACATAATATTATTATTGGTGGTACTCAAACTTCCAAAGGGCTATAACTTTGTTACTTTAATTTTACCAGAAAAATGGTAAAGGAAAAAACATTTCTTTTGATCAGATCTACTCACTGTTAAAATAAATGATTCAACTTCGAAGTATATTGATTATTATTGACTGGAATTACTAGAGTGCACTTTATTTTGTCTAGCATCTTCACATTGGCACCTGCCATCGAGCTTTCTTCATTACATTGACCGTAAATCTGATTTCTCAGCTATCATAACTTTTTTAGAACAAGCGACTTCTAGATGATGTATTGCTTTAACACAGTTTTATTGTTTGCCCTTGCCTTACATTTCTTATAAAAATGCACATAGTTTTACAAGTTCTAGTGATTTAATGAGCAGCTCCATCTCATAGCTTCCTAAGCGACCAATATAAGCTACAACAAAGCTCCATATGAGCAACACGTTGCATTTTACAGAGTCCGTATACGCTAGACTTCCGTCATACAATCTGTACGTACGATGATTCCATACATAATCAGCTTTTGCGGTCTCGTTTTGGAACAACCAGACGTACCTACAAACGTACGTGCTTTGCGATTTTATTTGCAGAGATTTCAGGACGAATATAATGTGAATTAATGGCCAACACGTTTCAGATATTATTCTTATATTTATTGGGGTTAGTGAACTTTAAATTGGGTAGCCTGATTACGAGGAGGTGTGCCTTGTATCACGTATATTATTTAACTGTTAGGAGAAGTACTGAAAGATTCGTTTAAATACATACAGTTCGTTATCATCTCATTTCATTTCTACATACACAGGTTAAAGTAGAAGTTAAAATACAAAAGAGTAAATTCACAAAACAAAAAAATTTGTTGGAAAGAGCAACATTAACAGAAAAACTGTAAAATGATATTATGAATGTAAAATAAATAAAAGTAAACAAGCACACTACAACACCATTATAAGAGATCCGAGATTCTTCAATGTTATAAAAAGCTTTTTTGATAAGGTAATAATATAAATGTGGAATCCATAGTAATTAGAACCGTGTATAGTTCTTTGTAGACGATGTTTAGGAATATTTAATTTATGAATGTTACGTGTATTGTAGCTATGTACATAGATGTGCTTTTTATATAGATCCAAATTGTTGTGTACATAACATAAACAGATAAATATATATATATATATATAACAAAAATAGGAAAATAATCGGCAAAATCCGCAAAAAGTGGATTCGAGCAGAAAATAGGATAGATAACCCGAGCGATACGTATTTTTGCTGGTTGGTTTCATCAGGCCCGAAATGAATGCACATATGCAACTACAAAAGTAGATACACATGCCCACACATCCGGATACGGGTGTAACCTGAGGAAACAAAGATGAAGAGGAAAAAAAGACACACGAAGTCCACAACAAGAGCCAACCTACAAATTGTACCACTTTTTGCGGATTTTGCCCATTATTCTCCTATTTTTGTTATATACCTTTCTCCGCATGATAATTTTCTCTTTGTATATATACAGGGTGACTTTGAAGTTGAGTCATTAATTTTCAGATAATGATTGTAGAAGGAAGATAAACCAAAATATGTGTGTAAAATAAAAAAAAAATTAAAAAAAATTTTACGTTGTTTTATAAAGTATCCTCCCGACAAGTATTTCAGTGCGGACCTGTATTTGATCGTGAGGTCTTGGAGCACCGGCATGCCGTCCCCTGTGAGGTCTTAAGTCACCTGATTCACGAGCCCGTTGTACTACATTAACAAAGGCACGAGGGGTTGGTTGCACTCGATTGGGAAACCGATCCGCATAAACATGTGCCATTTTTATTTCGTTTGAGCCACGCAACAGACACCACTATTCACTCACGCGTTACCGACTGACACTGACTGTATACATACAACTGAATAAAATAATTGTAAAAACATCGTTCCAAATTCTTTCGCTTTTTTGTTTCCGATGCGATGAACCGATAAGGTGGATAATATCCGTTGTTGCCAAACACGAGCACATAATATTATTATTGAGACAGGGCGGTACTCAAACTTCCAAAGGGGTATAACTTTGTTACTTTAATTTTACCAGAAAAATGGTAAAGGAAAAAACATTTATTTTGATCAGATCTACTCACTGATAAAATAAATGACTCAACTTCGAAGTCACCCTGTATATATAGATATGATATGAGGATCTTTAGGTAGATGAATACTTCCGTTCATAGCTGCATATAACTCAGACCTGCGATGACTCAAGCGCCTTTGTAGTGCAAATACTTTAGGTATGTGCACAGAGTGACCCCAGTTCAAGAGTACATATGACATTCTTGAGTGGACGTATCCATAATATGTGGTTAGCAACGTATCACCAGAAACACGGCTTTTCAGATTCCTTGGATAGTTCCCTGAGAATACCGCTTACACGTTCCTCCCAAGTCATGTGTGTATCGATACTGACACCCAAATATTTTACTGTGTCTATGATCTTGACGTTATAGTGACACAAGGTCATTACCATGGAATCAGTCTTTGAAGGATTAAGTGTCAGTCTGTTTGCTGAAAACCAACAATCTTAATTTATTATATATTCAATATTCGCAGAGAAAAGTGGATCAATTGATTTGCTTCTTCTGTTTCATCGGCAAACAGTATAAGGTTTTTATTTGTATTACAATTACGAAGGTCATTTATGTATATTAAGAATAATCGTGGACCCAGAACAGAACCCTGTGGGACGCCACATGAAACCGTAATTGTACTGGAGGTAGCATTATAAGCATCTGTCTGCAGCTCATATAAGATGACAAGAGCCTAATGCTACTACTAAGGAACTTGTAATGCGACAATTTTTGTAAAAGAATGTCATGTTGAACACAATCGAAGGCTAATGCCGAGCACCATTCAACCTGGGCATCATGCTAAGGGGAAACCGCATAGCCTTACCTATCTATATCTATAGGCTCTTAAACAAGTATTTTTTATACTGAAGCAGCCGCGTAGGCGGAAATTCAAATACCGCGGCACCGCTTCTGAACAAAGGAGTGGTAGCATCGGTCAGTTCTCGATGCATGAACGTCGACAGGGCTTGGCTGGGAGGTCATCTCTGGTGAGCACAGTCCGTTGACATAGCGGTAGAAGAGAGCAAGATCATCCCGAGACTGTCCGTAAGAGAAGAGGCATCGATGAGTCGATCCTCCTGCTACGATATTTTCTCGTGACTCTAAATATCAATTTATTAGTAGCGACTAAGCCCCCCTTTCAACAAAATGAAAGCTCATATTGACATGAGTGGTTACAAGGGCGCCTGAAAAATATTTACCACTTTATACGCTATTCGCCTGTAACAAAGTATAGAATTTGTCTACTTGTCTTTATATTTACCTCCCACGTGATTGCTCAATTTATTCTTCGCTGTCTTTTTTTCCGAAATACCCTGAACTCGTGGCACTCTGGGGTATAAAAAACAGCAAAAGAAGCATACTTGATATATGAAATGATTGTCTTCGCTTTCACATTCCCCTCATTCGCCAGCATGTCTTTCGATTCACACTAATGATGCCTCTTTTATAATAGCGCTACGATTATTCATGCTCCATGGTAGGAGCATCAGCATACGTTTAAGATTAAAAAACGTTACCATAGTAAACTAACCACCTGGCCTTATTGCACCTTTACTCATTTTTCTTAAGGCTCCCCACTATCTAGCGCGATCTAGAGATTTGTAGCGAGATACGCCAATCGCACTGTCACTGCGCCACGCTGATCTATTTCTCTTTGAGAATGGGCTCAACCTTTCAAGAAAATATCATCGCCCAACTTCCCTCGTAATTGTTGAGTAGGTTTCGCATTCATAGAATTTTTGAACAACCTAAAGTAATGCTAGTATGCAGGGTGTGAACCTTATGGTGGTCATTCTTGAAATGGGTAATAGGGGGGGGTCAGAACTAGTCAAAAGGTTCATATGACCCATGGTCCAAAAGTCAGTAGATTTTTGTCTAAACCCCTTTATAGTTGACAACATTAAGTGCTTTATATCGACCACAATTACCACAATATTACTAATTTTTATAATCTAATCTAAAACGTTTTTAAATTGGGTAATTAACTAATAAATCGCATTAACTTTTTCCAAGTTAAGCCAAAATTTGTAGTCAGTAAGAAAGTAAGTTTCATCAAATTAAATATTTGAAACACACTTGACAACAGCGCGTCGGTCATCATCACTCTTATCGAACCGGTAATCGATCGCAAACGGTAACAGTGGATGGTATCTTGTTTTGTTTTTGTTCGCGTACGTCGTTGTGTTGATTTACAATGTGTGTGAAAAATATATTTAGCAATCAAGTACATACTAAGGCTTTCGAAGACAAGATTAATAAGCTATGATCAGTGGAATAAAGATGAATTAGATTCGTATCCTCAGTCGATCATACAATTATTGTAAGGCGCCTTTATGGCCTCCTTGATTTCCATAGATCTTTACTTTTCGGCTTGGTCATCGTCATCGTCATCGTCATCTTCATCGTCATCGTCCTCGTCTTCGTCATCGTCATCGTCATCGTCTTCGTCTTGGCCATCGTCATCGTCATCGTCCTCGTCCTCGTTCTGGTCATCGTCATCATCATCGTCTTAGTCTTCGTCTTTGTCTAAACCCTAAAAGCTACCTAGTCTGCAAGATGACATTTTGTAGTCTTTTACATAATACCCGAGTGGCTCTTTTTAGTACAGCTTGGGGGGGGGGTACGATATATGGCCAATATCAATTTGATCAGTGCGTTAGAAGACATGACATGTTTTTCGATCGAAATAAACAGCAGATCCTAGCAACGTGAATGTTCTAGAGAGCAGTTTTCCTTTTTCCGATACTATGCTTTGTTCGTCAACCACAAAAGTCACAAATGTACATTTAAAATACTTATTTTTCAAGAACTTTTTGCTTTCTTATTTCAAATTTCTCACTACAGTTGATGAACGTACTGACACTGATCTATTTTTTCAGGTAAGGAGTCTACCCTAACTTATACCAGAGCTGTGAGTATAACGTTTTTAATTCATAAATTAGTTCATAAAAATCTTGTGAATAAAAAATACGAAACAAAGAAGTTGTATGTTTCGTAAATAGGTCAAACCTTATGGCCTTCATATTTTCAGGGTTTCATTATTTTACTTCTCGCTGTAACAGTTCCCTTGAAGATCATCAATTTGTCTCTCCGGCACATAATAATGATCAGTCGTTGAAAGAAGTTTTCAGAGCGTAAACAAGACGATCTCTCTCTTCCACTTCCTGTTAGTTTCCCGGTCAGTAAAACATATTAGATGCACAGTTAATCAAAGACGAGCGGACAGAGTAGGCGGGATCTCGGAACTGACGCTCTGAAATAAGATCCATATGATATATACAAACAAGCCGTTATCAAGGAGCGTAGTTAAAGGGACTCATGGATTAATGTAACTCTTGAATATACTGTGGTTTTTACGTTCATATACTTTTGGTACTTTCGAAACGATGGACGAGGGTAACGTGTAGTGGCGAATTGAGGAGCGGCGCGCGGTGGGGCGCTCCGCCCCTAGACGCCTGACACTTGCTTTTGTAATCTAACATAATTGTGTTACTTTCTGACAGATCATGGCGAAAGAGGCGAAAAGACGATTTATAAGTATACAGTGCTCTTCAACATTAAGATGGGATATTTGAGCTGTTTATGCGACATTTCGAGTTAAAATTTGAATCACTTTCTATTTATCAGTATACCTAAAACTTGTATGCTCAAAATTACAGCACTCTTAATCGGTGTTGCATTGTCTATTGCCATTCAATATGTATGTGTTTTAATAAGCGCTCTCAACTAGCGTATTTTCAATAACAAACATCTGTAAATAAAATATGACAAGACATGTTTAGAATAGCTCATCAATATGCAAAAGGTTTTTAACAAAAATAGATGTTATTTCCAAATTAGCATACAAATTAAATACGGTTTATTTGTGTCTTTGTTGAGTAAACAGATGTTGTTGGTCGAATATAGATCAGGCACTAATAACATTTTACAATTGCACAATTTAATGTTTTTAATAGATTACTATGGAGATTTCGATGAAATGTTTTCAGAGCGATGAAACATAGTTTGCGATATGTTTACCTTATCGTGTGTAATATACCATTCGAAGTATTGATCTTTCTAGTAGATACCATGATCGCTAGTTTTAATGACCCAAACGCTTTTATATGGGTAAGTTTTATATCAACAAACCAAGCACTACACAGTAGCTGATAAGCTATATCTGGAAAGCTGACGCATTTACTGGCAGCTCGATTTTGTTTTCGAGGGGGACACAAGTTTGGCAAAAATCACTTTAGCACGTGCAGCCCCCTAAGCGGCGGTGACACCACCCCCAAAATCTTAAATGGAAAGGGGGGTCGAGTGATACCTTATTTTAAACGTCTTTCAATTCCCTTTATAATGATATAAAACTATGTACTTCAGTTCAGTAGTTTCGAAGATTTATTGGTTTAAAGCTTAAAGTAGACTTTAATAGGTCAGATTAGTTTGTACTACTTTCAGAAGAAATTTGACTAAAATTATTTACTTAACAATTAAATGCTTCTCTTCACTACGTCCATGGTTTGTTTATCATTTTGTTGTTTTTATGATGTATTTAAACGATATCTAACTTATTCAAATAAGTAGCTCCATAAATCTAGTTGCTGATGATACGTTGGTGTATTCGGCCTTCAAAAACCTAAATCAGGATGTTGATATTCAGTGAAAAGCAATGATATCAAGTAGAAAGTAGAAAAGAAAACAGCAACAAGGAGAGATGCCCAAATGCGCAGAACCTGTGTACTAAGTTACTTCAGCGTCGACACTTTTGGCTTCACTTCCACTATATCTAACATATATTATTATACAGGTTGAAAACGTTATGATAGTCATTATGTAAATGGGTGATAGTTTCATATAACATGGGGGTCAAAACGGCATCTAATCTTCGTTGCCTGCACATATCGACTCGTCCTATCTTGAAGCACCTTGCGCACACAAAGTACAACATGCTGCTACCTGGAAATGTCGAAAGACCAATAAGAATCGCGCGAAACGCCTCACGCTCCAATAAATAAACCGTTAAAGGAGGAAAATTGTCAATTCGTTCGATCCTCACACGGAACTACTTAAAGGCCGATTGGCAGAGAGAAAAAGAGTTAGACAACTTTGGAGTTGGATTAAGTTCCTGCCTCTGTAGTCAATGTTTACTCAATTTCAGTCCTCGTCCTGCTCTTACAAGGCTCAACTGGGAAAGTAAACAAGATTATTTGCAGAAAGATGCAACGGGGAATAGAAGGCGATGTTTTATGATAAATGTATGAAAGTTTCACATGTTTTGAATGAAAATAGCTTAGGTATGATTTTTTCGTAAAAAAAATACTGACATAGTCGTATACAGTGACACCGATAGTTTAGCTTATATGGCCAATACTGCTGCAGTATCACTGATACAGCAGATACATCAGAAAATAAGAAATGCTGTAAAGTAGGTTGATTGTACTTTCCACGTCATTCTGTTATCGATAAGACTGTGTTCAGTTTATTTCCAGGCCTAGCACCATTATGAACAATGATTCAAAGGCAACCGAACAAAGCAATTGTAACACTTTTCTCAAGTTTTCTAAAACAATGAAACTGAAACGCTCAATGCATATCATCCAACTCGATTAATAAGGGAATTCCTCAAAAAGTAAATAATAGTTTAAAAAACTAAATAAACATGCTTCTATGACTAACCGAAAATAGTTTTTAATTACAAAGAGCTTATATTACAGTAGTAGATGGTCAAACAATCAGTCATAATTAATGACCTCAAATTAAAAGTATAATAAGTTATTTACAGGATAGTTCGATTCAGAGTTAAAAGCGTGGGGTGCATTTTATGTCTATATTATGTCTATGTGCTTTAGAATTAGGATAACTTTCATAAAATTTCAAATTTTTATCATTTCATAAAAGACAGTCAGTTTTTTAAATGAACCAATGAAAATGAGAGAAATAATAGGTCGATTCTCTAGCTATTATATTTAGTAGGATGAGTTCACTGTTTTTGACGACTGTTCATGCATGGAAAACTAGTTTTGTCTGTATATCACGTACAAAGTGTTGTACATAATACGTACCTGTAGAAATGAACCGATTTTTGTTATTTTGCAAAAAAGGATATAAAACGTATTCCAACTGGTTCATCATCTTTTGTTACATTTAAAACAATTTTTACCAATTTATGATCTAGAAATCCACACCAAATGTAAACAAACAGCACATTCTGCATTTCTGGGTCGTGAAACGTCGATATTTGTGAAAGTATTCGCATCCACCTGTTATTCATCGTCTAGATATACTAAGTGACATATAAATCCGAACACCCAGTTTAAATGGTTTTATTTTAATAAAATTTTGTATAAGTACTTAATGAAGCATAATAAGTAAATGATAAAAATTTCAAAATGATTGCACTGCTTTAAAGCCCTTTGACCTTTAAAAATGTGTGGATGCACCCTGATGTGCTACGCATTCTCCAACGCGGCTAGGCATGCTTCTGATCAGGTGGTCAATGTCCTCCTGTGGTATCTCATTCCAGGCAACCACCAACTCCTCTCGAAGTGCTTCTAGAGTCTGAGGAGGACGTTGCAAATTGAGCAATCTCCTACCCATCATATCCCACACGTGCTCAATTGGGGATAAGTCGGGAGATCTTGGTGGCCATGGTAACAATGTGACATCATTATGTTGAAAGAAGTCTATTGTGACTCTTGCAACATGTGGTCGGGCATTATCTTGTTGGAAAGTTGGATCTGCCAGGGTGTCAAGATAGGGTAAAAGATGGGGCTGTAGAACTTCGTGGATATAACGCTGCGCGTTCATGTTACCTCTGATGAAGATTAAAGGTGACCTGGAATCATAAGCTATAACACCCCAAACCATAACTCCAACAGTGTGATGAATATGTCTTTCAACAAAAAACTGTGGATTCCTCCTTTCACCACGTCGCCTTCTAACCCTGGCACGACCATCGTGCATGCCTAAACAAAATCGAGACTCGTCACTAAAGACAATACTGTTCCATTCCTGATCCCAGAGTGACTGTTGTCTGCACCACTCAAGGCGATTACGTCGGTGTTCTCGAGTTAAAGGGTGGACCCAGTGTGGCCGGTATGAAAACAAGCCAAAACTTCTCATTCGTCGGTAAACACTTCGCATGCCAATAGGTCTTCCGTGTTCTGCAAACCATTCATTTGCAATGGACCTGGTAGTGGAGAAACGGTCGCTTAAGGCCAATAATCTTAGGCGGCGATCTTCACGGTCTGTTGTTCTACGGCGGCGTCCAGTGCCCCTTGCTCTTTGCGTACGGCCTTCTCGAAGCCATGCCTGACAACACCTAACCACAGTGTCTACACTTCTTTGCACTCTAACTGCAATTGCCCGAAAAGAAAGTCCAGCTTCCCGAAGTCCCACTATACGGCCCCTATCAAACTCACTAAGTTGACGAAATCGTACAGGTCTCCGTACTCTAGGCATCGTAACCGATCGTAAAGGATGTCAAGAACCAAAATCCGCCAACGTTGATTCTTTACTGCGGCTGAAATATTCATTTTTAGAGCGTTAGTGAACTAAAAAAGCAGTATAAAAACCGGAATGTCCAACTGATAAGGCTGAAAATTTTTTCACTTGTTATTTACAGTAAGATAAATACATTCACCAACTTTTATTAAAATAAAACCATTTAAACTGGGTGTTCGGATTTATATGTCACTTAGTATATTATGTCAGAATCAAAGATACCTATTTATGAAAGTATATCTCGAAACATTGTTATATTTTCTTGTTATTTCAATTATTATAACACGTCAATTGCTTTTAAAGTGATCTGCACATCTGTAGTGTTACCGAACCGGCAAGAAAAAACGGAAACGGGGTAAGGAAAATGCTGTCCCAAGATCAGTGGTAGATCAAGGATCTTTGAGTCACGAAAAACGTCTGTTATTGTATTGGGCGCGTACACAGTCCATGAAAAGTATGCTCAAAGATTCTGCAACATACATACAGGCCAAGCTAGAAAAGCGTGTTAATATGTTAAAACTGGGCCCCAGCGGGTTTGTATCGATTTCATTGCAATTGCACCATTTCTCAAAAATTAGTCATAGACTTGTTTTGGTCCCGTGAAAACTTTTGTTCAGGAAGGTGAGAAGTATAAGATACTAAATTTCAAACAAACCGATTAGGTGCCATTTTTCATATACTTTGTGCGGGGTCCTCTACTGCATCGTACTAACTGAAATGCGTTACTAAGCTCCTGCAAATGGCCATTGAGCTCGCGTGTCCATATAACATGAGGATTAGCCGTAGCGCAATAGGAGTGGAGCAATAAGCACCACAGGAGGAGATTATTCCGTTTGCGTGAGCAACAAGTTGGAACGCCAAATCTGATGTAGTGTCGATAAACGTCAGTCGTTATACCTAGAAATATTATATTTTCCTGCATGGAAACGCTGCGTATAGTATCGATACGAAACTTGCATTTCGACGTGTATTTATTTTCAAGGTATAGATATCGTCACGAACTGCGCTACAAGAAATAGGTAAGCTGCGGAGTTATGGAAAACTTTGTTGTGAGATTTGCAATGTGCACAACTTTAACACGATCAATTCGTGGGTAGGTAAAAGAGGAAAAATGGCGTTGAGTAGGTTGACCATTTATGCATTCGGAGCTGCTCTTCGCAGTTCAATTCCATCTATGGGATTTTCATGAACAAAAGATCCTCAGATTGCAGCAATGCGAATGACCGTATATGATAGGACCATTTTCTGGAGCTGTAGCGTGAAAGACTTGGTCATCATGTTTGATAGCTGTTTATAATAGCGCTTGATACGTACTTTGAATCCAGGGAACACGGTTAACCCACTATTTAAACTTTAAATAGAAAAAAGCTCCTCATATCGAATCGACATTCCACCATTTTTATGTTTGGTGTAGTTCCTGGAAGCTGATACTGAATATTACCCTCGAAATCAAGTAACCTCATCAAATCACAGGAAAACCAAAACGTACTCATTTAGGGTGGCCTATATACTATATATAACTTCGAAGTTGAGTCATTTATTTTAACAGTGAGTAGATCTGATCAAAAGAAATGTTTTTTCCTTTACCATTTTTCTGGTAAAATTAAAGTAACAAAGTTATAGCCCTTTGGAAGTTTGAGTACCGCCCTGTCTCAATAATAATATTATGTGCTCGTGTTTGGCAACAACGGATATAATCCGCCTTATCGGTTCATCGCATCGGAAACAAAAAAGCGAAAGAATTTGGAACGATGTTTTTACAATTATTTTATTCAGTTGTATAGTCAGTGTCTGTTGCGTGGCTCAAACGAAATAAAAAATGGCACATGTTTATGCGGATCGGTTTCCCAATCGAGTGCAACCAACCCCTCGTGCCTTTGTTAATGTAGTACAACGGGCTCGTGAATCAGGTGACTTAAGACCTCACAGGGGACGGCATGCCGGTGCTCCAAGACCTCACGATCAAATACAGGTCCGCACTGAAATACTTGTCGGGAGGATACTTTATAAAACAAGGTAAATTTTTTTTTTTAATTTTTTTTTTATTTTTACACACATGTTTTGGTTTATCTTCCTTCTACAATCATTATCTGAAAATTAATGACTCAACTTCAGTCACCCTGTATAACTGACTGATTTAAATTACGCTCCATTTTTGATACACGCGTTTCAATAGCTGGCGCTGTAGTAGTTGTTTAAAGCACATGTGCCCAATTCATCATGGAGTGAAGTTAAAGATTTGCCAAGGTCGGGCCGTGTTCGAACTGTTCGTACTCCGGAAAATATCTAAAGAGTTCCTGAAAGTGTAGTGGAGCGCCCTGAGACGTCTACCAGACATCGTTCTTAAATACTGGTTGTTCGTCGCACGTCATTATTCACTATTTTAAAAACACTTTCAATGATGAAAAAATGGACGTATTTTATTTCGTTTCATAAATATTCAAGATACAAACCAGTCAGTTACATATCGGCCACCACGTATTTATTTATACATCATCAATATTGATGATAATAATAATAATAGTAGTAATAATAAATCTTTGTTACCTAACAGAATAATCCCATCATAGGATAATGCAATTGAATCATTTACAACTAAAATAATAACCCGACTAGTATCGTGAAAAATTGAGAAAAAAAATGAGAAAATAACTACATACGTTAAATGTTATGAACTAAATAATAGTATGCACTGAATTTATCTGTCATATCTTCACCTGTATCGTAATGAATGGCACAACTATTGCTATGTAAAACCTGGAGCACATAAAATAGATGGGTGACTTAAATAACGTTAAAGTTTAGTGTTTTCAGGTGAAAAGCTAATAAGGCCGGAAAATCTACTTCACGGCGGGCAATGAAGTCCAATTTGGCATCAAACAACACAACCACATCTCTTACATCATACCGACGCATTGAGCTTATTCGTTAGTTGAGCACTCTTTGAATATATACTAAGTGACATATAAATCCGAACACCCAGTTTAAATGGTTTTATTTTAATAAAATTTTGTATAAGTACTTAATGAAGCATAATAAGTAAAAGATAAAAATTTCAAAATCATTGCACTGCTTTAAAGCCCTTTGACCTTTAATAATGTGTGGATGCACCCTGATGTGCTACGCATTCTCCAACGCGCCTAGGCATGCTTCTGATCAGGTGGTCAATGTCCTCCCGTGGTATCTCATTCCAGGCAACCACCAACTCCTCTCGAAGTGCTTCTAGAGTCTGAGGAGGACGTTGCAAATTGAGCAACCTCCTACACATCATATCCCACACGTGCTCAATTGGGGATAAGTCGGGAGATCTTGGTGGCCATGGTAACAATGTGACATCATTATGTTGAAAGAAGTCTATTGTGACTCTTGCAACATGTGGTCGGGAATTATCTTGTTGGAAAGTTGGATCTGCCAGGGTGTCAAGATAGGATAAAAGATGGGGTTCTAGAACTTCATGGATATAACGCTGCGCGTTCATGAAGATTAAAGGTGACCTGGAACCATATATATAGCACCTCAAACCATAACTCCAACGGTGTGATGAACATGTCTTTCAACAAAAAACTGTGGATTCCTCCTTTCACCACGTCGCCTTCTAACCCTGGCACGACCATCGTGCATGCCTAAACAAAATCGAGACTCGTCACTAAAGACAATACTGTTCCATTCCTGAGCCCAGAGTGACCGTTGTCTGCACCACTCAAGGCGATTACGTCGGTGTTCTCGAGTTAAAGGGAGGACCCAGTGTGGCCGGTATGAAAACAAGCCAAAACTTCTCATTCGTCGGTAAACACTTCGCATGCCAATAGGTCTTCCGTGTTCTGCAAACCATTCATTTGCAATGGACCTGGTAGTGGAGAAACGGTCCCTTAAGGCCAATAATCTTAGGCGGCGATCTTCACGGTCTGTTGTTCTACGGCGGCGTCCAGTGCCCCTTGCTCTTTGCGTACGGCCTTCTCGAAGCCATGCCTCACAACACCTAACCACAGTGTCTACACTTCTTCGCACTCTAACTGCAATTGCCCGAAAAGAAAGTCCAGCTTCCCGAAGTAACCGATCGTAAAGGATGTCAAGAAACAAAATCCGCCAACGTTGATTCTTTACTGCGGCTGAAATATTCATTTTTAGAGCGTTAGTGAATTAAAAAAAAAGCAGTATAAAAACCGGAATGTCCAACTGATAAGGCTGAAAATTTTTTCACTTGTTATTTACAGTAAGATAAATACATTCACCAACTTTTATTAAAATAAAAACATTTAAACTGGGTGTTCGGATTTATATGTCACTTAGTATATAATTCAAGTTAGCTTGTCAAATTAGTGAGTAATTAATGTTGTTCTGCGCATATTTTCAAATAATCGGCAAACAGCATTGAAAAACAATTCAAGCAGTTAGGTAGGTCATTAATGAAGTAAATAAAGAGAAGAGGACCTAAATTTGATCCTTGTGGTACGCCGAGTATGGGAGAGGTCTGAAACCAGAGGTAATGGACGTACAGTAAACAAATAACGTATTGAAGACTAATAAAATGTGATAAGACAGAGAAACAACTGTGTAAGAAAGATTGGAGTAATAAAAATAAATCAGGTAAAACCCAAAGAATGTAATATCTTATTTTCGATTATTTCTCGCGGTTACAATATTTATTATATACTCTCTCCATCTAGACAGCAAAGGTTGCTTGATATGCATGCTACAGTGGAGCTGGAATCTTATAGGGCATTAGACTCTGACCCCTTCAGCAATGAAAAAAAAAGTTTCTCAAGATTACCTACTTCCCAGCTCAACAGCGAAAGATACTGAGGACGAAACGCGCGAATGGGATTGAAAATTCCTATGGAACGAAAGTAGATCGGTCGCGGAATAAGCTGTTTTGTATGCAAGCGCCGATGTGCACTTGGTGGAAAATAACGATAAAGGCGGGGGATTTGTATCCAGAGATATCTGGCGCAAAAAGGTCGACGAGGTCTGGATTAGATCCGTACAAGATGACTGGAATCCATTAACTGCGTGCGCTATTTACTAAAGTCGGTATCCACATTAGTTCAAAGCAATCAGTAATGTTGTATGTGTTTCTTGTTTCCGGTTGAAAGTGTTACTGTGCTTGAAATTGTCAATGGATTTTTTGTTTAGTCGGGCATAAACTGAGTTTCCTCGAACTTCATAACGTGGATAATCCCCATGTTCGTCTGGTCATGAAACCACATGTATTTGAAATGTTTCCATAATGTAATCACAACGGCCACCTTCTTCAGTCGCTGACACTTTTGACAATATTTTACTTATCTGTCTTCCAGGTGGCAATTTTTTGTAACAATGTTTCAGTCAGTTTTACATGTAGAACATTCCGTAACAGGTGCTAGGAATGTCCCACTAGTCATCAGATATTCACAGATCTCCGTTTCATCATCGTAATCATCAATCTGATCTTTTGGAGCACAAACTCTGGTAATTGCTTTTGAGTTCTCCCCTGAAAAGTAATTACACAATACTCAAACAGGGTAAACCATCTCAAAGATATATTGTCATCATATTGTGGTGTAAGAGAATAGTAACGCTAAATTACTTACGCTTCCTATATAAGCAGCTGAACTTTCATGTGATTTGAAAAATTCCTCAACACTCCATGATAACGGGTTAGTTGGTGCTTGAAAGTACCGTGAAACGGGGTAAGATTGATTAGGAAATCGTTATCTGTATAAAAGCCAACGATTACTATTTCACTTATTATAGATGTTACCAAATATAGCGTCTATTCCAGACTCTGAAACTGTGTTAAACAAAATCAAGTGTATACCCGATGTAGGACTACTTTAATATAAAACTTTCCTGGTAGCTTGACGCTCTGTACACGTCTTGATTTTCATAGTCTTTCCTCTCCCTTAGAAAAGCTGGGATATTCTTAGATTTCTACATTTCCATGTCAGCGTCAGCGATCTCCTATCGTGAGGCTATTTTCTTTTTAAAATAACGATGAAGATGACGATGACGATGACGATGACGATGACGATGACGCTGACGCTGACGATGACGATGACGATGACGATGACGAAGACGAAGACGGAGACGAAGACGATGACGATGACGATGACGCTGACGCTGACGATAAGGATGACGATGAGGATGCCGATGACGATGACGAAGACGAAGACGAAGACGAAGACGAAGACGAAGACGACGAAGACGATGACGAAGACGATGACGAAGACGATGACGATGACGATGACGATGACGATGGCGATGACCAGAACGAGGACGAGGACGAAGACGATGACGATGACGATGACGAAGACGATGACGAAGACGTGGATGATGACGAAGACGAAGACGAAGACGATGACGATGACGATGACGATGATGATGACGATGACGATGACGATGGCGATGACGAAGACGATTACATGGACGTGGACGAGGACGGTGACGAAGACGTGGACGATGACGAAGACGATGACGAAGACGAAGACGATGACGATGACGATGGCGATGACGAAGACGATGACGATGACGATGACGATGACGATGACGATGACGATGACGATGACGATGACGATGACGATGACGATGACGATGACGATGACGATGACGATGACGATGACGATGACTATGAGTATGACTATGACGATGACGATGACGATATCGATGACGATGACGATGAATTTAAAAACGTTTTAGATTAGATTCTAAAAAATAGTAAGATTGTGGTAATTGTGGTCGACATGAAGCACTTAAAGTTGTCAACTATAAAGGGGTTTGGACAAAAATCTATTGACTTTTGGACCATGGATCATATGAACTTTTTGATTTGTTTTGGCTCCCCCTATTACCCATTTTAATAATGACTACCATAACGTATATATTTTTATTGCTTCGCAGATATTCTGGTATCCTTGAATGGCAGAAAAACTAATCCCGAGGTCAGCCAGAGTCAAAGTCAGTTGAAGAACTTATTATTATAATATTATTATTATTATTGTCATTATTACGATTATCAACAAAAAAAACACAGGATGGGCATCAAATGTGGCATTTGCTCTGTACAGAAGCAGTTTTTAATCCGATCAATAGTTTGATTGAATCTCCACGTTTTTTTTTTCAACGGCAGATCCAACATTTTCAGTAGTTTTGATGTGACAGCACTGTTTGTCACCGATCCCTAGCTTGGTATATCATCAATGTATATTTTGATATTGTTATGTTGCGAATAATGTGACCGTATTAAATTTTGCAATGGCTCGCTTCCATTTTAACTAAACTGCGGACCGCGAAGCTGAAACAATAGAAACATTGAACGGCTTTCCGAAAGACAAAGAGAATGCGGAGTTTGTGGTGGTGACAGATAATGATGGACGCAGCATTCATCTCATCGCCTCTCATTTAGAATTTTCGTATATTGCTGGATGTACTCTGATATAATAGAACGCAAGGCTGTTTAATATTTTAGGGTTGTTCATTTACATCGGTTTTCCTAGGTCTACCAGTCATATGGCGAGGCTCATGTCGTTGCTCTTGATATCACAGAGAAGCCTTGCATATGGGTGGCTGACTTCCTTTCTGAGGTATTTCCGTAATTAAGCAGTCTTCTTCTTCGTACCACAACGTCAACGCATAAAAACGATCAGAGGAATTTAGTAAGATGTGATGCCTAAAGTAGACGATTTTTTCAAGTTTCTTTGTATTCATTTAGATGAGAATTTATACTAAGTGACATATAAATCCGAACACCCAGTTTAAATGGTTTTATTTTAATAAAAGATGGTGAATGTATTTATCTTACTGTAAATAACAAGTGAAAAAATTTTCAGCCTTATCAGTTGGACATTCCGGTTTTTATACTGCTTTTTTTTAATTCACTAACGCTCTAAAAATGAATATTTCAGCAGCAGTAAAGAATCAACGTTGGCGGATTTTGGTTCTTGACATCCTTTACGATCGGTTACGATGCCTAGAGTACGGAGACTTGTACGATTTCGTCAACTTAGTGAGTTTGATAGGGGCCGTATAATGGGACTTCGGGAAGCTGGACTTTCTTTTCGGGCAATTGCAGTTAGAGTGCAAAGAAGTGTAGACACAGGTGTTGTCAGGCATGGCTTCGAGAAGGCCGTACGCAAAGAGCAACAGACCGTGAAGATCGCCGCCTAAGATTATTGACCTTAAGGGACCGTTTCTCCACTACCAGGTCCATTGCAAATGAATGGTTTTCAGAACACGGAAAACCTATTGGCATGCGAAGTGTTTACCGACGAATGAGAAGTTTTGGCTTGTTTTCATACCGGCCACACTGGGTCCTCCCTTTAGCTCGAGAACACCGACGTAATCGCCTTGAGTGGTGCAGACAACGGTCACTCTGGGATCAGGAATGGAACAGTACTGTCTTTAGTGACGAGTCTCGATTTTGTTTAGGCATGCACGATGATCGTGCCAGGGTTAGAAGGCGACGTGGTGAAAGGAGGAATCCACAGTTTTTTGTTGAAAGACATGTTCATCACACTGTTGGAGTTATGGTTTGGGGTGCTATAGCTTATGGTTCCAGGTCGCCTTTAATCTTCATCAGAGGTAACATGAACGCGCAGCGTTATATCCACGAAGTTCTAGAACCCCATCTTTTACCCTACCTTGACACCCTGGCAGATCCAACTTTCCAACAAGATAATGCCCGACGACATGTTGCAAGAGTCACAATAGACTTCTTTCAACATAATGAAGTCACATTGTTACCATGGCCACCAAGATCTCCCGACTTATCCCCAACTGAGCACGTGTGGGATATGATGGGTAGGAGATTGCTCAATTTGCAACGTCGCATCATCCTTGGAAACAAATAAACTGTTGATTAGTTACAAACTGTCAAAATTACCTTTGTGAGCATTATAATAAGAACGTGTTTGAAAATAAATTTTTCTAAAGAAGAAATGGTGAATATTGTGTTCGTTTACATCGTGAACAACCTTGCTGCTTTGCTACTTAAATAAATATGCCATTATTATTATTATTACCATAATTTCCCTTGATATTTGTATATTTGCTGATATGAGCGTAACAATAATGCTGATTAATCAACTCATTAGGCATCATACACCGTGGATAGTCACGCGCTCAATTAAAACTCATTGTAACTGACAACAACTGGTACAACTGATTAATTTTATATGTATATTCGGATAATGCGAATGCTGTAATTTTCCGTATTTAACAAACTCATTGCGGCGATTATAGATTAATTTTCAACAACCGCCCTCCAGTGCGATACCATGTTTTACTCTCTATAAATCTTTATCCTTTTAATTCCTATAAAATTTATTGTTTTGAAAATGCCAGGCATAAAACATGTAGAATATGACTACAGGTCAAATTTAATGGAAATTCGTAAAGTGATAGTTCACGTTTTGCTGATCAAATGTCCACAGAAAAACCTGACTATTTTATGACTTGTTGCTCTTGGCAAGATAAATGGATACCTAAGGAATTATTGTATTTTAATAAAGATACGTAGGTGTTTAAAATTTTTTTTCACTTAGTATACATGTATATAGGCGATAACCTATGAACAAGGTAATTATGATATACAGGGTGAATGTAGATACTCGTATAATTTGCAGGAAAGAATTTTGCATCTAGTCCGAATACTGATAAAATCAGCAGCATGGTTGGTTGAACTCCTGTGACTGTGCGCATTTCGTGCTAGAGAGTTGAGCTCATTTTTGGTCAAATTTTCCGTTGTAATATTTCAAAAACGCTGCTACTCAGCTCGATTAGTTTTCTCATTATTTTATGCTTTTGGCAACCTAAATGAGAGAACAAGAATTATTGTTGGCCATTAGGTAGAAAAAGCAAGAACAAATTTGTTGGAAGTTGTGCTTCTAAGTTGTTCCATTATATATATAAGAATTTTCTTGAAGAGTTTGTGGTTGTGGTTTCACATGATCACTAGTCTTGCGGCTATAGCGTTGAAGTACAGCATTGTTAACACTATGTCTCTAGTGAACGTATGGCACCAAAAAATACCCCCTCTTCTCGCCTTTAGCGTTTATATACGTCGCGTCGTCTAGACATTGAGAGCAATTAAGTACTTTGAGGGTATGTACTTTGTCATGGCATCAAAAATATTCCTGCTCCTGTTCAAACGTTGACGACAGTGGTCTGCAGTCAAAGATAGCACTAACCCTGGACGGTATGAGAAAACCGCAAAGGCTCAAATGTGGCGAAAGATTGTACGTATGTAACAGGTCTACCTTCTTTTCCAAACCATTGGTCAGCGATCTGACGCGTAGTTGCAAAACGGTCTCGTAAGGCAAATTGTCTTAAGCGCCTATCTTGACTCTCTGTGTAGAACCAGTTAGCCTTTTTCGTGTCCCTCTACCTTCTTCTATCCACACACGACACACACGCATTACCGTCATTGCAGCACAATTAACACGGCGGTCAATTTCGCGATAGAACAAACCAACATCTCAATAGGCAATAATTCTGCCCAATGATTTGGACGCCTTCGAACTCGAGGCTTTTTATATAGCAAGTAAAAGGGCAATAACTTAAAATATCTGTACTAAACAGCTCTCAGAAACTGCTTTCTTCACAACAGCTAAGAGATCACATTTTAACAAAGGTAAACAAAAACAAAGATAAAACGTTGACATTATTTAAACATAGTCATCATGTTGCCAGAAAAACGAGTTGAAGAAATTATTTTGTGTATACGATTGCCGACACATTGCTTGAATACGGCGCACATACAAAGGTTCATATATCTACTAACTACCTACAACATCAGACTCCAATTTAATCGACAATCGATACGTTTATGCTTTGTTTAAAATGTAACATTTTTTCCTCTCTCGGGTAAGTAATACATTGTTCTTTTCGATAAAGTGCTCAGTAATTGATGTCATATCAATCTATGCATTATATCAGATTTGATCCACAATTTGAACAGGGACAAAGGTTGCTCTCATAGTTGATTCCGATAATTTTAAGTCATAATATAAACTATCAATTTAATATTAGACACAGCTCACTCACTAAGCTGATAATCTTTCTTTATTAGTTTATATTAGTCCAAAAAACATGCCTATTGACCATACGAGTTTGTATTTTTTTTCTTAAATCAAAAAGTGAACTTTCCCATTGGAAAAAACAGGTGCTAGTACATATTGAGTATTTAAAATTATCAGGCACTTCGGTAATTTAAGTAATTTGAAACGCAAACCTCTCTGTTCTCGCAGTCTTCTAGTCTTTGAAATATAGTTATATCGACAGTTTTTATTTCATTTCGGTACCGCGTTGCTCTGGGGGCTTTTAGAAATATTAAATTTCCTTTTTCACACCCGCACTTGAATTACACTCCTTGGTACAAAAACAACATTTTTAAGGAAACCGAGAAGGTGAATTTATATAATCCTCTAGAGTACGGTAAAAATTGAATTTTGGATTCTGTTTTGCAATGAGAACTCTGAAAACAGTGGGGTCTTCAAATACGAGCCCCTTCCCACTTCAGTTGGCCCACTTCAAGATTTGTACCAAAATATGCCTGTATAAACTAAACATGGCGAAACTATTTACTTCTAAAACAATTTATTTTCTCAAAAACATTTTAGATACACTCTAGTCGCAAAAAAGACATATTTGAAATCACTTCGACCTATAAATAATAGAACATCAGAACAAATAAACAATGTGCGAATAAATGCGCGAAGTTAACAAAGCAACAATTGAGAGATTACCATTGGGTAACATCACCTTTATTTTTTATTACGGCTGAAACTCTTTGGGGCATAGTGTTAACCAAGTTTTGGCAAAAATTTGATGTAAAACAACCCCATATTTCTTGAAGCTTTTGTCTCAGTTTGATGCAGGATGTTGTCGTAGAACCTTTTTCATCTCGTGCCACAAATTTTCAATAGGTGACAGATCTGGACTACTAGAAACCCATTTCAAAAGTGGTACATTATTTTCGTCCATCCATTTTATTTTTGAGGTATGGCACGCTGCACCATCTTGCTGAAACACAAAATCTTGGCCGGATGTCAAACATTCTTCCATCGTAAAAGCGATTCTTCTAAAATTGTCAAATATTTGTTTGTATCCACATTTCCATCAATAAAATGTAGTTTTCCTACTCCTTTTGATGACATACTGCCCCAGACCATAATGGATGCTGGAAATTTCACTTTTCTCTTCAGACAGTCAACATGGAATGCTTAATTTTTTTGCGAATAACTCTGCTGCGACTGTCACCAACACAAACTTCGAATCGGGCCTCATTACTCCATTGTATTGCACACCATTGTTGAGGTGTCCATGATCTTTAGCCCATCTAAGCCGATTTTTCTTCTGCAATGGAGTTAATAGTGGCGTTTCTTTGGCCTATAAACAAGTTGTGCAACTTTAGGGTTTTTACTTCACTTTTTTTTTATAAGAAAACTTACCTTGCAAGTGCTAAATCTCAGTTTGTGGGCCTCTCTATGAGTTGTGGACCTCGAAATTCTCCTTCCACCAGCGGCATTTGTGTTATTATTTTTTTCACATATCGTGGCTTAATATTAACTGAACCAGTTACGTTATATCTTCTAACAATATTTCTCACACTGTACCGCGATAAGTCTAACAAAGTTGCAATTTCTGAGTTTGATTTCCCAGAATTAAAAAATTTAATTAGAAGTAACCGATTTTTCTCACTAATAACCTTTCCTCTACCCAGTTTGAAAACCTTAACTACCCAAAACTATTTTAAACGTATTCTGACAGCTGTGATTAATAAAAACAATTGTCATGGCTTTTATTTTTCACAGCCAGCGTTATAGACTTATTTTGCATTGAAATGAAAATAGGTTGATATGCTGTAATTGCAACATGTGTTATTTTTACGCTGCAAATTTGATTAGGGAGTGATAAAGTTGGTGTTTTCTACTATATATTATCAAAATATTTTAAACCTATATCACCCTGCTACATTTTTATTATTTGTGTTTGATAAGAAAAAAACTAAGATTTCAATAGTAGGGCCAACTGAAGTGGGAAGGGGCTCGTATATTGAAGTCCTTGTAGAGGGTTGGCTAATAAATAGTGAACATAACTTTGACATTTTAGTTGCAAAACTAAACAAAAACATCATCTTAGTTCTTCTTTGTATTGATCAATGTAATATGTTATGTGCTTCTGAAAGATGAATATCTCAATATAGTAGTAGCTGTAGTAGTTAGTAATAGTAGTATCAGTAATATTCATTCACATAGAATGCTTAAACCAGTTGCATTAAACGGAATATAAAGCAGAAAATAAACAAACACACAATGAAAGTGTAAAAGATGAAGCTATAAGACAAACCGACTTCAAATTAATAAATGCCCAGCTTTTCCGACAAAATTAAATGTTGGACATAGTAGTTAGGTCACATAAACCACACATGCCCTGAGCTGTCAAGGGCACTTGACATAGTCTGACTCGGAGTCAGTATGCGGCTTAACATGATTTTTTAGAGTCGTAACCTCCTTACTATTACATGTAGTTGGACGTTGCAAATATATATGGACATGAACTCAACATATAAACATATAAACCTCATTTTAAACAAACACGGACTTGACCCAGTCTGGTTCTGAGGTACAGATATGTAAATCGCATAATCGTGCTTGGCGTATAGCAATCAAGGGAAAAGCGGTAGATCAGCACAGAAATGATCTCGTTCTAAACACAATTTATCCACATGCGAACGCCATGGCTGCAGATATAAACCTCGCGTATAGCATTATCATGCAAATCCGGGCCCTATTCTCCAATGTACTGGTTGCTCTTTGCCCATGGACGTCCATACCATTTTTCGTCAGGTCGAATAATAATATAATATTTATTCACTCAATGTACAAAGATAACAAACAATATGAGTAAATAAATATAAAAACAAAACAGGCCCAATGGAAGGCATCGCCTGTACATGGACCAATAAATTTAAGTTGAAACTGTAGAATGCAAATGACAAAAAAGGACAAAAATTAGCTACAGTACATTATGTATTTAGTTGATGTTCGTATTTATGAGTTTATGAATTTCAGTCCTAGATATAGAATGTAGTCACTTTTTTAAATTTCTTTTGAAACAATTTCCGAAACGTAAATCTTTTAAGTCTTTAGGTATAATTTCATAAAATTTAGGCGCTAGATAGAGATATGATCGCTGCATTATAGATTTATGCGGTTGAGGAACTACTGTGCCACGAATTTTGTACCTGGTATAATGATTATGTTTAATTTTTTGGTCGCTGTTTACAAATTTATGGTAGTGAGTGATACTGTGTAAGAAATAAAGCTGTCTTATATCATACATTTGAACATCTGCGTATAATTTTTCAGTGGGATAAAGTTTCGGTTTTTTAAATATCATTTTTAGAATACTTTTTTGAAAAACATCTAAATTATAGATATGTGAGGAACATGCAGCTCCCCATGCTAATATACCATATGTGAGATGAGGCTCAATCAGTGCATGGTATAATGTTCGAAGATATTTTTCTGTCAATATATTCCCAAGGTATTTAATTTTGTAGGATACAAATCTAACTTTCTTTAAAATATAGTTGAAATGGATGTCCCATCGTAAGTGAGGATCCAAGACCACTCCAAGGTATTTTATGTTGGGCACTCTATTAATTTGCATTTTTTGATCATTAATATTGAAGGAGAAATTTGTGTAATTTGGCAGATGTCTAGCATAAGATCCAAATGGTAAAAAATGTGTTTTAGAGTAGTTAATGCTTAATTTTCTACTGTTAAACCACCGAATAATTTTGATAAAATCATTTTCAATTACATTTTTCAGATCAGACCAGTCAGTGCCTTCATATAATATTGCAGTATCATCTGCAAAACTAGTTATTTTGCCAACACAATTAATTTGGAAAATATCATTTAAATATATATTGAATAACAGCGGACCTAAGACAGTTCCTTGTGGGACACCACACTTAATATACATTTCTTTACTAAATGATCGTGATATCTGCACAGATTGTGGGCGATTGGACAAATAACTTTCGATCAGTGAGTATGCGTTTCCTCTGAAACCAATTCTCTCCAATGCTTCTAATAATAATTTGTGATTAACTGTGTCGAAAGCTTTCTTTAAATCAACAAAAATGCAGATTGAAGGGATTCTGTTATCAATATTTTGATGTATTTGATTTACAATTTTAGTTATTGCGTCCGATGTAGCCTTCCCTTCTGTAAATCCATATTGATTTTCACTTAAAATTTTGAATTTTGTGAGGTATCGAATCATTCTAGTAGATAAAACTTTTTCAAAAACCTTTGCTACACTGGATTTTATTGATATTGGTCTATAGTTGTTAACATCTGTTTTTGTTCCTGATTTATGTATCGGTATTATATTACCTTTTTTTAAAATTGAGGGATATATGCCAGATTCAAAGCATTTGTTGATTAGGTAAGTGAGTGGTTCTGTTATGTCCTCGGCTATAATTTTCAAATGCTCGCTTTTAATACCATCGAACACAGGACTTTTCCGATTTTTTAAGGACATAACAGTGGTGTATACTTCACATTGCTCGACTTTATCCAAAATAAATGAGTTCAAAGTTCTTTTTGAAAGCTGAGTATTTTGTACATTTGCTTGTATATTACTTGCTAAATTTTCGCCTATGTCAGTAAAGAATTGTACAAATTCATCGCATATCTGTTGAGTATTTTTTAATACTGTTCCCGATGTTGTATTTAACTCAGTGACACACTCTTTAACTTTTGTTTTCCCAGTAATCTCATCAATAGTTGTCCAAAGCCGCTTAGGATTATTTAAGTTATTATTCAATTTATTTAGGTAATGTTTTCGTTTGGTTTGCCTTACAAGCTCTATAAATTTATTTTTATATTGGTTGTAGCAGTCGGTATTCTCTGTAGTTGGCGTTAGTTTCATTACATTATATAGTCTTTCTTTTTCTATTGCCGATGTTATTAATCCTTTGGTAATCCAGGCATTTCTGCTTTTCTCTTTGTGACTAATTATTACTTTATTGGTACTAATATCTATTAGTTTTTTTATTTTCTCTATGAACAGTCCCGTTGCTTTGTCTATATTATTTATAGAGTATAATTGTTCCCAGGATTCTTGTTTGACATTTGATATTAGTTTTGAATTGTCGACAAAAAATTTGTAATTTTCCTGGTTGTTACTAACCGGTAGGGATGTTAGAATGTTTTTCATTTGAAGATATCAGTAAAATAGTGGATAAGTGATAGAATAGAAACTAAGATGAGCTGATAGGTGCTAGCAAAATTATAATAATAATAACTGCTGAAGGAAATTGCCTATTAATCCTTCATAGAGACAAACCTAGAGGAGAATGGTTCTGTGAGTGCTGTACTAGCATTTAAGGTACTCCTACGGTATAGATGAAACACCTGCGCTGCCCTATGAAAAAACAGACCAAGTATCAGGAGCTCCTCAATCAGCTTCGCAGACTCGGGCCAGACCACACGGTCAGTCTGCTAGTCATGGCCATTGGATCCTTGGGTGAGATGGGGAATACACTGCTATTAGCAATTAAATCCATACTGGTAAGCCGAGCATCGGCAAGCATCGTAGCCGGAAGAATGCAGAAAGCGGCCATCCTCAGTTCCCTCCCATACGATTTGCGGACCAACTGGTTGCTTACCTCGCTGTGTTAATGAAACAGCAGCTTGGTGTGTCGTAGCCCAGGTTGCCTGTTTTACTTTTCTTTTCCCAATAATAATGCAGTAATACAAACAAACCGATAAACTGTTCAATACGACAGATCAATTATAACCGATATCGAAGAAGTGTTTCTTGCAATAAACCCCACAAAGTACTGAGGAATAAACCTGTTGCTATACCGCGGACACATAACCTATTAAAAAGAACCACTGAAAAGAAGCGAAAGTACTCGTATATAGGCCTTTGGATGAAGTCACAATGGTACTGTCTACTACGGGAGTTATATCAAACGATCTTCACAGAAGGATTGATTGCAACCAATTATGTTTAAGGTACTACAGAAACCTGTTATATACCAAAAACAACCCGAATATTATTACGATTCTAGAGCCAAGAATAGACGAGAATGCTTGCTGATATCTATCCGTACCTCACTTTAACCAGGAAGAAAACCTGAGAAAAGGAGGGAAATAACAATAAAAACAATAATTATTAACGTATTTTTTTATTTGTTATAACAATACAGGATACTATATCTATCCTACCTCCTAACCTCCTGAAGATTAGGAGATGTATAACAACTGTAAATTGTTAAAAATTAATATCTATATACAATAACAATAATAAAGTGTAATCAGTCACTGCAAGAGTGAAACCAACAAACCGTCTGCTGGCACCGTATCCCACTTTCTGCTCTCTTATTTTCAACAGATAGACGTTGTAAATGTTCTCAGCTTCCACAATATTGGTCACTCAAGTTTCACATTCCCCAAGATTGGAAATATTAATATATTTAAGACAATTGTTTCAGGTCCGATGTGTATTGATTATTGTTTCTTGTGTTATCGCCAGGTCAAATTCCCCTCTGTCAATAATGTTATTGATATTAATAAACCAAATAAGAGAATCTGTATCGCAGTATAAGACCAGGTTATTTCGATTGGTCGTAGTTTCAAATCACTGAGGACTTGGTCTTACACGACACCATCTCATGAATCGTGGCAGATGCTGGGAAAAAGCTAGGCTATTTATTTACTAATTTTTATAATCTAATCTAAACCGTTTTTAAATTGGGTAATTAACAAATAAATCGCATTAAGTTTTTCCAAGTTAAGCCAAAATTTGTAGTCAGTAAGTAAGTTTCATTAAATTAAATATTTAAAACACACATGACAACAGCGCGTCGGTCATTCATCACTCTTATCGAACGGGCAATCGATCGCAAACGGTAACAGTGGTGAGTTATTGTTCGCTGGATCAGTCGAAATGCTCCTGATGCTCGAAAATGGCCAGCAAGATCTCCTGACCTCAATCCGACGGGTTTCTGGTATTGGTTTATGGGGCTGGTCCAATAACAACTGAAGCACAACTTCGCGAAAAAAATTTCATATCACCCATTTGAATAATAATAATAATAATATAACATCCTAAATCTGTAAGATATCCTCGAGTACTGCTCAAATGTTTGGGGTGCTGCCACTTTGACTAACTTATTGTGTGACAAAATTGTGAACTTTAGGCCTTTAAAAAACAATCGACTACTACAAAAAAAATCGTAAATGCAATGACCTTGAAATTTGAGCTATTTTCATGCCAAAAACTCCGCTTATACATCCTGTCGTTGTTGAAAGCTCCTTGTACCCGCCCATGCCAAAACAGACAGAACTCCCGATTCTACTTCCGGGAGGCAGTCAGTCGTGTTGTTTTTGCAGCAGGATGGCGGGGAGCTTGACGAAAACCGACCGCACCATCGCGCCTCGCCATATCTCCATTTAAAATGTATTACAGGATTGCTCGATTTGCATATCACCGCTGAGCGCAGCTGCTATGAGCGATTTCCAGGATAAATCATCAGCCTGAGATGCTGTTTACCGCTCACCTCGAGGTTCAACAGGAGCGCGTCTTCGCAACGTATACATCATAACACAACACACGCAACTCCAGATGATAATAATAATTTATTTTGCTGTTGAATACAACAGAAAATTATATAACAAATGGAAAGGTCATCAAAAACAGTGGTGACGAATTGAGAAAGTACATATAAGCCATAAATCTACACAAAAAAATCCTCCAAGGTGTAGGAACATTTTTCTAGCAGAACATGTTTTAGTTTTTTTTTAAAACATTTATATTTGATGCTTGACATTAAATGATAGAATTGTTTTTAGTTGCTATCTGCAAGACTGGAGTTATGGAAATATTGTTAATTGCATCCGGTATACGCCAGACATGAAAACCCTTACAACTGCTAATATCATAGAATTAATATACTAAGTAAACAACAAGTGAAAAAATTTTCAGCCTTATCAGTTGGACATTCCGGTTTTTATACTGCTTTTTTTAATTCACTAACGCTCTAAAAATGAATATTTCAGCCGCAGTAAAGAATCAACGTTGGCGGATTTTGGTTCTTGACATCCTTTACGATCGGTTACGATGCCTAGAGTACGGAGACCTGTACGATTTCGTCAACTTAGTGAGTTTGATAGGGGCCGTATAGTGGGACTTCGGGAAGCTGGACTTTCTTTTCGGGCAATTGCAGTTAGAGTGCAAAGAAGTGTAGACACTGTGGTTAGGTGTTGTCAGACATGGCTTCGAGAAAGCCGTAAGCAAAGAGCAAGGGGCACTGGACGCCGCCGTACAACAACAGACCGTGAAGATCGCCGCCTAAGATTATTGGCCTTAAGGGACCGTTTCTCCACTACCAGGTCCAATGCAAATGAATGGTTTGCAGAACACGGAAGACCTATTGGCATACGAAGTGTTTACCGACGAATGAGAAGTTTTGGCTTGTTTTCATACCGGCCACACTGGGTCCTCCCTTTAACTCGAGAACACCGACGTAATCGCCTTGAGTGGTGCAGACAACGGTCACTCTGGGATCAGGAATGGAACAGTATTGTCTTTAGTGACGAGTCTCGATTTTGTTTAGGCATGCACGATGGTCGTGCCAGGGTTAGAAGGCGACGTGGTGAAAGGGGGAATCCGCAGTTTTTTGTTGAAAGACATGTTCATCATTTTGAAATTTTTATCATTTACTTATTATGCTTCATTGAGTACTTATACAAAATTTTATTAAAATAAAACCATTTAAACTGGGTGTTCGGATTTATATGTCACTTAGTATATAAATGAATTGTAAGTTTAATTTTTCTTAAATAATCGGTTCTGAGACTATACATGCTGCATAATGTCTGAGCAGCTTTCACCCTGGTATCATTACGCGTATTGTCATCTGGGCTACAGTCAGTGTTGCTGAATTTTGATTGAACCCAAAGCAGGTAAAGAGCGGATGCCAAAGACACAGCATGTACATCCCTCTACCCCTTACAACCACCAACATCCAATTTTATACCCTATAATAATTCTTTAGGAAAAAACCAAGAGCCTCTGAAGCTTCAAAACACATCATTTGAGCGATATTTCGTCCTTGGCCTAGTGGTAACTTTGAGACAAAATTTCGTCAAAATCCTATCAATATTCTGCCAGTCGCTGGGGGACCAAGGATTAGCAGAGACATAGATAGACGATGAAAGTTACTGACAAAAACATTTTTTTAAATATTTCGCGACTATAATATTTCCTTACCGGTGGAGTGGGATATAACAGATAAAACGAAAAACTTCGGCATCCTGCTTCTCACTAACTGGAGTCATATTCTGCTCAAAATGATCCTTCCAATGACTTTAGTGCTGAACTAACCTCTATATTGTTGAGTGCTTTGCTTAAGAAATTGGGTTGAAAAGCTTTGCTTTTATTTTCATCAGCTGGTGAAACGGAAAGGATTAGCGTTAAAAGCTTTGAAAAGGCTGCTCTGGCCTAAGCACAGGTTCCCAAACCGAACCAGATCTACATTCTAATTTGTACAAGGGAAATTTCAATGCACAATCTGAGGTTTACCGCAAACAATAGAACGTAATACCAACGCAGCTGATTACATATCACGAGTATAATCTGTCTATACTACAACATATTGCTTAGATGAACCTATATACATGTTGCTTCAGCTGCAATTTCGGAAATTGGGAATTGTATGCACGGTAACACTGTACGTTACCGGCTGTTCGTACTATATGACCTGTAATAATTTAAGGGCCATAGAGTAGCCATTATCTTCAATAAATCAGTCTGATAACAGGGCTAATTGAAGATGCGTAGTTTCGGATAGTTTCGGCTTACAGGGAGGTGCGCTAGAGGAACAAATTCTGTAGACATACCGGTGAAAATACAAAGTTACTGTTCACCTTCAGTAGAGGCTTCAGAAGAATGAGAAGAAAACGGAATATAATATTGGAAAGACGCACAAAATTATACGTCTCTTATTCAGGGTGTTTCAGTTACTTTTAAAATTAATGCATGAAGTCTATATAAACATGGGTCGAAAAATGCGTGGCTTCCGAAATACAGGGTGTTTAAATTTACTTTCTAAAATAGTTTTTTTTTTAATATTTCGAACAATATTTGATGTATAACAGTGAAAATTTGTATACAAGGGTTTTTTGGTAAGACAAAACGAACCATGGGCATAGTTTTACTGCAGCCGCTAGAGGGCGCTCTCTACTGTACCTGTAGTGTATTAAAATGACCGAAAATTTTTTCTTAGTGCAATTTTTTGCTTTTTGAATAAAAAAACTGATTCTTCGCACTTTTCAACATAAAAAAGCTATCTTGTGAATTTTCGTTATAGTTAGCCGTTTTTGAGATATTTCAATTTTAAAGGTTCGACGCATTTTTAATTATTTATGATAAAATAAGTTTAAAAAGTCAGTATCTCGATAATTTTTAGAAATAGGCTGTGCCTGCAAATATTTTTGAAATTGAAAGCAGAATAAGGTTAAACGTCAATTAGTTGACAGTTAGTTTTGTTGTCTGTTGAAACCTGAAACGTTTTTTTGCAATTGTGAATGCACGAAATTTAGTTTATTTTACCTGTTTTTTTTTTGTAAGTTTTATAAAAATGCCATTTATATTCTCCAATCAAGAGTTAGCGGATATTCATTTTGTGTATGGCTTTGTAAATGGAAACGCAGCAGAAGCAGCCAGAGAATACGCACGAAGATTTCCAAACAGACGACATCCAACTCGCCCAGTATTTGTAAGAGTGCATCGCCAAATAATTGAAAATGGTTTTGGAAATCTCCAAAGGAATCAAAACATAAATGTTCGTCAGCGCAGATTCACCCGTATGATTCTGCGTGAGTTTGATAGAGATCCGACCACAAGTGTTAGGAGAGTTTGTGGTGCCTTGGGAATTTCAGCAAGCCATGTTCACCGTGTTCTTAGAAATGACCATAGACGTCCTTACCATTTGCAACCTGTGCAAGGACTACAACCAGGGGACGGAGAATGAAGAATCACATTTTGTCAGTGGATTCTTGATAGAACTGATAATCATAGGGTGTTTTTAAGTAACGTTTTATGGACCGATGAGTCATGCTTCACTAGACGTGGAGTGGTAAATTTTCATAATCAACATATTTGGTCGCATGAAAATTCGCATGCAGTTCGGGAAAGAAATTTTCAGCATGAATTTAGTGTGAACGTGTGGATTGGTATCTACCGTAATCGACTATTTGGACCCTACCTTTTGCCTGCAAGGTTAAATGCTGCGACCTTATGGGAATTTTTAAAGGCTGAACATGCAAATATGTGGGATGATGTTATGTTAGATTTAAGAAGATTGGCCTGGTTCCAGCTTGATGGTTGTCCAGCTCATTATTCAAGAATAGTTAGAAATTGGCTAAAAAATTGCACTAAGAAAAAATTTTCGGTCATTTTGATACACTACATGGTTCGTTTTGTAGTATCAAAAAACCCTTGTATACCAATTTTCACTGTTATACATCAAATATTGTTTGAAATATTTTAAAAAAAACTATTTTAAAAAGTAAATTGAAACATCCTGTATTTCGGAAGCCACGCATTTTTCGACCCATGTTTATATAGACTTTATGCATTAATTTTAAAAGTTCTATCGAATCTTAAAGTTATGCAACAATAAACTGAAACACCCTGTATAGGCTTACTTTTGAAAAAAATTAGAGAAATCAAAGGACTAAAAATAAACGAGTTTACTATTATCACTTTTTTATTGTAAGTGATTCTTGCTGATACGTACGTTTTATTTGTACAAATTCTTAATTTGTATAATTAACTTCTATACTATGATACAGACTCACTTATATATTTTCACCGAAAATTAAATTCGACTGGCAAAGATGTGAACAATTCTCCCCTTGATACAGAAAAAAGCCAATGCAATTGAACATGAAGCATGTGTCAGCGAGCAATTTGCAATTCTATCCATTGGGCAACAGCTGAAAAATTACTATCATTAAATGTAAAGAATAAAATCACTTTAACTGCATACTCTTCGCACAGAGCTACCCTCATTCACGGGTTTTCTGTGTTTATCCGTTAAATCCGTAGCGAAATTGGGAAACATATGAATGCTGAATTTCTTAAGGTGCTTTCTTTGCACCACAAAACGAAAATTGAAGCATCTAGTATCAAGGAATGAAAAAAAAATTCCCGATTGCTCTTCATCACTAGACAGGTCAGAAACTTGAAAAACAGTAAAGAAGCAAATTTGACAATCACAAAATTGCATTTTCAATTATGCAGTCCATGTCAAACTGTCATTCTCAGGAAAAAAGATTATGCCTCCACTCGGAATATACTATAGTTAAGATCTTGGAAAACACGTAATTAAAAAACATAGTTCTCAGTTAATTGAGGTAATTCCAATAAATATATTTTAATAATATCGGTCACTCGTTGACACATTTCACCTGAAGATAACCCAAAATTGGATCCGAGAGATCCTGGCGCCACTAGATTTATTGGTTTCCAGAAATGGGCCAGATTCTATACATTTTTTGACTCATATCCAACAATACAATAATTACTTTCAAATGACGCAACAAAATTCATTCGACATAGTTTTATGCCTAATTTCAATTTAAGTTGATGGAATGGCAATGCTGCCAACGTATTTTGCTAGCCCCATGTCGGTACAAACACTTCGCTATACAATTACCTACATTCTATTCATTTACGCTTTTATTATTCATTATTCATCCCACTTCATAGCTAAGACAAGAAAACGTCATATAGTAGAAAACACGAAAACGAATTTAGAAATCTACTTTGCCAAGAGTTGCTGCTTGGTATTGTTACTGTCTGATAGATGGCGCTATGTTCTTCAATCCTTTTTGGGCGCTTCTCCAACGCCTATTTTAATATAGTATTTTCAGGCATTGAATAACGTAATCCACTCTGTCTGATAGTACTTTTCTGTGACATTGCATAAAAACTGATATCAAACCTCAGAGCTATTGCACAAATTGTTTCCAAGTGCACATCAAAAGTTAGAGTAGTTCAACTTGTAGCGGAGCACTTATACGTAACTCATGCTTATCTTCAATCGTTTTGAATCACTAGAATCCTGTGTTGATCTCCGTGAAGCAAATATCTCGCGACTAGTTACAGAAATTTCCGGAGTTGATTTGAATTCCGCCCATCGTTTCGTTATGTACGTGAGTCTCGTGACTCAACTTCCGTATTTTCAATAACAAACTGAAACTTCTGCCTTAACGATGTTAGAGGCGAATGCTGCATGTTTAATTCCGGGTTTGTTACGAGGTTCTTCACTAACTCAGAGGTTTAATCAATTCACACGTTCATAATCAGCTGCCCACGTAGCTGGATCGTCAGTAAAGCTTATGTTATTACCATGACGCCCTTGAACATTTACGTAGCTGATCGGAAACTTACAGCGTCACTTACTGAAGCAATTTGGAAAGGCTGTTCTCAACATAGATCTGATTTTTCCCGCAAAAGGTTGGGATACACCTTCTAACTTATACGACAGCTTAAAGCGAAAACTTCAAAATAAATAAATGTCAACTGACAGTAAAGTAAGTAAACAAACTTTTGTTTCCAAAGGCAACTTGACATTAGTGTGTTTGTTAAAATTAAAGCCAATGAATTTTGTACCGAAACTTTTAGGACACACGTTCAGATGGATTGTTGGACGCGATCCATATTCAATCCCATGAAAAAGCCGTATCTACCATGGAATTCGATTCACTTTTTTCTAGCTTCTATATTTGAAGGTCTATAGTATTGCTCATTCCCAAGGCCTAACCTGAAGATTTATAACAAAAGCAACAAGCTGGCGGGGTCTTATCGTATAATAGAGGGATTTGGACGCAGACGGGTAAAAGTTCAGTTCGACTTCATCTGAATATTAGTACAGTCATCGTATACATATCTACGAGGATGAAAAAGTGGTTGAAAGTTCTGTGCTTTTAGTTTGGCTACTGAAGTGCGTAAGGGGTGTGCCTACAATAATACAAATGCCAACGGTTCTTCAAAGTGAGGAGTTTTTAAAGACGTGATATGTGCTATCCCATGTGTTTTTACCGAAGGACATTGGAATAGCAACCAGAGATCACGATAGATCTAAGAATCTGTGTCGTAGTATAGAACATAAGTTATATTACCTATAGCAAAAATGTATGCCCTTGACTTGTCCTGGCACGAACACATCTCGTCAATACCGGCAGCTACTGGGAACAAGCTAAACTATTTATTTAGGGCTGAGAAGTACTTGTGGATCTACCAGTTCTACTAACTTCAGGCAGTTCAAAAATGGATTAACAAAGTTAAGTACAAAGTAGTACGTAGCAATTTGAAGATATGTGCTTTATGTCGTTATGTTATCTCAGATAAGTGGTGATTATACACTTTTATTTTGTTCTGTTTATGAAGGTGTATAATGTAAGTCAAGTTCCCTTGTGGAAAAACGTATACCATGCCACAGGCAAGTGCATTACAGGTTGCCGAGAGCTGCAGAATTTTCAAATCACAGTCAAACGAAATATCTTTGTAGTGCATCCTACAAACTAAAATTTGTATTACGGTCGTTACAGATGAAGGAATAATATGTATAGATATGAAACAAATACCTGATTGAAAGCATAGTCAAAGAGAGCAGAATGGGTGCACCAATTTTCCCTAAGCTCTTATTCAGATGAGTTTTATCACTAAAAGAGGAAGAGCTCCATCGTGAATAAAACTTATTTGGTTACGTACATTTAGAGGAATTTCTTCTAACAGTACGGGTAATTCTTGTTGAAGATACGCCATGTAATCTTCAGGGTAAAAATAAAGGACGCATCCACACATTTAAAGAAAATTGTTCTTGGTGACGACATTAAACATAAGCATGAGGATATTCGTCACTCCATACATGACTGTTGGTAATTAACAATACCAGCTCGCCGAAATTCTGCTTCGTCCGTAAAAAGTATGGTTTTATTGAAATTCCTATTATTATTAACCTTTTGGTACTACCATTGGCAAAACTGTAAATGATGTAGAAAATCTCTTGGCAGTAATGCTTGCACACGTTGAACATGATAGGTATACAAAAGTTACTCGGAGAGAACCTGCCACACAGTGTTGTTGGAATGATTATTCCCTAATCTAGTTGCTAAAGTCATGGTACTGATACCAGGATTTTGTTCCATGGCACGTAAAACTGCCTCGTCAAACGCAGGCGTTCTCATGGACCTTGGCCGGCCTCTACCATTTTTGGGAATGGCAAAACTTCTTAAATACCGTTATTGTCAAAAACATAACGAAAAAGAAATAAGAAAATTTATCTTGTCATAAAGCCGAGAATGACACGTTTTGTAATATTGTCATACCTACAGTACCGCTCCCTAACAGAAATCCCGAAACTCGAGATAAAACCAGAATAGGGAAAGTAGCAGCTATCACACTAGAAATATAACTGCATAACTTGGAATTTTGTAATCTGCCGAGTTTAAAAAATGTGATCAGTCAACTTGTTGTATACTGAGTTAATCAGAAGACTTTGGTCTTTCTTTTTGCAATTCGTAACGAAGGTCTGTATCGAAAAAGACAAAGTACGCCGAAAAATGGCTTGTCATTAGCACCTTTGAGGCCCTAAAAGTTTGCTTTTTCGAAATCTGACGGAAACTCTAACAGCCAGGCTAAAAATGTTTATATTTTAACCGTTATATATATTCTATCTTCCATTCATATATACTAAGTGACATATAAATCCGAACACCCAGTTTAAATGGTTTTATTTTAATAAAATTTTTTATAAGTACTTAATGAAGCATAATAAGTAAATGATAAAAATTTCAAAATGATTGCACTGCTTTAAAGCCTTTTGATCTTTAATAATGTGTGGATGCATCCTGATGTGCTGCGCATTCTCCAACGCGCCTAGGCATGCTTCTGATCAGGTGGTCAATGTCCTCATGTGGTATCTCATTCCAGGCAACCACCAACTCCTCTCGAAGTGCTTCTAGAGTCTGAGGAGGACGTTGCAAATTGAGCAATCTCCTACCCATCATATCCCACACGTGCTCAATTGGGGATAAGTCGGGAGACCTTGGTGGCCATGGTAACAATGTGACATCATTATGTTGAAAGAAGTCTATTGTGACTCTTGCAACATGTGGTCGGGCATTATCTTGTTGGAAAGTTGGATCTGCCTGGGTGTCAAGATAGGATAAAAGATGGGGTTCTAGAACTTCGTGGATATAACGCTGCGCGTTCATGTTACCTCTGATGAAGATTAAAGGTGACCTGGAACCATAAGCTATAGCACCCCAAACCATAACTCCAACAGTGTGATGAACATGTCTTTCAACAAAAAACTGTGGATTCCTCCTTTCACCACGTCGCCTTCTAACCCTGGCACGACCATCGTGCATGCCTAGACAAAATCGAGACTCGTCTCTAAAGACAATACTATTCCATTCCTGATCCCAGAGTAACCGGTGTCTGCAAGGCGATTACGTCGGTGTTCTCGAGTTAAAGGGAGGACCCAGTGTGGCCGGTATGAAAACAAGCCAAAACTTCTCATTCGTCGGTAAATACTTCGCATGCCAATAGGTCTTCCGTGTTCTGCAAACCATTCATTTGCAATGGACCTGGTAGTGGAGAAACGGTCCCTTAAGGCCAATAATCTTAGGCGGCGATCTTCACGGTCTGTTGTTCTACGGCGGCGTCCAGTGCCCCTTGCTCTTTGCGTACGGCCTTCTCGAAGCCATGCCTGGCAACACCTAACCACAGTGTCTACACTTCTTTGCACTCTAACTGCAATTGCCCCAAAAGAAAGTCCAGCTTCCCGAAGTCCCAATATACGGCCCCTATCAAACTCACTAAGTTGACGAAATCGTACAGGTCTCCGTATCGTAAAGGATGTCAAGAACCAAAATCCGCCAACGTTGATTCTTTACTGCGGCTGAAATATTCATTTTTAGAGCGTTAGTGAATAAAAAAAAAGCAGTATAGAAACCGGAATGTCCAACTGATAAGGCTGAAAATTTGTTCACTTGTTATATACAGTAAGATAAATACATTCACCAACGTTTATTAAAATAAAACCATTTAAACTGGGTGTTCGGATTTATATGTCACTTAGTATAGTAGCAATAGGCCCAGGACAAAGCCGGAAAGATGGTGACCTTGTCATGTATCGAAAAGTAGCATATAGTCGAGGAACTTAAAAATCTCGAAACTTTTCAACAGAAAGGAATAAGGACATGAAAATACTTTTATTCTGGAGACCAAAGTATGGGCTTTTTTATGCAATAGTTGCCAGGTCCGTATCTTTGTTATCTTTGGAGGAGATAGAAATTGAATATCGAAGAGCACGAAGATTTACCCTTTTTTCGATTTCAACATTCTTCGTCCTCGTATATCAACGGTTCTTACTCGCTCTTAAGCTCCGAGTTCCTAGTTTCCGAAACGGTATCGTTTTCCGTTAAGGCCTTTCGCAAAACCCGAAAAAAACCGGAACCCTGTCAACGTCGAAACGCCCCGATCCAGGCTCGAGAGAGAACGTGAAAAAAAACAAAAGATCACCAATAAAACGGTTTTTATTTTTTTCCCGAAAACAAAGGGGCATACGAATAAAATACAAGGGACAAAGAAGTTGTATTTTTAGATACTCAATCGCACAACAAACATTAAAGTAACAAAAAAGGTAGTTGCGTAAACTTTTTTGCCAATAATATTCGATAAGTGCCCTCCGGATCGTCACTGGACCCAATAATTTTGATCTTTCAATGGCTAGATCAGCCTCTTAATACAACAAACAATATTTCCAGATTTATACAGAATCCAGCAAAAATTTTTTTGAATATTAAAAAAAATAAATTTATCACCCTGTATCTTGAAAACTCCGGACCTATGCTAATAAGAACTTTTTTTCATATTCTTTAACAAGAAATCACCCTCTAAAAAATCTCCGTCGATTTTTCGAACACCCTACATTGACTGTACCAAAACAAGTGAAAGTTTTTATCATCCATAAACCTGCCGAACGTGAAAGCAACAGTCGGCGGTACAAGGCGCAATTTCGTAACAAAGACGTCGTCGGACCGTTTTTGCATTTACGTTCGGCATTTTAATTAATTCGAACCTTGGATAAACGGAAAATGGGTAAGGAAAATGGATGGAAACAATAAGGCAGATTGCTATGTTTCGTACAATCAGATTGAGGGCAGACGTTCTGTTGACGTTGACCCCGCGTTGTGAAACAGGAGGTAAAACAAAGGATCAAAGGGTTAAGATGGAGTGAACATTGTTGCTTCGACGCTAATACAGCCGAGGCGCAATTAAGATGATGTTGCCGTTAACGTGATAAGGTAACGGATTTCAGGGGGAGCGATAATATAAATCCGCGTACAGACTCAGATTCCAACGCAAGCCAAGGCACTTGTGGTTACAGATTTGGAGGTGTTCGAATCGGTGTGTACGAGCCACCATAATCCAATGGTTTCCAAGGTCGGCGTTGGCGTTCGATTGCGTTCGCTCCTTGATCGGTACACCAAAGCTAGGTTTGATTTGGTCTGAACAGGATTCATTGCGCTTCTAGTATTTAATCGTTTAATCTGCATTTGATGAAAGGAGGCTCGTCGCTGAAATTAGCACAGAACCTAACCCAAATCGGTCCATCTCAAAACTAAATTTAGGTGTAGACGAGCGCGTTGCAATACATTCCAACAACAAACGCCAACGTCACATGTGCTTGCATTCGTCTACTCGGCGTTGGTTGGTCGGCCTTAAGACTGTGTGTTTCGATGAAACTCTGAAATGGCGCAGGCATCAATAAACCATGAGATTCACAAAGTCTATCAATTTTAGAATATAATAATAAATCCTAGTAAGTCCAGCCTTTCACTTTTTTGTGTAGAAGAGAAGAAGCTGAAGGTCGACTAGCTGCTAAAATTGGTTCTTGGCGTAACAATTGATTTCAAATTCAGATTCATGTCATGTCAAGAGCCTTGCAAAGAGAACCTATTTGAGCCAAAGATCACTATAGACTAATAAAGCAATTTTTAATTTTAAACTATGGAAAAAATTGTGCAAATCCTTGATTATGCACATACTTTGAAGTTGAGTCATTAATTTTCAGATAATGATTTTAGAAGGAAAATAAACCAAAATATGTGTGTAAAAATAAAAAAAAAAATTACCTTGTTTTATAAAGTATCCTCCCGACAAGTATTTCAGTGCGGACCTGTATTTGATCGTGAGGTCCCCTGTGAGGTCTTAAGTCACCTGATTCACGAGCCCGTTGTACTACATTAACAAAGGCACGAGGGGTTGGTTGCACTCGATTGGGAAACCGATCCGCATAAACATGTGCCATTTTTTATTTCGTTTGAGCCACGCAACAGATACCACTATTCACTGACACTGACTGTATACAAATGAATGAAATAATTGTAAAAACATCGTTCCGAATTCTTTCGCTTTTTTGTTTCCGATGCGATGAACCGATACGGCGGATTATATCCGTTGTCGCCAAACACGAGCACATAATATTATTATTGAGACAGGGCGGTACTCAAACTTCCAAAGGGCTATAACTTTGTTACTTTAATTTTACCAGAAAAATGGTAAAGGAAAAAAACATTTCTTTTGATCAGATCTACTCACTGTTAAAATAAATGACTCAACTTCGAAGTCACCCTGTATAACACTTATGTCCTGACCTATGTACTTGAAAGAAAAGCTGATCTTCAGGTATAATATCCATCATAGACATATTAGATTTCCAGATATGATAACTACTCCTATTCGCTCTACTTTTTTTATATTCCAACTACCACGACGGCTTAAGGCCTAAACACCCATTGGTACCGTGGGGCTATAGGGGGTACAGGAGAAAGGGGGAACGCCACACGGACTCTGGCAACATGAACACATTCTGGCTCCACGTTCGACAGTCAGAGACCGTCTACCACCTACGGACAATCACAACATCCATAGTAAAGAGACAAATTTCTCTTGGGAAGGGATTCGAACTCGCACAGCGCACGGCGACTGATCAGTAGACCGAAGAGTCTACTACTGCGGCCACCGCTGCTGCCTACTGCTACTACTACCGCTACTGCTCTATTTCAGAGTTTTTTCAAGTACAGTGCTGTAGTTTTATACGGTGCTTTGAGTCCTGAATTTAAAAGCATGTCCCTAAGTTGCTTCATAAGCTGCTAAATGTCAAATCAGCTTGGATGGATATATTAAACGTGTTTCTCCTGTGTTTTCTTTTCTTTCTTTGTGTATATAGTAAACTTTCGCGCACCATTTTAACACGCTTTTATTATAAGCTTCGCCTGTATTTCGGAATTCCTTTTTGCATAATTTTCACCAATTTCCAGGAGTTTGATTAATTTGAAACTAATTTAATAACAGAATTGATAAATTCTTTTATAGTTCCTCTGTAGGGGGGAAAGAAAGAGAGAGAGCTAGCGCGTGATCTGCGCATGCGTGCAGTTTCCGACTCAGTCCTTGTTGGCTCTGGCACTCGGCACAACACAACAGAGGCAGATACTTTTTCAACTTAGTGGATTCTCACCTTGTTCATTCATCATACATGCGTAGGTATTCATATAATATACCTAGCAACTTATGTTTTTTTTTGCATGGGTGGTTAAGCGTAAGAGTAGCGCATTGCTAAACTTCGCCACCGTTTGAAACTCTTTTTTCTATGTTATATATTAGTATTATTATTATTTTGAGTGTATTGTACTTTCTGAAGGAAGGGATGAGGTTGACCGGAACTCTATTCTAAGGTATTTATTCGGAAATGAGTTTCCTTAAGATGTGGACTGTTACTAGCAGTGCTATCTTTTGAATTTGTGTTGCAAAAACATCTCCGGGGAGTCGTTCAATGTTGTCCTTGAATGACGTAGTGGCAGTCCCCAAAGCCCCGATGACGACGGGCACCGTTCTCACTTTTGCTAGATGCCCGGTATTTCGATATCGAGGTCTTAATATTTCCTGGCCTTTGATGATGACGTTGTCGTCTGGTACAGATACCTCGATTAGCAGACATCTGTTCTGTTTTACTATGGTATATAATATCAGGTTGGTTAGCGGAGATTGTACGATCGGTAATGACTGCTTTGTCGCACATAATTGATGCTTCATCTGTGTCTACTGCTGCTTCAGGAGAATGATCTTACTAGATGCAGCTGGAGGATAGCCCAGTATTTGTATTTAGCCACGTTGTTATGCCTTTCGGTGTATTCTGTCAGCAGCCGTAAATAATGTGGCTTATATGTTCTTCATGTTGATGGCATATTCTGCATTCAGGACCGTCCTTTTGTCGTATTAAGTCCTATTCAGCAATCAGTAGATTTTCAGTCTCCGGCTTCAACCCTGTAGTTTTCATCCAATCCGGGGACATGTGTCGGTCCATGGAGTGGTTTCGATTTCGGGGCGTTAACTTTCTCGTATGAGTGGCCTCCTTTACTCTGAGTTTCAAGATGTCAGCGTGCTGATCTTCGTTCATTTGGTGTGCACATTTCCTTTTCATGATTTCCACGGTATTTGTTATGGTTTATTTGGCCTTGCAATAGCACTAGCTTGATGAACTTGTCGTTGGAATGTATGATACGTACTGTAGAGTTCAATTAAGCCTCGTCCACTATCGCGTTTTGGTCGTTGTTAGCTTTGGGGTGATGAAACATAGACTGTTAACAGTTTCTTGGTCTTTCTATCTATATTTTCAAAGTCTATTCCGCTCCAGTTGTTATTATTATTAGAAAATGACCTTTGTATCGACACATAACAGCCCGAATCATTTGCTTGCGCTCTCGTCTCTATACACGTTCAATTTCGCCCAACATCAGCCCCCAAAATCACATTCCGTACCGCAAATTGCCCTTCTGACGTCACATCTGAATAATTGCTGATGGCAGTTGCGGTCGAAAGCATATCTGCCGCAGCGTTTGATATGCCGCAACCATACCTCGGTTTGTAGTTTACGCACGCCTTTTCAATGAATGCAAAGCCATGTATAGCTTATGTCTGCGGCCAGCATGATGCGATGAAATGTTGATGAGATACCCAGATGTCTAGCGTCCTTTTTGAGCACGAAAGATATCCGCATTGAAAATATTCTCATTGGCAAAAAAAAGGTAAGGATCCACGATTTCTTATGCACTCATTGACACGCCTGATAAAAAAAAACCTAACCATTTTATAACTTGTTGTTCATGGCAATATAAATCGATATGTAAAAATTTATTGAATTCTAATAAACATACGTACGTTATTACCTTTTTCACCACTCAGTATAAGTAGTCGAATTAATGGATAGTTAGTGTTGTCAACCGTGCTTTTTGGGATCTCATCAGCACAGTTTGGAATTATCAACGCTAAAGCCACAGGATAACTTTCAGATGTTACTCTTATGCAAAGGAAAGACTATCTGTATCACGGTATAGTAATAATGAGTTATTGAGACTATCCAAACACGACCAGTTTAAACACTGGAACCAGAAATTTAAAAAGGGTGTCCGTCCCTCTGTTTTTCTACCCTGCTCCGTTGCCCAATTATACTGTTCTTGACATTCCCTGAGCCCCATGTTGGAAAGCCCCTTTAATGACCAATTACTAGCGTTTCCGTAACATATCCTTCATTTATTCTTCGAGAGAAACTGCGCTGTAAGATACTCAGAAAAGGTAACGTTTACATCCCATTAAGGATTCAACTACAACTGATACCATTTCGTAGACACTTTGCGTTTCCCGTATATGTTTACGGAAGCTTTTTAGGAGAAGCGGCTTTTTGCAACGCTATCGACTTACTGACGATAGATACTTCAGGAAATGGCCCTTTTCCGCTTTTGACTGGAAGGTGATACAGTTTCATTAGGGTAGCTCGCTTTCTGCAGGAAATGTTAGTGGTATTAAGCCACGTCCAGACACCGCGAACCAAACCACGCGACGAACCGCGCCGCGCTAGTGTTACGGTTTCTCGGCCGATGCAGAGTCCCTAATGCGTAGCTACTTCAGTGATCGTCAACAGCAGGTAATGCTGAATGATAAGTACTCCACGCCATTGAAAGTGACTATTGATGTTCCTCAAGGCTCTATTCTGGGTCCGCTAATGTTCATTATTTACACCTCTAATCTATACTCTTGTAAAGCTCATTTTTATGCAGATGATACACAAGGGTACTTATCATTTCCTCCAGCTCAAACATTGCCAGCTGTTGATCTGATAAATAGAGACCTCACTAAAGCGTCTCGAAACATATGCTTAGACTTGAATCCGGCTAAAAGTACATTCATATTATTCGGGCCGAAAAATTGGAGAGACCATTGTGAACCTCTGGTGAAAATAAACCTCGATAATAATACTTTAGAAATAAGCTCGATAGCATGTAATTTAGGCTTATACCTTGACAGAAACTTAAGGTTTGAGGATCATGTTAACAAGTGCTCCAGAAGACTGCAAGTCTTTCTTGCACTGTGATGGCAGCTCTCCATTTTGTATCTCGTTTCCGTATTTTTGGTCCAATCAACGTGAGAAGATATTCAAAACCCGTCGGAGACATCCTCGTAAAATTTTTGTACTGTCCACTTGTTGAAATTTGAATTCCGTTATCGAATTGTTGCAACCGTGTGCTGATCTATTGGTATATAACTGCGTTTGTTACTGTCGTTTCGAACGTCGTCGTCGCTTGTTTTTGGATAATTAGTAGTGAATATAAACATAGGCAGCTGCTGCTACTGATATATCCATTTCTGCCAGTACTCGTCTTTCGCTGAACGTAACACATCAAAATTGGATCGTCGTTTTGTTGCACGACTTCGTTCGGTTTGTGGTGATGTTCGTTGCAATGTTGTTCGTCAAAATGCGCGCGCTGCGGTTCGTCGCGTGGTTCGGTTCGCGGTGTTGTTACATATCTGTACATGGCTTTACAAACTTGAGAAAAAGAGAAGGCCTCAATATACTCTGCTCTGCGGACGCTTAAAGTGTATTCGTATTGCAAATACGTATTTAAGATTAATAGTTTCGTTAAGTCCTCTACAGATTTGTAGAACCATCTTTCAGTCAAATCATCTATTGACGTTTCCCAGTGTCTTTATACTTGACGCTTGTTTGTTCGTTAAAAGTTATCCCGAGAATTTATTATTAACCTTGCTGCCTTGTATGCCACGAAGATTCCAAGCTGTGATCAATGTGCCGTAGAAGGTACAAACAATATTGTATAAAATAACTGTTTCTGTTTTTTAAAAAGTTCGTTTTTGTCATAAATAAATAATCTACGTATTTAACTGGTATTCAAATTTTTGTTTCCTAAAATGTTACATATTGCTAATCTTGATTTATATATTCTTTGATGTTGTTTAAAAATTTAATAGAGTCTATTACTTATTGGAAAACATCTCCAATAAAGACGCGTACGCTATTGCTGAATGAAAAATATACTAAGTGACATATAAATCCGAACACCCAGTTTAAATGGTTCTATTTTAATAAAAGTTGGTGAATGTATTTATCTTACTGTAAATAACAAGTGAAAAAATGTTCAGCCTTATCAGTTGGATATTCCGGTTTTTATACTGCTTTTTTTTAATTCACTAACGCTCTAAAAATGAATATTTCAGCCGCAGTAAAGAATCAACGTTAGCGGATTTTGGTTCTTGACATCCTTTACGATCGGTTACGATGCCTAGAGTACGGAGACCTGTACGATTTCGTCAACTTAGTGAGTTTGATAGGGGCCGCATAGGGAGACTTCGGGAAGCTGGACTTTCTTTTCGGGCAATTGCAGTTAGAGTGCAAAGAAGTGTAGACATTGTGGTAGGTGTTGTCAGGCATGGCTTCGAGAAGGCCGTACGCAAAGCGCAAGGGGCACTGGACGCCGCCGTAGAACAACAGACCGTGAAGATCGCCGCCTAAGATTATTGGCCTTAAGGGACCGTTTCTCCACTACCAGGTCCATTGCAAATGAATGGTTTGCAGAACACGGAAGACCTATTGGCATGCGAAGTGTTTACCGACGAATGAGAAGTTTTGGCTTGTGTTCATACCGGCCACACTGGGTCCTCCCTTTAACTCGAGAACACCGACGTAATCGCCTTGAGTGGTGCAGACAACGGTCACTCTGGGATCAGGAATGGAACAGTATTGTCTTTAGTGACGAGTCTAGATTTTGTTTAGGCATGCACGATGGTCGTGCCAGGGTTAGAAGGCGACGTGGTGAAAGGAGGAATACACAGTTTTTTGTTGAAAGACATGTTCATCACACTGTTGGAGTTATGGTTTGGGGTGCTATAGCTTATGGTTCCAGGTCACCTTTAATCTTCATCAGAGGTAACATGAACGCGCTGCGTTATATCCACGAAGTTCTAGAACCCCATCTTTTACCCTGTCTTGACACCCTGGCAGATCCAACTTTCCAACAAGATAATGCCCGACCACATGTTGCAAAAGTCACAATAGACTTCTTTCAACATAATGATGTCACATTGTTACCCTGGCCACCAAGATCTCCCGACTTATCCCCAATTGAGCACGTGTGGGATATGATGGGTAGGAGATTGCTCAATTTGCAACGTCCTCCTCAGACTCTAGAAGCACTTCGAGAGGAGTTGGTGGTTGCCTGGAATGAGATACCACAGAAGGACATTGACCACCTGATCAGAAGCATGCCTAGGCGCGTTGGAGAATGCGTAGTACATCAGGGTGCATCCACACATTATTAAAGGTCAAAGGGCTTTAAAGCAGTGCAATCATTTTGAAATTCTTATCATTTACTTATTATGCTTCATTAAGTACTTATACAAAATTTTATTAAAATAAAACCATTTAAACTGGGTGTTCGGATTTATATGTCACTTAGTATATAAGAAATTCTAGACAAAAGATGAATAGCAATGTTGGTCAGCATCATAGCACGTCACTGGAGGCTATAACTTTCAATGAGTGGTTCAATCCTTCCTCGAGAAGTCTCACTTTACGCAGCAGTATGTGAAAAAATCCTATTCTCAAGAGAAACCTCCAAAAAGTCCTCTTTTAGGGATACATTTTTCAAAAACAAACCAATATAACTTACAAATTAAAAACAACCTTCAGTACAATTTAAATAAAAAAAGCTTCAAAAATACATGAGCTTGTATGCTCTTGCTACCCTGAATAACCAAGATTGCAACAGAAATCTGAGCAAAGATACTAGCATCAGATCTAGAACCAGCAAGTAACGGTATATGAATTGTGAAAATTCTGTATACTTTCGTAAAGGGTAAATGTCTGGATCTTGTCGTCACAAATCCTAAATTACGTTTCTGCATAAACAAATCTAAAATTCATAACAATAGTACAGAAGCATACTAAAAACACTCAGAAGTATAAATATAGAGTACATAAAATATGAATATCTGAAATATGATAATAGAGGGATATTTCGAGTAAGGTCAAACTATGTTGTTTAAACAATAAAAATTTTGCGTAAAGGTTAAGCAGAGAAACAAGAGTACTACAATTTACTACAAAAGAATTTACTACAAAATAATAGACACCTAAGCTATAAGCTTGTGTGTGTCATACAATATACAAATTCAATGCATGGCTAATGGTCATAAGGTATATTATGAGCAAATGTATATAAAAAAAAATAAATAAAAAAAAACATTAGATAGAAACGAAATTACTGAGTTGAGTCAAGCTACCGTCGATGCAAGCATGTCAAAGTTATTTAAGATGAACTTCTTAATTCTTTTTTTGAAACTATACTTCGAGAGGATTTTATATTCTAGGGGTAATTTATTATACAACCTAATACCATCAAACTTTATGCATTTTTGGCAAACAGATTTATTCACTCTGGTATAGGTGTAACTTATATTTATTTTAGTTCTTGTTTCATAAGCGTGGCTGGTTGGAACATTGTTTCGGGAGTGAACAAATTTTAGAGCAGCAAAAATATATAAACCTCTAACATTCAAAAGATCATTTTCAATGTAAACAAATCTGCAACTTGACCTACATGGGATACGAAAAATAGTCCTGACAATATAATTTTGCGTGGTTTGTAGTATTTTTAAAGTACTAGTGTATGCGGCTCCCCAAATACTTATCCCGTAAGTTAGTAGAGACCTCACAAACGAGTTATATATTGAGAGAAGACTCTTTCTGCTTAAAATATTCCTAAGAATGAAAAACTTATGAATAATTCTCCTTAATTTCGATGAGAAAAGCTCGGCATGACTCTGCCATTTTAAATTACTGTCAACAATGATTCCTGAGTATCTAATAACTTCAACTCTTTCGACAGTGTCAGCACTATCATTTATAATAATTAATGTTCGGTGGTGTAATGGCATGCCTGCTTTGGTTGGAGAAAACGTTACATACTTAGTTTTAGAGATATTAAGTTTAAGTAAATTGTTATCCATGTAACACTTTTTCAAATTCCGATAATTTGAGTTATAGTCACCTTTCGAAAAATTTGAGAAATTACTTTTTTAAGATAGTCGTAGTAGAAAAATTAAGTTCAAAAATTGAGAATCTGACATAGCCAAACTTTCCTACAAAAAACCTGACTTCCCTTGCTCAACTACCTAATTATATCACAACCTCGGTTGTTGCTAGCTCTTTCAAAAAACATGCTCAATCATTTTTAGTAGAAAAATGTTATTCTTCAGTTAATGACTTGGTATCGATTTTGAATCTCATTGTGTACAATCTTATCTTGTGTTGTAATAATTTCTGTAAGCTTGTATTTTGACGTTTCATATGGGCGAGGCTGACACGAATAAAATGTATTATCATTATACCGGGTGTCCTTAAAGTTGGTACTTTCTTTCATATAGCGAGGCCTGTATGTAAATCCAGCTGCTTGTATATATTGTCTTTGAAAAAAATGGAAGCTCAATCTAGACGCGTTGCTAAACAAAGCCTTTTCACACTTAAAGAAACAAATAAAAAGTGACACACTCATTCAGCAATATCGGAGTCGTCCATATTATTTCAATTTACCGTGAGTGTCTTCGGAATGATACCGAGGCTTTGCGAGTGCATACGGATCGTTTTTCAAGATCCTTCGTGACTTCAAGTGACAGAGCTTAACTTGATTTCTTTTTCGATGAACGGTGGTTACCTTTTCATTCATTTGTTTTTACTTTTTCGACGTTGTTTCACCACACATCAACTTTGTTATCCTGTATTGTTATACTAAATGACATAGAAAATGCAACACCGTCTAGAAAATTAATATTCTGTTTTTTTTGTTTTTATTTGGAGTTAGGAATTATTGCTGTGTTTAAAAACACAATCTAAACGATCATCTTAATTACTTGTAATGCCCAAATCGAAAATGTAAAAAAATATTATTTACCCATAAATAATTAAAAATGCATCGAACCCTAAAAATCGAAATATCTCAAAAACGGCTATCTATAACGAAAACTCACAGGAGAGCTTTTTTATGTTGAAAAGTGCGAGGAATCAGTTTTTTTATTCAGAAAGCAAAAAATTGCACTAAGAAAAAATGTTCGGTCATTTTAATACACTACAGGTACAGTAGAGAGCGCCCTCTAGCGGCTACAGTAAAACTATGCCCATGGTTCGTTTTGTCGTACCAAAAAACCCTTGTATACCAATTTTCACTGTTATACATCAAATATTGTTCGAAATACTTAAAAAAAACTATTTTAGAAAGTAAATTTAAACACCCTGTATTTCGGAAGCCACGCATTTTTCGACCCATGTTTATATAGACTTTATGCATTAATTTTAAAAGTTCTATCGAATTTTAAAGTTATGCAACAATAAACTGAAACACGCTGTATATATTATATTTATGATATTATATGTCAAGTAGGGAAGAGATTTGCTGTCGCTTTCACATCCCTTAAATCGTATCCTCACTACGTTTTTGCTTTTTCCAACTGTAGATCCGCCGGTCTCCGGGTTCTCCCCAGCTTCTGCTCCGTTTTTCGCGAAGCACCCTTAAAATAAACGTTCACCGCTTGCCGTCGATTTTTCCCAGTCGGAATCCCTTAAAAATTATTGCATTTTCCGATTCGCCCTACCGACGGCGTCCTCTAGCATGGGTATTTTTTCAAGCGAAATAAACCAAAAGGGAAAACGAGAGCCGTCGGCTTAGACAATGTCGCGCATCAACGAGCGTTGTTCTGTTACAAAAACAGCTACTTTACGTTCAGTCAAAACAGTGTTATATTTACTGCTCGAGGCTATGTCACGTATGAAGATCTTGTTAGAAAAAGATATCCATTGTTTATAAACATAATTTCACATTGAATACACTCCACACTTAGCAAGAAGCATCATCAATTCAGCGCCAGCGCTTCCATTGCTGCTTATAAATATACTAAGACTACTGTATTGCATATTTGGATCAAGCTTTTAAAAGCAAGAGTTTTAATATTAATATATTGGAAAAATGCTACTTTCCAAATACATGGAAACAAGCTCTAATTATTCCAATTCCTAAAAAAATGAAACCCACTGAGTATACTCATCTCAGATCTATCAGTTTATTATAGTATAACATCTGCCCTACTCAATCTGCAAGACAATATTTTACGTGCCTCAGATAAGAGAATGGCACTAGCGTTAATCTCTATAGCCTATTCGAAAGCCTTTGACAGCATCAATCATAAATTATTACTTGCTAAATTAAATTACGTAGGTCTTGACAGTGTATCCCTGTCATTTTTCGACAGTTGCCTTCATCAAAGAACTCAGTGTGTTCTTCTCAATCAAGAAATGTCTCAAGTGACAATAATTCCCTCAGGCGTACCTCAGGGCTCTGTATTGAGGCCGCTGCTGTTCCTCATGTATACGTTCGACTTAAGCAAAAGTATTGATAATTCTCATGTCCTTTCATTTGCAAACGATACTCAGTTGCTCAATTATTTTAACCCAGATAATGTCTATAGTACTACTCAAATTTTACAAAACGATGTTAGTAAATTAATTAAATACTCTGTAGATCACAATCTACTTATTAATCCACAAAAATCTTACATATAACATAATAAAAATAAAAACATCTAATGTAACACACCTCTTGAACATTCAGATAAATAACCAAATCTGGCAATTTTCTAATTCTGCAAAGATTCTGGATGTTGTTTTTGATACAAAATAAAGGTCTATTAAACATGCCAAAAGTCGTGAGGGAAAAAAGTTCATTTAATAATGATGTACATAGCATTTTAGTTGTAAATAATTAATTTAATTTCTTAAAAATAATATTGGAAAATTAAACAAATTAATGTTCTGTTTTTTTGTGTTTATTTGGAGTTAGGAATTATTGCTGTGTTTAAAAACACAATCTAAACGATCACCTTAATTACTTGTAATGCCCAAATGGAAATTGTAAAAAAAATATTATTTTCCCATAAATAACACTGGACAACAAATTTTAGTTTTTTAATTGTATCTTGTGGGAAAAGTGCACTTCTTTCTTAATTTTGGGGCGCTGAATCCAAAAATGACAATGAAATAAAAAAATTAGTTGCGGTTTAGAAAAAAACTTTTTATTTTTAAGGATATATTATAAAAAGTAACAAGATTCATATACTTATACGAATTACTATATGCGCTGTCTTTTTGTTGTTCTTTTATGGATCGTTTCTGGAGCATCTCTACCAAGAGTCCAACAGTAGTCTGCAAGCATGGAAGAATTCCACTTTCCCTGGTACCTTTTTTCCATTGTTGAAATATCCTGATGAAAACGTTCGCCGTGGTCATCACTTACGGCTCCGCAATTGTCAGGAAAAAAGTCCAGGTGTGAGTGTAGGAAATGTATCTTAAGAGACATATTACAGCCCATCTTTTGATACGATGACAGCATATTTTTGACAAGGGTTTTATAGTTGTCAGATTTTCTATTTCCCAAGAAATTAGTGACCACCAGATGGAAATCATTCCAAGCAGTTTTTTCAATACCTGTTAAAGTGTTTTCAAATTGTGTATCTTTCAAAATATTTCGAATCTGTGGCCCAACAAAAATACCTTCTTTAACCTTTGCCTCACTTAGTCTTGGAAATTTCTGACGCAGGTATTGAAAAGCTGACCCATCTCTATCTAATGCCTTGACAAAGTTTTTCATTAGGCCCAACTTGATATGCAGTGGTGGTAATAAATTTTTTTTCGAATCTACTAATGGCATATGCTGTACATTTTTTTGACCTGGCTCTAGGAATTGACGAACAGGCCAGTTTTGTCTGGTGTAATGAAGTGCCTTTGCCCGACTGTCCCATTCACACAAAAAACAGCAAAACTTTGTGTAGCCTAGCTGCAGCCCAAGTAAAAGTGCAACAACTTTCAAATCGCCACAAATATGCCATTGGTGCTCATCGTATTTTATGCATGTCAATAGGTACTTCATATTGTCATATGATTCTTTCATGTGAACTGCATACCCTACAGGAAGAGATGGTAAAATATTTCCAATATGCAATAACACTGCCTTTAAACTCAATGTTGAACTGTCTATAAACAATCTCCATTCTTCTGGGTTATAGTTTATATTTAAAGCCGCCAGTAAGCCGCTAATGTTACTGCAGAAAACCAAGTTATTCTCCATATTGAAAAATGGTTCTAAGTCTTTGTGGCGTTTACGAAAAACACATATCGAAACATCGTCTTCTAACAAGTTCCACTACTGCAGTCTTGATCCAAGTAACTCTGCCTTACATTTTGGAAGTTCTAAATCTCTTACAAGATCATTAAATTCTGACTGTGTTATTTTGTGCGGTTGGTGGCATGACGTACTCGGTATAGAATCAGGATCTCTTGACTCTTCCTGACGAATCACTCGATCGCCATGATCTGATTCGTTTTCTGATTCGCAAGTGTAGGATTCTGGGGGTTGTGGAATAGGATTTTCGTCACTGTCAGGCCCAGGTCTCATCGCAGATGGTATGTTTAGGTAGTTAATAACTGATTTTTTTTTCTTGGACATACCTGTGGCTTGTCCAACACAAGGTACCATGCAAAAGTAACAATCATTAATATGATTTGTAGGCTCTCTCCAAACCATTATGACAGCAAAGCGCATAGACCGTTTTCTGCCATTTAACCAGCTCCTCAGACTTGAAGTACATGTATTACAGCAGATGTGAGGTGCCCACTGTTTGTCTTGATCACCTAGTTTACAACCGAAATAAAGCTGATATGCCTTTGTTATTACCACACACGTAACAAAACTGATCTGGATTGTTTACACACTTTCGAGACATCTTGCATGAACGCTATCAGCCAACTGAAGAAAAAATGGCTAATATAAAACAATATAATGTACACGTATGTATAACGTAACACAATCATGCCGATTACATCATCTTTCCTTGCCGAATATAAAAATGTAGCACGTGCATTCTTGTGAATTACAGTATATTAACACTGTCACAGCAGGAACACATAATTACCGTATCTCTAAAACTTGAACTAATATTGAAAAAATAAGTTTCATTCCGGATTTAGCACATTAAAAATAGTAATATTTTGTTGATTTTATTTAGGATATTTTTTGGCTGTTGATCAGTGTAATTAAAAATGCATCAAACCTTAAAAATCGAAATATCTCAAAAACGGCTAACTATAACGAAAACTTACAAGAGAGCTTTTTTATGCAGAAAAGTACGAAATATCAGTTTTTTGATTCGGAAAGCAAAAAATTGCACTAAGATAAAAATTTCGGTCATTTTAATACACTACAGGTACAGTAGAGAGCGCCCTCTAGCGGCTACAGTAAAACTATGCCCATTGTTCGTTTTGTCGTACCAAACAACCCTTGTATACCAATTTTCACTGTTATACATCAAATATTGTTCGAAATATTTAAAAAAAACTGTTTTAGATAGTAAATTTAAACACCCTGTATTTCGGAAGCCACGCATTTTTCGACCCATGTTTATATAGACTGTATGCATTAATTTTAAAAGTTCCATCGAATCTTAAAGTTATGCAACAATAAACTGAAACACCCTGTATAATGTTACGGGTTTCTACTGTATTTCTACATCGTTAAGTAATTTTTTTGGTGAACTTTTTTTGATATCAGTCATATACAACTTCTTTTTGAAATCAATAGTGATAACTCGAAAGCTGGTCAAAAATGTGGTACAAACCTTATACCAAACAAACAAAGAGTTCCCAAGGAAAGCTATTTAATCTTGTAGGGTGTTCCTTTGGAATTCTTGAAAAAGGTACATTTTGCGTTTTGTGATACCTTGTTTAAATAGAAAAATATTTTAGTATTCGTTTCAGATCAGCTTAAAATCGATGATAATAAAATTTTTGTAAGCAGAGACATTCCACTAGATATCTAAACACATGACAATATAAACCATATGTTATACATATAATAACAAACTTCTTGTCTTTACAAGCCCTATCCAAATATGCTATAAAATATAGAGCATCTATTTAAGGTACACATGTTTGCTATAGCACGAAATTATGGAACACCCTGTATGTTGCCACGAAAACCGATTTTCGCTATCTTTTCTAGTTCCACTTTCACTGGGTATACTGAGGTGAAAACATACCAGAAAAACCCATTAAAAATTGGCAGTTAAGCAATGATTCAAGCCGCTGATGTAACAAATAATTCGCTTCAGAGCGTAAGGTTTTCGCTGACAAAGTCAGTTTGTAAAAACCTCCCAATACAGGCGTGTTGATCTGATGATTCACCTTCCGGTAGGATTAATTGGTACGAAATTGCCGCAAATTGACTGCAGCGATTTCAAGCGCAAAATTCGCGTATGCTCATTTTTGCTGGTCGACGTTAATAGCGAGGAAAATTGAGCGGATTACGGGATTTTTACGCTGACCAGTGCGATTTTATCCACGGGGGATTCGTAGAATTGTTACGGTGGGAATTAACGTTTTATACGTTCTGGAAATGTGGGGATCGTCATAACTTTTATTGTTGTTACGCCGTTTGTCTGATCTTTACGACTCGTTTTCGCCGATGCTATGTACTAGAGCTGATTCGGCTTTGAATGAGTCGTTGCAAAAGAACAGTACCGCAGAGGAAATTGAAGGTGTCGACCCCGATCGCCTCGACTTGACTTTGATGGTTTTGTTAGTTAGATATGTGTTGGAAGTATTTATCTACTTATGCATAATTGTCCAAGACTTTGAAAACTGAAAATTTCGAAAAATTTCAAGCTTTCTAAAATTTTTAAAATTAATTTTGGTCGCTAGAATTCCACACAAAATCGTTTAAAGCTTTGAAAACTACGGAAATTTTGAGAATTTTGAAATATTGAAAATTTTGAGTTTTGAAAATTTTGAAAATATTGAAACTTGAAAATTTTGAAAATCATGAAGATTATGAAAATATAGAAAATTTTGTTAATCATGAAAATTGCGAAAATTCCGAAAATTACAAAAATTACGAAAATTACGAAAATTGTGGAAAATACGAAAATTACGAAAATTGCGAAAATTACGAAATTTTTTGAGTCAGATCTGATCATATCGAATCTGATTCCATTTCTTGTTAGTTAGTTACAGTACTATGTGTTGGAAGTATTTATCTACTCATGGATAATTGTCCAAGACTTTCAAAACTGAAAATTTCGAAAAATTTCAAGCTTTCGAAAATTTTTAAAATTAATTTTGGTCGCTAGAATTCCACACCAAATCGTTTAAAGCTTTGAAAACTACGGAAATTTTGAGAATTTTGAAATATTGAAAATTTTGAGTTTTGAAAATTTTGAAAATATTGAAACTTGGAAATTTTGAAAATCATGAAGATTATGAAAATATAGAAAATTTTGAAAATCATGAAAATTACGAAAATTCCGAAAATTACAAAAATTACGAAAATTACGAAAATTACCAAAATTACGAAAATTACGAATATTACGAAAATTACGAAAATTACGAAAATTACGAAAATTACGAAAATTACGAAAGTACGAAAATTACGAAAATTGCGAAAATTACGAAACTTTTTGAATCAGATCTGATGACATCGAATCTGATTCCATTTCTTGTTAGTTAGTTACAGTACTATGCGTTGGAAGTATTTATCTACTCATGGATAATTGTCCAAGACTTTGAAAACTGAAAATTTCGAAAAATTTCAAGCTTTCGAAAATTTTTAAAATTAATTTTGGTCGTTAGAATTCCACACCAAATCGTTTAAAGTTTTGAAAACTACGGAAATTTTGAGAATTTTGAAATATTGAAAATTTTGAGTTTTGAAAATTTTATAAATATTGAATTGGAAATTTTGAAAATCATGAAGATTATGAAAATATAGAAAATTTTGAAAATCATGAAAATTGAGAAAATCCCGAAAATTCCGAAAATTACCAAAATTACGAAAATTACGAAAATTGCGAAACTTTTTGAGTCAGATCTGATGATATCGAATCTGATTCCATTTCTTGTTAGTTAGTTACAGTACTATGTGTTGGAAGTATTTATCTACTCATGGATAATTGTCCAAGACTTCGAAAACTGAAAATTGCGAAAAATTTCAAGCTTTCGAAAATTTTTAAAATTGATTTTGGTCGCTAGAATTCCACACCAAATCGTTTAAAGCTTTGAAAACTACGGAAATTTTGAGAATTTTGAAATATTGAAAATTTTGAGTTTTGAAAATTTTTAAAATATTGAAACTTGGAAATTTTGAAAATCATGAAGATTATGAAAATATAGAAAATTTTGAAAATCATGAAAATTGAGAAAATTACGAAAATTCCGAAAATTACAAAAATTACGAAAATTACGTAAATTACGAAAATTACCAAAATTACGAAAATTACGAAAATTACGAAAATTACGAAAATTACGAAAATTGAGAAAATTGCGAAAATTACGAAAATACGCAAACATGATCGTGAAATGCAGATAATGACCACATCCGTCGATACTGCTGAAACAAAATAAGAAAAATAAATAAATTATTATTAATGAATATATGTCTGACAAATTTAGTCGTCTACCATTTCCCAGAGATTATCTTTTGTTGCTAATAGAATCTGAAAATAAATGACAATAGTATATCCTTTAATATCTGGAATTTGCATATTTAGTTTTTAAAAATTGCGACATTTACCACTTAGACATGTAAGAGATTATATATTTTATACTATAGATTTATATATTTTTACTTACACTTGCAATTATACACTATATTATTGAATACGGCTAATAACCATAGAAGTTGACGCCGTCAAAAAAAAATTACGAAAATTACGAAAATACGCAAACAAGATCGTGAAATGCAGATAATGACCCCATCCGTCGATGCTGAAACAAAATAAAAAAAATAAATTAATATTAATGAATATATGCCTGACAAATTTAGTCGTCTAACATTTTCCAGAGATCTTTTGTTACTAATAGAATCTGAAGATAAATGACAATAGTATATCCTTTTCGATTAATTTTAAAAATGCGACATTTACCACTTAGACATGTAAGAGATTATATATTTTATACTATAGATTTATATATTTTTACTTACACTTGCAATTATACACTATATTATTGAATACGGCTAATAACCATAGAAGTTGACGCCGTCAAAAAAAAATTACGAAAATTACGAAAATACGCAAACAAGATCGTGAAATGCAGATAATGACCCCATCCGTCGATACTGCTGAAACAAAATAAAAAAAAATAAATTAATATTAATGAATATATGCCTGACAAATTTAGTCGTCTAACATTTTCCAGAGATCTTTTGTTACTAATAGAATCTGAAAATAAATGACAATAGTATATCCTTTTCGATTAATTTTAAAAATGCGACATTTACCACTTAGACATGTAAGAGATTATATATTTTATACTATAGATTTATATATTTTTACTTACACTTGCAATTATACACTATATTATTGAATACGGCTAATAACTATAGAAGTATACGCAGTCAAAAAAAAAATTACGAAAATTACGAAAATACGCAAACAAGATCGTGAAATGCAGATAATGACCACATCCGTCGATACTGCTGAAACAAAATAAAAAAAAATAAATTAATATTAATGAACTGTCCCTTCGTTGTATATATATGAATTGTGCTTACATGTTTTTAAAAATAATGAAAAATTCAAGCGAAATTGTGATATGCATAATTATGATACAAGGACTTGTAATAATTTATATGTAAACTTTAGCAAATCAAAAGTGGCATTTCGATCACCTAATAAAATTGGTCCGCTTCTTTTTAATAATTTACCATGCCACATTACCTCGGTTAAAAATATTAACGCCTTTAAGTTCCTGTTGAAGGAATTTTTGATAAGCAAGTGCTTTTATCGTGTTGATGAATTTTTGAACATAGCAATTTGAGATTAGTTGTAGGTTCGTAGCGAACGAAAAATTGACAATTCCAATACAATTATATATTGTCTGTATGGAAATAAAGGTTATTGATTGATATTGATTGATTGATATGCCTGACAAATTTAGTCATCTAACATTTCCCAGAGATTATCTTTTGTTGCTAATAGAATCTGAAAATAAATGACAATAGTATATCCTTTTCGATTAATATCTGGAATTTGCATATTTAGTTTTTTAAAAATGCGACATTTACCACTTAGACATGTAAGAGATTATATATTTTATACTATAGATTTATATATTTTTACTTACACTTGCAATTATACACTATATTATTGAATACGGCTAATAACCATAGAAGTTGACGCCGTCAAAAAAAATTACAAAAATTACGAAAATTACGAAAATTACGAAAATTACGAAAACTACGAAAATTACGAAATTTATGAAAATTACGAAATTATGAAAATTATGAAAATGTTTAAATATTGATTTTGAGTATCTTGAAAGTTTTGAATATTTTAAACACATTATTACAATTTTCAGAATTCTAAAAGTTTTAAAATTGTAAAAAATGCTACATACAATGGTGTACTCTTTTCGGACCATACATAAAATAAAGTTGATAGCTTCTGAAAAACGAACCGTCAGATACAAAATCTTAGGACCTCCTGTAGTGTCTAAAAAGTGCCAATGGTAAAAAATCATGTTTTTTGATATCCATTAAAATGAAGTCGGCAAAAATAAAAACGATTTGGCCAAATTTTAGTTTTTCCTTTTTCATAATTAAACCTAAGCTGTATCTCTCACAGGCAATCAATTGTCATCTAGTTTGACGTAGGGAATCTACCTCTGATGAAGCATAGCTTTTAACGTTCTTATACTAAACTGTACTTTTGCTAATCTTTCATGACCTGATAAACGCGCTGCACGCGAAGTGAAGAGCCAACCTACTTGACTCCATTTCTAACCACCCTGTAAGTCGATCGCCCCCTTTTACCGTCAAGTTTCCTTGTGCAGGCAGGATTAAAGGCTCGTCGTCCTCGCCGCACATTCGCGTCGACTACTATTTTTGAAACTGCGGAGTGCGGCTGTTTATTTTTGGCGCAATCAATATTCGCATTAGCCAGAAAAGAAGAAACTGATTGATGGATCTGCGTGACGTTGCGCAACATATGAATGGACGTTTTTAATTAGTGTGTCGGGCTTCAACCCTTTCAAACGGAATTTCACATGCTGAATGCTAATAAACACCTCATCAGAAAATGGTGGAACGCAACAATGACCTATTGAAGAATCTTTGGGTGCCTATTGCTGACTATTAACTATGTCCAAATCCGTTAGATATCAAAGAAAGGCGATATGTGTAAGGCTGAAAAATTTCTTTTTTGGTAGATTTTAGCAAAGATTTCTATAATGACCTTGGATTTGACCTTGAACCTGATCTTCGGAGTCATTTGAAGGTTAGGGCAGGTGACTACCTCGGATGTCATTAGCAGCAGGCGGTATGATTTCCGGCACCAGCGATCCACAGGGGACCTTCAAGCTTACGTCACACAATTGTGGAGTAAACTCATCCATCCTCTCAAGCGAACTTCCATCCTATGGCCTCCCACAGAAGCATTGTAGATGGGTGGCTGGCCTTCTGGCATTTAGGCTTCTGCCTGCGCTGCTGATTCGGTGTAAAAAACTGTTTCCAACTGTAAACCCCCTCCTTGATACTGCCAATACAAAATTTAACGTTTTAATACGTCCTCATGCACTATACAAAGTCAAATCCAAGGTCAATACCGAAATCATTGTCAGCAGCTGCTAAAGGAATAACACAAGCAATCCTGTAGAACTACCAACAATTTGCCATAGCCTCACATATTTGACCTTCATTTAACCTTCAGAGCGTGGCCCTAGTGTCAAACATTAATACATATTCGGACGCAGAATTTTCCATTGTTTCAATTGCATGTATCAGAACGTGGCAATTTCATAAACTGTCATTATTATTGCTTTCCGAAAGCATAACACCACTGGTTCGCAACTGCCCTTGTTGAGGAAAATCGTAAGTTTAATGAAATTAACGGGTCTGCAAACTCTAGTCATGATAATGCAATGAAACAAATGGAACCAGCACGGCTCGGAATGACTTCAGTATTTTATCAGCGTATATTCCATGATAGCAAATATGTTTATAAGTTTTTATCAAAATTCAATAAATAATTCTGGGTTTTGCCATTTTATATGTCAGTTAGTATACAGGGTGTCCCAGAAGTCGACGTCAAGCCGAAACCGGGTGATAGGCAAAGTCATAACAGCTATCAGAAAAATATTTAAAAAAATTTTATGTATGTGTTTTGAAAATTATAGGTATCTGAAAAAGATATAGAAATTTCACACCCTACGGCAGTCTGTCAACTCCTGTTACTACAAATATTAACTTTTTTGGATTTTATTTTTACAATGTAATGATGAATAATGCATCTTCAAACTGGTGTCTCAACCTTACTGCCAACTTTTCTCGTTCAGGAAAAATTGCCACTTATTTCCCAACCAAGTATTCCAAGTAAAACTTTGCTCAACTTTAACTGGCTGTACTGGAAAAAAATGTACTACGAGAGTTTGGCAAGTAACCTTAAAAGTTGGCGCATTTAATAAGGATTCCAAAGTGGTATAACACTTAGAAGATTACTCGTTAACTTATGCACAATTTTTATTTGAAGAAAAACTGATGAAAATTTTTCAAAATTTCCCAATTAAACAGCGATTATGAAAACGCACAAGGACCCTTAAGGATAACTGTTTGCACAACCGTGGGCGTCAAAATGCTGCTGATGATGATTTACCTTTACAGCAAATGCTCAAACTGTTTTCCTTCAGCCGCAATACACGCTCGACATCTTCTTAAAAAAGATCGGGTTATTAAACCAGCGAATCCACGGTTATTAAAAAACTCAGCTGCTTCCAATAGTCTTTGCCGTAGCTCAGCTACATTTTGAATCGGCTTGAAATACACTTTTTCTTTTACAGTTCCCCGGTAAAAAAATCTAAAGGATTCAAATCAGGTGATCGGGCTGGCCACGGTATTTTACCAGACCGCCTTATCCATCTGCCTGGAAAGTTTTGATCGAGATACTCTCTCACTGAGGGTGCATAGTGCGCTGGGCAGCCATCATGCTGAAACCACATGTCCCTGTAAGTACTCAGTGGCACGTCCACCAATAAATTTTGTACATGATTTTTCAAAAAATCCAAATAAACTTCAGCAGTGAAAGTCTCTGGGAACTCAAACGGACCGATTATTTTACCATTTAAAATTCCTGTCCAATGGTTTATCTTGAAGCGATATTGAGATTTATCTTCTCTCATCAAATGTGGGTTTGCTACGTACCACTCGTGTAAGTTATGCAGGTTCATTTACCCATCTTTCTTAAATATGGTCTCATCCGACCATAAAATTTTTTCAAAGAACTGTGGATCTTTCCTATGTCTTTCTAACATTGTGAGACAAAAAGCAACTCGGGGCTCATAATCCCGGGGCAGGAGAGGTTGAACACGCTGTATGTGGTATGGATGAAACACGTCACTTACTTGCTATTGCACACTTTGATACCGATCAGTACTCCTTCGTTTACTGCGCATCTTTACATGTTCGTGCTTGTTGATTTCGTACTGTTACTAATTTTGGATTCGTGAACTGGACTGTTGATCCTTGTGATTTGGATTTTGACTGTTTAATTGCTCTTCAAAACAACATTTGCTTTCCTCAGACTATCTTTGATATTGTGATTGTGCAGGTCCGCTATGTCCGTGTACACCGTACAAGAATATGCTAACATGCACCTCATTTATGGGGAATGCAGATGCAACGCTAGTGCTGCAGCGAGACTTTACTGTGAGAGGTACCCGAATGCAGCTCGTCATCCACATCATCGAGTGTTCACAAATGTGCACCGCTTACTGTTCTCAGAGGGCAACTACCAAACCAATCACACGGTGAGGGAAGATCTTTCCTTCCTTGCGAAGACGTGGTGCTAGGAGCTGTCGAAGAAGACCCGAGTACTTCAGTGCGTGCAATAGAACTAAAAACGGGTGTGCCTAAAAGTACAACCCATAGAATCTTGCAAAAAACGTGCTCCATCCATACCACGTACAGCGTGTTCAAGCTCTTCTGCCCCGGGATTATGAGCCCCGAGTTGCTTTTTGTCGCACAATGTTAGAAAGACACAGGGAAGATCCACGGTTCTTTGAAAAAATTTTATGGTCAGATGAGACCACATTTAAGAAAGATGGGTACATGAACCTGCATAACTTACACGAGTGGCACGTAGCAAACCCATATTTGATGAGAGAAGATAAATCTCAATATCGCTTCAAGATAAACCATTGGACAGGAATTTTAAATGGTAAAATAATCGGTCCGTGTGAGTTCCCTGAGACTTTGACTGCTGAGGTTTATTTAGGTTTTTTGCAAAATCATTTAGAAAATTTATTGGAGGACGTGCCACTGAGTATTTACAGGGACATGTGGTTTCAGCATGATGGCTGCCCAGCGCACTATGCACTCTCAGTGAGAGAGTATCTCGATCAAAACTTTCCAGGCAGATGGATAGGGCGGTCTGGTACAATACCGTGGCCAGCCTGGTCACCAGATTTGAATCCGTTAGATTTTTTTTACTGGGGAACTGTAAAAGAAAAAGTGTATTTCAAGCCGATTCAAAATGTAGCTGAGCTACGGCAAAGACTATTGGAAGCAGCTGAGTTTGTTAATAACCGTGGATTCGCTCGCTTAATAACCCGATCTTTTTTAAGAAGATGTCGAGCGTGTATTGCGTCTGAAGGAAAACAGTTTGAGCATTTGCTGTAAAGGTAAATCATCATCAGCAGCATTTTGACGCCCACTGTTGTACAAACAGTTATCCTTAAGGGTCCTTGTGCGTTTTCATAACCGCTGATTAATTAGGAAATTTTGAAAAATTTTCATCAGTTTTTCTTCAAATAAAAATTGTGCATAAGTTAACGAGTAATCTTCTAAGTGTTATACCACTTTGGAATCCTTATTAAATGCGCCAACTTTTAAGGTTACTTGCCAAACTCTCGTAGTACATTTTTTTCTAGTACAGCCAGTTAAAGTTGAGCAGTTTTACTTTGGAATACTTGGGTGGGAAATAAGTGGCAATTTTTTCTGAACGAGAAAAGTTGGCAGTAAGGTTGAGACACCAGTTTGAAGATGCAATAATTCATCATTACATTGTAAAAATAAAATCCAAAAAAAGTTAATATTTGTAGTAACAGGAGTTGTCAGACTGCCGTAGGGTGTGAAATTTCTATATCTTTTTCAGATACCTATAATTTTAAAAACACATACATAAAATTTTTTTAAATATTCTTCTGATAGCTGTTATGACTTTGCCTATCGCCCGGTTTCGGCTTGACGTCGACTTCTGGGACACCCTGTATAGTGTCATACACTCATAACAATAATGATGCTTCACAAAATTCAGAGCCAGTGCAACTAGGGATCCGATTTAGGCCACTGTTCTCTAACAATGACACTTTTGAGTTCCTCTTGCAAATCCTGGCCGTTAATATTCAGTTTCGACGTAAATTTCGGAGGAGTTTTTAAGTTTCAGGAAGTAAAAGCATCTGCGATCTACACGATCAGCATTAAGTGTCTTTTTACGTAAATGTAAATCGTCCAAGGTATTTCGGTAAGCTTCTTCATTGTTGTATCCCTCCGCAGCATCGTAAAGAAAGTCACTTAATGGACTCTACCCGGCCATTTTCGCAATTATCATAAAGCAACGTGCCCCAAGAGGGGAGTCGCGCATAGCTCCTCGCACTTACAAAAAGTGACAGATCATAAAGAGGAATTATTAGCTGAACCTTGTTGCCCAAATTGCTCTTTACATAGACTTCGATGTATACTAGCGTTCAAAGATTATGAAGTATTTCGTTGTCAAAAAATCATTGGCCGCACCTCGCTGCCAAATTTGCTTTCTGCAGGGTGGCTGTGGCCGATATTATTATTATTATTATTATTATTATTATAATTGAGATGAGCAGAGTACACAGTACTATAAGCTCATGCAGTAAATATAGTGTACGGACACGTAACACAAATACATCAAATAGAAAAAAATAAAAAAAGACAGTTCATAGCTATAAAGTTTGTACACTCCTCCAGCTAGCATACTGCACTTTGAAGCTATTAACTGAAGTAGCACCAACCACACTTTCAGGTAAACTATTCCAGGTGTTGAAGATGCGGTTGGGAAGAAACCACTGTCGGACTGTTGTTTTAAATGGCTCCTTATGCAGTTTGAAGCTGTGTCCGCGTAGATTGCTGCGCGACAGACGGTATAGATGCATGAGGTTGGTGCCCATCAAACCATGAAGTATCCTGAACGTAACTACAAGATCGCCACGAAGTCTTCGCTCAGAGAATGAGGTCAGGTTGAATAATTCAAGGCGATTTTCATAGCTTGGTCTTCGTGCTCCAAAAGGGATACGAGTAGCCCGACGCTGTACTGATTCGACGAGATTTCTATCGCGCAGAAGCACAGTGTCCCATACCGGGCCAGCGAATTCAAGAATTGGCCTCACGAATGCCTTGTAAATGTAGGCGCAAGTGTTGACATCGGATCCTTTGAAAGACCTCTCCAGCATGTATAGAAGTTTCTTGGCTTTTGATGTAACGTGGTGAATATGCTCTGACCAGGAAAGACGATCGTTGACTACAACGCCCAGATCAGTGTGGCTGGAAACTGCTTCGATGTTGTGGTCAGAGATCTTGTATGTAAATCGCGGATTTGTCTTCCCGAGGTGAAGGATACAACACTTAGTTAGATTTAAGGGTAAAAGCCAACTGACTGACCATTGACAAACAATATCAAGATCTCGTTGGAGCATAGCAGAATTTACGACAGTATTGTAAATCTTGGTGACGTCGGCATAAGCTGAACATGTGGAGGAAATCAATGCGGGCAGGTCACTTGTATACAGAAGGAACAGCACTGGCCCCAAGACAGAACCTTGAGGAACTCCACTTGCTACATGATGTAGGTGAGACTGGCTATCACTGACGCGCACAGAGAAAGTCCTCCCGGTGAGAAAAGCCTTAATCCACAGCAACAACTCGCCTCTTATTCCCATACATTCCAACTTAAACAGAAGCCTTCTATGTGGTACGCGATCGAAAGCCCTAGAAAAATCTAAGTAGATTATATCAACAGGAGTCTTTGTGTCCAGATACTGAGTCCAATCGTTGAGAGAGTGGAGAAGATTGGTCATTATTGATCGACCAGGGAGAAATCCATGCTGATTCTTAGGGATAAGGTCATTTTCGAAACCAAATGACAGGAGCTTATCTAATATGATTCTTTCAGCTATTTTGGCGGCGATAGGAACGAGACTTATTGGTCGATAATTTTTAGCGGAGGATTTGTCGCCCTTTTTGAATACAGGGGTAACAGAAGCACTAAGCCAGCATGAGGGTAGGGTATGAGATCTAAAAGACGATGTGAATATCAAGCTTAATGGTAGGGCCAGTGCTGAAGCGCAGTTTTTAAGTACAGCAGCCGTCATCCCATCTTCACCAGGGGAGGAAGAGGTCTTTAGATTTCGCAGGTGCATTAATACATCTTCAGGCAGGAACTCAATTTCGCAAAGGCTGTTGGGACATCTATGGCAGATAGTGGTCGGTAGAAGGTCTCCATATGTAACTGACTGGTTTGTATCTTGAATATTTGCGAAGCGAAATAAAATACGTCCATTTTTTCATCATTGAAAGTGTTTTCTGAAAACATTGCATAATGACGTGCGACGAATACCCAGTTCTTGAGAACGATGTCTGGTAGACGTCTCAGGGCGCTCCACTACACTCTCGATATTTTCCGAAGTACGAACAGTTCCTTGGCAAGTCTTTAACTTCACCAGTGACGAACGGTGTTGACACTGGGCACATTATTTCGATCGAAATCTTGTCGTAGCTTCCGAATCGTTGCAGCAATCGACTCATTACTTGAATAAAACGTTTTAACAATACGGACGCATTGTGGAATCGTGTAGCACTCCATGATGAATTTTACACATGTGTTTTAAACAACTACTAGGGCGCCAGCTACTGAAATGCGTGTATAAAAAATGGCGCGCCATTTAAATCAGTCAGTTATATATTGGCCACCCTGTATATGCGCTGCGAACCATATTTCTTTGACGATTTAAGTTCAATGTGTACAAGAGAGGCAGGATAGCGAAGCTCATCACCGCGTTGCCCGCTGACACGGCAGCAAAATAATACACAGTCTTGAATTGTGAACTGGGTCGAATCAGGTATTTCTGTACCAGATCAGTGTTCAGCCATTTTGACGTGATTGAGTAGCAAACATTGACACTTCTCATTTATAATATTAGCAGGCAAGTAGGAGTGACAGCATCGCCACCGAGTGAGCGCGTTCGTTCACCGTACAGCAAAAAACTATTTTCATATTAAGCCAATCAGAAAGTCCGGCAGGTTACGGCATAAAACAAACGCTAATCAGTTGGAACACGACCGATGTGCCGGAGAGATAACGTGTCACGACAAGAACTGTTGCGTGAGGTAGGAACTGGCCACACGCTGGTTGGATACATTGACCGCACTTTTTCATTGAAAAGAGGTGGGGGCTCATTATAAATGTATGAATATATTTGCGCTAAACGAGATTGGAATGGAGTACATACAACGGAAATAATTTCAAACCAGGAATAGTCCTTTGTCCTCGAGTAGGAGGCCCTAAAAAATTGAGTTCTTTTTTCAAACGCATACCGTCGAATTTTGCTTGAATAATGTCAAAACAATTGTAAATTAGGTTTTATGTGCCCAGGACCAGGGCAACCCGTTCAGAGTTGCGTTGGTACACATGTCAAAACTTGCATATTAGGCGCGCGCTAGCTAACGTATTGCAGTGGCCGTTTGATCTATTAGTCAACGCGTTTTCGTTCATTTAACACATTAAAGGGATTATGTAGCACTAAAAAGTTTAATAGCATCAAATTACCGGTGCAAAACGTCCCTATAATGGGCAAGTTCCATCATATTTCCAGAACTTATAAATTTTTTAGAATTTTCAAAATCATCAAAATTTCCAAATTCTCCAAATTTTCCAAAATTTTCTAAATTTTCTGCATTTTCCAAATTTTCTACATTTTCCAAATTTTCTACGTATTCTAAATTTTCAGAATTTTCTACATTTTCTAAATTTTCAAAATAGTCGAAATTTTTAAAAATTTTCAAATATTCAAAATTTTTCAGGATATTCAAAATATTTGAAATCATCAGTTTTCTAAATTTTCCAAATTTTCCAAAATTTTCCAAAATTTTCTACATTTTCTAAATTTTCTAAATTTTCTAAATTTTCTAAACTTTCTAAATTTTCTATATTTTCTAAATTTTCTAAATTTTCTAAATTTTCTAAATTTTCTAAATTTTCTAAATTTTCTAAATTTTCTAAATTTTCTAAATTTTCTAAATTTTCTAAATTTTCTAAATTTTCTAAATTTTCTAAATTTTCTAAATTTTCTAAATTTTCTAAATTTTCTAAATTTTCTAAATTTCTAAATTTTCTAAATTTTCTAAATTTTCTAAATTTTCTAAATTTTCTAAATTTTCTAAATTTTCTAAATTTTCTAAATTTTCTAAATTTTCTAAATTTTCTAAATTTTCTAAATTTTCTAAATTTTCTAAATTTTCTAAATTTTCTAAATTTTCTAAATTTTCTAAATATTATAAATTTTCTAAATTTTCTTAATTTTCTAAATTTTCTAAATTTTCTAAATTTTCTAAATTTTCTAAATTTCTAAATTTTCTAAATTTTCTAAATTTTCTAAATTTTCTAAATTTTCTAAATTTTCTAAATTTTCTAAATTTTCTAAATTTTCTAAATTTTCTAAATTTTCTAAATTTTCTAAATTTTCTAAATTTTCTAAATTTTCTAAATTTTCTAAATTTTCTAATTTTCTAAATTTTCTAAATTATCTAAATTTTCTACATTTTCTAAATTTTCTACCGTTTCTAAATTTTCAAAATATTCAAATTTACAAAATATTCTTTTTTTTTTAAATTCTTAAAAATTCTCAAAATATTCAAAATTTTTTAGGATATTCAAAATATTTGAAATCATCAAGGTTTTCTAAATTTTCCAAGTTCTCCAAAATTTTCTACATTTTCTAAATTTTCTAAATTTTCTAAATTTTCTAAATTTTCTAAATTTTCTAAATCTTCTAAATCTTCTAAATTTTCTAAATTTTCTAAATTTTCTAAATTTTCTAAATTTTCTAATTTTCTAAATTTTCTAAATTTTCTAAATTTTCAAAATTTTCTAATTTTCTACATTTTCTAAATTTTCTACCGTTTCTAAATTTCAAATATTCAAATTTACAAAATATTCTTTTTTTTTAATTTTTAAAAATTTTCAAAATATTCAAAATTTTTTAGGATATTCAAAATATTTGAAATCATCAAGGTTTTCTAAATTTTCCAAGTTTTCCAAAATTTTCTACATTTTCTAAATTTTCTATATTTTCTAAATTTTCTAAATATTCTAAATTTTCTACCGTTTCTGAATTTTCAAAATATTCAAAATTTACAAAATATTCTTTTTTTTTTAATTCTTAAAAATTCTCAAAATATTCAAAATTTTTTAGGATATTCAAAATATTTGAAATCATCAAGGTTTTCTAAATTTTCCAAGTTCTCCAAAATTTTCTACATTTTCTAAATTTTCTAAATTTTCTAAATTTTCTAAATCTTCTAAATCTTCTAAATCTTCTAAATTTTCTAAATTTTCTAAATTTTCTAAATTTTCTAAATTTTCTAAATTTTCTAAATTTTCTAAATTTTCTAAATTTTCTAAATTTTCTAAATTTTCTAAATTTTCAAAATTTTCTAAATTTTCAAAATTTTCTAAATTTTCTACCGTTTCTAAATTTTCAAAATATTCAAAATTTACAAAATATTCTTTTTTTTAATTTTTAAAAAGTTTCAAAATATTCAAAATTTTTTAGGATATTCAAAATATTTGAAATCATCAAGGTTTTCTAAATTTTCCAAGTTTTCCAAAATTTTCTACATTTTCTAAATTTTCTAAATTTTCTAAATTTTCTAAATTTTCTAAATATTCTAAATTTTCTAAATTTTCTGAATTTTCTAAATTTTCTAAATTTTCTACCTTTTCTAAATTTTCAAAATATTTAAAATTTACAAAATTTTCAGGATATTCAAAATGTTCACAATATTTTTCTGATTGACAAAGGTAGGTTCTATATCCCGGCTGTTTAAAATTTAACCCTCACCATTGTGATCTCGGAAACGGTAAGGGATACGAAGTCGCTTAAAGTTGCTTACTTAGGTAACTAACAAGATGCCGCTTAGAAAATTTCGAAATTCGAGCGAGAGACGAAAAACCAAATTTTCTCAAAATCCTTTTGATTTTCAATATAAATGTATGTTCTGCGTTTTTAAGCACCGTGCAAGAACTAGTAAACATTTCAAACAAATATATTTATTGGAAATAAAACGAGGACTAAGAAAATGCGTTTCAATATCTTTGGCTCACTGGCGACTGTCAAACTTGAGAGTTTTTGTATAATTATTAGTATTCTCTTCTCTTGATCCAATTATGCAACAAAATATTAGTCTATTGAATTTAATTAAAAAACTTTGATCTGTGACCGCAATTTTGGTCATCCTAATTTATTTTCTACTTCTTAGTTCGGTTAGCTATAAAAGCGTGTCTTATTTTAACTATTATTTATTTTCTATTTTTTTCTATATATTTTTGAGTAATCAATTTTTTTCGCTATCTGGGACCAGTTTCGATGTTTTCCCTCCTGCAACTGGTGTTACGACTTTACTTACCTATGAGATAAGGCAGCCCAGCTTCCTGTTGCAATTGCCTGAAGTTAGCGACCATAAAGACCGCAGATAATATCCTGCGGAGTGGAATTGCGGACGAACCCTCAGCTGAGAAGTAACAAAGTAACTGGGCAAAGAAAATTAAGGACGCTGTCAAAAGGACTACGGCTATTAATGCCTTTGTGCCCAAGGACTTCCGAGCCACTTCGGAACGGGGAAGATTATAGAGGAAGTTATATCTTTGAGTGCTAGTTAAGTCGACTGTCCAAGTAGGTATACTGTGTCATAAAAAAAAGAACATCCAGTAATAATGAACTTATTGTTGCTAAAGAATTCATAATCATGTATATATATATATATATATATATATATATATATATATATATATATCAAAAGGTAGGAAAATAATAAGCAAAATCCGCAAAAGGGAAGAAAGTGGATTTGAGCAGAAAATAGGATAGGTAACCCGAGCGATACGTATTTCTGCTGGTTGGCTTCATCAGGCCCGAAATGAATGCACATATGCAACTACAAAAGTAGATACACATGCCCACACATACGGATACGGGTGTAACCTGAGGAAACGAAACAATGTGTAGTGTGTAGGTTGGCTTTTGTTGTAGACTTCGTGTGTAAATTGTTTCCCTCTCTATCTTCGTTTCCTCAGGTTACACCCGTATCCGGATGTATCGGCATATGTATCTACTTTTGTAGTTGCATATGTTCATTAATTTCGGGCCTGATGAAGCCAACCAGCAGAAATACGTATCGCTCGGGTTACCTATCCTATTTTCTGCTCGAATCCACTTTCCTCCTTTTCGCGGATTTTGCTCATTATTTTTCTACTTTTTGTTATATACCTTTCTCCGCATCATCACTTTCTGTATATATATATGTAATAATTGCGTCAAGTAGGCTAACACAACATCCTATGTGTGTCTTGTTGTTTAGAAATTCATCAAAACTCATGCCGACTGATTTTCCATTTTCCCAACTTGTTTATAGTTTTAATTGCAATCCGTTCTGAGGGCCTAGCAAGCATGATCTACATTACTCAATTAATTTTTAGATTCTTGTTTTTAGTTTTAGTAATTCGTCCGTATTCTTTGTTTTTGAGTTTCCATGAATTTCCAAACACGTTGGCACACGTAGGATGTGCACAGTGCACAGCAATTTTTTGTATACATTTTAGGGTGTCCCACCTATGAGGACAAACACATTTTTGTTCGAATTGAGATACGCATATCTTCTATTTTTTTCCATTTCACTCTAACAACTCAAAAAATAAATATTATTATTATAAATATTATTGCGATCGGAGAACGATAACCCAATAACTTTAGGTCTAACTTTGAATTTGAAATTTGAAAATTTTGAAAATTTTGATTTTTAAAATCTTGAAAATTCGTAAAATTCATAAAATTCGTAAAATTCGTAAAATTTGTAAAATTTGTAAAATTTGTAAAATTTGTGAAATTTGTAAAATTTGTAAAATTTGTGAAATTTGTAAAATTTGTCAAATTTGTAAAATTTGTCAAATTTGTAAAATTTGTAAAATCTGTAAAATTTGTAAAATTTGTAAAATTTGTAAAATTTGTAAAATTTGTAAAATTTGTAGAATTTGTAAAATTTGTAAAATTTGTAAAATTTGTAAAATTTGTAAAATTTGTAAAATTTGTAAAATTTGTAAAATTTGTAAAATTTGTAAAATTTGTAAAATTGTGAAATTTGTAAAATTTGTAAAATTTGTAAAATTTGTAAATTTGTAAAATTTGTAAAATTTGTAAATTTGTAAAATTTGTAAAATTTGTAAAATTTGTAAAATTTGTAAAATTTGTAAAATTTGTAAATTTGTAAAATTTGTAAAATTTGTAAAATTTGTAAAGTTTGTAAAATTTGTAAAATTTGTGAAATTTGTAAAATTTGTAAAATTTGTGAAATTTGTAAAATTTGTCAAATTTGTAAAATTTGTAAAATCTGTAAAATTTGTAAATTTGTAAAATTTGTAGAATTTGTAAATTGTAAAATTTGTAGAAATTGTAAATTTGTAAATTTTAAATTTGTAAAATTTGTTAAAATTTGTAAAATTTGTAATATTGTAAATTTGTAAAATCTGTAAAATTTGTGAAATTTGTAAAATTTGTAAAATTTGTAAAATTGTAAAATTTGTAAATTTGTAAGAATTTGTAAAATTTGTAAATTTCTAAATTTGTAGAATTTTTAAAATTTTGTAAATTTTGTAAAATTTGTAAATTTGAAAATTTGTAGAATTTGTAAAATTTGTAAATTTGTAAAATTGTAAAACTTGTAAATTTGTAAAATTTGTGAAATTTGTAAATTTGTAAATTTGTAAAATTGTAAAATTTGTAAAATTTGTAAAATTTGTAAAATTTGTAAAATTTGTAAAATTGTAATTTTGTAAAATTTGTAAAATTTGTAAAATTGTAAATTTGTTAACATTTGTAAAATTTGTAAAATTTGTAAAATTGTAAAATTTGTAAAATTTGTAAAGTTTGTAAATTTGTAAAATTGTGAAATTTGTAAAATTTGTAAAATTGTGAAATTTGTAAATTTGTCAAATTTGTAAAATTTGTAAAATTGTAAAATTTGTAAAATTTGTAAAATTTGTAAAATTTGTAGAATTGTAAAATTTGTAAAATTTGTAAAATTTGTAAAATTTGTAAAATTTGTAAAATTTGTAAAATTTGTAAAATTTGTAGAATTTGTAAAATTTGTAAAATTTGTAAAATTTGTAAAATTTGTAAAATTTGTAAAATTTGTAAAATTTGTGAAATTTGTAAAATTTGTAAAATTTGTAAAATTTGTAAAATTTGTAAAATTTGTAAAATTTGTAAAATTTGTAAAATTTGTAAAATTTGTAGAATTCTAAAATTTGTAGAATTTTTAAAATTTTGTAAAATTTTGTAAAATTTGTAAATTTGAAAAATTTGTAAAATTTGTAAAATTTGTAAAATTTGTAAAATTTGTAAAACTTGTAAAATTTGTAAAATTTGTGAAATTTGTAAAATTTGTAAAATTTGTAAAATTTGTAAAATTTGTAAATGTAATTTGTAAAATTTGTAAAATTTGTAAAATTTGTAATTTGTAAAATTTGTAAATTAAGTTTGTAAAATTTGTAAAATTTGTAAAATTTGTAAAATTTGTAAATTTGTAAAATTTGTAAAATTTGTAAAATTTGTAAAATCTGTAAAATTTGCAAAATTTGTGAAATTTGTAAAATTTGTAAAATTTGTAAAATTTGTAAGATTTGTAAAATTTGTAAAATTTGTAAAATTTGTGAAATTTGTAAAATTTGTAAAATTTGTAAAATTTGTAAAATTTGTAAAATTTGTAAAATTTGTAAAATTTGTAAAATTTGTAAAACTTGTAAAATTTGTAAAATTTGTAGAATTTGTAAAATTTGTAACATTTGGAAAATTTTTAAACTTGAAAATTTTGAAAACATTTTCTATATCCGAAACCTCAATGCTCTTTTTATAACCCTAAAATTCTTCGGTGCTCCTACTTTTACTACCTATTTGTAACCTAGTTTCTATTTCTTGCCATTCATCTACAGTATTTGCGAGTAAAACATACGATAGTGGAATTTGGAATAAACACGAGTACTGATCAGTTGCGTTCGCTCTTGTGCCTGCGCGAATGCGGCTAGCATCCGATTAGGTCGTTTGTAATCACTAATTGAAATCGAAGGCGATATTGGAATACGCGCTTGTCCGCCTGCCGCAGAATTTCATCAGCTTCGCCGATGCAGCTGGACGTGCATTGACGAAGATTGCGTCGATCACGATGCGTAGGTTTTTTACACTCGGGCAAACACGCGGTTGTGCATGTCAATCACACATAATCGATGCGCGGAGCACTTTTTTAGATTAGAGCCCGTCGATGCGAAAAGGTTGTGGTAAAATCATATACATCTTAGCCCTAAACAAAACGAAACCATTCGTCCATCTGTACACACTAGCTGTAGTAAACACAGTTCGACAATGCCGATATTCACAAATTCCAACTTATCAGAAATTACAACTCCTATTTGACACAAGCTGATGGAACGTGCTTCAACCCAATCGGTCATACAATAATTGCGCGTAATATGCTTTGTAACAGATTTGATATAAAGGGCAGGGATATAGTGAATACTTGACTATATTGCATAAGGTCATTCAAATAACATCGACATAAAGGATGCTTATCGCTATTTACCGTTTGCAATCCGGGAAATATCAATTCGCTATTGGAGGCTGTAATAAGCCGATTGAATATTATCTGTCAGTCCGTACGATGCTGCTAATGTGTTACGCAGCACACGATGGGCCTTTTGCACAAATTTCAATTTGACTGCTATTGGGTAGAAACCCGAGAATAACGCTTACCGAACAACAGACATAAACGAAAACCATTTGTTTAGCTACTAATAAGAAGGACTGGCATTAATTTAGTTTTTTTTTAAATGACCTTGATCTCGACCTTCAAAGTCATTTCAAGATCAAGTGGACATCTTCAAATAATGTTTACCCCGGAATTGAAAACATGACCTTGACTATTACTTTCAAGGTCATTTCAAAGTCTAATTAAGACGTTGAAAACATAGTAAACGTGTTCGATGGTTCAGGTACGAGGTTTATGGGAATGATCCAAATGTGACCTCGATCGTGACCTTGACAATTATCTTGGAGGTCAAGTCAGATTTCTAAAGGAAATCTGTCACTTTTACATCGGAAATCAAAAGGGCAGGAAAATTTCAATTTTACTACTGTTGGGTAGAAAGCCGAGAATAACGCTTAACGAACAGAAGGAATAGAGAAAAAACATATAAAAGAACCTTTTGTTTAGCTTTTAATAAGAAAGGCGGACATTAATTTAGTATTTTTGTCAATGACCTTCATCTCGACCTTCAAAGTAATTTCAAGGTGAATTTTATATTTTCAAACAATTTTTACTTCGCAATTGCAAATACGAAAAATTCTTAAGTCAGAGTAAGACCATCATTATGACCTTCACTATTACCTTCAAGGTCAGTTCAAGGTCTAATCAAGAAGTTGGAAACATAGAGAACATGTTCGGTAGCTCAGGTGCGAGGTTTATGGGCATGATCTCAATGTGACCTCGATTGTGACCTTGACCATTACTTTGGAGGTCAAGTCAGATTTCTAAAGGATATCTCTCACTTTTTAATCGGAAATGAAAACGGCAGGAAATTTTACGTCCGTGAGCTCGACCTCAACGTTAGCGTCGCGTGAAGGTTACATGTTATTTAAGGTCAAGGTCACATTCGGACGTCAAACTTCCCGCTTTTTTCATTTCCAGTACAAAAATGAGAGGCTTCCTTTGGAAATTTTGGCTTGATTTTGAAGGTCATAGTCTAGGTCACCTACAAACTTCACAACTGTGCTAACTGTCTAACGTTTTTGCAGAACCAAATTGTTTTCGATGTCTTGATTTGACCTTGATCAAGATCATGGACAAGGTAATACATATTTTGCCGATGTCAAAAAGAAGGTGTCTACTTGACCTTAAAAAGGTCGTAAATGTCGTGGTCAAGGTCATTATCGAGACTACCATCGTTTTGTCTTTTCGAAACCCTACTACTTGTGTTTGACCATACCTGTTGGTTCATCTTGCAGCCTAGACCTATATCGTACTGATGATTGCTGAAAAGCATGAAACAGCATCGGGTGCGATTGGTCATGGTTACAAAGTCTGCCGCAGATTAAATTTGACTTGTAATAAGCCCACTGAATGGTGTCTGGCAGTTATGCTGATACGTAGCACAATACACAGTAACATCCAATTGCTGCGTCCATAATAGTTTGTGGAATGGCGCTTCACGTTCGGAATGTCCCCAATAAATTAGATTAATTCACTTGGCAGCAATTAAGCGATCACTTTGTTTGGGGATAATCGCTACTAGTCTACTGGTTATTGACCGATTAATGATATGACATAGTCGAAGAAAAAATAACGTCAACTAGGTCCTCCGTCATTAGCTTAGAAGTTGAACCCTCTGGAGAAGAAGTAGTTACGAACATGAACGGATCAAGTCAGTCAGACAGACACATACAGTCAGTCCACTGACATATTTTCCCTGCCCTACTGGTAGTTGCTGTGCATTTGGCAACGTTGCCTCTTACCATATCTGACCGGAGCATAGCTGCAGTACTGACAGAACAGTCAGCCAGACCGGTACACCCGCCGGTAATCTCAGCGAGCGGTGAGACACTTGTCGAGAACATTTTTCTGTCGCTCTAAATTTAAGGCAAATGTACAGGGAAATCTATGATATGCGAGATGTGTCTCAAACCCCTAACGAACTAATTTTTTTACCCTTAAGTTTTTTCAAACTCGATGTCAATTTATTGCTAGTACTCACGTGAGAGCCTGGGCAACTGTTTTATCTTAAATTCGGCGTATGTCATATAGCATCCAAAAAATATTTCATTTCTTAATTGCAATATTTTCTAGCCAGTAGCTTTTATTCGCGGGTGTTCACTAGACAAGGAAAAGTGATTGTGCCAAAATTACAAACTTTGGAAAAAGAATCAAGCACTAAAATAGAAAATAAAATGCGTTTAAAAGCTTAAACTACAACTGTTATAAAATACGTAAATGCAAAATGTTCATAGACTCGATCAACTTGAAATCTGAGCTATTCTCAGGACTGCAAAAACCCACTAATGGATCCCGGTCCTTTCCGAAACTTCACACAAAGCTATCGTTCGTACGCCGCAGATTTATGCGACATACCTAAACCACAAAGGTTCCAAATATCGTACGGCACAACATCCTACGAACAAATCATGTGTATAGACGGGCAATATAATGCAAATTTTGGGAATACCTTCTCGCCGGGAAGTATTGTCTAGGGTAACATTCCTGCAGAAATACGGATCGAATAGCCTGCACCGACAACGAAACTATCCCTCTTCGTATGTCGAATATTCTTTATTGCATCCAGGATCTATCCAGGGGTGTAGCGAGGAGTATTTTTCATGCATAGAAGATTTGTTCAAGATGATACTAAACAGATATACTGAAAGCATATCATTTTGTTTTGAAAATCGTATTGCACATATCAAATGATATCCAGCAAATAGAGAGCAATTTATTGTGCTAGACGGAAGACCAAATAGCACAGGGTGTGCCTCAGGGGTCATTGCTCGGTCCGGTCCTTTTTCTGCTCCCGAAAAAAGTGTGCAATATTCTACCAGCGGTTTCTAGAGCTTAAAATAGGAAGAAAAGTTTATATAAACATAGGTCGACAAACGTCCCCTAAGGGCGCTACGGTCTTTTAAAGGGGTTCCCCTGAAGATGGTTTTTTCTTAATATTTCCGAAACGTGTTAAGATAAAGACATACAATTTGGTATTCTAGCCTAGTTTTTTATACTGGATTTAAAAATATTAACAATTTTAGATACTTTTGTTTGGAAGCGTATGTAACAGGGGCGGACTCAGGTTATTCTAACCCCAAAATTTTTGTGTGATTCTATGTTTGAAATTCAATTTTAGAATTTGAAAATTTAGGGCGTTCGACATAAAAAAGGTACTCTTAGTGAATATCGATAAATTGTGCCATTTTTGAATAAAATCAAACTGAAATTTTGTCACATGATAGGAAATGTACTGCGAATTTAAATTAATCAAAAAAATCTTGACTCAAAGAACGATTTAACGTTCCATCTAAAATAGCTAGTTGCTTTTTGGTCTTCAAAGAAAGGTATTACGTTTAACGACAAAGATGGGGTGCAGAGACGACGTTTGAGATGTGTTTGTGGAGCTGGGTATATTGACTTTGCATCTCTATATGTACATTTTTTGAAATATGTAAAAGCCAATTTGGAAAGTTATTCGACACGTACTTATTTCCGTAACTATAATAGATGCCACCAAGATGAAATCGCTCAGAAAGCTGCATTCAAGCAGAAATGGTGTCAACTACTGCGGTATCAAACTTTTTAACGTCTCACCTCGGAAAACAAAAACTCTACCTTTGAATACCTTCCTGAATGAAATAAATACCTACCCAGGTCACCCATTTGATGATCTCAACTTCAATCAGCCGCTGCTTTTTGTTGAGTCCACATGGGCCGTGATTAATAGATTATCCTTTTCCCACAGGTATTTTTTAAATGTGTGATGCCTATGTTTATAGATGATATTTTTCCGTTGTGTTTTGACGATTTTATATCCTGCAAACCGCATTGTGCTATTGCGTTTTTTGTGAAATTAGTGTTGCCCAAGTACATATACTAATTGACATATAAATCCGAACACCCAGTTTAAATGGTTTTATTTTAATAAAATTTTGTATAACTACTTAATGAAGCAAAATAAGTAAATAATAAAAATTTCAAAATGATTGCACTGCTTTAAAGCCCTTTGATCTTTAATAATGTGTGGATGCACCCTGATGTGCTACTCATTCTCCAACGCGCCTAGGCATGCTTCTGATCAGGTGGTCAATGTCCTCCTGTGATATCTCATTCCAGGCAACCACCAACTCCTCTCGAAGTGCTTCTAGAGTCTGAGGAGGACGTTGCAAATTGAGCAATCTCCTACCCATCATATCCCACACGTGCTCAATTGGGGATAAGTCGGGAGATCTTGGTGGCCATGGTAACAATGTGACATCATTATGTTGAAAGAAGTCTATTGTGACTCTTGCAACATGTGGTCGGGCATTATCTTGTTGGAAAGTTGGATCTGCCAGGGTGTCAAGATAGGGTAAAAGATGGGGTTATAGAACTTCGTGGATATTACGCTGCGCGTTCATGTTACCTCTGATGAAGATTAAAGGTGACCTGGAACCATAAGCTATAGCACCCCAAACCATAACTCCAACAGTGTGATGAACATGTCTTTCAACAAAAAACTGTGGATTCCTCCTTTCACCACGTCGCCTTCTAACCCTGGCACGACCATCGTGCATGCCTAAACAAAATCGAGACTCGTCACTAAAGACACTACTGTTCCATTCCTGATCCCAGAGTGACCGTTGTCTGCACCACTCAAGGCGATTACGTCGGTGTTCTCGAGTTAAAGGGAGGACCCAGTGTGGCCGGTATGAAAACAAGCCAAAACTTCTCATTCGTCTGTAAACACTTCGCATGCCAATAGGTCTTCCGTGTTCTGCAAACCATTCATTCGCAATGGACCTGGTAGTGGAGAAACGGTCCCTTGAGGCCAATAATCTTAGGCGGCGATCTTCACGGTCTGTTGTTCTACGGCGGCGTCCAGTGCCCCTTGCTCTTTGCGTACGGCCTTCTCGAAGCCATGCCTGACCACAGTGTCTACACTTCTTTGCACTCTTACTGCAATTGCCCGAAAAGAAAGTCCAGCTTCCCGAAGTCCCACTATACGGCCCCTATGAAACTCACTAAGTTGACGAAATCGTACAGTTCTCCGTACTCTAGGCATCGTAACCGATCGTAAAGGATGTCAAGAACCAAAATCCGCCAACGTTGATTCTTTACTGCGGCTGAAATATTCATTTTTAGAGCGTTAGTGAATTAAAAAAAAGCAGTATAAAAATGTCCAACTGATAAGGCTGAAAATTTTTTCACTTGTTATTTACAGTAAGATAAATACATTCACCAACTTTTACTAAAATAAAACCATTTAAACTGAGTGTTCGGATTTATATGTCACAGTATATTTTACGAGAAAGGCCAACGAAAGGAAAGAAAATCTTTCATTGACAGATGACAGCATAAGGCATGTAATGGCAGATGTTTTATGTTATTTTGATGACAAATTTAATATAAACAATGGCAGAGCTTTTCAAAAACGGAAACTGCACCGGTTCGATCATAAGAAAACGCTGTTACTCACTAGGAATATGAATTTTCAAGGCAGAAATATTTTTCTACGTACGACTCTGACTTGAGTCATAGATCTTACTTCCCTATCTCCTCTAAAGGTGAGTTTTTGTGGACAAGAATGCAGAGCGCGTCTTTGTACATGATAAAAGGTGCAGCGTTATCTAGAAATGGCTGACACATCAAGCTTCTGTTTAAACCTTTATATATTACTACCCTATACATCTTCCTTACTCAGAGAGAATCTAGACTGTATTGATGTTTATGCTGATATATACCGGGTGATTCGTATTCGACGCTCACCAATGGGATCTCGGAAACTGTGAGAGATACGGAGTAGTTTGAATGGGGACAAAGTTGCGTATTTAGGCAACTAACAAAATGCCGCTTAGAAAGTATCGAAATTGATAGTGAAATTTTCAAAATTTTCGAAATTTTAAAAATTTTCAATATTTTCGAAATTTTCATAATATTCAAAAATGTGAAAAGAGAAAGTTTTGAAATCCAAAATACTTCCGTACAGCGACAGAAAAAACTGAATTTTCTCAAAATAATTTTCTTCCTGACGTTTTTCCTTGCAGATAAATTCCACACTAACTTTTCTCCCCCGGATTTATCGCAAAATGGTTGTTTATTTCCTGGTTTTATATGATTTTGGATTTTAAAATAAATTTTATATCAGCATTGCACATTTCTGCTTTCGATCTCTTTGCTTCCAGGTTGAAATTTTGCACAATCGAACACAATTTTTGATTCTGCATTTAATTATGAACATAAATACATTTATTTATGTCACGATAAACTCTACATATTATTTAATCAAAGTATTGAGAACTGGATAACCAAATACCACTGACGTTGAGATGTGTACGAGAGAAAAGCACAAGAAGCGTCTATGGCAATATTAATGTGCTAATTATCTTCAAGTCCCGCTACAAGTGAAGTCTGGAAACATCTAAAACGAAACACTCGGTATATAGAACCTACTTTTGCCAATGAGAAGAAGAAAATTGCGAAAATTTTAAAAATTCTGAAAATTTTTAAAATTTGGAAATTTTTGAAGATTGAAGATTTTGAAAGGTTTATAAATTCTAAAAAAATTTGAAAAATTTGAAATTTTGGTATGACTGGTATATTTATATTTGAAATGTGCTCACATGTTTGTAAAAATAATGGTAAATTTAAACGAAACTGTGATATGCATTATGATATAGGGAATAGTAATAATTTATATATAGGGTTGTCCAAAACGGATGCAGGAAAGTAAACGCATATTAAAACAAGAAAGATTGATATTCAAATCGAGTTGAGTACTTTATTTTGAAGGTTCATTTATACCATTTATGTATGAAAAATTATATCGCTCAAATGTTCACCACGACTAGACTTACAGACGTCCACGCGATGGTCGAAATTTTCAATGACATTTTGCAGCATGGTCGGTTCTATGGCATTTATCTCGGCAATGATGTTGTTTTTGAGTTCTTGGGGGGTGGCTGGTTTGTTGACGTAGACTTTGCTTTTCAAATATCCCCATAAAAAGAAGTCCAAGGGAGTCAAATCGCAGGATCTTGGTGGCCATGGCACATTTCCTCTGCGCGAAATCACGCGATCACCGAAGAAGGACTGCAATCGATGGATATTGACGTTGGTTGTGTGGCATGTTGCACCGTCTTGTCGGAAATAAACATCGTCCATATCTATTGCTTCAAGTTGCGGCAAAAAATAGTCCTCTATCATCACGTGATATCGCTCAGAATTGACGGTAACGGCGTCCCCGGCCGCATTTTCGAAAAAGTAAGGTCCGATGATGCCTTTTGACCACAATGCACACCACACAGTCACTTTTTGAGGATGCATCGGCTGCTCTTGATACTCTCGGGGATTTTCGTTCACCCAGATGCGGCAGTTTTGCTTGTTTACCGTCCCATTCGAAGTGAAATGCGCTTCGTCGCTGAACATGATTTTCGATGAAAAATTGGCATCAATTTGGCGGTGTTCAAGGAGCCAATCTGAGAACGTTCGGCGCGAAAAATGGTCGGCCCGACGCAGCTCTTGCGTCAATTGGATCTTGTAGGCGTGTACATTCAAATCCTTGTGGAGAATGCGGAGCAAACTGGTTCTCGAAATGCCCAATTCTTGGGATCGACGCGTTGTTGATTGTTTCGGATCGTCTCTCACACTCTCCTTCACAACTGCAATATTTTCCGGTGTGCGAACGCTCCTTGGCCGGCCAGAGCCTGGCAGATTTGCCACAGAACCTGTTGCCTCGAATTTACGCACCAGACGACCGATGGTTGTTTCGTTTGGGCGGTTGTTGCGACCGAAATGTTCACGAAGCGCGCGAAACGTGTTTTTTATTTTTGCACCATTTTTGTAGTGCTCTTGAATAACTTTAATGCGGTCTTCAATCGAATACGACTCCATAGCGATCAATGGTAAACATCCAACAAACAAAATGACATGTCGGTGACAGAAAACAAAGATGGCGTCTATGTCAAATTGACGTTTACTTTCCTGCGTCCCTATTGGACAACCCATTATAAGCTTTAGCGCTTAAAAAGCAGCACGTTGATCCCCTTCTCTTTAATAATTTACAAGCCACATTTAGGGTGAATTTCAGCGAATGAGCTTCAACATCCAATCAACAAATTTCAGCAACCAATACCTATGAAATGTTGAAGACAAAATATTGTCAAAGTATGAGATGGCAGCTTGTCCTTGAAACATCACCAGCTTATTATATATTATTACTCAAGAAAAAAGTGAAAGAAGCTCTTTTTGATCAGCAGCGAAATTGGTTGTAACCCATTAGTGTCCTCATATTTTCCTTATGTATTTACTTGGATTATTCGTTATTGTATACAGGTGCCTATTAATTTTCAACAAATTCTTTTTTTTTTATTTTTTTTTACATCTCGTATTGTTAAGGGGGTTAGATGGTAGAATAGATATATAATCTAAATCTCGCCTCCTGTAAGAATATTACAAATAAAAGACGTTAATTATTATTATTGAATATTAAGAAATTATATATAATTCAGTCAAAATTTAAAGAAATGTTTGATTTTTGAATAAAATTCATGTTTTAATTACTATTATTGATTTTTATTAATGTTTATACTATTTTCTTCAATCGATATGCGATTTTACTGATTTAACATCACCTCCAGTGTTTTTTTTTTCTATAAACCTCTTGCTGATAGCCATTAAACACCTACTTGATGACAGACTCTACCAAAAATTTCATAGATATTGCTCATTTACAAACATTCATTCATTTATTTGCCGTTCATCAGAACCATTATGGCACCTTAGATTGATATTTCCACAAAACCATTCAGGTTTTTTGATATCCATACATCCATAAAGTTGGATATTTTTCGTTGTTCAGGAACTGAACAAACATCCACACTATATTTACAGCGATTAAGAAATACGCAAATATATGTCGTAATGCTACCAGCAAACCTAAAACCTGCAAAAAAACTAGAAATTTGCAATATTTTCCTTTTTTCACGAGTACACATTCTAGGTTATATAATTAGACATTATTTGAATAACAGCTGATTATTATTACATTTCAAAACTCCCAACGAGTGACACATGTGTGGGATCCATCAACCCTTGGTCCCAGTCACAAAACATAAACATTGAAGAAGGTGTAATTCCATGCTATTCAATGACAACACGGTTGTCAGCGGCCATTTTTTGAGGGTGCGACATGGTTGCCAGATTGTGCATTAATATACCGTTTCACCCTGGTCCTGGTATATGCATTGTAGAAGTTGTAATATAGAACTGGGTCCTCAAAAAACATGTTGTGTGCGCGCCCAATACAATAACAGACGTGTTTCATGACTCAAAGGTCCTTGATCTACCACTGATCTTGGGACGGCATTTACCTTACACCGAATTCATCGACACTATTTACCGATTCTGTTTTTTTTTGCCGGTTCGGCAACACTGCAGATGTGCAGATCACTTTAAAAACAATTGATATCCCAGACGTATTATAATAATAGAAATAATAAGAAAATATAACAATGTTTGGAGATATACTTTCATAAATAGGCATTTTTGATTCTGACTTATAATTTCTAGACGATGAATAGGTGGATGCGGATATTTTTACAAATATCGATGTTTCAGGACCCAGAAATGCAGAATGTGCTGTTTGTTTACATTTGGTGTGGATTTCTAGATCATAAATTGGCAAAAATTGTTTTTGATGTAGCAAAAGTTGATGAACCAGTTGGAATACGTTTTATATCTTTTTTTTGCAAAATAACAGCAATCAGTACATTTCTACAGGTACGTATTATGTACAACACCCTGTACGTGATATACAGACAAAACCAGAATGCCATGCATGAACAGTCGTCAAAAACAGTGAAAACATCCTACCAAATATAATAGCTAGAAAATCGACCTATTATTTGCCGCATTTCCATTGGTCCCACTTAAATAACTGACCGTCTTTTCTGAAACGATAAAAATTTTAAATTCCATGAAAGTTATCCTAATTCTAAAGCACAAAATAATAATATTACATCTATAATGTACCCTTATTTATAAGACAGCCGTTTTTTTACGACTTTATTCAACATTTCAATAGAAACAACACCCTGTACGTGATATACAGACAAAACCAGAATGCCATGCATGAACAGTCGTCAAAAACAGTGAAAACATCCTACCAAATATAATAGCTAGAAAATCGACCTATTATTTGCCGCATTTCCATTGGTCCCACTTAAATAACTGACCGTCTTTTCTGAAACGATAAAAATTTTAAATTCCATGAAAGTTATCCTAATTCTAAAGCACAAAAACATAATATTACATCTATAATGTACCCTTCTTTATAAGACAGCCGTTTTTTTACGACTTTATTCAACATTTCAATAGAAATCACTGATATTCAGAGAGCTTTGACAGCTTCTGTCAAATTGCATTTCGATAAGGTCTTTTTCTATCCGTCCAAGGGGCCGGTAAATATTAATGTTGGTGAAATTGGCACTAAGTCGATTAAAAATGACAATCAATTCAAGTTCGATTCAGAGCAATTTTAGATACACAAATGCTTTTATCATGTTTACGATTTTTTGAACATTGTAATTTAAAATTAGTTGTAGGTTGTAGGACACGTAGAATTGACAATTCCAATACAATCGTAAATTGTCTGTATTTGGATTTGTTTGATACTTGATTCAAGTGAAACAAACCGGATCGGTAAGGTATATCCAATCGCTTTCTAATTGCACCACGCCTCCTCTTGGGCACTTATCACGGTACCACTGGAGATAGTAATTTGTATCCGATTTTATATTTATACTACAACTATTTAAAACTGTAATGACTCATACGCGTGATAAACACGTGATCAGAGCTCGATCCCGGCTTCCTTCCAGTACAGCCGTATAGCGTACGACATATGTCGTTTCTGTGGCTTTGCGGTGGTCAACAGCACAGACAGAGATGGAAATAATGGCTGATTGTTCTCCGCCGGTAGAACCAATGAAATCAAAGACGCGCCTCGACCGGCAGACTCATAGGCGTCGGCAACGCATTGGAACGTGTTTCGTTGAGCGATCGCATATTGTGTGTTTTTATAAGAATTGTTGTGTGATTGTTATTGTTGTGGTTTCTGTGGTTACTGTTTTGGTTATACTCAACCATGGAGAGTACAAATGGCACGAGTGGAAGTACTGAAAGCCAGGGAACAAGTAAACGGCTTCGTAAACCACTGAAGAGGGACGCGAAAGAAATCGTGCTCAACGTGTTCAATTATCTGCACAGAACTATGTCGCAGGGAGATGCACTCGCGCGTTGTGAAAGTATGACAGGCGTTCCAGAGTGGACCATTCGCAGGGCGGTGCATGAAAAGAAGAAAACTGGAGCTACTACTGATCCAAAGTTTAATTTGAAGGGACGAAAGGCCGTTAAATTGGATGACGATAGCAAAATGGCGTTAAGGCGAACCGTACATTCATTCTTCTTTAGGAATGAGATACCAACCCTCAAGGCTGTACATGCAGCGATCAAGGAAAATGAAATTATACCCCAAATGAGCGTCGAGGTAATGAGGAAATCCCTGCACGAAATTAATTTTCGTTACGAAACGCGTAATCGGAAGTCAGTATTGATAGAGAGACCTGAAATAGTCGCCTGGCGTCGAAAATACGTACGCGAAATGATTGAATATAGGCGACAAAGCAGAAAAATCTATTATTTGGACGAGACACAGTTAAAAAAACCTGGATAGACAAAAACGTAGTGAGTAACCGACAAGCAAGCATTGAAGGTTTGTCAACAGGTCTTCGTGTGACTTGATTTTCGTCTCTAAGAAAGGAGGTGCTTACCATGACGAAATGAATGCCAGCTGCTTCGAGAGCTGGTTTCAAGGGGTGCTTCAGCGAGTTGAGCCCAACTCTGTGATCGTCATGGATAATGCTTCCTGCCATAGTCGTCGAGCCGAACGTGTACCGACTATGGGATCTCGAAAAAGTGACTTGCAGCAATGGTTGCGCGAAAAAGGAATCCCGTTTGACGATTCATGTGTGAAAGCGGAATTGTATGAAAAAATTAAACAGCACAAACCTGCGAACATTAGTTACGTGACTGATGAGATCGCCCGTCAATGTGGTGTCACTGTGCTGCGGTTACCGCCCTACCATTGTGAACTGAACCCAATAGAGCTCATCTGGGCTCAAGTGAAGGGTTATATTGCGCGCCATAACAAAACCTTCAAATTACCAGACGTTAAGGTTTTACTTGAGACTTCCATACAGCTAGTAACGCCCGAAGCTTGGCAGAATGCTATCCGTCATGTTGTGAAGGAACAAACAAAAATGTGGCAGCTTGACCACCACATCGACACCATCATAGAGCCAGTTATAGTCTATTTCAACGAGGAAAGCGATAGCGACAGTTTATTACTGTCAGATGTAAGTGGAAGCGACGATGAATAAAGGTAATTCCCAAATTTTTGACTTACAATATGTTTCAAACCACTCTTTATTAAGCATGTGACAAAGCTAGTTCACCCATGTTAAACATTCATACCCCGCCTATGAACAGCCGACTACTGGTAGTTAAGTGATGTTCACGTGAACATCGATGAGTCATTACAGTTTTAGATAGTTATAGTATAGTAAACAACTTGAGAGAAAGCCTTTTTTTTCAGGGATTTACGCTGTTTCTTAGTACTCGTATTATGTACTATCCGTCGGCGATTTTCATTTCCACGATACCTTCAAGGGCTTTGAAGCCTTTCTATCTTTCATACTGCTGTCTTACTTTAATTGGCATTTTAATTGAAACTTTCATAGCTAAAACTTCTCATCGTGAATGAGATACAATACGAACTTGTAACAATAGACGACTTTCATTTATAGTAGCTTGATTTAAGGCTTCCTTTACAGAAGAAAAGTTCACGAGAACTTGTTACAAACTAGCAAACGTTGTCCAGGGGTGTTGCTGGGGGTTCTTAAAAACAGGTCCATTAGTTACACATATGTCATTTTACTGTTCACGTTTACTGAAGAGGAAGTATTATAGTCGCAAAAAAAATGTATAAAGTAATGCTCCAGGTTAAATTCAAGGTCACCACTGTATAGCCAGGATAAAATGCTAGATCGCCCTGTAAGATATGCTATGTTAACATCGTATACCAAATTACAGTCGGTAATCTAAATGAAGTTTGTTACAACGACTCGCTGGCATCAGAATGTAATTTAAGCCGGACAAACCGTAGTTGATTTGCCTTCAAACTTTGCCGCAATCAAACACAAATTGGGCAGAGCCTCGCTTGTTTCTGACACGTGCATTTACATCGCACGCTCTTGCAGATGTATCCGGTAACTGTTTGTGATCGTTTTGATTTTCGATGTTGTATTCGGGAAATGCACCTCCCAAAGCGACGAGAACATGCTCCGGTACCGCCGCTTAACGGACAGTCTGGGTCAGCGAGTGCACTCGAACTCGCTCAGCACACGCCGCCAGATTTAACCGCCACAGCTTGTCCAAAACGGTTTTTAGGAGTCGCTTATGAAAGATCGACCATCTGGCAACAATGTTGAGCCACACCAGTCAATCCTGCCATAAGCGTCAGTCACGATAAAATATAACTCGATCAAGAACGCCGACGCACACAGACTTTGGCACCTGAATGTTGTCATCGTCCTGACCGACTGGATGTCGCGTCTGTAAATATAAGTTTTAAGGGCAAATGTGTGGGATTTTATAATGTATGAAATATGCCTTGGTAGCTGCGTAAAATTATTGGGAGTGGAAAAGTACAAATATACTGCAAAACTAGAGCTATACCCTCCTTCACGCCCTACAGCCCCCAACCACCGATTTATAACCACTACAAGAATTTATCTGAAAATGATCAGGAGACTCTGAAACATGGGTTGGGTGATTCTTTTTTCGTTTTTTAGCCTCTAGCTCCGCCGACATTAGGAACTGCCAGAAACCTTTTTGTCCTGAGCATAGAGTGTAAGTCTTTTCAATATCCGTGACGCAGACGCAAATACAACATTCAAAAAATTAATATCCTGATTTTGAAATTGTTTTCGCGATTGCAACACATCATCGCCAGTCGCACTGGAAGTAAAAGTGAAAAAGATTTAATTTGGTTTACTGTGCTAGCTGCAGCGTTGTGCAAACGTGCTCAACTGTGGAGTCTACTAAATCTTGTGTGCGATTCCCCCTGTTAGTAACCGATGTACCAATCATTTCCTATTCTACGTAATCTACGTTCGGGCGTTGTGTCACAGAAATTAAATTAATAACCGGAATTACTACCTTCCCGCAACGTATTAGCACCGCCATAAATCAATTGGAAGGAGTTATGATGGTACAGTCACTTTTAAATAGAACAATGCGATTGGATTCAAAAATGATCAGTTTATCAGGTTATTATTCCTTTTTGTTACTATCTATACAAGGTGTCCGCAAAGTTGGGGTTTTCCTTTACACGACGTGTAGATCTTGAAAACATAAGCAATTTTTTTGAGTACCATATACACCAATGTCTTAAGGGAACCGAGATAAAGAGAGCTGCAACATCAAAAATATCTGAATACCGTCCTGTAGCCGCAACATCACCGACTGGAACAAGGTCACTGTCTCAATCCGATGACAGAACTGGGTCGGGGTCAGTGTGTCAGGTCAGTATGCAACCTTCAACCGACGGTTACGGTCACGCGTCTAGAGATAATCGCGTAGACGAGAATCCCTCAACAAGCACTAGAGACGTGGCTAGAGAAGTGCAAGTATCAAAAACTAAAGTGTGGTAAACGCTGCGTGAAGAGGGCCTGTATCCGTTTCACGTCCAACGTGTACAAGCCCTTCAACCTGACGATTTTCCAGCAAGAGTGCGGTTTTGTGAGTGGTTGTTGCATCAACATGACAATAATCCGGACTTTTTGAAGTGCATATTGGTGACAGACGAATCTACGTTCACGCGTAATGGGATGAATAACTTTCGCAACACTCATGTTTGGTCAGTAGAAAATCCGCACGCTGTCCGTCGGGCACATTTTCAACAAACATTTTCGGTGAATGTTTGGGCTGGCATGGTGAACGGTATGCTCATTGGACCATTTATTCTCCCAAATCGATTGGACGGGATGCAATACCTAGACTTTTTGCGCAACATTTTGCCTTCCTTGTTAGAAGATGTGCCATTAAGTGTAAGACAATCAATGTAGTTTCTGCTTCTGCTCGGTAGCGCATCAGCTGATTTCATTTTCTGTTGGAGCGGTATGATTTCGGGCAGAGACGTACTTAACCCTTCTCGTCAACTAGAGAGTGAGTACTTTTTCCTTTATTTTTTTTTACTTGGTCGCCCTCGTTTCACTACACATTACCTTTGTTATTTCAAGGGTAGTTGTTTCTGAAAAGGAAAACCCCAACTTTGCGGACACCCTGTATACAGGTTTCTGGGAGCAAATATACATTGTTGAGTGGTAGGTAGTTTGCACAGAGACCTTTTCATATCCAAAAATGAGATAGTGTCAAGACTGTGACGTGAGGAGGTAAGTTTGCTCTAGGTATAGGTCAAATGTTGACACAAAAAATAAAGAACAATAAAACAAAATAGGTACTTACCTTTTGGCCCAGGAAAGTCCAGTCCCACGAAGAGATATTCGCCCAGAGTGATCCCAGGACAGGAATAATCATACGTGTCCGTTCAGCTAGTTTTTATAAACCGATAGAAGCTCCACCGGTTTTACTAATACGAAAAATACATCTTTGCAGATTATGCATTGTTTGCCGACGATGTGCACATTTCCCAGCGGATGCGGTTTAGGGTATCTATCCACATATATGGCGCCTATGTGACGCGTATAAAGCGCTACAGGGTAGTCACTCATGGCATATCTCCCCCTACGGATGCATCTGGCCCTCCAGCGTCAAAAAATTCACAACAAATGATAGAGAACAATGTAGAAAGAGTTCATTTTCCTACTGCTCCACACAATCTTTTGAGTCCGCCACTGGTTTAACTCTGATACTGCACCTCGGAACTTGCTATCACGGGATTTGTTATATTCTAAAACCATTCTGACTAATATACAGGGTGATGTATCCAAACACACCTGGTCACATATCTCGGGCACTATTAAAGCGATTTTGATCGAATTTTGCACAACAACATAGTTACTTAGCAGTAACGTAAAACTAGTGAGACTGTTGAAAAATCCAGGGTCGGACTCGATATTCCAATATATTTCTCGATAAGGATTGGAATGAATATGATATTTTTCGTACCCCCGTCCAGCGCAATAAAAACACGGGTTCAACCTGTAGCGATCTAGCCGCTCCCGCTAGCCGACTACTCATCGCAATTTTGATCGCATCGGTGCCGTAGTTGTCAAAAGTGTGGCGACTAGGGGCTAAGTGTACGAATGACTTTGTCTGACGTGATCTATTTATTTTCTTTGTTATATATATATGAGTACCATTGTTCACTTGAATAAGTACATATATTTTAGAAAGTTATCTAATGGTAAGATGCTGAAACTTAAAATAGTTATTACAGACGAGTATCTGTTTCATATAATATACTAAGTGACATATAAATCCGAACACCCAGTTTAAATGGTTTTATTTTAATAAAATTTTGTATAAGTACTTAATGAAGCATAATAAGTAAATGATAAAAATTTCAAAATGATTGCACTGCTTTAAAACCGTTTGACCTTTAATAATGTGTGGATGCACCCTGATGTGCTACGCATTCTCCAACGCGCCTAGACATGCTTCTGATCAGGTGGTCAGTGTCGTCCTGTGGTATCTCATTCCAGGCAACCACCAACTCCTCTCGAAGTGGCCTTCTAACCCTGGCACGACCATCGTGCATGCCTAAACAAAATCGAGACTCGTCACTAAAGACAATACTGTTCCATTCCTGATCCCAGAGTAACCGTTGTCGCATGCCAATAGGTCTTCCGTGTTCTGCAAACCATTCATTTGCAATGGACCTGGTAGTGGAGAAACGGTCCTTAAGGCCAATAATCTTAGGCGGCGATCTTCACGGTCTGTTGTTCTACGGCGGCGTCCAGTGCCCCTTGCTGTTTGCGTACGGCCTTCTCGAAGCCATGCCTGACAACACCTAACCACAGTGTCTACACTTCTTTGCACTCTAACTGCAATTGCCCGAAAAGAAAGTCCAGCTTCCCGAAGTCCCACTATACGGCCCCTATCAAACTCACTAAGTTGACGAAATCGTACAGGTCTCCGTACTCTAGGCATCGTAACCGATCGTAAAGGATGTCAAGAACCAAAATCCGCCAACGTTGATTCTTTACTGCGGCTGAAATATTCATTTTTAGAGCGTTAGTGAATTAAAAAAAAGCAGTATAAAAACCGGAATGTCCAACTGATAAATCGCTGTCGTTTGTCTTCACTACAGACTAAAATGATGTCGTAATCGTCATCTTTCGTGATTTCAACTATATATCGGACTTACATAGATGACGTCACGCTGCTTATTGTGTTTATCTCAGCAACCCCTTCCATTTGCTATCCATGTCATAGGGGCTACTACAGAAATAATACCACGACATTTTGTAGCATGTGCCTTATTGGATTCAAAATGGCGGCATTCAGTTCATTGTGCCGCAAGTTCACAATTCAATTTCAGGATGTGTCCCTTACTACCATACTAAGCTCGTTATAGATCAAGTTAAAAGCTTGCAATAATAAAACAACATGATACCATCAGCCTCTATATCCTTCGAATTTAACTTCTTGTTGTCTCAACTAATCAAAAAAGTAATCACCTCTGGTAATATCTTCTTCTACCTGACGATAAATGGGTATAGCAGGAGACAGGAGCACTTATCCTGGTAAGGGTGACAAATGACCAATTAGCGGGAAAAAGTCCCGGCACTGGCGTTGCCCCTGGCAACGGCACCTCGTGCTACCAACGCCACTTCAAGAAAAAAATATAGAGTAAGAGTTTCTTGTGGTTTTCTGGAGTAGATTAAATGTTGAGTAGGTAAACTCATCCGGTTGTTGGCGAGGTTAGGTTTCGGTCAGAATAGCAAAAACTCCGATTAATCATCCGAATCCCGGGGTGCACTCCAGTCTAAGGAAGAACGGGGGAGGTGTCGCTTTTGTCTGCAGCAGTCATTCCTCCTCCTGAGACGCTTTTTTAAAATCAGGCTGTAGGGGCATTCTGTGGCTTCGCCTCATCCTCCAAATTTATTCGCTCTTACAAGACCGCTGCCGTGTCTCCCCTGCGTAACTCAGACCCCGAAGTTGTGGAGATTAGGAGTGAGTCAGAACCATCTGTGGCCGTATTCTAACCGTGTTCAACGTCGCACATCCAAAACTAGCCGATACGACCGCTAATTTACCCATCGCGATTGTGGAGCAATCTACCTGGGGAGGCTTTACCTTCAAACATCAGAATTCTCATAGCAGCCGCGATGCCCTGGTATTCAGGCTTCTGCCTGCATGGCGGATTCAGTATAATAATAAAAAACACTCTGTAGACCGTAGCCTTCCACCCATACGTTATTTCTTCACTTCTTTTTCCAAACACCCAGAAACAATTTCGCCCCAAGTTATTCTGTATCTGACCTTTGGAAATTCCCCGTGGCAACCCCAATTTGCGACAATTTGTGCCTATCCGATAAAACTTTCCGTCTGCATTTTTTATTCACGAACGGGAAACGACCAATATTTGTTTTTCCAGCGATTTCACAGTTTTCAGTATTTTTTGCACTCATCAGATCAGTGTCAGGCGCACAGGTCAGATGGTCGATATACAAATAATACGTGGTGATTTTATCGAATATTGTGACCGCATAGCATGTCAATTTTTGACGCAGAAACGCCGGAAATTGCGAAATGAACATTTTCTCGAAACAATTGCACTTGCATTTCAATATGCCAAATGCACTGTGCTCATAATTGGAAAAAGTGCAATGGCGATAACCGTTGCTGTGGAACACAAAATTCATACAACGTAGTGTTAGGCCAGGGAAAACTTTATGATTCTGTTTTTTGCATAATTTTATTCACCAAGCCCGAAAGTGCTTTGAAAATTGTTTATACGAGGGTCATTTTTAAGTAAATGCCGTTTACGTAATGGAGTCTGAAAAATTTTATTTATGAAGGTAAATACTATCACAAACTAAAATATGATTAGTTTTATTTCAGGTTTAGGACAAAAAATTCTGTATTCTCTCTTGTTATGTCAAAAGTCGTAGTCTAGCGATGATAGCGTCTTGATTATTGGTTGATGACTTAGACGCAATTCAATGCACCCGAATTGAAAAATTTTGAGAATTTGAAAAATTTGATGTTTAAGGAAAATTTGAAAATTTTTAACATCAAAATTCTGAAGATTCTGAAAATATTGGAAATTTTGGGGATATTGAAAACTGAAAATATTGATAATATTGGAAATATCGGACATATTGAAGGTATTGAAAAAATTGAAAATATTAAACATTTTGAAAATATTGAGAATGTTTGAGATTATGAAAATTTTAAAAATATTAAAAACTCTGAAAATCTTGGAAATTGCGAGAAGTTTGGAGAACTTGGATCTAGAATTTTTTTTCAAAAATCGTATTCTAGCGATGGTAGCGTCTTGATGATTGGTTGATGAGTGAGACGCAATTCAATGTACCAAACGCTCGAACTGAGAGATTGAAAAACTGGAAAAATTTGAGAATTATGAAAATTTTGAATTTTTTTAAATATTCACATTTTTACATTTTCGAAATATGTGCATGTTTTTTTTAAATTTACAAAATTACGAAAATTTTTAAAATTGTAAGGATTTTGAAAATTATGAAGATATTTAAAGTTCTAAAAATATTGAAAATATTGAAGATTCTGAAAATTTTGAAAATCTTGAACGTTCTGAAAATACTGAATATCATGAAGATTCTGAAAATCTAGAGCGACTTGAATTTTGGAGAATTTGAGAATTATGAAATTTTTTAAATATTCACATTTTAACATTTTCGAAATTTGAACATGAATTTTTTTAAAATTACAAAATCACAAAAATTATGAATATTTCAAATATTTTGAAAATTTTGAAGATATTCAAAATTCTGAAAATATTGAAAATCTTGAGGATTCTGAAAATTTTGAAAATCTTGAAGGTTCTGAAAATTCTGAAAATACTGAACATCATGCAGATTTTGAAAATCTTGAGCGACATGAATTTTGGAGAATTAGAGAATTATGAAAATTTTAAAATTTTTTAAATATTCACATTTCAACATATTCGAAATGTGTACATGATTTTTTAAAATTACAAAATCACAAAGAATTTGAATATTTCAAAATTTTTGAAAATTCTGAAGATATTTAAAATTCTGAAAATATTGAAAATCTTGATGATTTTGAAAATTTTTTTTGAAAATCTTGAATGTTCTGAAAATTCTAAAAATACTGAACATCACGAAGATTCTGAAAATCTTGAGCAGCTAGAATTATGAAATTTTGAAATTTTTTAAATATTCACATTTTAACATTTTAGAAATATGTACATGATTTTTTTAAAATTGCAAAATAACAAAAATTTTAAATATTTCAAAGATTTTGAAAATTTTGAAGATATTTAAAATTCTGAAAATATTGAAAATTTTGAACATTCTGAAAATTTTGAAAATCTTGAAGGTTCTGAAAATTCTGAAAATACTGGACATCATGCAGATTCTGAAAATCTTGAGCGACTTGAATGTACATGATTTTTTAGAATTACAAAATCACAAAAATTTTGAATATTTCAAAGATTTTGAAAATTTTGAAGATATTTAAAATTGTTAAAATATTGAAAATCTTGAAGATTTTGAAAATTTTGAAAATCTTGAACGTTCTGAAAATTCTAAAAATACTGAACATCATGAAGATTCTGAAAATCTTGAGCAGCTAGAATTTTGAAAATTATGAAAATTTTTGAGGTTCTGAAAAATATTGAAAATCTTGATGATTTTGAAAATTTTGAAAATCTTGAATGTTCTGAAAATTCTAAAAATACTGAACATCATGAAGATTCTGAAAATCTTGAGCAGCTAGAATTATGAAATTTTGAAATTTTTTAAATATTCACATTTTAACATTTCAGAAATATGTACATGATTTTTTTAAAATTACAAAATAACAAAAATTTTAAATATTTCAAAGATTTTGAAAATTTTGAAGATATTTAAAATTCTGAAAATATTGAAAATTTTGAACATTCTAAAAATTTTGAAAATCTTGAAGGTTCTGAAAATCTTGAAGGTTCTGAAAATTCTGAAAATACTGGACATCATGCAGATTCTGAAAATCTTGAGCGACTTGAATGTACATGATTTTTTAAAATTACAAAATCACAAAAATTTTGAATATTTCAAAGATTTTGAAGATATTTAAAATTCTGAAAATATTGAAAATCTTGAGAATTTTGAAAATCTTGAACGTTCTGAAAATTCTAAAAATACTGAACATCATGAAAATTCTGAAAATCTTGAGCAGCTAGAATTTTGAAAATTATGAAAATTTTTGAGTTTCTGAAAATTTTGATATTATTTAAAATTTATAACATTTTCAAAATTCCGAAAATTGTAAGCGTAAAATGATCTATTACTGGATGCACGATAACAAAATGTCAAATGAGCGCTAACTAGGAACATTTCATATTAGCACCTAATAAGTTCTTTATCACTCTAGAATATAAAATCACTTACTTCGAAAACGTCGGACTGATCGCCCAAAGTTGAGCGTTTCCTTTTACATTGAATCTCTTCTAACTCCTCAACCAATAATTCAAATCAAGACGCTACCATTGCCAGATTTCGATTTCTCACATAATAAAAGTAAGGTTCATATTCTAGAACCCTGTAGAAAGACATTTCTTTCCTAAACGTGCAAAACTATATATATACTTGAAGAAATTGTGCAACTGGGAATCATATCACTGAGGCTTTCCCTTTAAGGGATATATATTGCATTCCCTTTCCCCTTTTATAAGCTGCGTATTATGTTAGCAACCTTCGCAGACCCTTTCTTAGGGCAAGATTCGTGCGAAGTCAGGAAATCAGAATTAAATTAGTTTGGTTGCGGCCCCGGGCCACAATATCTTAATAACGGGAACAATTAAGATCGGACCTTGAATGCCCTAAATTAAATTAATAGGCCTCACTTCAGTTGATCATTATAATAGATGACATAATTTTATTTAGATTATTACTCACGCTATTAAGAAACGTATACGAGGGATGTCTTTTAAGTTTTGCATATGGAAATAAAACAACACGGTAGAAAGTTTTAAATGACTTTATTGTTTTTCGAAGTATTCTGCACGAAGATTAATATTGTCGACTGATGTGGCGCTTCGTTGTCGAAAACAGACAGTAACTCAACAACGCATTCTTGTTGCGATAATTATCTCTGAAAGTATATCTACTTAACAATATTCAGTGAAAAAAATCATCTAAAACTTCACGTTTATTCATAAATAGTAGTATCACTTTCAGCAAAACATTTCATTTCATGATCCTTGAAGAATTCTTCATTAACGTACTTTCCACAATTCCGGCACTCAAGTAATCTGTTTCTTATCTCTTTTTTCCTACCTTTCTTGGCCGACCCTTGGTCTTGTAACCTCTCTAATACCTCTTCTGTAAAAGTTCTAGTCGGTCTACTAGATGAAGCTTCTGAAGACGGCGCTGTGGTATCGTCATTGCGAATCTGTTCAACAACAGCGCAATTAATAGCTTTGGAGATATCTTCGAATCCGCTCAGAAAGATATTCTGATTTTGTTTTTATGTGATCTTATTCAAAAAAGGCCCCTTTTGATGTATTGCATCACAAATTGTTTAAGCATTTTTTAAACAAATTCCAATTCCATCTTAAAAAACGTTCCCAGTTAGCGCCCATCTGGTACTGTTATTTTCATTGATATCCGTTCATTTTTATGTTGCAAGTGCACTGTATGACATTCGCTATCATCGCGCATCCAGCAATAAGCTATTACACGGTTGAAATTTTAAAATTTTTAAAAATATCAAGTTTTGATAATTTTGGAAATTTAGAAAATTTGGACAATTATGAAAACTGAAAATTTTTATAATTTAAAGTTCTGAAGATTCTAGAAAGTATGAAAAGTTTGAGAACTTAAAAAATTTTAACAAATTTGAAAATTTGTACAAATATATCAATTTTGAAAATTTCGAAATATCTGAAAATTTTGAAAATCTAGGAAATGTGGATAATTATGAAAACTGAAAATATAGAAGATTTTTAAGATCTTGAAAATTTCGAATATTCTGAATATTTCGAAAATTCTGAAAATATTGGAAATCACAAAAATTTTGAAAATTTGGAAAATTTTGAAAATTTGAAAACTGAAAATTTTGAGAATATAAAACATTTTGAAAAAATGAAAGTTGAGAAATTTTAACAGTCCTGAAAATTTTGAAAATCTTGACAATTTTGAAATTTTGAAAATTTTGAAACTTGAAAATTTTGACAATATAAAACATTTTGAAAAACAAAGTTGAAAAACTTTGAAAATCCTGAAAATTTTGAAATCTGAAAATTTTTAAAATCCCGAAAATTTTGAAATTTCAAAAATTTTGAAAATTTTGAAAAGTGAGAAAATTTTGAAATTGAAAATTTAGAAAATTTTTGAAATTTTGAAAATTTTGAATTATTCAAAAAATTGGTAAAATTTTTAAGAAATCAAAAATACTGATAATCTTAAAAATTTTGAATATCTTGAAGCACAGCAAAGTGGCGTCAGTTTGTAGGGCTCTCATGTTAATGGAATGATAGATATAGGTGTTAGTCCGATAGGTATCAAGACCCAATTTTATCATTGATCGTTAAAGAAAGTACCAGTCTAGCAAAACCTCTAGAAGATTCTCTCCTCCACGTTTATTAACAAAACAATTTCTGTAAAAACTAATGGAAACACATCATCCTTGAAATTCTGTTGCCTCTTCTCATGAGGCTGTTTCTCTTGTATATTTAATTTAGGACGCTCACCTTCTCTAAGTAAGTCCTCAAGAATTCAGACTCATCTGGATCAACAGGACGTTTCTGCTTAAGAATTTTCACCAAGGTTCGCTTGATCCTGGGGTATTTAGCTGGTCTCATTTTTGTGAAAATCTCGAAGTATTCACGATCTTGAAGTGCGTTGAACACTTCCTCGAAGTGGTGCTGAATTATAGAGTCATCCATTTTGAATTTTGATAGCTAGTACGGCCTTGACAGAACGGGGACATACGATTGTCAGGCTTTGCGTATTGGTTAACATATGACCACCATGTACAGTGTGATATTTACTAGTAGTTACAGGAAGACGAGACAATAAGGGCCGATGTTACAATTATTGACCCGCGCCTCGGGTATTAGGTATCTTCTGTCTTCAGAAAGGACAACATATAAATAAACCGACGGGCACAGCATGTTCAGTAATAATTTTCTCACTCAGCAAATATCACTGATTTTATACACATGCAGACCAATACACAAGATGCGATCTTGCTATTCAACCAACTGTCTTTGCTTTACATCTTCTCAGAGATGAAAACTACAGACTACTCGGCTTCACAAAGCATATGCAACCAACAGTGCGTGTAGTTAAGTTCTTCCTCCATAGATGGACTCTTTCAATCATCCTAGTGAGCAAACGTAGAATGACTGTTTGCACCCTAAGAACTGCCTAGTCTGCAAGATGACATTTTATAGGTTTTTTACATGATACCCGTGCGGATCACAATTGACTGATCAGAAGGCATTTTTGGAGTAATGGATGAAAATCAATACAGTCGGTTTCGACTATGTTATCTCTTAAACTAGCGGAAAAAATATACGCATATGTAAGAACGATCTCTAATACCCGGATATTAAAAGAAAACCGTCGATTAATTTCCATATTGTAAACGACGTGATGGTTGCCTATATTCGTTCAGCTTGTATCTCAACAACTATCAACGTTAAAAGAAAGTCCACGAGACACTTCTTTGTGCAATAAACTGAAAAGCCATCGTCCGGAGCGATAAAGACAATGTTTGTGCTTTAAAAAGATTGTCTAAGCATTCCCTAAAGCTCTTGTTGCAATATCATCTACTTTTCGTTATATCCTGCCAGTCTAGTCAAAACTAGCACAGTACTCTTAAACATGAGAGTATAAAGTGATAGATACACGGAATTTTACATTCTTTTATATAGCCGAGAGGTGAGTATGAGCTATAAAATGAAAAGTAGTAAAGTCTCTATGACTCACCTTATTTGTTATCTGAACTTTACGACTAAAAGGAGCATACAGTTTGCATGTTCGTCGCTATATTTAGAAAATTTTCCTCGAAACCTGAACAGTGTTGATGATAACGGAAGATACCAAGCATAAACGTATTATGCTAATAACTATAAAAAAATGTGAAAATAACGTGGAATATCATATTAAGGAATCTGTATCGCTGTATAGAAGATAACACCCAAATCCATGTATTATTCAGACTCTAGTTGTTCATCAAGAGATTTTAGGTTTGCATGAATGAAAAATCACCGCATACAGGGTGTCCCACTAGGAACTACAGTGATTGTCTAAAAGGTTGACGTAAGGCACTTCCGGTTGTACCGGTAGTAAATACCAACTTGATTATTTTAAATTTCAGTAATATTTATGTTTTGACTTCTAACGTTGCAAGATTCGAAATACATATCATGAGTAAGAATGCGAGGTACTGTATCTGGGAAATTTTCAGAATTTTCAGAATTTTTAGGGTTTTAAAAAATGGTGAGAGGTACTCAAAAGTTTCCGTAAGAAACACCCTGTATCTTCGAAACGGCTGAGCCGATTTTAACAAATTTGGGATAGTTAAAGAGAGCTATTTTTGGGCTACGAATGTTAAAATATTTGAAGTTTTGTTAGTTTCACATGTGGCCGCTAGAGGGCTTTTTTCGACATTCCGACGGAAATTGTTAATTTACTCAGAAAAGAAATAATGGATATATGAGTTTTAGATCACAGATAATGCAAGAAATAGGCAGTGTTATAAATAAATTAAGTTGTCCTTATTTTTGCGCTAATGCAATGTGGCAAGGTGACCTTTCATTTTAGTCCCGCTGGTTTTCTGGCCACTTGTACGGTTGTTCTATGATTCTAAACCTATTCATTACTTGTGACATAAATATTTCCGAAATCTTCCTATGAAAAACAAGTTTTTCGAACTTTGGGGTGACGTTCACGTCAAATTGAAAAAAAATAAGCAACCTGTCGTGACTGTTAATAGTCAGTGTTGTTAAATCACCACGGTTCACTTTAGTGGTTATGTTTTTTTAAAAATACTTTTTTGCTATGAATGTCAAAAATGAAAAATAACGTAACGAAATACTTGACAAAACAGGCAGCAATAAATATGAAAAATATAGACACACGATCAATAAACACCTTCACTATCACAAAAATTTAAAAGGCACAACATTACGATAAAAAGATCTACTGAAATTCAGAAAAGTGACTGTTGAAGAACTCATCAAGTTGGAGATCAAGAAGCGTTTTATTTTGGTTCATTAGGGAGTTTGATCTCATCCAAAAATTTCTAAACTTTTGAAAATTTAAAAATTTTTTAAAATCCAGATGGTTTTTTAAATATACAAAATTAAGAAAAATTTTAAAATTTTGAGCATTTTTAAAATTTTGAAAACTGGAAATTTTTAAAATTTTGTATGCATATGCGCAGACTGAGTCCATCTGAGGTGTGCGCAGGAGATTTTAGAAACGAAAAACCCGTCACATGATGTCAGCAAGACATTAGTGGAAGCACAGTTTTTTTAAATTTCTCAATATAATTAGTTCCGGATCGAGATCCGCTTATCATCGACAGTTGCGATGCTGTGTAGAATTGTGTATGCTGTAGAGAAACTTTTCGGCCTCATCAACAAAATAAATATGCTTCAAGTCACGTAGATTACCATGTGCATAAAACAAACGTGGCATCCAAATCTAGCTCATAATTATATTTGAGCGTAGAAACTGGTCTGGAGGTGGAGTTCTGTAATTAAAGCACACACAGCTCAGGGTTACCACAGCTAATATATAGCTACTTGCGAGTTGCAAGGTCACTATGTTTGAACACGTAATTGGTATGTAGAGGTTTGAAGTATGTGGGTTGAGATTTAATTTAACGTTTCTAGTGAAATGCAGTATAACGCCTTTGTGGTGTAAAAGAAATGGAAATAATACTGTACATTGTAATTTGTTTTGTTCCAGATAACCAACAATGATACCTTCCTGGAAACAGATTTTGGACTCATCGATGAACAGGATCCGGTGACGATGATGTCAATTCTTGTGATAGGTAAGTAAACGCAGCAAAACGTAAACAGTATCAAACCTCCAAAGTACATTAAAGCTACTTTGACTGAAATTAAGGGATACCTAGGATAACAGGATAACATCAATATACACCATAACACAAAAAATCCGGAATAGTTCTGTATTTTCTCGGGTAAAGTATTTTTGGAACAGGGCAAGGTGTTCAGTAGGTTTCAGCTATAAATTCAACGGTGACCTTGGATTTGACCTTGACATTCACATTCAAGGTTCATTCACGGTCCACTTTATTTTTTCGAATAGAAATGCAGGCAATTGATAGAAATGTTATTTCAAGCACAATTGAAGTCTATGGTCAGGATGACCACTAAAGGTCAAATGGAGATCAAATGTGTGCTGCTAGGCAAACGTCGATACATCTCAATTCAATACTCAGCGTAATACAAATGTCCCTGGACAGTTCTGTATTTTCTCAGGTCAAGTATTTTTGGAAAAGGTCAAAGTCGACTGTTCACTAGCTTTCAATAAGGAATTCAACGATGGCCTTGAATTATACCTGGACCTTCACATTCATGGCTAATTCAGTGTCAATTTTATTGTATAGAAATCCTTATTTTGGATGCGGGCAACCAAAGGAGTGGAAAATTTTATGTCTAAGCACAATTAAAGGTCAAATGTAGATCAAATGTGTGCTGCTAGGAAAACCTCTATAAATCGCACGGGATTAGTAATGAAAATAGCTATCAGGGTCAGGACTTTGGTAAATTTTAACCAGGGAGTGAACGGTAATCTTGGACCTTGAGGTCACTTCACGGTGAACTTCATTTTTTAATGGAAATCACTGTTTTTTATGCCGGTAATCGAAAGACCGACAAAGTTTACGTTCAAATACGAACTGGAATCCAAGGTCAGTTTAGGGTCACACGTGTGCTGCTAGAAAAGCGCCATAAATCTCACAGGATTAGTGAAAAAATAATAATATGATAACTTCTGACAAGCGATCCTAGATTTGACCTTGAACCCCACCTTGGAAGTCATTTGAAGGTCAACTGTTTACGGTTTTATCAAATATAAGCCCTCAATGACAACATCGTTTAAAAATCATGAATTCGACCTTGAAATAACCCTGAAGGTCAAGGTCAAGTCCAAGATCAGTGTACACTTCCTCATTGAAATTTACCAAAGACGTGACCTTAATTGTATCTTTCATCACTAATCCTGTTAGACATATAGAGGTTTTCCTAACAGCACGCATCTGATCTTCATTTGATCTTTAGTGAGCATCGACTTCAACTGTGCTTGAACGTGGAGTTTTTCGTTCTTGCACTTGCCAGCATCAAAAATAGATGTTTCCATTTGAAGAAATGAAGTTGCCTTGAATTTGGCCTTGATATTCACTTTCAAGGTTAATTCAATGTCAACTTTATTTTTTCGAATAGAAACCGCCGGCAGCCGAAAGAGCGCAAGCACAATCAAAGTCCGTGGTCAGGGCAACCGCTAAAAGTCAAATGTAGATTAAATGCTGCTAGGAAAACCACTATAAATCGCATAGGATTAGTCATGAAAATAGCCATCAAGATCAGGTCTTTGGTAAATTTTAACCAGGGAGTGAACAGTGATATTGGATTTGACCTTGAGGTCACTTCAAGGTCAACTTCATCTTTTAATAGAAATCCCTGTTTTTGGTAATCGGAAGCGCAAAAAAGTTTACGTTCAAATACGAACCGAAATCCTCAAATTTGGGTCACATATGTGCTGCTAGGAGAACACTATAAATCTCACAGAATGAGTCACGAAATTGATTATCAAGGAGCGGTCTTTGACGAGCGATGCTAGATTGGAACTTGAACCTAACCTTCAAAGTCATTTCAAGGTCAAGTTTGTTTTATCAAATAGAAACATCATTATTCGACGTCGAGTTAACCTTGAACGTAGCAGTCAAGGTCAAATCCAAGATCACTCTGTTCAATCCCTCGTTAATGTTTACCAAACATCTGATCTTGACAGTTATTTTCATCGCAAATCCTGTGAGACCTATAGAGGTTTTCCCAGCTGCACCCATTGGATTGTGCTTGAACGTAAAATTTTCGCTGGTCTATCACCCGACTCCGGCTCGACTTCTGGCACACCCCGTAAATCCTTCAGAGGTTCAAAAGCATGCATGTTACATTTTCGTCGATTTCATGAGAGGCAGAAATTACAGAGCACTTCACTTATACGCTCTTGGAATGTCGAATAAAAGATATTTGCAGATTGCCTACAAATTTTCCACGTTCCCATTCGTAGTCGCGCTTTATTTCCTATTTCTTTTGAGAAGACTTAATGTCTTCGTGAAATGTTCGTTCGGCGGCGCGTTTGTGAGTAGAAATATAGAACGTTCAATTTACGAAGCATAAAACGCTTTTCAAAAGGGTCCCCGCTACTTATTTTGTGAACGGGTCAAGTCAGCATGCTAAAATTCGGAGTGGTGGAATCGATAAGTGATACCGTATTTCAACGAAAAGATAATATGCTTTTCTTGGATCTACCTCTATATTGCCATTAAACATTCAGTTTAAAAAACGTTGGTAGATAGTGGCATTCCGACATATTGGACATATCCTTCCGAGGGAAAATTGATATATTATTATTCTATATTGAAAAATAATATAATATAATCGATTTCAAACCTTGGATAATTGGCTTTTTTGGGTTTCAAACCTGCTGTTCGATATTCAATTTCTATCTCCTCCGAAGATAATGGAGCTACAGACCTGACGATTTTTGGGTGAGAAAGCCCAAACATTAGACATTTGGAACGGGGCTTTTCCTATTTCTTTATTCCTTTCCGTTCAAAGGTTTCGATTTTTTAAAATTTCTTGACAAAATGCTACTTTTCGAAACTTGACCATCTCTGCTTTCGATTTTTTCATACTTTCGATTCAAGTTTTGCTAAGTATTATAGCGCGTTTTTATGCTTTTGAATTGGTCTTTCACACTTGTTCAACTGTATTCGTATGATCTTTTAGTTTTTGAGAAAAAATGAAAAACATGGCAAAAATTTATTACTATAATTTCAGTTTAAGAGTCATCCCACCCGACATTTCCGTTTCGTAAGATTTGCGACCTCCGTTAGGCGGGGTATTTTGGGTATGAACATATTACAAATTTTAGCTTCATGACGATTGCTTTATCCAATATTGGATCATGTCGAATAGCATTGTATAGATCACTGCTTTGTGAAAGACCTATCCAACAAAATTACTTGTATACCAATAATCCTAGAAAGCGATATTACTGACCACTTCTCCACTATTTTACTGATATCTCCAAATGAAAAACATTCTAAGATCCCTACCGTTAGTAACAACCAGGAAAATTACAAATTTTTTGTCGACAATTCAAAACTAATATCAAATGTCAAACAAGAATCCTGGGAACAATTATACTCTATAAATAATATAGACAAAGCAACGGGACTGTTCATAGAGAAAATAAAAAAACTAATAGATATTAGTACCAATAAAGTAATAATTAGTCACAAAGAGAAAAGCAGAAATGCCTGGATTACCAAAGGATTAATAACATCGGCAATAGAAAAAGAAAGACTATATAATGTAATGAAACTAACGCCAACTACAGAGAATACCGACTGCTACAACCAATATAAAAATAAATTTATAGAGCTTGTAAGGCAAACCAAACGAAAACATTACCTAAATAAATTGAATAATAACTTAAATGATCCTAAGCGGCTTTGGACAACTATTGATGAGATTACTGGGAAAACAAAAGTTATAGAGTGTGCCACTGAGTTAAATACAACATCGGGAACAGTATTAAAAAATACTCAACAGATATGCGATGAATTTGTACAATTCTTTACTGACATAGGCGAAAATTTAGCCAGTAATATACAAGCAAATGTACAAAATACTCAGCCTCCAAAAAGAACTTTGAACTCATTTATTTTGGATAAAGTCGAGCAATGTGAAGTATACACCACTGTTATGTCCTTAAAAAATCGGAAAAGTCCTGGGTTCGATGGTATTAAAAGCAAGCATTTGAAAATTATAGCCGAGGACATAACAGAACCACTCACTTACCTAATCAACAAATGCTTTGAATGTGGCATATATCCCTCAATTTTAAAAAAAAAAAGGTAATATAATACCGATACATAAATCAGGAACAAAAACAGATGTTAACAACTATAGACCAATATCAATAATATCCAGTGTAGCAAAGGTTTTTGAAAAAGTTTTATCTACTAGAATGATTCGATACCTCACAAAATTCAAAATTTTAAGTGAAAATCAATATGGATTTACAGAAGGGAAGGCTACATCGACGCAATAACTAAAATTGTAAATCAAAATATTCATAACAGAATCCCTTCAGTCAGCATTTTTGTTGATTTAAAGAAAGCTTTCGACACAGTTAATCACAAATTATTATTAGAAGCATTGGAGAGAATTGGTTTCAGAGGAAACGCGTACTCACTGATCGAAAGTTATTTGTCAAATCGCCCACAATCTGTGCAGATATCAGGATCATTTAGTAAAGAAATGTATATTAAGTGTGGTGTCCCACAAGGAACTGTCTTAGGTCCGCTGTTATTCAATATATATTTAAATGATATTTTCCAAATTAATTGTGTTGGAAAAATAACTAGTTTTGCAGATGATACTGCAATATTATATGAAGGCACTGACTGGTCTGATCTGAAAAATGTAATTGAAAATGATTTTATCAAAATTATTCGGTGGTTTAACAGTAGAAAATTAAGCATTAACTACTCTAAAACACATTTTCTACCATTTGGATCTTATGCTAGACATCTGCCAAATTACACAAATTTCTCCTTCAATATTAATGATCAAAAAATGCAAATTAATAGAGTGCCCAACATAAAATACCTTGGAGTGGTCTTGGATCCTCACTTACGATGGGACATCCATGTCAATTATATTTTAAAGAAAGTTAGATTTGTATCCTACAAAATTAAATACCTTGGGAATATATTGACATTATATCATGCATTGATTGAGCCTCATCTCACATATGGTATATTAGCATGGGGAGCTGCATGTTCCTCACATATCTATAATTTAGATGTTTTTCAAAAAAGTATTCTAAAAATGATATTTAAAAAACCGAAACTTTATCCCACTGAAAAATTATACGCAGATGTTCGAATGTATGATTAAAGACAGCTTTATTTCCTACACAGTATCACTCACTACCATAAATTTGTAAACACCGACCAAAAAATTAAACATAATCATTATACCAGGTACAAAATTCGTGACACAGTAGTTCCTCAACCGCATAAATCTATAATGCAGAGATCATATCTCTATTTAGTGCCTAAATTTTATGAAATTATACCTAAAGACTTAAAAGATTTACGTTTCGGAAATTGTTTCAAAAGAAATTTAAAAAAGTGGCTACATTCTATATCTAGGACTGAAATTCATAAACTCATAAATACGAACATCAACTAAATACATAATCTACTGTAGCTAATTTTTGTCATTTTTTGTCATTTGCATTCTACAGTTTCAACTTAAATTTATTGGTCCATGTACAGGCGATGCCTTCTATTGGGCCTGTTTTGATTTTATATTTATTTACTCATATTGTTTGTTATCTTTGTACATTGAGTGAATAAATATTATTATTATTATTATTATATTATTAATGTCCTTTTTTATGCATGAAAATAAACATTTTTGAGTAGATTCCGAACTTCTATGTTGTATATTTTAAAACTACCGAGCTATGATAATAATAACCAAGCACGATTTGGCAACGTTGCAATTCAATTACCCCAACGATTTGAATACGTATTGGTGTATTTAGAAGTTTGGTTATAGAAGTCATCATCAGCTTAAAGTGTATTTACCGTAGAAATATGATAAGTTCCCCGCGATAATTTGTAAACTAAACTAAGATTGGTATAAGAAAACTGACATTAGGTTTGACCTAAACCATGACGCTCAAGGTCATTTGAAGTTCAAGTGTAGTTTTTTCAAGTGGGTCCATTATGAAAATGGAAATGGCGAAAAATTTTACGTCCAAATATGAAAGAACACTCTTATCTAGGTCAAGGTCAAACCCAGGTAAGGTGATATAACTTGAAAAGCAGTAGTCGTCTAAGGTAATTACAGAGACATTATTTTCACGATTTTCCCCGGATATCCAATGATGACCTTGGGTCTGACCCTAGCCATGATGACTCTCAAGGTCATGTGATGGCCAAGTCGATTCTTGTAGCTAGGGAACAATCCTGAAAGGACAGTGGAGTAAGTTCTTCTAGAAATTACACAGTTTTCTGAATTTCCAAGAAACCAAGGTTTGACCTTGATCATCATGTCCAAGGTCAAGTTCCAAAAATATCCAAGGACATATTTGAACATGAAATTTTCCCTGTTCTCTATTATCGCGGTGAAAGGTATAGGGTCCCATCAAAATAAGAAGTTGGCCTTAAAATGACCTTGAAGTATGTAACTTCACTTAGGTATGATGAATCTTCGACCTGTGCATATCAAACTAAACTGATATATAGTCAACGCCAAACAAAGTGGCGTGCACGTCATCAAGGTGGGTGTGTTGAAAAATTTACATTGTTGCCAAACTTTTTGTAAAATAATAAAATTTATTATTTACATATCTAGGTTTATAAGCAATATTAACCTCAAATGAGAACAAAAATAATAGTATAATAAAATTATAGATCTGTACTTGCATAATCTTAAGTATGACAATTATTGATCAGATGACACTATGAAACTACCATATTTAATTGATAGCTTAAAGGTACTGAATAAAAATCCAAATGGGGTCCTCCAAATTTTATGCATGGTATTTATTTTACAGAATTCATACAGCATTCTAAAATTAGGTAAGCTACTGGTGTAAGCTTTTTCTGTACAATAAAGTTAGTCGGAGTTTCTTTCTTCAGCGCTGTCTGAATCTGAATCTTCATCACTCTCAAAGTTGATTATTAAAGGTTCGATGTCTGGTCGATCAAAAATTCGTTCTCTTTCATACCATTTAAAAATTTCTTGCTCAGTATGTCGAACACTATTTTTCCACATGTCTGGGGTAACCGTTTGTAGAGCCTCGTTCCACATATCCAAACAGTCTTTTTCACTGTTACCATCTCTACCAATATGTCTGTTATAGTAACCTTTTGCTATGCCCCAAATTAACTCAATAGGGTTAAATAGACAATGGTAAGGAGGCAGACGAAGAACTTTGTGCCCATGTTGTTCCGCCAATTCATCAATCACGTATATTTTAGGTGGTTTGTTTCTAAAAAAGCAGTTATTTTAAGAATAGGAATAAACAAAAGAAATATAAACTGTCGACCAAAATATATATAATTAAGAAGCATTATGTACCGAGCAACAATACTCAATAGCTCTGTTTTAAACATTGTGTTTAAAAATGGTATGTTTTGATTTGTCAACCAGTCTTGGATATTTTTTTTTGACCATGCATTGTTGGGCACTTTGTTCAATATTATGCTGTGATAAGGGGCGTTATCCAGTATAATCATAGATGGACTCTCCAATTTTTCTAATAACTGATGTTGAAACCATTTCAAAAAATTGTCCTGGTTCATCTCTCCATGGTAATCGCTCAATTTTGTTTTCGAAGAAAATATCGCTTCACTACCCTCAATAAACCCATTTTCATTTCCAGCATGTAATATAATGTATCTAAAATATATTAGTTTTAAATTTTATAGTGCAAATTGTGTAAAAGTACATACCTTTTACCATATGTTTTAATAGCTTTCACGCTTTTTTGGTTTCCATTTTGCCAAGAGCGACCTATGGTCCCATTTTGAAATATCCAAGTTTCATCGAGGAAGACAAACTGGTATAAGGCCTCAACCTTGGCTTGATTGTATTGCCTTAGAAATTCCACCCTTTTCAAAGCTATACTTGGTAGTTCCATGAGCCCTCGTCGCGGATTGTCCTTAAGCCACTTAAATCCAAGATCTCTAAGCAACCGCCTTAAAGACGTGGCACTACCATCAAATAATGCCCTATCTCTTAATCGAGACCATAAAGTTTGTATCGTAACTTGTTCTTCTGAAACCATGTGTAATATGACATTATAATTTACTTAACAAATTAATGCAAATTTCTGATAAGTTATTATAATAAGATCTTACTTTTGTGATACATATTATAGATCACTTCTCGAATGGCACTTGTATCCAATGTCGCTGTGTTGGTTACACGTTTAATATAACTCCGCTTTTTCTTGGGCGATTCTAAATTTGCATCACTTTTCACACCCTCGGAAATACGACTAACTGTTCTTAAACTAATTTTTAAAGCAGCAGCAACACGCTACAAAAAATGAAATAAAATTTCACTATTATTAATATACATTACATATAATTATTAGTAACCTACCTCTTGAACAGCATTTAAAGGCAACAAAGGCCTGTTGTTGTCCCTTTCTTGCTCAAAGTAGTGCATTAACGAGGCCACGAGTTCCTTACACCGACTATTTAACTGTTTGGGCATCTTTATATACCAAAATTGCCTTTATCTACTCGTAAAATGAATAATTTTGTTTTGAAACAAACAGTTGTTGATTTACAGTATGCGGGGCCAAAGGATTTATAAAGATTTGAAATGCCACAAATTGATTCAGTGTCAAAATTAATACAAATGTCAGTTCCCAGTTTAAATAAGTTTCAAGGTGACAATGTGTCAACGCTGCGAAATCGGTTTAGAGCGTTTACATGTCGATAAGTGATTCCAGCGTTTGCAAAACATTTTATTTCGCATAATGCGTCTAAATTTATCAGAAAGCAACTTATGTGATATTTTAATAACAATGTTTATATGACTATTAACCATAATAAGAGAGTAATGACCATTTTACAATTTATATATCACATTAATATGAAACTGCAATAGAGCAATTGTTTGTGATAGAAACCTAGGCATTAGGTCGGGGAATTTTTATCGTGATGACGTGCACGCCACTTTGTTTGGCGTTGACTATAGTTGCTTTGCAACATGGAAAATTTTACCCAAACTCGAATCTCCATCTTTACGTACCTGATTTGTTCGGTATATTTCTTGTACATATCCACTTATAAAGGCTGAGCAAAGGGAATCATGTTTTTTTAGCAAAGTTTGGGGCTATGCCTGATTCTCAATTTTTAATCTTGGAAATTTTATCTATGCAACTTTTTGATCTTGAACTACACTAAAAAAAGTTATGTCTCAGATTCTTCGAAAGTTGGCTATAACTCAAATTATCGATACTATACTACCGATATCTCTTTCCGTTGTAAAGCAACTGTCCACCAGTTTATATAAGACAGATCTATCACATTTCCGTTTCAATGGCAGTTGTTAGAAAAATATGTATGACTTATTAAGTCTAGCAGGTGCATACTATCACTGAACTTAGCAGCTTCGTAATAAATAATAGAAGGTCCTTCCACTGACACCAAATACGCTCTCCCTGCAGACATTCGTCAGAAAATTTCTGACAAAAGAGCAACACACGTCAAACGCATGAAAGGCTGATAGCTAATGTCAACAACAGTCATAAAATAACCTTCATTCCATCACGAAAACTCATTGCGATGCAAAAACACTGGAAAAAATGCGGACTCTTGCACAGAGAACAAGACGCAGTAGTTCAACACATAAATTCTGGTATTCTGATCGAATGGCGACGAAAAGCACTCGGATGTATCCTGATGAACACCAAACATCCGTTTTGCAAAGTGTTCTACAGATCGTACACCCAGAGAAGAACGGAGCATATCAGACAGCTAACTCAATACGGAAGAAGAGTGCATCCTTTCAGCATATTCAACGTATATTGGGAGTATCTCATGTCTTGGACGTATATAATTGACTGCTCGACTCGTACCCTGAGGGCGATGTTCAGCTGGGGCGTTCCAGCAACGCAAGCGGAAAATAATTTTTTGGCCTTCCTGGACTGCGTTTTCATCCTTGACATGGTGGTACACTTCAACGTGGGCTATTACGACTACGAAAAAAATAAGACTATGTTAAACTATCGTGACATCGCTTTGCGATATCTAAAATCTGATTTCATCGTAGATTTCCTAGCTTGTTCTTACACTCTGTTCTACCCTGTTGCTTATATGTCCAGGATTATCTTGAGTTTCCACGGGTGGTTAGTGTTTTTTCCCGTTTTCAGGATAATCCGAATAAAAAGAATCTTGGAGGCTTACGAAATTTTCAAGCTGCGTCTATCCTTGTCGACTTTTCAAAGCACGATGTTCAAATCATTGCTTACTCTGTTCATGATTCTCTCTTTCTCATATTGTATGCTGTTCACCGTTGAGGACACTATAGAAAGCTTCTTTTACAATACGATGAGGTATGAAGCCTTCAGTCTCCATAGGATGTACACGGCAACGTTGAAGATACTGTCAGTGTGCGTTTTTGGACATGTAAGTAAATAGATCAACTTTTCTATTCTTGTTTCAACCCTAGGGGAGACTATACTTCAGCGCATATCGCAAATATTTCATTTTGTACTTTGAAATGAAAGATTAGGATGTAACTTTTACGAAAATATCATCATTTCTTTAACCCTATATCTGGTGCTGTAGCCTGTAGGCAACATCATCTTTAAACCTCAATTACAATTAACTGTACATATACAGAAAAACAAAAAAAATTCATACAAAAGTAGGACAGTAAAATAAACAAATAAACATTTAAGGTATACCAGCAACGTCATTTGCTAAAATAATCTTTGAGTTTCCTATGAAAAACTTCAATGTCTGATGCTTTTATATTGTTAGGCATCATATTAAAAAATGTAACGCCATAAAAGTTTGTGCCTACTGTTGGTTTTTTTAGTCAGTATTTATTGAGACAAATGTTGTTTTTATTTCGTGTAGCATGATTAGCACTATGAGTGGAGAAGCTACTAATATTACTTTTACAAGCATCATCTAACCGAATTATATATGTAGACAGAGGGAGCCCAGTTGGCAATCGAAATGGCATCCATGACGTTTCTAGTCTATAGTGTTTGGATGAATGTAGCCGTGATGATCGTGCTTCTGCATATGTGGAAGAAGTTGGGTCGAAGTCGACGTGAGGAGGCGTATTTGGAATTCAAGCAGTACGTGAAACACCAAGGGTTACCGCCTGAGCTGCGGACCAAGTTTTTCCTATTCCTCAGGTACCGCTATTACTATAATCCTTACAAACGACGCCGCACCAATCGTGATGGGTCTCAGTCGATTTGCCTAAAGATTCAGTATGGTGCATTCCTCTCCTCTCAGAACAAACGTTTTCGTGAGACTAAAGCAAATTCTATGACTACCCAACGAACAATTATCACTCCTATTAGAGTTGCAAGAATGATTATACAGTATTCCTTACACAGCATTGGATACTGTAAGAATATTGGCAAAACCCTCTTATAACAGCTATACAAGTGGAATGGGCACACCTAATAGGACACTTCAGTCATTTAAGGGGTTGTATAAGGGCTGCAGGTAACAGTTATACAACAAAAGTGTAAGCCTCTTGCAGCCGCTATAGGACATTTGCGTCACTGCAAGATTCAGTTTTTGTCAACTATACAACTATTCTGTTACGTGATTCTACTTTATTGCAACCAAACTATTTCTGATGTAGTGTATAGACGAAATGAAGAATATATAACTAACAGATTACATTCATCTTGTTTACTTACATATCGGCCATTGTGAATTTCATACACAGGTATATGATAAACTTCTACACTGTGATATAGGGCTATTGAATTACTTGCGCAGCAAATTTTATTGTGATTATCGTGCAAAGTAGTTACGCAATTTCTACGGGCTTTTTATTTGATGCATATTTTGATAATGATCAAAAGTATGTCTAGATTTTTAAGATGGAAAACTGAACTTATCTGCGTTAAATCTTCCACAAATCCTATATTTAGACACAATTACACTAGTGTTTGTCACTTTATATCTGTAATTTCTACCTGAAACATAATTATTTAATATTAAATAGAGGAATAAATGTTTGCCCAATATGGCTGGTGGTTGTGTATTATCATGGCATCGTCCATGTTGTTTTCAGTTTATTAGAATATTTTGGTGTTGCCTGCAGGTGTTATACAACAATTTGACAGATGTCTGAAATGAAATACCGACAGAGTCGAATGATTTACCCAGAATTTGTACCAGATCTATATCTTCTGTTTGAACAGTTGATAAAACCTTTTGAACCAATATAATAATAATAATAATATTTATTTACTCAATGTACAAAGATAAGAAACAATATGAGTAAATAAATATAAAATCAAAACAGGCCCAATAGAAGGCATCGCCTGTACATGGACCAATAATTTACGTTGAAACTGTAGAATGCAAATGACAAAAAAGGACAAAAATTAGCTACAGTAGATTATGTATTTAGTTGATGTTCGTATTTATGAGTTTATGAATTGCAGTCCTAGATATAGAATGTAGCCACTTTTTTAAATTTCTTTTGAAACAATTTCCGAAACGTAAATCTTTTAAGTCTTTAGGTATAATTTCATAAAATTTAGGCGCTAAATAGAGATATGATCGCTGCATTATAGATTTATGCGGTTGAGGAACTACTGTGCCACGAATTTTGTACCTGGTATAATGATTATGTTTAATTTTTTCATCGGTGTTTACAAATTTATGATAGTAAGTGATACTGTGTAAGAAATAAAGCTGTCTTATATCATACATTCGAACATCTGCATATAATTTTTCAGTGGGATAAAGTTTCGGTTTTTTAAATATCATTTTTAGAATACTTTTTTGAAAAACATCTAAATTATAGATATGTGAGGAACATGCAGCTCCCCATGCTAATATACCATATTTGAGATGAGGCTCAATCAGTGCATGGTATAATGTTTGAAGATATTTTTCTGTCAATATATTCCCAAGGTATTTAATTTTGTAGGATACAAATCTAACTTTCTTTAAAATATAATTGACATGGATGTCCCATCGTAAGTGAGGATCCAAGACCACTCCAAGGTATTTTATGTTGGGCACTCTATTAATTTGCATTTTTTGATCATTAATATTGAAGGAGAAATTTGTGTAATTTGGCAGATGTCTAGCATAAGATCCAAATGGTAAAAAATGTGTTTTAGAGTAGTTAATGCTTAATTTTCTATTGTTAAACCACCGAATAATTATGATAAAATCATTTTCAATGACATTTTTCAGATCAGACCAGTCAGTGCCTTCATATAATATTGCAGTATCATCTGCAAAACTAGTTATTTTGCCAACACAATTAATTTGGAAAATATCATTTAAATATATATTGAATAACAGCGGACCTAAGACAGTTCCTTGTGGGACACCACACTTAATATACATTTCTTTACTAAATGATCCTGATATCTGCACAGATTGTGGGCGATTTGACAAATAACTTTCGATCAGTGAGTACGCGTTTCCTCTGAAACCAATTCTCTCCAATGCTTCTAATAATAATTTGTGATGAACTGTGTCGAAAGCTTTCTTTAAATCAACAAAAATGCAGATTGAAGGGATTCTGTTATCAATATTTTGATATATTTGATTTACAATTTTAGTTATTGCGTCCGATGTAGCCTTCCCTTCTGTAAATCCATATTGATTTTCACTTAAAATTTTGAATTTTGTGAGGTATCGAATCATTCTAGTAGATAAAACTTTTTCAAAAACCTTTGCTACACTGGATATTATTGATATTGGTCTATAGTTGTTAACATCTGTTTTTGTTCCTGATTTATGTATCGGTATTATATTACCTTTTTTTAAAATTGAGGGATATATGCCAGATTCAAAGCATTTGTTGATTAGGTAAGTGAGTGGTTCTGTTATGTCCTCGGCTATAATTTTCAAATGCTCGCTTTTAATACCATCGAACCCAGGACTTTTCCGATTTTTTAAGGACATAACAGTGGTGTATACTTCACATTGTTCGACTTTATCCAAAATAAATGAGTTCAAAGTTCTTTTTGGAGGCTGAGTATTTTGTACATTTGCTTGTATCTTACTTGCTAAATTTTCGCCTATGCATGTGTTGTTTGTCTTAAATCATTGGTTATGGCACTTTAACAAAAATATGATAGCAGAAAGTTAGGTTATGGTTAAGTTGTCAACCAACATATTTAGCATATGTACAGCCTTTAACAGTTACTAAACAACAGTTCTATAAGTGCTTCCGTTGGGAGCAAGAAAAGTAGTAATATGCACAGCAAAACAACAAGGCTCGCGTTTGTTTTATAAACGTTACCATGGATGCCACAACACAATCATTTTGACTAACGTGCAAATATGCCGTATAAAATAGTTGTATAAGCGTTTATTCAACAGTTAAAAATTTGTCCTATAAGGTGTTGTATAACTATGCTAAAGAATATTTTAAACACCTTATTTTAGAGCAAATATGTTGCAAAAAGCAAATTTGCATTCCACACAACATTAAGCCAGCATTTTGGTGTTCAGGCAACAACAATAGAGAGCTCTTATGGCTGAACGGTTCTTTTACCAAAAGCTTATAGCACTACTTTGCTAGTTGGGTAGTTTCTGAGAAATATGGGGATATAGATTGCCCGAGTTCTCAGTCCAAATACTCGAAGAATGGTAGTTCTGAAAGATGATATCAGAGATGCTATCAATTCTCTTAAAAAGAGGAACTGAAAAGATATTTATGGAATGAGCACTCTTTTAATAAAGATGATCCAAAATCGAATCATAAAGCATCCCACAAACCGGCGCGAAATATTCGCTTTGGCTGCGAAACTTTCGCGGCGATGAATTCGCGATCAGATTAAAACGCGGCGGTTTACGGACAGGCTCAGACTTGTGCGTTTTTATCGCGGCGTATTTCAGTTCGACTTTGACCGCGTTTTTGACGCCGTTCTTCAAAAATTCGCAATGGCAAAAACGGAATTATTGATAGAAATAGTGAAAAAGTATCCTTGTTTATATGATTTGTCGAACGATGAATACAGGAATGTGAGAAAGAAAGACAAGATTTGGATGGAAATAGGAAAAGAATTAAATACAAATGGTACGTACCTAATATTTTTTATTAACTTGTTAAATAATTTACAGTCTACGCAAATGTGAAAACGAACATTCTATATATTGGGCATAGGCATATCAGAATTAAAATAATTTACGAATTTGTCACGAGTAGAAAATGCTAGCCTTGCTGCCCGCCGAGGATCATTTGCTATATCAGTAAAAGCTCCAAGCACGGGTTCTGGGGGATCTAAGAATTTGAAAATATTTGTCATCGCCACTTTTACTTCGTAAAAAATTGTATAAAACACATGCCGTACGTACAATTAGAATAGTAGTATCTACTTTAGTTTCTAATGGCCTGTAAAATATTCGCCATTTTTGAGACAAAATACCAAACGCATTTTCCACGACCCTTCTAGCTCGACAAAGTCTTACATTGTATTTCTCTTTTCTGACGTCTGTTAAAGTCTGCTTATAAGGAAATGGTCTCATAAGGTATGGTTTTAAAGCAAATGCAATTAAGACGTACGAGCAGATTTCATTTTGCCCAGGGAGAAATCTAGGTGCAGGTACACTCATTAAATTTTGTTCAAATCGTTTTCCCATGTTTGAGGTTTCGAAAATACCCACATCACTATTTTTTCCGAAACCACCAATATCAACACATATAAATTTATAGTCCGGGCCAACAATGGCCATAAGTACTATTGAATATTTATGTAAATAGCACCAGTAATTGGAGCCACTGTTGTTAGGTCTCTTGATTATTACATGTTTACCGTCCACGCTGCCAATGCAATTGGGAAATCCCCATCTATTTTCAAATTCTTCAGCACATTTTTTCCATATATTCTCTGTTGGTTCTGGTAAATATATATGCTCCATATGTCTGCATATCGCTTCACAGACTTCGGTTACGATTGCACTCACTGTTGTAAAGCCAACTCGAAAGCTATGCCCAATGGTATAGAAGGTGTCACCAGTGGCAAGGAATCTATAAAAAAAAATCGTTTTTAGGTGATGAAGTAAAAAACAGGTGGAAGAATATCAGAGACACATTTGCAAAATATATAAAATCTACCAAACCAAAGACCAGCCAAGCAGTGGGCAACATAAAGAAATGGCAATGGGCTGACTACAGGGAATTTTTCCGTCGTCTAATGTGAAAGATATTGACGTCATACATTATGAGACTGCCGAATTTAACTCAAATATATATCAGGAAAGGGCTGGAAATGTAGAAACCGAAAATTTGGAAGACCGCGGCCATGGAGAAGATGAAAATGCTGATGTAGATGCAGAAGATGCACAGAACGCCTCGCAACACAGACAGCACCACCTTCTTCATTGAACACTACAGCAGTGACTACTCCAGGGCACACCTTTCCGCAGACTGCAACTACACCAAAATATAAAACGAGAAGGCAAATTCTGCCTCGAATTATTTAGCAACATTTAATCCTAGTGGCAACATGTAGTCCAATTATTACAATAAAATATTTATTTCACCATCCCTGAAGTTTTCGTATTCGATAAGCCTACTAATTTTAATACATATAATTTTTTTACCTGAGTGTAATAGCAAGTCGTTCTTCTGGCGAAATAGCTTCACGATAATTTGTGTCAGATTTTCGTATTTCATCTTTCACCAAGTTCAATATTTCATCGAAACACTCTGGAGTCATTCTAAAATATACGTAAAAGCGCTGTTCATCCAGCCGAAGTTGTGTCATCAAGGTATGGTATTCCCCAAATTTATTTCGTTCCAAGTTAATATCATGTACCCACTTCCTTCGTTTCCTAAACAAAATTGAAAATATTTGTTTTATGTACTTCGTTAAACTTAATACATACCCAACTATCAAATGGGGTTAAATAAACATAACTTACCGTGCATTTTGTTCCTCTTCTAAAGCAAGAAATAGAAGTGCCTCCTCTTCTTCTGAAGACGAGCTCATTGCAAAAGGCAAAAATAAAATGTACGCAACCTGTCGAAACCTTCACGTTCGCGGAGCGAATAAGACGCTTTGGTATGAATAAACAGGCTAAACAGATTGCGAATTTCGCTCTGAATTTCGTTGCGAATACTTCGCCGCGATTATTTCGCGCCGGTTTGTGGGATGCTTAATTCCTTTAACCAAATTAATAAATATTTGCATATTTCTGGACTGCTTGAAACATAATACCGGCTTTTAGAAAGGGTCAGTGGCGGCTCGTGAGGTAGTGCCACGGTGCCATGGCACTACCTTGTCTTCTTCAAAAAGAATATTTTTTTCAATCTTCAATGTTTTACTTTATTTTCTGCTTTTTCATTTTTTTTTGGTATAAATTATATGAAGTGACAACACTGACAACGTGACAACACCGCAAGCACCCGACCGACGCGACGAGACGAGCATGCCTTGACCTTGACGTCATCAACTTGTGCCAATTTAGGGCCGGTCCAAATAAAAAGAGAGAAATTTTACCAGCATCGCATACGAGCGACAGAGATAACGCTACGCATGACATGTTTATATGAGGTGAATAGCGAAAGACAAGTATAATTTGTGCCAGGCACATCATCAGTCGTAATTCGTTATCAAATGATATCGGCGGTGTTTTTGTTCGGTCGGTCGTTTGGTTATGATTACGTCTAGTGCTGATTTCGGTCTTTTTTTACCTGAAAAGTGAGAAATAACGTTTTTGTTTTTGTACGTCTAGTGTTAATGAACTGCTCTGTTTTGTGATCATATTTTTTACTGTTTTATTAAAACTAGTGAAAATGAATAAAATCGGGATATTAAAAAACTCACTTAGTGGTTTTTCGCTGGATCAAAAACTGCAAATTAAAGAATTAGGACGGCCAATACCCGATTTAAAAATTGAGAAACAAAGTGGTAGCGGACAAAAATCGCGCTGTCGCAAATTTAATAAAAATGTGTATGATAAAAACAGCTGTATATGTGGTTGTGAAGAAACGAATAAACTATTTTGTTTTGTATGTGTTCTATTTGGAGGTGACGAGACTTGGTCAAAAAAAGGTACAGACGATCTTATACATATATGGGATAAAATGAAGACCCACGAAAAATCTAAAGTCCATATGAATAATGTTTTTAGCTTTTCTATTCTTGGTAAATTAAATATAAGGACTCAACTCAATTCGGCTTATCGCAATGATCTAATTAAATATAATAATCAAGTGGATAAGAATCGATATGTATTGAATAAAATTATTAATTGTATAAGGTTTTGTGGAGCATTTGAGTTAGCCTTAAGGGGTCATGATGAAAAGGAAAATTCGGAAAACAGAGGCATATTTAAGGAGCTGGTGAATTTTAGCGCCGAATTAGACAACGAATTGAAAGTCCATATTCAAAGTGCCAAACTTTTTGAGGGTAGCTCAAAAACAACTCAAAACGAGCTTCTTGAGTGCATGCTAGATGTTTATCATGAAGAAGTTAAGAAGGAGATTGCAAATTCTCCTTTTGTTGCAGTAATTGCCGATGAAACGACGGACGTAGCCTGTGAATTTCAGTTAGTTATTATTTTCAGATATTTGTGTAATGGACAACCAGTTGAGAGATTTTGGAGATTTTACGTCCCCGACGGACACGATGCCAAATCAATCGCTGCATGCGTTTTAAATGTTGCAAATCCATTACTAGATCAAAATCCAAACAAATTAATAGCTCAAAGCCATGATGGTGCGTCTGTTATGAGTGGTGAATTGAATGGCGTTCAAAAAATTATTAAGGAAACTTATCCACTTGCAAATTATGTTCATTGCTATGCACACCAGTTAAATCTAATTATGACAAGCGCATGCTCTGTCAATAAGCAGGCTAGAATATTTTTCCATAATTTATCTGGATTGTGCTCTTTTTTTTCGACGTCTCCTCAAAGAACAAAAATTTTGGATGAAATAGTTAATCGCAGATTGCCAAGATCTTCCCAAACACGTTGGAATTTTCAGTCACGAGGTGTTCATACAGTTTATGAAAATAGGAAAGACCTGATTAAAGTTATGGACAATATAGAAAGTACTTCACGCGATTCTTCGTCGATTAATCAAGCCAGTGGGTACAAATTAAAGCTGCAAGATACAAATTTTGTATTTTGGCTAAGTATTTTCCATAAAATAATGCCACATGTTGAAATTGTCTTTAACCAATTACAAAAAGTACGCACCGATTCTGTTAAGGTCAAAAATGATTTAGAGAATTTTGAAGCAGCAATTCAAACTATACGAGAACAAATGGATAGCATTATTGACGAGATTGAACGAGTGCAGAGAGAAACTGATGAACCGGCAAGAAAAAAAAGGCAAGTTGAAGAAGGCAGCAAAAAACGGGAAGCGTTAGAAATATGCGATGCAGTATTATCGCAAATAAGAACAAGATTTAACTTTTCTGGACATTTAGTTGCTTCTAATTTATTTGTGTCTGAAAAGTTTTCTGTTTATAAACATCAGTTTCCTGAAGCACATTTAAATGACACATGCACACAATTTTCATTTTTAGACAAAAACAGGCTTAAAACTGAGTTACAAGTATTATATCAGAGAGAAGAATTGAGTACTACTTCTGGAGCTGTTCCACTATCCATTTTATTGAACGAGGAAGGATTAAATTGTACGTTTCAAGAAACTCTTAAGCTCTTAAGTATTTTAATCACTATACCGATGTCAACATCTGAAGCAGAACGCTCTTTTTCAATGCTGAAACGGATTAAAACTTTCCTCAGAAACACAATGAAGGAAGAAAGGCTTAGTGCTTTAGGAATGCTGTCTGCAGAAAAACATTTTGTTAGTGGCATTGAATATTTTAATAATAAGGTAATCGAAAACTTTGCTACCAAAAAAGAAAGAAGAATGGACCTCATATATAGAAAACTATAGTTATAGGTACTTCTCCACACTTGTTTTATAATTTGGTGCGCGTGTGTAAATAGTTTTATTTTTGATTTTTTTTTGGACATATAGATTTATTGAACCTCAAGAACTTTGACCACTAACTATCAGGGGTAAGTTATAAGTTATTCTTTACAATTTTGAATCGATTCAAAATTATGGCTTCCATTCTGGCACTACCTCACGGAATTGGCACGAGCCGCCACTGGAAAGGGTCATCTTGGGGACACACGCTTAGTAAAGTGTATGATCTTACATTTTGAAAATAATATGTTCCATTTGAACCAGCTTGAGTTTCGACGTCAAAAAAACACCACCTTCGCAGTTTTGATGTTGCTCGATGACATAATGGACGCTTTCGAAGAAAAAGAATTTTTGCGTAATCGATTCGTATTTAAGCAACAGTAAAACAATTGGTAAAACTCGGGAATTAAGAAATCAGATGAAAAATATATTGAACATGGTGTACCACAAAGATGGTAACTATATACTGTACCAGGTGAATTTTATACGGATGAAAACTATGGGCCTTTAGAATCGGTTGGACAGTACGTCGACTAACACCACAAACAGTCTCCAATTTGCGGGTACTTAACGTAGGATCTACATAAACCTGCCCTAAAACCCCCACTTCTATTGCTTCGTTCCTTATGGGATTTTCAATGTTGCGTTTTTTATTAGCGACTGACCCAGTTTCCCAAAATTTAGCTACTAGTTCTAGAACACATTTTCCATGCACGTTACTGTTCTCATGTTGCTCATTAAACATTTCGATAATTTCATCTCTTTCTGCTGTGGAATATACCATGGTTAATTTATGTAATAAAGCGTTACAAGTTATTTTAGCAACAAAGTTTGGTCAAAACAATCGTAAATCAGGTACTAAATTCCTATTTACAATGAGTACGAGATATTTCCTTATCTTTCTTCAAGAAATAACCTTTTTGCCACAATAGCTATTTTCAACAACAAAATGATAAACAAACCATGGACGTAGTGAAGAAAAACATTTACTTATTAAGTACATTCTTTAAGTCAAATTTCTTCTGAAAGTAGTACAAACTAATCTGATATACCTATTAAAGTCTACTTTAAGCTTTAAATCAATAAATCTTCAAAACTACTGAACTGAAGCTCATGTATTTTACATCATTATAAAGGGAATTGAAAGACCTTTAAAATAAGGTATCACTCGACCCCCCCTTTCCAATTAAGATGTTAGGGTTGGTGTCACCCCCGCCCAGGGGGCTGCTCGGGTTAGCGTGATTTTTTGCCAAACTTGTGTCCCCCTCGAAAACAAAATCGACAGGTCTGAGCGTTTTTCCAAAAAAAAAACTGAGCTGCCAGTGAATGCGTCTGTTTCGATTGCGTTGCGCCACCCTGTATATTTAAAAAGCACTAAACAATACCTAAATTTCCGTGAACATATCTCGCATACTGACTACTATATAAGGAGTGCTGGTAACTTGAATATTCCTTTTGTGAGATTATCAAAAAGTCAGAAAAGTTAAAAAATTACAGCGCCTAAATACGACAATAATTTACCACAGCAAGTCACATCTTTAAACTTAGGTAAATTCATTTAAACAGACAACACAAGTGTCCTTGCTGAAACATCAGTTCTTGGATTAGAAATTTCAATATTTGCTTTACCTGTTATTGTTTTTTAAATTGATCTTATTTTACTGTAGGTATCTGTTTATACCCACATTTAAATTGTGCCATTTTACATAATCCTTATATGTACATAAATACAGGGTGACTTTGAAGTTGAGTCATTAATTTTCAGATAATGATTGTAGAAGGAAGATAAACCAAAATATGTGTGTAAAAATAAAAAAAAAAATGTTACCTTGTTTTATAAAGTATCCTCCCGACAAGTATTTCAGTGCGGACCTGTATTTGATCGTGCGGTCTTGGAGCACCGGCATGCCCTCCCCAGTGAGGTCTTAAGTCAGCTGATTCACGAGCCCTTTGTACTACATTAACAAAGGCACGAGGGGTTGGTTGCACTCGATTGGGAAACCGATCCGCATAAACATGTGCCATTTTTGATTTCGTTTGAGCCACGCAACAGACACCACTATTCACTCACGCGTTACCGACTGACACTGACTGAATATAACTGAATAAAATAATTGTAAAAACATCGTTCCAAATTCTTTCGCTTTTTTGTTTCCGATGCGATGAACCGATAAGGCGGATTATATCCGTTGTCGCCAAACACGAGCACATAATATTATTATTGAGACAGGGCGGTACTCAAACTTCCAAAGGGCTATAACTTTGTTACTTTAATTTTACCAGAAAAATGGTAAAGGAAAAAAACATTTCTTTTGATCAGATCTACTCACTGTTAAAATAAATGACTCAACTTCGAAGTCACCCTGTATATGTGATCTGCATCTGACCACTACTATTAAAATCCGATTCTCTAAGTATGCTATAAGATTTTGTGGCAGAGTGACGTGTACTGTAGAATTATAAATTGCAACAACATAAAGAAGTGTTTACACTTGTTTTCGAAATAAGCATGACCTTGATTTGACCACGTAAATGTCGTAATCAAAGACAAGGAAACAACCACGACCTTTCTGTGACCCTGAAAAGCAGACCGTCCTAATGAGTTTTGTCCTAACTCCTAACTTGCCCTTGAATTGACTTTGTAAGGAAAATGATGAGGATCCACATGAAGGTGTTTTTTGAAATACGTCTTTCAATAAGCTGATTTTTCGGGTTTTTGTTTGGGAGCTTGATGTCATTTTTCTCTCATTGCAAATGACAAACGAATTGCAGGTTCAAATTCACAAATACATTCTTCAAGGAAAGCAGAATCGATAAGTCTGTATCAACGATTCTGAAGGAGAAATTGAGAATGAGCATGATCAAGAAGCATATCCTTAAGAATGACTTATTCAGGTAAGCGATGACCAAATGTTCGACAAGTAAGTCAAGTTAGCTATTTTTCAGGTAGTAAAGTAGTTCATCAGTTGCAACCACATTAGCTCAAGGAAAATAATCTTTCAGTAACGGTACCAGTTCCGGTATACTGGTTCCTCCATCTTAAAAATACAAATAATGGTTGCGTAACTGCTGATCCAAAAAAGAACTCCTAATAAGATTTTAAATTTTTAAAAATCGCCATAGGTGTAAATCGTTAGTTGTATTGGGACATTTTTTTTTTCAAAAACGACACATCGAAATCAAGCAAGATTACATTTTTCTACCTAAAATATTAGTCTCTCCAAAAATGTAATTTATTTTTATTTCATATACAGGAATGAAAAAATTATAGACAAGAGATGAAACGTCATATTGAAATTCTCATTGTACCAGCTTGTTGGTGATAAAAATACTAATACTTTGTTAGTTAGTTCAGGGAAATTAGAAAATAGTTTTGACATAGTTCGTGTTCCCAATGTAACGGGTGATTTTTTAAGAGGTATAGGATTTGATTTTTAAAAAAAACACAAAACATTTGAAAAAACGATTAAATCTTTATTTGAGTCGATAGAACGGTCGATATAATTTGATGTTTAAAGATTATTTCATGTAAATGTTGGCCGCGGCTCCGCTTTAGATGGCCCATGCGCAAGGTCCAATTTTGGCACACTCTCTCCAACATATCGGCCGGTATCTCACGAATAAATACTTCAATATTGGCTTCCAGTGCGTCAATCGTTGCTTTAGACATTAGCCTTAACATGGCCCCTCAAGAAATAGTCCAACGGCGTTAAATCACACGATCTAGGCGGCCAATTGACGGGTCCCAAACGTGAGATAAACTGTTCACCGAACTCGCCTCTCAATAGGGCCATTGTTTCGTGTGCGGTGTGGCATGTGGCACCGTCTTGTTGAAACCACATGTCAGCCAAGTCCAGCTCTTCCATTTTGGGCAAAAAAAAGTTTGTTATCATCGCACGGTAGCGCTCGCCATTCACAGTTACGTTCCGGCCATTGTCGTCTTTGAAGGAGTATGACCCGATGATGCCACCGGCCCATAATCCACACCAAACAGTGATTTTTTCGGGATGCATTGGTAGCTCTTGCAATGCTTCTGGCTGGTCTTCACTCCAGATGCGGCAATTTTGCTTGTTAACATACCCATTCAACCAGAAATGAGCTTCATCGCTTTAATGTCCAATAATGTAAACTGGGTTCGAAATTTAGTCACAAGCTTCCGAACAGCTTCCTCAGTAGGCCGAGCAAATTGCCCGTAAATTGGAAGCAGTGCTCGATGCACTCTCTTAACCGAGCATGAATTTTGATAGTAAAATTCAATAATTTGCAAGCGTTGTTCGTTCGTAAGTCGATTCATGGTTAAATTATAGACCAAACTGAACAAGTTTGACAATGACACAAGACACGATTCACGCGTCATCTGTCAAAAACAGTGTTGCCAAAAAGATACTAGCAAAAAAATCACCCATTATAATCTAAATTTTGAAACTTCGTTAGTGTCAGTTCTCCTACTGATTTCGTATCCCTTACCGTTTACCGCTTCCGAGATGCTTATGTTTTTTACATCAAAGCAGCCTGCCACGCTTTTTTTTATAAATAAAGGAAATGCTGTTGTATTTCGTCCTTTCTTTTTTGTAATTAATTAATAAATTAATAGCGTACGATAAATAAAATCAAATAGTGAGTCAACGCAAAACAGCTGTCTAGCGGCGTGCGAATTTAAAAGAGGTTAACAGCCCAAAAAAATGTAGAGAGTAGCACCCAAACAACAACCAAAACAAACAACTAAGCCTAAGGTATATACAAAAAAGGGTGCAACTCCATAAACTGGTGATTAGGGCCCAATATCCCAAAATTGGAAATCAAACGAAGGACCTACGCACCTTAACCTATACTTCAACAACAACACACGAGGTTGACTGTCAATCAATGTCAAAAGTAAGTAGGCGCCCCAAATTCGTAGCCCCGCAGATTCCAAACCAAAATCTATGAGAAAGATAACAATAGCGAATGAAACATTCCGCAACCGAATCTACCTAGATAGAGCATCGCTGGTTGCATATGGGTAGACCACATATAGTGTTATTTCCCAAAAAAACGTTGTAGGTAAAAGAAACCAGTGTACGAGGAATCAACGATATTTTATGAAGGTATTTCTGAGATAGTCGTTTATAAAATATTATAACATAGTGTCCAAAAGATTTCAACACAATAATGGGTCACTAAGAAAGAATGAAATATACTAAGGGACATATAAATCCGAACACGAAGTTTAAATGGTTTTATTTTAATAAAAGTTGGTGAATGTATTTATCTTACTGTAAAATGTAAAGTGAAAAAAATTTTAGCCGTATCAGTTGGACATTCCGGTTTTTATACTGCCTTTTTTTTAATTCACTAACGCTCTAAAAATGAATATTTCAGTCGCAGTAAAGAATCAACGTTGGCGGATTTTGGTTCTTTACATCCTTTACGATCGGTTACGATGCCTAGAGTACGGAGACCTGCACGATTTCGTCAACTTAGTGAGTTTGATAGGGGCCGTATAGTGGGACTTCGGGGAGCTGGACTTTCTTTTCGGGCAATTGCAGTTAGAGTGCAAAGAAGTGTAGACACTGCGGTTAGGTGTTGTCAGGCATGGCTTCGAGAAGGCCGTACGCAAAGAGCACGGGGCACTGGACGCCGCCGTAGAACAACAGACCGTGAAGATCGCCGCCTAAGATTGTTGGCCTTAAGGGACCGTTTCTCCACTACCAGGTCCATTGCAAATGAATGGTTTGCAGAACACGGAAGACCTATTGGCATGCGAAGTGTTTACCGACGAATGAGACGTTTTGGCTTGTTTTCATACCGGTCACACTGGGTCCTCCCTTTAACTCGAGAACACCAACGTAATCGCCTTGAGTGGTGCAGACAACGGTCACTCTGGGATCAGGAATGGAACAGTATTGTCTTTAGTGACGAGTCTCGATTTTGTTTAGGCATGCACGATGGTCGTGCCAGCGTTAGAAGGCGACGTGGTGAAAGGAGGAATCCACAGTTTTTTGTTGAAAGACATGTTCATCACACTGTTGGAGTTATGGTTTGAGGTGCTATAGCTTATGGTTCCAGGTCACCTTTAATCTTCATCAGAGGTAACATGAACGCGCAGCGTTATATCCACGAAGTTCTAGAACCCCATCTTTTACCCTATCTTGACACCCTGGCAGATCCATCTTTCCAACAAGATAATGCCCGACCACATGTTGCAAGAGTCACAATAGACTTCTTTCAACATAATGATGTCACATTGTTACCATGGCCACCAAGATCTCCCGACTTATCCCCAATTGAGCACGTGTGGGATATGATGGGTAGGAGATTGCTCAATTTGCAACGTCCTCCTCAGACTCTAGAAGCACTTCGAGAGGAGTTGGTGGTTGCCTGGAATGAGATACCACAGGAGGACATTGACCACCTGATCAGAAGTATGCCTAGGTGCGTTGGAGAATGCGTAGCGCATCAGGGTGCATCCACACATTATTAAAGGTCAAAGGGCTTTAAAGCAGTGCAATCATTTTGAAATTTTTATCATTTACTTATTATGCTTCATTTTATTAAAATAAAACCATTTAAACTGGGTGTTCGGATTTATATGTCACTTAGTATATTATATAGTTTCATTTGGCCAAAAAAGATGGAGTGTTATCTGAAAACAGTTACCGTTATTATATGTCACCCTTCCCTTCTCTGATCTGACGATGTCATATGTAAAGTGTCACAAAACGTCACCGACGTAGAATCATGAGAAAACATTGGCAAAAATGCGGTTTGTTGCACCTCGAACAAGACGTTATCAGTCAACACATCAACTCAGGCCCATTCATCTCTTGGAGAAGAAAAGTCCGGCGTCTCATGCTACTCAACAGCGAACATCCCTTTTCCAAAATCTACTACAAATCGTACACCCAAAGGAGGATGGAGCAAATCAGACATCTAACGCAATACAAAAGAAAAATACATCCTTTCAGTGTGTTGAACATCTATTGGGAATATTCGATAGCCTGGATGTACGTTATAGATCTCTTTGCAAGAACTGTAAGGGCCACGTATAGTTGGAATGTCCCAGCAACGATTGGTCTGAGACGTATGTTTGTTGTTACAGACATCGTCTTCGCGGTCGATATGCTTGCAAGGTTTTACTTTGGCTACTATGACTGTGAGACGAACAAGACAGTTCTTAACTGGAAAGGCATAGCTAAGCACTATGTGGAAACTTATTTCATCTTCGATTTCTTGGCTGGTTCGCACACGCTCTTATATGGTATGAAGTACATCTCTGCAAGCCTCAGCAGCGTACACGGTTGGTTGGTGTTCTTTGCAGTTTTCCGTGTAATCCGTATACCAAGAATCATGGACGCTTACAATATCTTCAGACTACGCGTGTCAGCTTCAACATTCACCAACACTCTTCTGAGGTCTCTAATCATGCTTACCATCATCTCGACGTTCTCTTACTGCATGTTTTTCACTGCGGAAGACGCAGTCGAGGGCTTTTTCTACGGTACCATGAGGTACGACCTGTTCAATATTCATAGAATATATACGGCAACACTGCAAACGTTCGCCGTAGCGCTTTTTGGGCAGGTAGAAGGAGCCCAATTGGCTATAGAAATGGTATCAATCACCTTCCTCATATACGGTTTCTGGATAAACACCTTAACGCTGGTCATACTCCTGCATATGTGGAGGAAGTTTCCTCTGAGCCGTACCGAAGAGGCATACCAAGAGTTCAAGCAGTTCGTGAAGTACCAAACGCTGCCTCCCGAATTGAGGATCAAGTTCTTCATGTACTTAAAGTACAAGTTCAAACATCGGTACTATAGGGAGGCGACTATAGAGAAGAGCGTCTCGAGCATATTGAGGCGGGAGTTGCATGTTACTTGGCATATGCAGAGGATTGGATTTTTCGGGTAATTAAAATGTAAATCTCTGTAATCCGCCACGTACCGGGTGCAACGGCTCAACCGAGAGCCGACCGTTATTTTGTATATTTCCGAAATTCCGAAGGTGTAGATAGAACCGAAATGTTGGTAATGTTTTCCTTCAATAAATGTGGTTCCAATTGAGAAAATAATGCGCATTGAGATTAAAAAGGCATTTGTCTTACTTCCAGTGGATAAGCCAAATATCATCTTATAAAATTCGTATTTTTAAACATATTTTTCTAGGAAGATCCCAACAAGAATGTTGAACAACCTGGTGGCGAGGTTTCGAACTGAAATATTTCTCACGAATGACGTCATTATCGTTGCTGGTGTTCCCGGGGATTGCATGTACTTTATCAACTACGGCACCGTTGCCATTTACTCACTTGCAGGTAAGATTAGCGATCTTATAGTTTGTACAGATCCAATCTTTGGTGACCACTATCGTCTATTATGTATGTATCGAAGAAAGAGACTAGACCAAAACAGTGATCATCGCGTGATTATTGCTGATGTATACTAAGTGACATATAAAACCGAACACCCTGTTTAAATGGTTTTATTTTAATAAAATTTTGTATAAGTACTTAATGAAGCATAATAAGTAAATGATAAAAAATTCAAAATGATTGCACTGCTTTAAAGCCCTTTGACCTTTAATAATGTGTGGATGCACCCTGATGTGCTACGCATTCTCCAACGCGCCTAGGCATGCTTCTGATCAGGTGGTCAATGTCCTCCTGTGGTATCTCATTGCAAATTGAGCAATATCCTACCCATCATATCCCACACGTGCTCAATTGGGGATAAGTCGGGAGATCTTGGTGGCCATGGTAACAATGTGACATCATTATGTTGAAAGAAATCTATTGTGACTCTTGCATTATCTTGTTGGAAAGTTGGATCTGCCAGGGTGTCAAGATAGGGTAAAAGATGGGGTTCTAGAACTTCGTGGATATAACGCTGCGCGTTCATGTTACCTCTGATGAAGATTAAAGGTGACCTGGAACGATAAGCTATAGCATCCCAAACCATAACTCCAACAGTGTGATGAACATGTCTTTCAACAAAAAACTGTGGATTCCTCCTTTCACCACGTCGCCTTCTAACCCTGGCACGACCATCGTGCATGCGTAAACAAAATCGAGACTCGACTGTTCCATTCCTGATCCCAGAGTGACCGTTGTCTGCACCACTCAAGGCGATTACGTCGGTGTTTTCGAGTTAAAGGGAGGACCCAGTGTGGCCGGTATGAAAACAAGCCAAAACTTCTCATTCGTCGGTAAACACTTCGCATGCCAATAGGTCTTCCGTGTTCTGCAAACCATTCATTTGCAATGGACCTGGTAGTGGAGAAACGGCCCCTTAAGGCCAATAATCTTAGGCGGTGATCTCCACGGTCTGTTGTTCTACGGCGGCGTCCAGTGCCCCTTGCTCTTTGCGTACGGCCTTCTCGAAGCCATGCCTGACAACACCTAACCACAGTGTCTATACTTCTTTGCACTCTAACTGCAATTTCCCGAAAAGAAAGTCCAGCTTGCCGAAGTCCCACTATACGGCCCCTATCAAACTCACTATGTTGACGAAATCGTACAGGTCTCCGTACTCTAGGCATCGTAACCGATCGTAAAGGATGTCAAGAACCAAAATCCGCCAACGTTGATTCCTTACTGCGGCTGAAATATTCATTTTTAGAGCGTTAGTGAATTAAAAAAAAGCAGTATAAAACCCGGAATGTCCAGCTGATAAGGCTGAAAATTTTTTCACTTGTTATTTACAGTAAGATAAATACATTCACCAACTTTTATTAAAATAAAACCATTTAAACTGGGTGTTCGGATTTATATGTCACTTAGTATATTTTAGTCTCGATGTAACCATTCAGTGTTCTTGCAATGATATCATTTTGGTAATACAGTTTTGTTATTTCTACCCTTTCTTGAATTGGATAAGTCATTATTCAGTATTTATCACTAGGTAGGTAACTGAACAGTTTGAAATGAAAGAAAGTTTTTCTAAGGCATACGATAACACTGACTGACGCCAAATGTTCTTGCTCGTATCCATGATGGCATGATTATAATTTTTGGCCGTGAATTCCATTATTATCAGTACTAAGTTGTCGAATTTTATTATAAAGTCAAATAGCCTCACAACGATTGAAAACAACAAGATAACAAAAGTTACTAAAAAGTTCATGGGAAATCTATAAATTAAAACAAAACGTGGGTCCATTTAAAACTCTAAAGTGTAACATCTTATTTTTGGATCACCCTGTAAAATATACTACAGTATATTCAGATAAGAGATAGACCGGACATAAACAAGACCACGTGATCATCGAACGCTGTAACATTCGGCAGGGACGTATTAAGAGTCACGCAGTACATATTTTAGATATTAGATGCTGCTTTGCGTAACTTTGTAGTAAATTAGCACAATTCGATGTGTATACGATTGGTGATGGATATAGGATCATGTGCGGATGGGGTAAGAAATATATAATGACGTAAATATACATAAGGGTTTCAAAATTTTCGCTTCGATTTCCAGCTTCGGATGCCGCCTGATGTTTGGTGAAATACAGTCGAATATAATCTCAAAATGGCGTTTAAATTAGCCTAAATTAAAAATAATCGTATATCTCTTAAAATTGCTTTTAGAATATTGATTAGTATATTTTTTGATTTCTAGGTAAATATGTAACCAAATTAAAACGTTCAAAACGTAAAAAAATGTGCATGGTTGAACATTGTCAGAAAGTAGATTCTTGAATAGGTTTTGCCAAAATGGGTTCAAAAATGTCAATAATTAATTAAAAAATACAGTAGCTTTATAATTACTTATAACTTACCGAATTTGATGAACGACATCTTTTATTGGAAAGATGAGCTTGATGAGCTTTCATCATCGCTACTGCCTGAAGCACCAACGTCAATAATGAATGGCTCGACTTGTTCCTCTAAAATATTGTCCAGTTCCCACATTCTCTTTTCAACTTTGTCTTTCACGTGCTTAATACAGTTTTCCCATTTTTGCGCTGTTATTAATTCTAGTGCTTCTTTGAAAAGTCCTTTGAGGTCACAAAATTTAAAAGTTGTATTGTGCTTAGCTATATAATTTTTAACCTCTGCCCATATGAGCTCAATGGGATTGAGCTCGCAATGGTATGGAGGTAAACGGAGCACAGTTTTATTTTGACTTGCTGCCATTTCGTCAATGGCGTATTTTTGATATTCCGCCTTGTGATCCTTGACAATTCTTAATAATTGTACTTTCAGCATTGCTTCTTCAAAGTTGATATTTTTCGAGCGGAGCCAATTTTGAACATCAACTTTCCTTGAAGCCGTTGTTGGGACCTTCTCCATTCTTCGAGAATGATAAGGCGCATTATTCAACACAATTACTGCGTTTTCCTCTAAGTTCGGTAAAATTTTTGAAAACCACTGTTCAAACGATTCGCCATTCATTTCCTCGTAGTAATCTCCAGTTTTCTTAGACTCAAAGCACCACAGACCGTCAACAACAAATCCATCCTCACTGCCAATATGGCAGATAATGAGCCTTTTCCCTTTACCTGGAAATCGAAGTACTAACTGGTGTAGATTTATTTCAATAAGCGAACCTTTTTCAAATGTTTTCATCACATTCAGCGAAAAAACATTGAGACTTGAGTATCAGATTGCTATAATTGGGATTATTTAGTCATATTGAAAGAAAGAATATTGAACGTCGTATGATTACTCAGCGCTTCACAATTTAATTTAAAGTTATAAACCTTTAAAAAATGAATGATCAGGAACCTGAAATACGCGCAAATATTAATATTAGCAAATTATAACTTTATAAAGCTTAAAGTATGAATTAAAATGATTACAAATATTAGGAACGGTACACAATATAAAACTTAGTAACTTTTTTTAAGTTTATAATATTCGACATATTTTAAGATTATATTAAAAAATTATTGAAATATCGAAAACACATAAAAACATGGCTTAAAAAAGTTCTAACAAATGAAAATGACAATAAAACATCCACGCATTTTATCGAAAGTTATAAAAGTTTTGTTACTTGTAATATGTTTTATCTGCCCCCTGGAATTAATGTTTAGAACCTTGTTCCCAAGGTTTGAAAAACATCCGATTGTTGTTTATTACTCGTATCTACCTGCTGGATTTTTTAATCCGGTGGACAGTCCATCTAGAAAGGCCCTCCTGAATGAAGTTACAGAATCATCAACCCATACTTTACTTTTAGTGTGTCCTGCGTTTACCCACGTTTCATCAAGGTAATAAATCTTCCTGTTTTGATTTCTATATTTCCCAATTTTTTTTAAATAATCCCTCCTCCATAGCACAATTTCTTCTCTATCCAGTAGTAAACTATTACGACCCCGTTTTTTCCATTTGAAATTTAAATGCTTCAGTAACGCATGGAAAGTTGATCGTTTGAAATTTGGCAACGTTGTATCTCCATTTACCTCCTGCAGTACTTTATCTATAGTAGGTATTTCATTCCTAAAGAAGAATTCATGCACTTTCCTCCTAATCGCATGCTTATCAGCTTCATCCAATGATTTAACAATACTTTTGCGATGTTTACTGGTCATTGGCTCAGAAAAGGTGTGATTTTTTTTGTATTGTCTTAACACATTAAACACTGATGCGCGACACACCCCAACTTTGTGAGAAACCTTCACAACAATTTCTTTGATGGTTGATGCCTCGTTCTCCTCGCGATAGATCTTATATATATTCAAAATGACCTCTTTCATTTCTGCACTCAGGTGTCTTTTTTTAGAGCGTTTCCTAGGTGGACTACAGGAGTTTACAACTTCATCGGCAGTATCTGTACTACTGGGCATTTTGCGCAAGCAGTTGATAACAATAACAATCAATAACAAGGTATAACAATAACAACGACAAACTCAACAACTTAATAAGATAACAAGCGAAAACGTCCAAAGAAATATCAAATTGCAATGATGCACACGACATACGTAACACGTCTGAACCTGAATGTGACTCTGCCTTGATACGACTGCTCTGCCGCTCGGCATAGGCATTTAATTGCGAATTGACCAATGAGGGCTCCTGTTTTACGTCGAGACGGCGGCGTTAGCGTGAAAATCACCCGAACCTTTTGTTTACATCCGATCTATCTCTTATCTGAATATACTGTAAGGAAGTCACAAATGCGGGTGCGACCTTTTCGTTGGGCCACCAAGCGTAGTTAAAATATTTTTGCTACTTCCAGGTAACGAAGTCTGCCATCTAGAAGACGGCGCCTACTTTGGAGAAATAGCGATGATCTTCGACGAGCTCCGCGTTGAAACAGTGGTCGCTGTAGCTCCGTGCGAGTTGTTCATCTTGAACCGAAGCGACTTCGTAGAGATTATCCACCCTTACCCTCGAGTCTTGGAGGAGATCAGGCAGCAAGCTAGGAAGAAAATCTCAGCTACGGGATTGGAAAGCGTAGAACCACCTAAAAAGCAACGATCTAATTCGTCGATTCTTTAGCTTGTTGTTAGGTATTTTCACGTATAATATATGTGTTATAAGCTTTTACGAGGTGTTTTATTTATTCCTCTTCACAGCTGCTGTTCCAGAAAAAGCGGTAATATTTCTAGGGTAGAAAAAACATCCAAAAATAAAAAAAGTTCATATGACCATAGATCCTGAAATGTCTCATTCCGAAGATGCGGGCAGTTGTAAATTTATAAGCAGCCGATGATGCTGAATAAGGGCTTTTGCCCGAATAGGTTGTGTTTGGAAGCTAGACATTTTTTTGAAAGCGTGTCGCAGCCGTTCTTTTCATTGTTTATATTTTTTATTGTAAAGAAATGACAAAAAGTATAAAGTACAATAAAAAGAGTAACAAGGCAGTTGACATGAAAATTGCCAGCGAAGTGCCAAAAACGTACCTGACCTCCAATAAAGTATAGATACATAAATGATTCACTGATCAACAGCCAAAAAATATCCTAAATAAAATCAACAAAATATTACTATTTTTAATGTGCTAAAACCGTAATGAAACTTATTTTTTCAATATTAGTTCAAGTTTTAGAGATACGGTAATTATATGTGTTCCTGCTGTGACAGTGTTAATATACTGTAATTCACAAGAATGCACGTGCTACATTTTTATATTCGGCAAGGAAAGATGGTGTAATCGGCATGATTGTGTTACGTTATACATACGTGTACATTATATTGTTTTATATTAGCCATTTTTTCCTCAGTTGGCTGACAGCGTTCATGCAAGATGTCTCGAAAGTGTGTAAACAATCCAGATCAGTTTTGTTACGTGTGTGGTGATGTGACTTTTGCGTCTCAGAGACGGTCTATTACTCCACTAATATCAGCTTTATTTCGGTTGTAAACTAGGTGATCAAGACAAACAGTGGGCACCCCACATCTGCTGTAATACATGTGCTTCAAGTCTGAGGAGCTGGTTAAATGGCAAAAAACGGTCTATGCGCTTTGCTGTCCCAATGGTTTGGAGAGAGCCTACAAATGATATTAATGATTGTTACTTTTGCATGGTACCTTGTGTTGGACAAGCCACAGGTATGTCCAAGAAAAAAAAAATCGGTTATTAACTACCCAAACATACCATCTGCGATGAGACCTGTGCCTCACAGTGACGAAAGTCCTATTCCAAAACCCCCAGAATCCTACACTTGCGAATCAGAAAACGAATCAGATCATGGCGATCGAGTGATTCGTCAGGAAGAAGATATGCCATCAACGTCAAGAGATCCTGATTTTATACCGAGCACGTCATGCCATCAACCGCACAAAATAACACAGTCAGAATTAAATGATGTTGTAAGAGATTTAGAACTTCCAAGATGTAAGGCAGAGTTACTTGGATCAAGACTGCAGCAGTGGAACTTGTTAGAAGACGATGTTTCGGTATGTGTTTTTCGTAAACGCCACAAAGACTTAGAACCATTTTTCAATATCGAGAATAACTTGGTTTTCTGCAGTAACATTAACGGCTTACTGGCGGCTTTAAATATAAACTATAACCCAGAAGAATGGAGATTGTTTATAGACAGTTCAACATTGAGTTTAAAGGCAGTGTTATTGCATATTGAAAATATTTTACCATCTCTTCCTGTAGGGTATGCAGTTTACGTGAAAGAATCATATGACAATATGAAGTACCTAGTGACATGCATAAAATACGATGAGCACTAATGGCATATTTGTGGCGATTTGAAAGTTGTTGCACTTTTACTTGGACTGCAGCTAGGCTACACAAAGTTTTGCTGTTTTTTGTGTGAATGGGACAGTCGGGCAAAGGCACTTCATTACACCAAACAAAACTGGCCTGTTCGTCAATTCCTAGAGCCAGGTCAAAAAAATGTACAGCATATGCCATTAGTAGATTCGAAAAAAAATTTATTACCACCACTGCATATCAAGTTGGGCCTAATGAAAAACTTTGTCAAGGCATTAGATAGAGATGGGTCAGCTTTTCAATACCTGCGTCAGAAATTTCCAAGACTAAGTGAGGCAAAGGTTAAAGAAGGTACTTTTGTTGGGCCACAGATTCGAAATATTTTGAAAGATACACAGTTTGAAAACACTTTAACAGGTATTGAAAAAACTGCTTGGAATGATTTCCGTCTGGTGGTCACTAATTTCTTGGGAAATAGAAAAGATGACAACTATAAAACCCTTGTCAAAAATATGCTGTCATCGTATCAAAAGATGGGCTGTAATATGTCTCTTAAGATACATTTCGTACACTCACACCTGGACTTTTTTCCTGACAATTGCGGAGCAGTGTATTTATGTTGAGAATAATTGCTTTTTGATAAAGCGTGTAAATCTCCAGAGTACGGCGCTGTAAGTTAATTAGCTAGAGGTCAACTTACAGGCTTTACGAATATCTTCTGTTTCCATAAAATTATAAATCACACGTTTCGTGGATAGAAAGCCTTTCCAGCTCTTAAAAACCCTAAGACCCAGCTGTCAACGCCTATACAAGATCGAATTCAAAATGACCACCGTATTGTAACTAGAATGAATGGTACTACTAGCGCCATCTGTTGAGAATCGCGTCGGGGACTCTCCTTCGGTGCAAGACTGACCCCGAAGGTTCTCGAATTACCGACTACCTGCGATACGGAATATACAGGGTGTTTCAGTTTATTGTTGCATAACTTTAAGATTCGATAGACCTTTTAAAATTAATGCATAAAGTCTATATAAACATGGGTCGAAAAATGCGTGCCTTCCGAAATACAGGGTGTTTAAATTTACTTTCTTCAAATAGTTTGATTTTTAATATTTCGAACAATATTTGATGTATAACAGTGAAGATTGGTATACAAGGGTTTTTTGGTACGACAAAACGAACCATGGGCATAGTTTTACTGTAGCCGCTAGAGGGCGCTCTCTACTGTACCTGTAGTGGATTGAAATGACCGAAAAATTTTTCTTAGTGCAATTTTTTGCTTTTTGAATAAAAATCTCATTCTTCGTACTTTTCAACATGAAAAAGCTCTCTTGTGAATTTTCGTTATAGTTAGCCGTTTTTGAGATATTTCGATTTTTAAAGTTCGATGCATTTTTAATTATTTATGGGAAAATAATATTTTTTTACATTTTCGATTTGGGCATTACAAGTAATTAAGATGATCGTTTAGATTGTGTTTTTAAACACAGCAATAATTCCTAACTCCAAAAAACAATGTTAATTTGTTTAATTTTCCAATATTATTTTTTACAAATTAATTGAATATTGGATGCTATTGGATAGTTAGGACAAACATACAAAATCTAAAGTAGTTGCTCGAAATGTAAACCCAATTGTTCAATACACAATTCACATCTACGAATGATCGAACGTGGTATAGCATTATTCAAATAAGGCCTTATTTCATCACATGCATTCCTGATTCTGTCTATTAGCATATCTCTTGTGGTTACGGGAGTCTGGTACACTTTTTCTTTTAGAAATCCCCACACAAAGAAATCTAATGGATTTAGGTCAGGGGATCGTGGAGGCCAGGCGACTGGTCCTACACGGCCGATCCATCTTTCTGGATAATTTTCGTCCAGCCAGTTTCTAACTATTCTCGAATAATGAGCTCTACAACCATCAAGCTGGAATCAGGCCAATCTTCTTAAATCTAACATAACATCATCCCACGATTACGGTAGATACCAATACACACGTTCACACTAAATTCATGCTGAAAATTTCTTTCCCGAACTGCATGCGGATTTTCAAGAGACCAAATATGTTGGTTATGAAAATTTACCACTCCACGTCTAGTGAAGCATGACTCATCTGTCCATAAAACGTCACTTAAAAACTCCCTATTATTATCAGTTCTATCAAGAATCCACTGACAAAATGTGATTCTTCGTTCTCCGTCCCCTGGCTGTAGTCCTTGCACAGGTTGCAAATGGTAAGGACGTCTATGGTCATTTCTAAGAACACGGTGAACATGGCTTGCTGAAATTCCTAAGGCACCAGAAACTCTCCTAACACTTGTGGTCGCATCTCTATCAAACTCACGCAGAATCATACGGGTAAATCTGCGCTGACGAACATTTATGTTTTGATCCCTTTGGAGATTTCCAAAACCATTTTCAATTATTTGGCGATGCACTCTTACAAATACTGAGCGAGTTGGATGTCGTCTGTTTGGAAATCTTCGTGCGTATTCTCTGGCTGCTTCTGCTGCGTTTCCATTTACAAAGCCATACACAAAATGGCATTTTTATGAAACTTACAAAAAAAACAGGTAAAAGAAACTAAATTTCGTGCATTCACAATTGCAAAAAAACGTTCCAGGTTTCAACAGACAACAAAACTAACTGTCAACTAATTGAGGTTTAACCTTATTCTGCTTTCAATTTCAAAAATATTCGCAGGCACAGCCTACTTCTAAAAATTATCGAGATACTGACTTTTTAACGTTATTTTATCATAAATAATTAAAAATGCATCGAACCTTAAATTTCGAAATATCCCACAAACGGCTAACTATAACGAAAATTTACAAGAGAGCTCTTTTATGTTGAAAAGTGCGAAGAATCAGTTTTTTTATTCAAAAAGCAAAAAATTGCACTAAGAAAAATTTTTCGGTCATTTTAATACACTACAGATACAGTAGAGAGCGCCCTCTAGCGGCTACAGTAAAACTATGCCCATGGTTGGTTTTGTCGTACCAAAAAACCCTTGTATACCAATTTTCACTGTTATACATCAAATATTGTTGGAAATATTTAAAAAAAACTATTTTAGAAGGTAAATTTAAACACCCTGTATTTCGGAAGGCACGCATTTTTCGACCCATGTTTATATAGACTTTATGCATTAATTTTAAAAGTTCTATCGAATCTTGAAGTTATGCAACATAATAATTCGTAAATAAGTAGTCAGACATAAACAGTGCTGTACGTAAATGTCCTATCCAGTTAAGTTAAAGTTAGTTGTATTGAGTTTTAAACAAATTAGTGCATTTCTTTTTGTGGAGTCGTTTTAATTCACGCCCAAAAGAACCCAGAAAAACGCTACAGTATATACAGAACTACTTCGAAAACAATGATACTGTCAAAAAAAAAGTTTATATGCCTCTTTATCTGACCTGATCTTCAACGGTACATATCGAATACAAATTCTATATTTTGTTTCAGGCATCTTCCTGGCTCTACTGATCTTCCTGTCAGTAGCTGGTAACATCCTAGTGTGCGTGGCGATCTACACAGATCGAGGTCTACGAAGAATAGGCAACCTGTTTTTGGCCTCTTTGGCCATCGCCGACCTCTTCGTCGCCTCTCTGGTGATGACCTTCGCTGGAGTCAACGACATCTTAGGTAAGAACAGCTGGTTATCCAATTAGAAAAAAGATTCACCAGTCTTTTCCAGACCACGAAGCATGCGAATAGTGTCTCGTCATGATACATGTAAAATTGTGTGAAAGCCGTGACACACATTTGTGCTTTTTTGTTTCAGGTTACTGGATCTTTGGGGCTCAATTCTGTGACACGTGGGTGGCATTCGACGTTATGTGCTCAACAGCTAGTATACTCAACCTATGCGCCATCTCCTTAGATAGATATATACACATTAAGGATCCACTCAGGTAAAATGTAAAAACATTTGCATCCCTTTTTGTCAAAAAAAACGTTCGTAAGGTGTTGGTCAATGGCGTCAATGTACACTAAGTGACATATAAATCCGAACACCCAGTTTAAATGGTTTTATTTTAATAAAATTTTGTATAAGTACTTAATGAAGCATAATAAGTAAATGATAAAAATTTCAAAATGATTGCACAGCTTTAAAGCCCTTTGACCTTTAATAATGTGTGGATGCACCGTGATGTGCTACGCATTCTCCAACGCGCCTAGGCATGCTTCTGATCAGGTGGTCAATGTCCTCCTGTGGTATCTCATACCAGGCAACCACCAACTCCTCTCGAAGTGCTTCTAGAGTCTGAGGAGGACGTTGCAAATTGAGCAATCTCCTACCCATCATATCCCACACGTGCTCAATTGGGGATAAGTCGGGAGATCTTGGTGGCCATGGTAACAATGTGACATCATTATGTTGAAAGAAGTCTATTGTGACTCTTGCAACATGTGGTCGGGCATTATCTTGTTGGAAAGATGGATCTGCTAGGGTGTCAAGATAGGGTGAAAGATGGGGTTCTAGAGCTTCGTGGATATAACGCTGTGCGTTCATGTTACCTCCGATGAAGATTAAAGGTGACCTGGAACCATAAGCTATAGCACCCCAAACCATAACTCCAACAGTGTGATGAACATGTCTTTCAACAAAAAACTGGAAACTCCTTTCACCACGTCGCCTTCTAACCCTGGCACGACCATCGTGCATGCCTAAACAAAATCGAGACTCGTCACTAAAGACAATACTGTTCCATTCCTGATCCCAGAGTGACCGTTGTCTGCACCACTCAAGGCGATTACATCGGTGTTCTCGAGTTAAAGGGAGGACCCAGTGTGGCCGGTATGAAAAGAAGCCAAAACTTCTCATTCGTCGGTAAACACTTCGCATGCCAATAGGCCTTCCGTGTTCTGCAAATCATTCATTTGCAATGGACCTGGTAGTGGAGAAACGGTCCCTTAAGGCCAATAATCTTAGGCGGCGATCTTCACGGTCTGTTGTTCTACGGCGGCGTCCAGTGCCCCTTGCTCTTTGCGTGCGGCCTTCTCGAAGCCATGCCTGACAACACCTAACCACAGTGTCTACACTTCTTTGCACTCTAACTGCAATTGCCCGAAAAGAATGTCCAGCTTCCCGAAGTCCCACTATACGGCCCCTATCAAACTCACTAAGTTGACGAAATCGTACAGGTCTCCGTACTCTAGGCATCGTAACCGATCGTAAAGGATGTCAGGAACCAAAATCCGCCAACGTTGATTCTTTACTGCGGCTGAAAAATTCATTTTTAGAGCGTTAGTGAATTAAAAAAAAAACAGTATAAAAACCGGAATGTCCAACTGATAAGGCTGAAAATTTTTTCACTTGTTATTTACAGTAAGATAAATACATTCACCAACTTTTATTAAAATAAAACCATTTAAACTGGGTGTTCGGATTTATTTGTGGCTTAGTATATCTTCAGAAATGAGGTCAAGGAACTGAAGTAGAGGAGGAGGGTGGTATTTTCTAGGATTTTATTATAAACTCAAATAGCTTCAAAACGATCGAAGATAGGTATAAACTTCATTGCAGAAAAAAGTTCATGGAAAATCTAAAAATTAAAAAAAAAATGTGGTTTCCACCTAAAAATCTAAAGTGAAACGCAGTTGGACCACCCTATATTGTATGGCTGTAGATGAAAAAACGTCTCCCTAGAAATCAAAATTGACGTGTCCAATCGTTTTTCCCAAAATATAGAGTCACAAATGGAGTGCGACCTTTTCGCTTCCTAGATCCATAATCTATTTTTTAAAGGTTGTTATTCGGAATTGTGGAACTTCTTGATCAGTATTTCAATGTGAGAAACGCCTACCGAGTCGCTCTACTTGCGCGGATCAGATTCGCTTGAAATGTAAATCTACCGAGATTTTCATGAACTAGTGTCAAGTTTTTCGTTTACACTGAACTGCACTCACTGTTAAAGCGTGCTGTTAGTTTTCTATTAAACGCATTTAGTATTCTGAAACTTCACGAAAGACCTTAAGAATGCATTGCACCCCTTTTTTATCCGAAAGAGCCGTAAAGAAGTTTGGACATTTGAATTTCAAATCACGAAGATTGGTTGGAGATAGGAACGGTTGGTGGAAGAAACTTTGGTCCTCAACAAATATCTTGAGTTTTTAGGGCGTAATACAATCCCGAGTTATAAATTAACCCCCCTCCAGCTCTTATATGACCTTCTAGAAGAAAAAGTGTAATATAAACGTTATAGGGTCTAATATGAAGTTTTTCACGAAGTGGTTTTTTGTAGATAAAGTATCTCAGAAAAGTGCTAACGAATGAAGTTGTATTTTTTTAAATAGATCACCCTGTATATTTTCAAAGAGAATGATAGTCCTTTTTTTCAGAAAAACAGAAATTCCTAGGTAGGCCTTGAAATTATCAGTCACTTGTCTAGCCTACCAAATTTATACCAAAATCACTTCTATTTTTTCCTAACTTTATTTGAGGTGAGATTTCAAAATAAGTTGCATGTTGTCACTGTTACTTATTATCGTCTACCAAGATGGCGTAGTCAAGTTTTCAATTCGACATTTTGTCTTTCGACTTCCATCACTAACTTTGTTTTTCGTATGGGCGCTATATTGGAATTTTGTACATTTAATTGGACATCTCAGTATCAAATTCAGTTAGTTGGCCATCAATTGTTGACGGATGAAAAGTATAACGAAATTAAAAGGTATCATGAAACCGAACACAAAATGAAATTTTTATTAATGGTCATAACAATAATATACTAAGTGACATATAAATCCGAACACCCAGTTTAAATGGTTTTATTTTAATAAAATTTTGTATAAGTACTTAATGAAGCATAATAAGTAAATGATGTGATGGTGATGTTATACTAACTATTTCTATAAAGTATCCACACACTTCTAAAACTTGACACACCCACACATTTTTTCGAAATGAAAGATTCAACACTTTTAAGACTTTCAAACTATTGCAAGTCCCTTCACTGCTATCATCTATAAACTTAACTATACCACTACAAACTTTCAGAAGAGCCGTTGAAATATTATATGCTAAAATCTTGTGAGCAGCTCATAATGGCTCCAACGTAACAAGTTGGAAATGCTGTTTCCACCTGCGTTTTAGAACGTACGGTCTAATTTTCAGTAACGAATCAACGAATCACATTATCCAACATCAGCAATTAACCTCACGTGCCTCAACTGTCATGCAGTTGACGGGATCGCACGTCCCACGTGAATTGTTGCTGGCCCGAAATGGGAATTCGTACTAAATTGCTGTTTAACCGCTTCATATGCCCCGATTTCGGGGATGAATGGTTTCACGGTCTGCGGCACATCGAAAAGTACTTGCTGGTTGCGTTAATCACGAGACAGATGGTAGATTTAAACAATCCTCTGAATACGTGTAGGTCATATATACCGGAAGTACAGTGACAATGTTTCCCTGTAATTATTTATAAGATCAAAAGAGAATTGTCATTTTAAAATTCAAATTGATCCTCTCCTCTAGCTCAGAGTTGAATTTGTGAACCTTCCTTGAGGATTGAGGCTGTCTTGGAAACAATGACGTTCAAGAAAGGGCTTAAATTTTCATTTCATAGAGGGCTGTGACATTTGTCATCACAAACTGCCATCGATGTCAGAAAGATTTTTCATTGCTGGCCGAATCAGTATCATCAATAAATAAGGTAAACCATAAAGGTCTAAGGTTTGTACCCTGAGGCACTCCCGACTTAGTTACATACTGGTACGGCTTGGAGCCATTGAAAGTAACATATTGCGTCCGTCCATAAAGATAACTGTGATTGCTAAAGCTGATGAATGAAATGCTTAATGAGATACCCTGTTGATCGCTTTAGCAAAATCAGTATATACTAGATCCAGTTGACCTTGCCGATCGGCACATTCAATAGCGAACTGAGTGGAGATTGCTAAATGTGTGGATCTCTTATTAAAAAATTCAAGCTGAAAATTAGGCAAGGTCTATGAATTGCGGAGTAAATTCTATTATGCAATACGATCTCCAGCAATTTGGAGAAATTTGACAATTTGAACACCGCTCTATAGTCTTCAATATCAAATGAAGAATTGACAGGACCCAGGTCCCGAATAATTATGGTCACTGAGTGGCGCTGGCATCGCGCACGCAGTATACACGAATACCGATATAAATTTCAATACCGTTCAGAACTGTAAAAATGAATGCATATGAGGATATATCAATCACTTTTTCGCCTGGTTCCCGTAATATTCCCAAGAGGTGAAATGGGAAGCTGAGGCTAACTGACCGTGTTCGATTCCGAAGATTCCTAAGGTTCCCAAGATTCTTAAGATTCCTAAGATTCCTAAGTTTCCTGACATTCCTAAGATTCCTGAGATTCCTAATATTTCTAAGATTCCTAAGATTCCTAGGATTCCTAAACTGCCTTAGCTTCCTAATATTCCTAGGTTTCTAAGATTCCTCACATTCTTAACATAACAAAAATTCCCAAGATTCATAAGATTCCTAATATTCATAAGATTCCTAAGATTCCTAGGTTCCTAAGATTCCTAGGTTCCTAAGATTCCTAGGTTCCTAAGATTCCTAATATTCTTAACATACCTAAAATTCCTAAGATTCATAAGATTCGTAATATTCCTAAGATTCCTAAGGTTCCTAAGGTACCTCAGATTCTTGAGGTTCCTAAGATTCCTAAGATTCTTCAGATTCACAAGATTCACAAGATTCACAAGATTCACAAGATTCACAAGATTCCTAAGATTCTTAAGATTCCTAAGATTCTTAAGATTCTTAAGATTCTTAAAATTCTTAAGATTCCTAAGATTCTTAATATTTTTAAGATTTATAAGATTCTTAGGATTCTTAAGATTCTTAAGATTCCTAAGATTCTTAAGATTCCTAAGATTCCTAAGATTCCTAAAATTCCTTAGATTCCTAAGATTCCTAAGATTCCTTAGATTCCTTAGATTCCTAGGATTCCTAAGATTCCTAAGATTCCTAAGTTTCTTCAGATTCCCAAGATTCTTAAGATTCTTAAAATTCTTAAGATTCCTAAGATTCTTAATATTTTTAAGATTCTTAAGATTCTTAGGATTCTTAAGATTCTTAAGATTCCTAAGATTCCTAAGATTCTTAAGATTCCTAAGATTCCTAATATTCCTAAGATTCCCAAGACTCCTAAGATTCCTAAGATTCTTCAGATTCCCAAGATTCACAAGATTCACAAGATTCCTAAGATTCTTAAGATTCCTAAGATTCTTATTATTTTTAAGATTCTTAAGATTCTTAAGATTCTTAAGATTCTTAAGATTTTTAAGATTCTTAAGATTCTTAAGATTCTTAGGATTCTTAGGATTCTTAAGTTTCTTAAGATTTCTAAGATTCCTAAGATTCCTAAGATTCCTAAGATTCCTAAGGTTCCTAAGATTCCTTAGATTCCTAGGATTCCTAAGATTCCTAAGATTCCTAAGATTCCTAAGATTCCTAATATTCTTAACATACCTAAAATTCCTAAGATTCATAAGATTCCTAATATTCGTAAGATTCCTAGGTTCCTAAGATTCCTAGGTTCCAAAGATTCCTAATATTCTTAACATACCTAAAATTCCTAAGATTCATAAGATTCGTAATATTCCTAAGATTCCTAAGGTTCCTAAGGTACATCAGATTTTTAAGGTTCCTAAGATTCCTAAGGTTCCTAAGGTTCCTAAGATTCTTCAGATTCCTAAGATTCTTAAGATTCTTAAGATTCTTAAGATTTTTAAGATTCTTAAGATTCTTAAGATTCTTAAGATTCTTAAGATTCTTAAGATTCTTAAGATTCTTAAGATTCTTAAGATTCTTAAGATTCTTAAGATTCTTAAGATTCTTAAGATTCCTAAGATTATTAAGATTCTTAGGATTCTTAAGATTCTTAAGATTCCTAAGATTCCTAAGATTCCTAAGACTCTTAAGACTCCTAAGATTCCTAAGATTCCTAAGATTCCTAAGATTCGTAAGATTCGTAAGATTCCTAAGATTCCTTAGATTCCTAGGATTCCTAAGATTCCTAAGATTCCTAAGATTCCTAATATTCTTAACATACCTAAAATTCCTAAGATTCATAAGATTACTAAGATTCATAGGATTCCTAAGATTCCTAGGTTCCTAAGATTCCTAATATTCTTAACATACCTAAAATTCATAAGATTCGTAAGATTTCTAAGATTCCTGGGATTCCTAAAATTTCTAAGGTTGCTAAGATTCCTAAAATTCCCAAGATTCCTAAAATTCCTAATGTCTAAAATTCCGGCACGTCAAGATTGTTTAATGTTATATTGACACATTTTCCTTAAATAAAATTTTGAAACCGCTCTATAGCTGTCAATATCAAATCAAGGATTGACAGGTCCCGAGTTTCGAATGATTATGGTCACTAGTCGGCGCTGTCATCGCGCACACAGGATATGCGAAGACCGATATGAATTGAAGTACTATTCAGAACTGTAAAAATGATACGCATATTAGGATATATCAATCACTTTTCCACCTTTTTTCCATAATATTCCCAAAAGGTCAAATGGGAAGCTGAAGCTAACTGACCGAGTTACAAACATATTTCAGATATGTGCCGCTTCGATAGCAATTTGCTCCAAATTACAGTTTAAATACTTCACATTCTGAAAGCCAGAATGTATCGGGAAACTGCAAATTTTCCATACTAGGTTCTTGAATAACGAGTTTCAGTTATGAACATTCGCGCCAGATTTTGCAGATGTGAAATTATCAGGAAAGAAATTATGGCTCCTGATTACTGAAACTGTTAAGAGGAAGTTTATATTGGTGATTATTGCTTGGGTCTGAAACAATGTTAGCTTTATGTACAGTCTAAAGACCTTGATCAACTTCTAACTAGACTGGAAGAAAGAAACTATAAAATCTGTAGAATATTTCGTTCCAAGGCCTTGTCGGTCTTGTATTGAAAGTTTTGAGTTATGTATCAAACAAGATATACAAATGGAAGCTTCTAATCTCCCACATTTCTCTGGTCAATCGAAACCACATGTGATGAAAAACCTTCTTTAATTTAAACGTCTCAGACACAACGGTGACCTTTGTTCAGTGCAATGACAAAGTAATTGGCGCAATTGGCTAGAGAAATATGAGGGATTAGAAATTTTCGTTTATGACTCTTCGAAAATTCCACAAGATTCTTGATTACGGTTTTCATGTCCACACTGCGACAATTATGAGTTCGAATCTCGCAGGATGCGATAATTTTTTTTCACTTTATTCAAATTATTTGTCTGATTTTCATGAACAAGATTTGGCAATGATTTTGTTTGCAGATACGGCCGTTGGGTAACCCGTCGCGTCGCACTAATAACAATCGCTGCAATCTGGCTGCTGGCAGCGCTAATTTCGTTCGTGCCCATATCCCTGGGCCTTCATCGACCGCCCCAACCGCTCGTGTACAACGCTGGCGGTCAACATTACGCAACGTGTGCGCTCGACCTTACGCCCACATATGCAGTCGTCAGTAGCTGTATTTCGTTCTATGTGCCCTGCATCGTTATGTTAGGTAAGTCGTTTCATAATACCTTATATTCCTGAAATTCAAATACTCCTGAGATTCCTTGGATTCCTAGGATACCTAAGTTTCCCAAGATTCCTAAGGTTCCTACAGCTCCTAAGTTTCCTACCATTCTTAAGTTCCTGAGATTCCTAAATTCCTAAGATTTATAAGATTCCTAAAATTCCTAAGGTTCCTATGATTTCACAGATTACTAAGATTTCCAAGATTCCTAGGATCCTTACGATTTCTAAGAATCCTAAGATTGCTAGGATTCCTAAGACGCCTTAAACACCTAATATTCCCAAAATTCCTAGGATTCCTAAATTTTTTATAATTTTCAAGATTCCTGAGATTCCCAAAATTCCCAAAATTCCTTAGATTCCTAAGATTCCTAAGATTCCTAAGATTCCTAAGATTCCTAAGATTCCTAAGATTCCTAAAATTCCTAAGATTCCTAAGGTTCCTAAGATTCCCAAGATTCCTAAGATTCCTACGATACCTAAGATTGTTAAGATTCCTAAGTATCCTAAGATTCCTAAGGTTCCTAAGTTTTATAAGATTCCTAAGTTCCTAAGATTCATAAGATTCTTAACATTCCTAAAACTGCTCAGATTCCTAAGATTCCTAAAATTCTTAAGATTCATAAGGTTTCTGGATTCCTAAGATTCCTAAACTTCCTAAGAAGCTTATGATTCCTAAGATTTGTAAGATTCCTAAGGTGCCTAAGATTCCTAAGATTCCTGATATTCCTAAGACTCCTGAGATTCCTGAGATTCCTAAGATTCTTAAGATTCCTCAGCTTCCCAAAATTCTTAAGATTCCTAAGGTTCCTAGAGTTCCTAAGATTCCTTCATTTCCTAAAATGCTTATGATTCCTAAATTTACTAAGATTCTTATGATTCCATAGATTACTAAGATTCCTAGGATTCCTAGGATTTCTTAGATTCCTAAGATTTCTAAGATTCGTAAGATGCCTAAGATCTTAAAATTCTTAAGGTTCCTAAGATTCCTAAGATTTCTAAGGTTCCTAAGATTCTTAAGATTTATAAGATTCCTAAGATTCTAAGATTCCTAAGTTTCCTAAGATTCCTAAGGTTCCTAAGTTTTATAAGATTCCTAAGTTCCTAAGATTCATAAGATTCTTAACATTCCTAAAACTCCTCAGATTCCTAAGATTCCTAAAATTCTTAAGATTCATAAGGTTCCTGGATTCCTAAGATTCCTAAACTTCCTAAGAAGCTTATGAGTCCTAAATTTACTAAGATTCTTATGATTCCTAAGATTTCTAAGATTCCTAAGGTGCCGAAGATTCCTAAGATTCCTAAGATTCCTAAGATTCCTGAGATTCCTAAGATTCCAAAATTCTTAAGATTCCTTATATTCCTAAGATACCTAGTATTCCTTGGGTTCCTAGGATTCCTAGGATTTCTTAGATTCCTAAGATCTTAAAATTCTTACGGTTCCAAAGATTCCTAATATTCCTAAGATTCCTGAGGTTCCTAAGATTCCTAAGAATTCTAAGATTCTTAAGATTCCTAGGATTAATAATATCTCTAAGTTCATGAGTTCCTGAGATTATTGAGATTCCTAAGATTTCCGCATGCCTAAAATTTCTAAGGTTTTCCTTCAAGATTGTTTAATATTACATTGACAACTTTTTCTTAAACTGAATTTCTGTATCTGCCCTATGTGACATCGACCCGATTACTTTCGTATAACCTTATACATATGTATAACCTGTATAACCTTTTAACCTTATAATCTTAGTTCCTCTTTTACGGTTGTTACGAGAAACTTTTGTGCAAGTCCCATAGAATCACTGGAGAAGCTAAATGGAACCAGACTTGCGTTGTAATCGGAAAAGGGCGTAACGTCATGCACGCATCTCCGTCGAATTATGTCCACGCTCGTTTCAAGTTCACCGAGGCATCTTCCTTTTGTATTGACCTTTCAGATTCTCAATGAATGGGGCGTATTGTGTCCCCAACGTACACAGTGGTTGATCCCAAACCCCGAAAGACCGTAAACAACAACTAACTCTATCCTCTGCGAGTCTAAAGTGGATGCAAATATTTCAAGCGACGACATCTAATTTACTCTAACAATGGGTTGAGATTCAGGCGCTCTTAGTGGATAAGGTGATTAGCAATTTAGGAGGAAACGCAGTCGACAGATAGAAGAGATGGCTGAAATGGCATAGCGGGTTCTGAGGAGCATACAACGTCATCATATGTCTCACATCAGGAACATGCACCATTCAAGGTGCATACTAGACTAATTAGACCAGAATAGCTGATGTAAACAAGTTATGTGTCGTCTATAATATTTGTACATCTGGAAGGGTGCTCTCGAATCTCGCATGCGACATCCAGTAAGCCAGTAAACTACGGAAACATTATTTTGATGATTTTTTCCCGGATATCCAACGGTAACCTTAGGTAACCTTAATCATGGTCACCTTCAAAGTCATATGAAGGTCAAGTCGATTTTTGTATCCAGGAAACAGTCCTAAAGAACAAAAAGCCAGTTTATCAGGGGCTTACACAATTTTCTGAATCATCGAGAAACTAAGGTACACTTGTGATTGACCTTGGCGGTTGAATCCAAGGTCAAGTTCCCAAAATGATCAAGGACATATTCGACCGTAAAAGTTTCTCTATTTCCGTGTAGAGTCCAATTAAAAAGATAGTTGACATCCAAAAGACCTTGAAGATCAACTCTTGACCTCCTAAGGTTAAAATGCTAGAGTCGTGAAGACCATTTTTGGACGTGAAATATTTTGCACCCTTTTCATCTACAGAGTCAAAATGTTTTCCCGTTACTCAAAGGTGGGCCCTAGATTCGACCTGGACCATGACCTTTGAGGTCATTTGTAGGACAAGTCGAGTTGCTTAGATGGAGTTCCCATTGTTAACCCCGCAAATAGAAAGAGCGGAAAACTTAACGTTCCAATATGTTCTTGACCATTCTTAAATTCTAACCTCAGGAGGTCACGGTTAAGGTCAAACCCAAGTACAGTGGTATAACTTGAAAACCAGTAGTCGTAGAGGTAAAAACTACGGAGGCATTATTTTCATGATCTTTCCTCGAATATCCAACGGTAACCTTAGATCTGACCTTAATCATGGTGACTTTCAAAGTCATGTGAAGGTCGAGTCGATTTTTCTAGCCAGGGAAGAGTCCTGAAGGAACAGTGGAGCAAGTTTATTTGGGGCTTACACAGTTTTCTGAATCGTCAAGAAACTAAGGTACACTTGTGATTGACCTTGAAGGTCAAGTCCAAAGTCAAGTTCCAAAAATGGTCAATGGCATATTCGAACATAAAAATGTTCCCTTTTCTCTAATTCTGCGGTCAAAAGTGTAGGGTCCAATTAAAAAAAGAGTTGACCTCCAAATGACCTAGAAGGGCAACTCTTGACCTCCTAAGGTTGAAATGTTAGAGTCGTGAAGACCATATTTGGACGTGGAATATTTTCCGCTCCTTTCATCTACAGGGTCAAAATGTTTTCCCGTTACTCAAAGGTGGACCTTAGATTAGACCTTGACCTTGATTTTTAAGGTCATTTAAAGGTCAAGTCGAATTTTTTAGATGGAATCCCCATTGTTAACCCCGCAAATAGAAAGAGCGGAAAACTTAACGCTCCAATATGTTCTTAACCATTCTTAAATTATAACCTCAGGAGGTCACGGTTAAGGTCAAACCCAAGTACAGTGGTATAACTTGAAAACCAGTAGTCGTAGAGGTAAAACTACGGAGGCATTATTTTCATGATCTTTCCTCGAATATCCAACGGTAACCTTAGATCTGACCTTAATAATGGTGACTTTCAAATTCATGTGAAGGTCGAGTCGATTTTTCTAGCCAGGGAAGAGTCCTGAAGGAACAGTGGAGCAAGTTTATTTGGGGCTTACACAGTTTTCTGAATCGTCAAGAAACTAAGGTACACTTGTGATTGAAGGTCAAGTCCAAAGTCAAGTTCCAAAAATGATCAAGGGCTTATTCGAACATAAAAATTTTGCCTTTTCTCTAATTCCGCGGTCAAAAGTGTAGGGTCCAATTAAAAAAAGAGTTGACCTCCAAATGACCTAGAAGGTCAACTCTTGACCTCCTAAGGTTGAAATGTTAGAGTCGTGAAGACCATATTTGGACGAAGAATATTTTCCGCCCTTTTCATCTACAGGGTCAAAATGTTTTCCTGTTACTCAAAGGTGGGCCTTAGATTCGACCTTGACCATGATTTTTGAGGTCATTTGAAGGTCAAGTCGAGTTGCTTAGATAGAGTTCCCAACCCCGCAAATAGGTAGAGCGGAAAACTTTACGCTACAATATGTTCTTGACCATTCTCAAATTCTAACCTCAGGAGGTCATGGTTAAGGTCAAACCCAAGTACAGTGGTATAACTTGAAAACCAGTAGTCGTAGAGGTAAAACTACGGAGGCATTATTTTCATGATCTTTCCTCGAATATCCAACGGTAACCTTAGATCTGACCTTAGTCACGGTGACCTTCAAAGTCATTTGAAGGTCGAGTCGATTTTTCTAGCCAGGGAAGAGTCCTGAAGGAACAGTGAAGCCAGTTTATTTGGGGCTTACATAGTTTTCTGAATCGTCAAGAAACTAAGGTACACTTGGGATTGACCTTGACGGTCAAGTCCAAGGTCAAGTTCCAAAAATGATCAAGGGCTTATTCGAACATAAAAATTTTGCCTTTTCTCTAATTCCGCGGTCAAAAGTGTAGGGTCCAATTAAAAAAAGAGTTGACCTCCAAATGACCTAGAAGGTCAACTCTTGACCTCCTAAGGTTGAAATGTTAGAGTCGTGAAGACCATATTTGGACGAAGAATATTTTCCGCCCTTTTCATCTACAGGGTCAAAATGTTTTCCTGTTACTCAAAGGTGGGCCTTAGATTCGACCTTGACCATGATTTTTGAGGTCATTTGAAGGTCAAGTCGAGTTGCTTAGATAGAGTTCCCAACCCCGCAAATAGGTAGAGCGGAAAACTTTACGCTACAATATGTTCTTGACCATTCTCAAATTCTAACCTCAGGAGGTCATGGTTAAGGTCAAACCCAAGTACAGTGGTATAACTTGAAAACCAGTAGTCGTAGAGGTAAAACTACGGAGGCATTATTTTCATGATCTTTCCTCGAATATCCAACGGTAACCCTAGATCTGACCTTAGTCACGGTGACCTTCAAAGTCATTTGAAGGTCGAGTCGATTTTTCTAGCCAGGGAAGAGTCTTGAAGGAACAGTGAAACCAGTTTATTTGGAGCTTACACAGTTTCCTGAATTGTCAAGAAACTAAGGTACACTAGTGATTGACCTTGACGGTCATGTTCAAGGTCAAGTACCAAAAATGATCAAGGACATACTCGAACATAAAAATGTTCTCTTTTCTCTAATTCCGCGGTCAAAAGTGTAGGGTCCAATTAAAAAGAGAGTTGACCTCCTAATGACCTAGAAGGTTAACTCTTGACCTCCTAAGGTTGAAATGTTAGAGTCGTGAAGACCATATTTGGACGTGGAATATTTCCCGCCCTTTTCCTCTACAGGGTCAAAATGTTTTCCCGTTTCTCAAAGGTGGGCCTTAGATTAGACCTTGACCATGATTTTAAGGTCATTTAAAGGTCAAGTCGAATTTTTTAGATGGAATCCCCATTGTTAACCCCGCAAATAGAAAGAGCGGAAAACTTAACGCTCCAATATGTTCTTAACCATTCTTAAATTCTAACCTCAGGAGGTCACGGTTAAGGTCAAACCCAAGTACAGTGATATAACTTGAAAACCAGTAGTCGTAGAGGTAAAAACTACGGAGGCATTATTTTCATGATCTTTCCTCGAATATCCAACGGTAACCTTAGATCTGACCTTAATCATGGTGACTTTCAAAGTCATGTGAAGGTCGAGTCGATTTTTCTAGCCAGGGAAGAGTCCTGAAGGAACAGTGGAGCAAGTTTATTTGGGGCTTACACAGTTTTCTGAATCGTCAAGAAACTAAGGTACACTTGTGATTGACCTTGAAGGTCAAGTCCAAAGTCAAGTTCCAAAAATGGTCAATGGCATATTCGAACATAAAAATGTTCCCTTTTCTCTAATTCCGCAGTCAAAAGTGGGTCCAATTAAAAAAAGAGTTGACCTCCAAATGACCTAGAAGGTCAACTCTTGACCTCCTAAGGTCCTCCTACAGGGTCAAAATGTTTTCCCGTTACTCAAAGGTGGGCCTTAGATTCGATCTTGACCATGATTTTTAAGGTCATTTAAAGGTCAAGTCGAATTTTTTAGATGGAATCCTCATTGTTAACCCCGCAAATAGAAAGAGCGGAAAACTTAACGTTCCAATATGTTCTTGACCATTCTTAAATTCTAACCTCAGGAGGTCACGGTTAAGGTCAAACCCAAGTACAGTGGTATAACTTGAAAACCAGTAGTCGTAGAGGTAAAAACTACGGAGGCATTATTTTCATGATCTTTCCTCGAATATCCAACGGTAACCTTAGATCTGACCTTAATCATGGTGACTTTCAAAGTCATGTGAAGGCCGAGTCGATTTTTCTAGCCAGGGAAGAGTCCTGAAGGAACAGTGAAGCAAGTTTATTTGGGGCTTACACTGTTTTCTGAATCGTCAAGAAACTAAGGTACACTTGTGATTGACCTTGAAGATCAAGTCCAAAGTCAAGTTTCAAAAATGATCAAGGGCATATTCGAACATAAAAATTTTCCCTTTTCTCTAATTCCGCGGTCAAAAGTGTAGGGTCCAATTAAAAAAAGAATGACCTAGAAGGTCAACTCTTGACCTCATAAGGTTGAAATGTTATAGTCGTGAAGACCATATTTGGACGTGGAATATTTTCCGCCCTTTTCATCTACAGGGTCAAAATGTTTTCCCGTTACTCATAGGTGGGCCCTAGATTCGACATTGACCATGATCTTTGAGGTCATTTAAAGGTCAAGTCGAATTTTTTAGATGGAATCCCCATTGTTAACCCCGCAAATAGAAAGAGCGGAAAACTGAATGTTCCAATATGTTCTTGACCATTCTTAAATTCTAAACTCAGGAGGTCACGGTTAAGGTCAAACCCAAGTACAGTGGTATAACTTGAAAACCAGTAGTCGTAGAGGTAAAACTACGGAGGCATTATTTTCATGATCTTTCTCCGAATATCCAACGGTAACCTTAGATCTGACCTTAATCATGGTGACTTTCAAAGTCATGTGAAGGTCGAGTCGATTTTTCTAGCCAGGGAAGAGTCCTGAAGGAACAGTGGAGCAAGTTTATTTGGGGCTTACACAGTTTTCTGAATCGTCAAGAAACTAAGGTACACTTTTATTTGACCTTGACGGTCAACTCCAAGGTCGAGTTCCAAAAATGATCAAGGACATACTCGAACGTATAAGTGTTTCCTTTTTCTATTTCCGCGGTCAAAAGTATAGAGTCCAATTGAATAAAGATTTGACCTTCAAATCACCTTGACGGTCAACCCTTGACCTGCTAAGGTTGAAATGTTAGAGTCGTAAAGACCATATTTAGACGTAAAATATAATCTGCTCTTTTCATTTACAGGGACAAAATGGGGGGTGCCATTTAAACAAACCGACTTGACTTTCAAATGACCTTAATCGTCACGGTGTATGGTTGACGATGTGCAATTATTTGTTTTATACTGTTAACATCAAGAAGAGCCATGGGGTTAATTTCAGTTAGCTTTTGACACATTATGTTACGACGCAGAAGAAAATACACGTGGAGAAAGAAAATTCTGAAGAAAGTGCTAAAGCCCGAAGTCGTAAATAAAGGATTTCTATGCTTTTCTGCGATCCTTGTTTCATTATTTGTCAACTAAAGATTAAAATTGTTTTTTGATTATTGTAAAAATCTCAGAAATTGTTGATTTCCAATATAAATATTTTTCTTCGCAGGCATCTACTGCAGGTTATACTGTTACGCTCAAAAACACGTGCAGAACATCAGGGCGATCACCCGACCGATAGACCTGCCGCCGGACACGGCGATTTCGAAGAAAAAAAGCACCAAGAAACAAAAGAATAAAGCGCTGCACATCCATCTTCACAATCACCACAGCAGTCCATACCATGTGAGCGACCACAAAGCTGCTGTAACAGTCGGTGAGTATTCCAATTGCCGTCCGTCCACTGAGGCGATTGATCTGATTTTGCCCAAATGTGGATTTTTTTTGGAATCAATGGCAATAAGTCGAAAACTATTCGAAAAGAGATGGTTTAATGATAATGTTTCACCAATAAAAAGCAAATAAAAATATTTGACAATTTATCAAGGTCGATTTATAAACTCTGACGTTGCTGACCACTGCCGTAGCGTTGCCGTAACGCAGAACTTGAATCATACGCTTCACGTTAAACTGTTTATAAACAGGAACTCAGCAACGGTCTTTGGCAACGCTGACGCTAGGCTTGACGAAGTTTCAACTTTCTGCTGTAGCTCCCGATACAAACATGTCTGATATGACATACATGTTTGTCCGGAAAGTAATAGGACTGAGTCGATTTAAAAAAATTACAATTTTTTAAAAACTTTCAAAATAGGCTCCTTCTGCGTCAATGCAGCGCTGCCAGCGCGATTTCCAAGCATTGGATCAGGATATGTGTGTTACAAGTTTGGTCTTCAAATATACTAAGTGACATATAAATCCGAACACCCAGTTTAAATGGTTTTATTTTAATAAAATTTTGTACTTAATGAAGCATAATAAGTAAATGATAAACATTTCAAAATGATTGCACTGCTTTAAAGCCCTTTGACCTTTAATAATGTGTGGATGCACCCTGATGTGCTACGCATTCTCCAACGCGCCTAGGCATGCTTCTGATCAGGTGGTCAATGTCCTCTCATTCCAGGCAACCACCAACTCCTCTCGAAGTGCTTCTAGAGTCTGAGGAGGACGTTGCAAATTGAGCAATCTCCTACCCATCATATCCCACACGTGCTCAATTGGGGATAAGTCGGGAGATCTTGGTGGCCATGGTAACAATGTGACATCATTATGTTGAAAGAAGTCTATTGTGACTCTTGCAACATGTGGTCGGGCATTATCTTGTTGGAAAGTTGGATCTGCCAGGGTGTCACGATAGGGTAAAAGATGGGGTTCTAGAACTTCGTTACCTCTGATGAAGATTAAAGGTGACCTGGAACCATAAGCTATAGCACCCCAAACCATAACTCCAACAGTGTGATGAACATGTCTTTCAACAAAAAGCTGTGGATTCCTCCTTTCACCACGTCGCCTTCTAACCCTGGCACGACCATCGTGCATGCCTAAACAAAATCGAGACTCGTCACTAAAGACAATACTGTTCCATTCCTGATCCCAGAGTGACCGTTGTCTGCACCACTCAAGGCGATTACGTCGGTGTTCTCGAGTTAAAGGGAGGACCCAGTGTGGCCGGTATGAAAACAAGCCAAAACTTCTCATTCGTCGGTAAACACTTCGCATGCCAATAGGTCTTCCGTATTCTGCAAACCATTCATTTGCAATGGACCTGGTAGTGGAGAAACGGTCCCTTAAGGCCAATAATCTTAGGCGGCGATATTCACGGTCTGTTGTTCTACGGCGGCGTCCAGTGCCCCTTGCTCTTTGCGTACGGCCTTCTCGAAGCCATGCCTGACAACACCTAACCACAGTGTCTACACTTCTTTGCACTCTAACTGCAATTGCCCGAAAAGAAAGTCCAGCTTCCCGAAGTCCCACTATACGGCCCCTATCAAACTCACTAAGTTGACGAAATCGTACAGGTCTCCGTACTCTAGGCATCGTAACCGATCGTAAAGGATGTCAAGAACCAAAATCCGCCAACGTTGATTCTTTACTGCGGCTGCGGCTCATTTTTAGAGCGTTAGTGAATTAAAAAAAAGCAGTATAAAAACCGGAATGTCCAACTGATAAGGGTGAAAATTTTTTCACTTGTTATTTACAGTAAGATAAATACATTCACCAACTTTTATTAAAATAAAACCATTTAAACTGGGTGTTCGGATTTATATGCCACTTAGTATATGTGAAAAGTAATGCAATTTGGGGTTAGGTAATGCATCAGGCGTCATAACGATAAGAAGTTTATAAATCGATTTTAGCTAGTCTTTTCTTCCAGGCATAATAATGGGCGTCTTCCTGATCTGTTGGGTTCCGTTCTTCTGCATCAACATAGTCGCAGCGTTCTGCAAAACCTGCATCCCGGACATAACCTTCAAGATCCTGACGTGGTTGGGCTACTCCAACTCCGCGTTCAACCCCATCATCTACTCCATTTTCAACACGGAGTTCAGGGAAGCTTTTAAGAGAATACTGACGGCGCACTATCCGCCGTGCTGCAAGTGCGGATACCAATCGGTGTCCTTGAATAACGATAAATTTATCACCGACTATGGACTGTGTAAGTAGTATTTTTTCGAATATATGGAAGGTTTTAAAAAATTTTAGAACAGGTATATTTCCAAAATTATAAGTAGCTTGAAAGTCATACACATACACGCATTTTCACGCGTCACAGCAATTTGTTTATTGTAGAATTTCCACCTCTATTGAGGTTATGTAGGGCTGTGTAATTTGGAACGATATACGTTATTCAAAATATGACAATTCAAATCGAAATTTGAAAAACCGGGTCATCAAACTTTCTAAAATTTTCAGTTTCAGGATTTTAAAAATTTTCAAAATATTAAAAATTTGCAGTTTTGAAAATTTTGTAAATTGATAAAATTTTTTAATTTTTTTGAATGTTTTGAAATTTTAAAAATTTTCTAAATATTAAAAATTCGCAGTTTTGGAAATTTCAAAACATTCCAAAAAATTAAAAAATTTTATCAATTTACAAAATTTTCAAAACTGCAAATTTTTAATATTTTCAAAATTTTTAAAATCCTATACTGAAAATTCTAGAAAGTTTGATGACCCGGTTTTTCAAATTTTGATTTGGATTTCCATATTTTGAATAACGTATATCGTTCCAAATTCCACAGCGCTACATAACCTCAATAGAGGTGGAAATTCTACAATAAACAAACTGCTGTGGCGCGTGAAAATGCGTGTATGTATGCACAATTACATATTTTCTTTATTTAAGTAGCTGAAGTTTTAAGGCTCGCATATTTTAACACCAAGAAAAAATATCTAGATTGTCGTATCTCTAATAAATTTCGTATCTCCAATAAATCGGCTCAGTACGCTTTTTGTCGTATCTCTGTACACTTCGTACAGCAATGACAGTCACAAAACGAAAAGTGTTGGGCTCGTGGGAGATAATGGTTACCAGCTGAAAGTCTACCTAATCACACCTCTACCAAAATCCAGGCAATGTTGTCGAAAATCATTATTATGAAGCTCATGAGAAATGTAGTAGAAACATTAATTGGTGTTTGGAAACGTCGGCATATGGTAGTCGGTGTCGATTAGATAACGTTTTAACTACAATTGTTGCCACTGCTGTGCTAGCAAAATATGGCCGTGAATATGCTGGAGGATTTTCCTCCCTATCCAAAAGAACTCAATGGTCAAGAGCTGGATTACCTAATTTTGCAAGGAGACATTCCTCATGTACATATACATGCAGCTAATGTGAGCGCAACATGTCTTATAATACGCTTTTTCGATCGCTGAAACAGCAAAAGAAATTGTATATGAAATTCTTTCCGTCAGAGATACGCAGATCGTAACGGAAGTTTCAAATTTCAAGATAGCACAACAATCTAAACGTAGATTCGACTTTCAAATAAACAGGCATCGCGCACCTATTTTGGTGCACAAAATATTGTCATTTCCACTGTCTTTGTGCCATGGATAATAAACATAGAAACCGCATACACTTCACATTTGAAGAGAAAAAACATCCACTCACCGGTCTCGTTGTCTTCATTTTGCCGTTCACCCTTCGTCACTTTCAAAGTTAGATAGTTCACTTAGTTTTCTCAAACGATTAACGAACACTTATTATATCCACCCGCACCATTACCGCACAATCCGCGTCTTTTACAACAAAATCAAAAATTCGCATCTCACACCTGAAGTGCAACGTAAATCGTGATTCAAATATTAAAAACTGAAACTGAATAAGGCATATTTTCGTGCACACAAGAAGGACAGAAACAATTGAACGCATGTAGTGGACCAATGAGAATCCGGCTCGTCGGACGTTAGATTCCCTGGAAGTCCGTTAAGGTAGCCATACACGCTAGGGTCACCATACATGTGCAATTATTTTCCACAACTTTTTAGGACTTTCATTGTCCGTGGATATTTTTTGATGTTGTATCGTATGTACATACATTTGAATTCCTTTGGAATTTCAGGTATGGGGGAGGAGGTGGTTGGTATGCAAAAGCCTTGAACAATAGCGCAAAAGTCTTTACGATTGAGCAAGCAATGGATTTCTTACTATCAGCGACTGTCAAATCCAGTTATCCGGAAACGATCCCCCATTTGGTTTTTCATATTGAATGCTGAACATTTTGAGAATATTGAAAGCATAAAGAATTTTGGAAAGCGTGAAAATCTTGAGAATGTTGATTGTACTAAGAAAATTGAAATCTGAAAATGCTTCATATTTTGATATCCAGGAAAATTTCGAAAAGTAGGACAAACAAAAACGATAAAATTATTCAAGTGGACATATGTATACCAATATATATTGCATCCCACTTCATACGAATGTTTTAGGGTTGAAAATAGCTTATTAAACATCGGAGCACTCAGAATAATGGGCAACCAGACACTTTTTGAAAAAGACGCCATTTGAAGGTCATATTTGAAAGTTACTAACCATAATTTTTGACAGCAGATCTGTGTATAGCTCGAAATACTACATCAGAATTATAAAACCTACTGTAACGTCTGAAAAGAACACGAACACCCAGAATACCTGGCAACCATGGATTTTTTCAAATAAATAGTTTAGCATCAGTCTCATGATATCAAAGAAGCAATTTATGTTCAACCTAATATATGACCTATATAAAAAATGGTAGTTGCTATTTGAATTCACATATGACCTCCAAACGTCCTCTGAGTTCATTATCTAATTCTTATTTGAACCCAAGAATAAATTGCTTTTTTGATGTTCTGAAACTTTTTGTTACTCGCCAGTTTCCAAAGCATGTGTGGATATCGCGCAATTATCCAAAAGCGAACCCCTATTTTGTTGTTGATTTTAGAAAATATGAATAATGTGTACAATTCTTACGTTGTAATGCTAAACATTATGAACTTTAGCTAAAAATTATTATTATATGTTATACCCGTTGATTAAATAAATAAATAAAATTGAAGCTATGTACTAAAATTTTTTCCACTTTCAAAACACAATGAAGAATAAGCAACATGTGAGGCAAGTTACGGCCTGGTAGAATACCTAAGCCACTATTTACACTTGATAATAATGGAGGTTCTGTGAGACCTGGCGTCCTTTTTATGGGAGGGTTTCGGTGTAGGGCACTTCCATCTACTTTCTTGTTATTTTCTGTAGAACTCGAAGACCTATCATAGTTTTTCATTATTTCAGGTACGAAAACGCTGGTGATAAACGCACGACGCAACGGGTCATTCGGAGACTTCTCCAGCGAACGACTGAGCTTCGAATCAGTCCGACAGACCAGGGTGAACTCAGAAAAGGACATTATGGAAGATGTGAGCGCTATTTGACAGGAGTGTGACCATTTGCAGGACACCATGGTTTAGTTCTTGTTCATAGTACAATCGGAAGCAAAAATATTTGCGCACTGGATGTTGTCCCCATGTTAGGGAAATTTGGGAAACGTGACAACCGCGCAGATGTCGTGAGCGCCACTTGACAGGAGCGTGACCAGGTTTAGTTCACGTTCGTAGTACAATCGGGTGCAAAAGTATTTTCGCGATAGGCGTCGTCCCCATGTTAGGGAAATTTTGGAAATGAGGCGACAGGGGCGTGAGCTCTTGGAAAACAGGGTTTAGTTTATGTTCGTAGTTCGATCGGATGCAAAAGTACTTGCGTATTGGGCGTTTTCCCCATATTAGGGAAAATTTGGGAAATGTGGAAACCACGCAGATAACGTGAGCGCTACTTGACGGGAGTCTGACTAGCAACAAGACAAACAAAGCTTATTTCATGTTCGTAGTACAATCGGGTGCAAAAATATTTGCTCATTGAGCGTTGTCCACTTGTTAGGGAAATCTGGGAAACGAAACAATCGCGCAGATGTCGTGGACGCCACTAGACAGGAGTCTGACTAGCTACAAGACAAGGCTTCATGTTAGTTGTTGTTAGTTTATGTTAGTAGTACAATCGAGAGCAAACATTTTTGCGCATTGTCAGGGAACTTTGGAAAACGTGGCAACCGCGCTACCTGACAAGAGCGTGACTAGTTGTCAGACAACGTTTAGTTCATGTTTGTAGCACAATCGGGTGCAAAAATATTTACACATTGGACGTGGTCCCTTTGTTAAGGAAATTTTGGAACGTAGTTACCGCGCTGATGACATGAGCGTTACTTCACAGGAGCATGGCTAGTTACAAGACAATTCTCAGTTCATGTTTGAAGTACAATCGGGTGCAAAAAATTTTACGCATTGGGCCTTGTGCCCATGTTAGGGAAACTATGGAAATTTCGCAACCACGCAGATGACGTGACTTTCATTTGACACGAGCGTGAGTAGCTACAAGACAAGATTCAGTTCGCGTTCGTAGCACAATCTGGTGCAAAAGTATTTGCGCATTGGGCGTTTCCCCATATTAGGGAAAACTTGAGAAATGTAGCAACCGCGCAGATAACGTGAGCTCTACTTGACAGGAGTCTGACTAGCTACAAGTCAAGGCTTAGTTCATGTTCGTAGTTCAATCGAGAGCATTTTTCTCAAATTTTTGCGCATTGGACGTTGTGCTCATGTCAGGGAACTTTGGGAAACGTGTCAACCCGGCAGATGAGCGACATTTGACAGCAGCATGGCTACAAGACAAGGTTTCGTTCATGTTGCGTAGTACAATCGAGTGCAAAAATATTTGCGCATTGGGCGCTATCCCTATGTTAGGGAAATTTGGGAAAAGTCGCAATCGCTCACATGCTATGAGCGCCACTTGACTGGAGCGAGATTTCGTTCATGTTCGTAGTACAATCGGGTGCAAAAATATATTCTTTTCTGTCATTGAATATCCTGAGTGTACTTTCCGTGGAAGGTTGATGTTACGCTTAACATAAATTGTATGTGAACATCCAAATGTTGAAGAGTACACTCATCAATGGCAAAATGTAGCACTATCTCAATCTCATAAAAGTATATCAATTCTTTTTGAAGAAGCTCGGAATGCTTTTCCTTTGATTGGTAGGTTTCCCTAACATGAGGAAAATGCTACGCAATTTCCGTACTACTGAACAACTTCCCATGTGAGAATTATCGGTATCTGTATCATCACTTTTCTCATCGAAATATAATATAATTTGAGCATTTCACAAGTGAAGCATTGACAATCTTGTAAGTATGAATGACGAAAGCAGCGCATCTAGTCTCGAGAAGAATTATCAAATACGTTTTGTTTTAGCTTTCAAGTACCATCCAGCAGTTTGACGTTGAAAACATTTGATGCTGCATCGCAATATCCTTGCCTAGCTAGTTCGTAGGTTTTGTGAAAGTAAATATGGCTTAATTGTTCGATACGATTTAAAATGACACGCCTTTGTGTGACTGTCAACCTGTCAAAATCTTTTTCGCATTATTTTTCAGCTCTTCAGTGTAATTTGTAGTAATAGACATAACCTATAAATACTTGGTAATCATACAACCAGATGGTATGTCAAAACCTCGACACCAAAATAACATGACGTTTTAAGTAACCCGAATGCATTCAAATGTTTAATCCGGCAAATTGCCAGTCGTATTTGAGAGGTCTTTCAACATGCTGCCCTAAAGTAGGATTCTGAACCCTCTATCTTTGTAATAGTTGTGCTACATATTTATGCTACTCTGATACTGAATTGTATACATCCTATTATAATACGTATAACAATGAAGCTTTGTGTTATGTGTGTAAAAAGCCTATGTCACCGATCACCTTTATTCGAGCAAAAAAGATTGAAAATCAATATGTGACTGCTTTCGCTTCTGTTCTCTGTGTTGTGTGAGAACGAAGGTGGCTTTGCAAAGTATACATACAAGGTGAGCTTTTCTCTGATATAAGGGACTTGTATAACCGGCTTTTAGGTTACCAACACAGGGACATCTTTTTGACTTTTCAACTTTATTGCACAAGGCTGGTTATATATTTACAATGAAGATACACAACTATACAACTAAAATGCTACTTTTTATTTTGAAAAGTATCGCAATATTTTTCATTTACTATGATATCTGATTGACAAAAAGGTTAGCTGTAATTCAAAATCCATACGACTCTCGTAAACCTTATATTAAAAAAAGCATGTGGAAAGTGGAATCAAGGAATGTGAAAATATACAGGGTGTTTGGAAATGTTGGGAAATCGATCATTCTGCTTTCATAACCACCCTGTATAAACTATCAAAAAAACTGAATAAGCGAGAAGATAGAGACAAAGAAAGGGATCATAAAATAATTTTTCTGACGAAATATTCAGTACTCTAGCTATAATATGTTGCGGAGGTGCGAGTTTTCATGGTCAAGTGTTTTTTTTTCGAAGATAAAGCCCTATAGTATATGATATCAAATTGCATTGAAAAAATGTTTGTTAGGGTCGTCAGGTAGTTAACAATCACCCTGTAGAAAGAAACGTCAGGAGGTTGACTACAATTTTTGTTATTAATTTGTTTTATATACCATTCGTACTGGAGTTATCGACAGAACCTACACTAAAACCTCACCCTGTATATTATTCAGCTGTAGTAGAATTAAAGCAGTAAGCAACTTTCACTTATTTTCACCAAAAATTGTCCAGTGTGGAAGCTTGGACTGATCAGGTAACTAAAATGCGCTGGAATCATCGTCACTCATTCTTGCAATCTAGTTTTATCGTAAACATATCTTCAAATACAACATATCTAAGTATAACGATGAACAATTTTTTTTAATTCATTATATTTAGTTATTAGTTAAATCTACTCGATGAGCAAATACGGAATCTAATTCGCATTCCTAAATCCGCCTTTGATTGCAATGTTGTGTATTTTATTATTATTGTAGATATATTGATAATTCTCATGTGTGGCTCTAGAAAATCTTGTACCAAAATAGCGTCTGTTAGACTTTGATTCTTATGAGAATAGTGACTGTTGAAAATTCGTGGAATGCTTGTTCCTCGATGCAAAATGAGCCAAAATACGTGAAATTAGTGATGCAAAGATGAAATTATTTTGTGCTTGTTGTAGGTTAAATTCAAATTTTCAATTCACAAGTTGCTACATCTTTGACTTGCCTTGTATACAGGAACAATGTGTTTTAGTACCTAAAAAACCTGAATTATACCTTTATTCATTTCTAAAGGCTGTGTATATACCAAATATCTAATATAGAATAGAATATCTATTTTTATTTTAATTTATTCAATAAATTGCTCTACAAAATATCGTTGATAAATCACCAGTATCATTATTCAATACTTCAAAGAGGCATCAACGTAAACTTATTTTCCCCGCCGTTTCTGGAATTATACGAGGTGTCCCATTTCAATTGCTCCACAAAATATTTTGAAAACTACACGTCATCAAAAATTTTAAACAAAAGTTGTAGGGTTTCAAGATGTCAAAATGACTGTGATCTTAACCATAACCTTTATTGCGAGCTTTAAGGTCATTTCGAGGACAAGCGAATTCCCCCTTTTTCACACTAGAATTGGAAATGGGAGGCACATTTAGGTCTGAATATGACCTTGACTATAACCAACACCATAAGCTTCAAGACCGTTCCATTTCAAAACATTATTCAAAGCAAATACGTTTGACAGCACAGTTGTGGGCTATATGGGATCTCGAAGTCACTCAACGGTTAGACCTTTACCAAAATTTTGATGGTTATCTTGACCATGACCTTTAGTATGACCGTAACGTAGACAATAACACTGCGCGTGACCTTGACCATGATCTGGACATTGAGCATGATCTTGAACATGATTTTAACCATGACATTGATCATTACCTTGACCTTGACTGTGACCTTGTCCTTGACCATGACCAGGTACTTGACCATTACTTTGACAATAACCTTAACCGTAGCCTTTACCTTGACCATTGCCATTACTTTGACCGTGACCCTAACCGTGGGCTTGACCATAACATCGACCATGACATTTAATATGGCCTTACCCATGACCTTGATAATGCCATTGTCAATGACCTTGAACGTCGCCAAGACGTTGTTTATCACTGACTATTATCTCGAGAATCATTGTCAAAGTCGTGTCAAAATTTCACATCAAAGAGGAAAAAATTAGCAAACAGAAATTGTAGGGTTTCAAGATGACAAAGTAATGGTGATCTTAACCATAACCTTGATTGTGAACTTTAAGGTCATTTCAATGTCAATCGAGTATAGTCAAATAGAATTCCCTCTTATTAGAAATTGGAGTCAAATTCACGTCCGAATATGACCATGACTGAACCAACACATGACCTTCAAGGCCACTTTATTCCAAAACTTTGCTATAGCAAAAGCATTCGACAGCACTGTTGTGGGCTGAGTGGGGTCACTAAAAGGTGACCTTGGCCAAGACATAGAACTTGAATGTGTTGGTGATATTGACCATGACAATTTCGGTGACCTTGAATTTGACCTTGAGAGTGATTATGATCATCATCTTGACCTTGAATGTGACCTTGTCTTTGATCATGACCCTGAACATGACCATAAGTTTGAAAATGAACTTGAGCATAGTTTTCACCTTGACCATCGTAATGACTTTGACCGTGACCTTGACCATGACATTGAACATGACCGTAGCCATGGCCTTGACAATGACATCGGTCATGACCTTGTCCATCGTCGTCACCTTATCCGTTACTTTGAGCATTACCTCGAGCATCTTTGTCAAGGTCATGTCAAATAAAAAAAATTTTTGCTCTGCATTTTTAGTATGAAAATCGAAGGGTGGCTTACAAATAAAATTCAAAATTTATAAGACCTTAACTTTGTGGTCAAGGTCATATTGGACGTAACATTTCCTGCTTTTTGAGCTTTTTTTAAATTTCGACTTCGCCTTAAATGTTATAATCAAGGTCATGGTGTAGGTCAACTCTCGGTGACCCCCAAAAACCTCGCAACTGTCTTTTTAACATTTTTGTTAGAGCAAATACCCTCCTCTTGAACTCGCTCTGCCTCGAAATGACCTTCAAAGTTATGGTGAAAGTCACGGTCAAGGTCGCCATACTTTTGCTTTCTCGAAACCCTACAGCTTTTATTTGCAGGATAGTTTTTGAAATATTTAGGTGGAATGTTAAAATGGGACCGCCGTATCGTGCTTACTAAATTTTTATTATCAAGAACATTCTGCGCAAAATATGGAACGAATCTTGAATTTTTGAAACGCTGTACAAGTAGCGGATCTCATTGTGGTTCGCAAATAATAGCTTCTACCTTATGCGGCATCTTCGACGAAATTCTTTCATCGCCTCCGAGATAGAGAAAATGCAGCGTTTACTGTAGGAGGCAATTTACCGAAATGTTTATCATGGTTTCTTATGAAAGGAATCTAGAAGTACTGAAAGCTTAGTCCCCTACAAAGTCTTTTAAGAAAACTCATCGGGTTTTCCAATACACCGATTCTATGCATATATCTACATGCTAAGTTCGTCTGAAGATTTTCAGGCGATTTCATTTGGAAAAAAGAAGCTATTTTCCAACCGATACGGGTACCTGTACAGTGTAATACAAAATCGCTTAGAGAAGATCATGGGCGCCCATTTAGTGTGGAGGGAGGGGGGGGGGGCATGGGAGGTATAGGTATATGCCTCCCTGGCCTCCGCTTGAGATGTGAAAAAACAACAATAACAAATAACAATATTTTCTTAAGCAACGAGTGGAGTGCTCGTTTTTTTTTCAAAACTTCCGCGAAAAAGACCTTGCTAGATCTGCTATTTGCTATATGGACGCCCATAGAGAAAATGGAGGATTTCAAAAGCATAAGAAAATAAAACAAAATTCTGTTTCGGGCCATTTTTACTATCAAATACATGAAATATCTATAATTATTATGTTTTGGAAATAATTTTCAAATCTGTCCAGTAGCGGCAGAGATATGAGCGGAAAAAACTTTCAGAATCACCTGAGCCTCATTTATCCATGTTTTTACGAGATTCTAACAATCTTCCAACATAACTTTTTTTGGGAGAGTCATGTTTTTTAACAAATTCCACAATTCATTATTCGACATTCGTGTTAAGGCATAAACGAAGAAAAGTTTTGGGCTCCAGATACTTCAAAATAGTGAAAAGCACTGTTGGACTCCGTTTTTCCAGAGATGGTGCTGGAAAAACGTTACAGTTTGAAAAAAAATATTGCAATTTAATTTCGATACTGGAGATTGGAGGATTTTTCCAATACTGTCATGTTTCAAAAATAAAATATTGTATAGGTACCCAATATTTTGTGGTGCAATTTTCTTATTTTCATTATCCGGAAAAAATGTAAATCAATTACCACCCTATACCTAATTTCACAAAAAAGGTTCCTCGCTAAACTCTGTACAGTTTCATTTCATTTGTACAAATGTGTAAGAAATCTTTAATCACATTGTCTACCTATAGAAATCCTTCAAACGAATCTTATCAGAATGAGCACATTTAAACTAGTCGAATTGAAATCTAGTAGCCTTGTGTCATAACGTAGCAGGTTCTTTTGTTTTGGGTAGAAATCTACTCTTCACAAGCTGTCACATTTCATCAGCTGATTTAATGGATTACAATTCTTCACATTTTTAACGAACTATATTCTATTATAGGTGCGTATACATAATGTAAAATAGCGATTATTCCTCAAAATCAATCTGTAAATAATCTACCTATAGGAAAAAAATAGCAATATATCCAGGTAGTGACAGTGCTATGTCACTAGCACTCCGGATACTATAAGTAAAATTTGTGGACATATTCATAAGTTTTCAAGACTGAATTTCTTTTCTGATCGATAACCAATCACTAATCAAAATTTTGAAGAGTCAAGATCGATAAATCCTGTTGAATTTTCGTTTTCGATAGGAATTTATATTTTTTGTTGAATAGAAGCCTACGGCCTATAGCCAGAAAGTACGTCCACAAATTTTATTTCACTTCTGTAAATAGACGAAAAATAAATATATGGCACCTCCTCTTAATAGACTTTAAGAAACAGGGTTATCTATTATACGATTCTAAGCTGTACAATACACGTTATATCAAGAGGAATCTGAAAACACATATCTGTAAAAAACAGAACTATATTTATTTGTATAAAGAATCTATGAGATTGCGTCAAACTATCGTATTATTTTTTCTTCTACGTTATAAAGAACTTAAGTGTTTTATACCCTACTGCTGAGTGTTAAAGTAAATAAAACAGAACTACATGAATTGAAGTTTGTGTTTCTTTTATACTTCTGTAGGTACCAACCTGATATTAAAAGGTAACATTCTGGCATCTTTCGAATCGAATTTCAATTACAAAAGGTGGATGTCTAGCATTGGAAATGTTTTTTTTTTATTAATCATGGCACTGGTGGGATATTATGATTTTTGGATGTTATATCAAAAACCATAGCTATATGCAGGCAAAATCAAGAAAACAGCATTACCGACATCAAGTCACGTGATGCTTGCCGGAATTCTCTATCTAAATGTAAAAATATCAAATACGGCGTTTGATTTAGTTACCATTCAGACTTACACTTTCACCGAAAACAAACGTCCACTCTGCCAAACAATGACGAATACAAAAAGAATAGAAAAACTATATAAAACACTTTATTACAACACAATAACAAAGATGTATTCATGGAATACAGTACAAGGCGTCAAAAGGCCTCTTCAAGGTTACACTTTACATCAATCTATCCCCGTTGCACAGCCGAATCTTTCTCCAACACTATCCTCTTGAACAACGTTATTTTCCCAGGAGTCAACTTCTTCTCTTCAAACTCACTCTTTTCCCATGACAGCTCTTTCAAATCCTCAAAATATCTCTCTTCCCTCCCAACATTGATTTTATCCAACAATTTTTCGCAAAGTCTCGGCAACATGGGCTGCAACAAAATCCCTGCGACTCTCAACGTTTCCAAGGTCAAATGGAGGACGACATCCAGTTCTCGTTGAGCGTCCGGTTTTTTCTTCAGTTCCCATGGTCGCAACGTTTCGAAAAACAGATTTGCGGTATGCAATGTTGAAATTATTGCGTCAGCTGTTTTGTAGAAGTTAAAATCTGCATAGTGGCCTCGACATATCTCTAGAAAAAAAAACTAGCTGTATGGCGAAGGAAAGGTGGCAACCCGTCACAAATCAGACAAAATTACAAGGACTGTAAATTGAGTTCTGAGACCGGCAACGTAGCATTCGATCTGACAACACTGGAGGCGCCGGTTTTGGAGGGTAGATAGGGAAACATCCGCCTTCAGTACAAGTTTGAACTAGGTCGAGTCGTTTGGTTCTCCGTAACGATTTTTTTATATGAAATCAATTTCAAGCAACGGTGTGCTATCAGGTTTTGCTTCAGATCTGGTCACAGTGCAACAAAAACTCGTGCTAAGCAGGCTTACGGAGATAGTGTTATGTCAAGAGCCCATGAGCCCATGTTTTTTTGGTGGTTTAAAATGAGGGTACCTCATTATTGCTGTTCAAAATTCTCTTTGGTAAATTGTTGAGGACAAAAGTACAGGGTTCTTATTCTTCTACAAACATCGAATAACTATTCAATTTACTTAACTGCGCCAATCTTACCTGGAAGATTCATAACTTGGTTTATAAGATTGTTTGTTACATTTACAGATCTTGCTGCAGCCAAGGCTTGAGGATCTATTTTAGGAAAAATCTGGCGCGGATTTAAGACAGTTCCCGTACAACGGTTTAGTAGATTCCCCAAGGTGTCAGCTAGTTCAGAGTTTAATATACGCAGCACTTTCGTATCGCTATAATCTGAAATTGTAGAATCATGGTTGTAAAAAATTGCGAATAACAAGTTTAATAACGGCTTTGGAATCGAATTTATTTTCAAATTAGTATTTGACTTACTTCCGTCACTATGTGCGACGCCTTCTCTCAAGAGAAAATATCTCAAACCTTCGGTAGAGTAAGTATGAGATCTGTCAAAAGGACAAACTACATTGCCTTTAGATTTTGACATTTTTTCGTCATTTACCGTCCAATGGGAATGGCACAAAATAGTTCTTGGTAGCTCTAGATCCGAGGCCAACAAAAACGCTGGCCAATAAATCCCATGAAATCTGAAAATATCGGATATTAGTACAGCTATCTATTATAGGATAAGGTTAAGGATTTCTGTATGTACACTGATCAACAACACCTCCGCTTTGGACAAATAAAGTCTTAAGACCAGAACACGTCTTAATTTTAACTATTGAGTACTCACTTCAAGATATCCTTCCCGATTACTTGAACGTCAGGCGGCCATGCCCGACTAAATACTCCTTCGTCTTTACCAAAGCCAGAAGCTGTCAAATAGTTTATAAGAGCATCAAGCCAAACATAAACCGTTTGAGAATCATCTTCAGGGACTGGTATCCCCCAATGTACCCTTGTAACTGGTCTTGAGATTGACAGATCTTGAAGCTCATTACTTAACATATCCAGGAGAATTTTGTGGAATTTCTTTGGGCGAACTACATTTTCTGAAACAATATTAAAGTTTCTTTTACCATAAATAAGCCTTCTTATTAAGATACGGAACTTTTCAGAAATATTGTGCACAGCGGCAACGCTGCTAGCAAGTATTTCTCTTATTTTTAGCCAATGAATGCAATCGGGCAAGACCTTGGCCAATCAGAGAACGTGATTTTAAGGCGTCTGCCACTGTTGCCAGAAGACGCGTAGAACTCCGATTTAGGGATTACATTGTCCCACCCGCCAAAACTTACCATTATTTCTCAACCAATGGATCAAATCCTCTCGAAATTTACTCAACCTAAACATATAATTTTCTTCTGTTGTCCATTCAACTGGGTGCCCACTTTCTAAGGAAACTAACATATCTGCCCCATTTTCTGTTTTTACTTCTTTCAATTGAGTTTCTGTTAGAAATGTCTCGTCTTGCACGCAATAATATCCTTCATATGATGATTTATAAACATGTCCCTTTTCTGATAGTTTATTCTAAAAAAATTGCTCAAATTGTAAGAACTTCTAGAAAGCTCTGAAAGGCCTCTACCAACAATCAAAAACGAAAAAATAAACAGTATTCATGTTACCCAAAATTTCACGACGGTATTCTTATGTTTTTCTTCAGAGGTCCTAACAAAGTTTGTGTATCCAATATCAAACTTGTCAGCTAATCTTTTGAAGTGCTCTGATACTGTCGCGCAATATAGTGATGGAGAAATATCTCTCGTACTGGCGGCTTGCTGAATTTTTGAACCATGTTCGTCAGTGCCGGTAGAAAATACTACTGTCGAGTCTTTTTCGAGAATACGTTGCCATCTCTGGGCAGCGTCAGCAATTACAGAACTATATAAGTGACCTATATGTGGACCTGCAAAAAAAGGTGTGGATTTATGCACTGCAAAAAGGCCCCAAAACAAAAAACGATGCCAGGAGCGTCAAAGAAATGACACTAATTTGCAGGTGCACAGATTAGGCAACACACATTGCTTGAACCTTTTACATCGAATTCGATGTCGATCATTTTTACAAATCTCTACTTTTACACATCTCTATGTTTGTTATTATTTGAAAGTGCACTGATTTTGCTTTATTTGGCTACTTACTTGCGTTTACATAATAAATAGGGGTAGTAAAGAACTTTTTAGATTTTACTTGACCACTAAAATGTCTTATAACCCTAAACGCCTGATTACACATGCCGAAATGAAATGTTACAGGTTTGGCTCGAAACATCCACATTATTACGTTTTACTTGACGCTAACATGTTTTCCTGATGTTTCTCGATGCTTTAACAAATTAGCCGTATACCAAAAGTATCTTAAAGCATTTTAAAATAAATTTTTGAAATCAAACACATATAGGTTAGAAATTGGTTCGTGCTTAAAGCTAGCCACAGACATCCTTTATTTAACCATCTTGCTCGACGTGTTGATTGTGCTGCGACTCTGTATACCCACCCACATTTAATAGTCCTACGTGCATCTCTCTCTTAGGCAGGCATCTGCTATTTATTAAAACGGCCTGCTCACTATCTGGTATCTCCTAGACAACTTACTACTAGCTATCAATGGCTTGTATAAACATAAACGGCTATACAGCTTTAACCACACATAACACAATGCAACTCTTGAAACTGATCCAAAGGTGTTCTTAAGAACGTATCTAGGGGGCGCAGCTGTAATGTTAATGTTTACAACATGATACAGGAAATAATTGCAAATTTGAGGTATAGTCTGATCAGTGTATATGTGTTATGGTCTGGTATACGAAACGAATGAATGTCTGATAATTTCAAGGCCTACCTAGGAAATTCTGCCTTTTTGGAATAATTAAGGTGTTGCAATGTCAATATATTTGGAAGCAGAATTGAAGACACTATTTATCTGTGCAAAAATCCAATATGTCACCGCGGGTACGTCAAACAATTATGGACGCTGAAATTGCTACAGAGTTTTACAAAGTACACTCTGTAACAATTCTGCGAACGTAACCAGTTTTGATGGAACGTTCAACAACAATACAGAATCGCGACAATGCCAACGGTCGGAATCTTGGGCAAGATGGATGGAAAACGGCGTCAATGATAGGCCTAAGAATATGACATTCCTGTGACGCCATCAAAAGTTAGCTGTCATTTAATGTTTTAAATGTGTGTTTTGTTGTGATTTTCCTCGCTTTTATAATCCTCCAAGTCAAGATACAAATTCTCTGAAAGGTGTTTCAAAATGATGGCTGGAAGGCTAGGTATCACCGCCCCAGGCATACCCGATAACCCGCTAAGCCTTTCTTGGCACGATTCAGCTTGGATCCCAATCCTAAACCCCTCGAATGTACTGGAGTACTTTTCGCAGGGGTCCAACCCCTTCTACGATAGAACTTGCAACAACGAGATCGTCAAGATGCAGAGGTTGAACCCAGAGCAATTACAGAATATGACGGGGCTCGAGTACCTTCTAGTGCATATGCAGGAACCGATACTCTATGTTATCCGGAAACAGCATAGGCATAGCCTTACACAAGTTACGCCTTTAGCAGAATATTATATTATTGCCGGTGTTGTGTACCAGGCACCGGATCTAGCTAGTGTGTTGAACTCAAGGTAATTAAAACATTGTGTTTGAGACGAATTCCGACTCCAGAGGATTATTTTGTCGACTAACTGGTGATAACTAACTTTTATAAATTCCTGCAATATTAACAATATGTTTGTCTGATCTGTAATGTTTCATTTAACTTATTTTTGAATCTCTTGTTTTAGTCATATGTGGCTGTTAGTCCTAATTAAATAATCAATTTTATTGGTTCAGTACTTTCACTGGGCCCCTAACCCAACTATTTGAAAGCCTTGATTACCCTTTTTCCTCTATAACTTGATGAACAAATCTGTGATATTTTTCTTCAGGTTACTTTCTTGCGTACATCATATTCAAGGGGCATTTGAGGAGACAATGAGCTTTGCAAGATACCATCCAAGCAAAGGATACTCTTGGGATTTCAAGTCTCAGAGAGCGAATCTCGACAAAGTGAAAAAGGAAGAAAAGCCTAGAGAAGAGCCTAGCTCGTTGTTTCAGAGGCAGCGAGTTGACATGCTATTAGGTAAAATGATGTAGAAGAACGTTTGTTAATCTTGAAAATTTCAACTTTGTGAAGCAGTTTGTCCTGTTTTGTATTAAATCTTATTTTATATGCCTCTTCTGCAGACAAATGTGATTGTCAATAAATTTAAAAATTTTAAATTAATTGTATCTATGAAATAATGGTATTTGAATATTCTAGAACACATATTTTCTGCTCTCTTCAATTTTTTTCCATCATGGTACTTGATTTATTATGAAACTCAAGACTACCCACACAGGACAGTAGACGTTTTTTATGCTCTTGAAAAAAAGTAAATGAATCACCTCTGGTTTTAGAAACACTTTCAAGAGAAAAACATTTTCCATCCTCATTTTTTTAGGTGAACTGATAAAGAAGTTTCCTCTGCCAACTCCACCTCAGCCAAAGGTTCAACCGGTGGCTCCTGTAAAAACTGAGACGGATAATAGCAGTGATACAAAAGAAAATAGGACTGATATTAAACAAGAGAAAATCAAGCCTCCTCCAGAGAAAAAACCTAGAATGAGTTAAAACATCATTAAGCATTTTGCTAATTATGCTACAGGAAGAGCATCCAAAATAATCATAATTGCATATTAATGTCTGTTATTTATTATTAACTACATTATCCTTATATTAAAAGAAACATTTGTTTATACTTTTGAAGTTTTATTATACAAAAAATTGTATAATTATTCCTATAACTAATGGTATTTACAAAAAATGTATGATTATAATAATTTATATGAAGACTCTATCACAAGGACTGGTTAAGTCCAATTTCCAACTATCTAACGAGTTTCCACCTGTTTATACTAGTTTGAAATTCCCGCATCAAATGGAAAAAACAAAGCGTTTACATACAAATCCATGTTGGACATAACCTGCTCTTGCACTGAAGTCTTCATGAAGAGGCAATATACAAGGTGTTACTTGATGATAGGATGTAATTAAAGGCATTGCTGAACCAAATTTAAGTAGAAAAGTCAACTAATCAACATACAGGGTGTCAAAGTTTTATAAGAAAAAATGTTTTTATTGACATTTCAAAGATCCTCGCGACCGACTGTTGAGGAAATTATATACTTGATAAAAGGTAAATAAACAAGATATGAACATTTACGAAGCGATAGAATGACAAGATGAAATAAATATTTATAAGTAAGTGTTGATTTTTTATTTGATCGGTTTTGTAATGAACTTTCATGGGCATTATCTAAGATTTCCATTTAAGAATACCAAACAAATAATAGTATGTGCAAATAATATGAATATTTTGTAATAACATGTGCTTATTTATGATTGATTAGCACTACAAAAAAAAGATTTCTTATACGAATTTATTTATTTCCTGGCAGACCTATATTTTATTATAACTTTCCTAAAATGGTTCATTGCTTAAAAAATTAAAGTGTAAGGGTTTAGACCATAGTCATAAATCATATTTCTTTCTTAGACTCGACCCTGGCAAATGAAGAAAATCATGTAAATAATTGGCGTGTTTTGAGATGAAATAACTTCATCAAAAAAGGCTAAAAACACTTTTTTGCACGAAAATTTAAAAAAATTTAGTAGACCACTTTCTTTAAAAAAAGGCCTCGCAAAAATGTTTTTGAGTGCAAAAGGGGATTTCACGTCTAAAAAAATGCGTAGAAAAAACAACCCTCGTAATAACGGCCTATCATCAAGTAACGCCCTATATAGACAAAGCTCTATTAAAACGATTTTTCAAATACACTGAAGGATAAAATAGCACACAATAAAAGCCTAATACATTTAAGCAATATACAACAAATAACTATCATCGTCAATTGTACAAACTATTGAAATACGCAAGTCTTGTCGAAGGTTAACTGACACTACCATAAGAATCACAATTCACAGGCTACATATAAAAAATTGCGTCAAGTAGATTGACTCTTCTTCCTTTGTTGAAGGTTTCAACGAGAAACGATCAGTCAAGTCGTTTCAAACGGCGAAATTGAATCATAACTATGTAGATTCACTTAGGGCCGTATCGTCAGTCGTTCCTACTATTGTAGGACGACCTTTTTGATTTTTGGCATCTGTTTTATTAGCCTGAAATTTCTTAGGATTCAAAAAGAAAACATAACCTCACATTAGGAGATCGATGACACGGAACAGTAGAAGTCTAGAAATACCCCAGCTTTTCTGGAGAGAAAATATTATGAAAATCAAGGAGGCCACAAAGGCGTCCCACAATTACACGGCTTTTCGCAGAAAGGAACCAACCCAGTAAATATGAAAAATCTAGATTTCAGGAAAATAAACTATTACGAGCAATACCATTTGCTGTAAACAAGATTCAGGCACATATTTAAAGCCTTTAGTATGCTATTAATTAAAATCGCGTTTGGTCTGAAATGAATTTGTTGTCATTGCCACTTTAAAGCCTAATTGCTCAAGGTTGATTCCTTTCTGCAAAAAGCCGTCCAATGGTAGGAACGACTGACGATACGGCCCATCGTTGCGATTAATATTCAACCTATGCATATACAGGGTGTCCGGTAAATATTACGGCAAAAAAATAGAGACAATAGGCTAAGGGCAGATCTACAAGATATCCTAGTAAGTTTCACTGTTTTTGAGATATTCATTTTTGTGTCTCTCCTTTTTTAATCTATCTAATAACAGGATATCTGTTTGATGTTTTTTGCAAAATATTCTCTGTTAGTTCATCTGCCATTTGAAATATCATTTTCGACAAATACAAGTTGGTAAACTTGACAAACTAATTTCTTCATGGTAATTTTTATTTTGTTTATTTTTTTTATTTTACACAACTTTGGTATTTAGCAATGAAATACAAATGTACTAAACTGCTACTGCAAAGTATTGCGATAAATTACCTGCTTAATCAGCAACAACAGGTAGATCAAACTAGTAAATTTTTCGAAAAAGACAAAAAAATTAATATCGCAAAAACAGTGAAACTTTTACTAGGATCATTTTTTGGTATGTTGTAGATCTGCCTTTCGCCAACATTCCCCATTTTTTTGACGTACTATTTACCCTGTATAAAGCAAATCCATCGTACTTCTGTTTCCATGGCAGATGTAAGGGAAATACACACATTTTAGACATAATTGTCAAACATTTGCATAGTATCACTGAGACCAGCAGCTTCTTAATAATAGAAGGTCTTTCACCGACCCCAAATATGCAAGAATTTACCGCATACAACTTCCAACGTACAGTTTTCATCCTCTCTAAACAATGTCTGAAAATGAGCAGGAATCTTTGTACCAGCAATCTTAGTATTTTGCCTGTAGTTCTGCAGCCTGTGAATCAATTTTCAAAATCTGCGGCTATTTGACATTTTCCTGATTACAACACTTCCTCGCCGATAGGCGCGGGAAGTAAAAAGAGAAAAAAGTTGATCGAAAACAAGGTTTTCAAGGTCAAAATGATTTCCACCCAAGGTCGCGTCTGAACGTAGAACTTCCCGCGCTGTCCGTTTCAAACATCAAAAGTATCGGTTCCAATTTAAAAAAGCATCGTCTTGAATCCGATTCAACTTCAGTTATGCTCAAGGTCACCACTCGATAGCCTCATAAAAATCCTAAACCCCTTAAATCCCACAAAAATATTTTGTTGTTCCTGGAATTTTGAATTATCCTGTATATCCTTGAGTATCTCAATACAACAGTATAACAAATGGCGATCCAACCAGGTTGTGTGAAAATATTTTGCCGTTCCGGGAGTCTTGAATCAGCCTTGATCTCAGTAGGTTTAGACCCTGAGTATCTCAAGACTTTTATTATAACAAATAGCGATCCAATCGGGCTGTGTAGCGCCCCACTGGATCTGATTGACCTCTCCTTCGGCTGCGGTATAAGCCAAGATGGGATCTTCGATGGCCCTCGGCATCTGCTGTATGTCCCAAATGAGCGCTTGGTGGTCATCCCCCGCCGTGCAAATGTGACAACTTGAGTGCGGGGCCCAAGCGATGCCATTCACGCAGGCGCGGTGGTTGTTTAGGCGAGCCACCGGCGTGCAAGGGACTCGTACATCCAAAATGATCACCTGCGAAAATGAAAATTATTCTATAAATTAATTAACAAAGAAACCAAAGCGCGTAAGAGAAAAAACTCGCAAGGATTCTCACCTCACAAGAATCCATAGCTATGGTAGCCAAATAATTCGGATCCTGCTTATTCCAAGCCAACCTCAGCAAAGGGGTATGTGCAGGGTCTTCGTATATGATAGTTGAATGCTCCAAGTGCCGCAGATCGAACATCCTGACGGAACCGTCTGCTCCAACGGATGCAAACATGTCTCTACCCCCACCAGCCCTCGAAAACGCGACATCATACACTTCTTTGTCATGTGCGATCAGTTGGGTTTTTACGTGGCCTGTTACCAGGTTTACTCGGCCCATAACCTATAAAAAATTAAATTTCTTTCAATGTGTCTTTATTTCAGCAAGAAGTTCCTGTGTCGGTTTTTGATCTCCATATGACATACCTTGTTGTTAATTGTTGAAATAACCCTCTCAGTTGATGACTGATGATAATACTACTTACATTTGCACGATATATAAAATAAAGGGAATCATTTTGACCTATAACAAAAATTGTCACCATAAAAATATTGAAACTGACCTGGCCAGTTTCAAGTCCCCAGATAGTGCATGTAGTGTCTATGGATGATGTTCCGACTAAGTTTGGATCGACTTCGTTCCAGTCGAAGCTTGTCAATGGTGCACAAAAATCAGAGTTTTTGTTATTGTTCAGTACACATTCCAGTCTTGTATCAGGTTCTCCAGCCCTCCAAACCCTCAAATAGTCACCACTGCAGTAATAACAAAATATGTATGGTAAGAAAATGACATTTTTATGTCAATTCAATACAGAAAAAATTGTACAAGTATATGGATATGCTTATATGACGGCAATTATGCAAGTTTTTTATTGTTAAGAAAAGTGACATTGCAGTCTCAAACTATTTCAAAACATACATGAAAAATATATACACAGTAGCGGACAAATGTTTGTAAACATTCTTAGTAATTCTTAAAAAGTGCGCTAATTTTTTATTCTTTATGATTAAGGACTATTTTTTTTAAATAGTTTGCTTGCAGTCCTGAGGATACAAATGACAATTTGTGGTTGCTGTGGTACTACAGACTAGCATTAAAATACCATCATATATTATTTTATGTCCAAAAATAAGATGACAAAAGTTTGGAAACATATTTTTGATTACAAAAATTAAATACAGTAACACTACAAAAAGATTTAAAAAATACTGTTTAAATAATATTTGGTAGCATTCAATACTGCCTGACATCTGCTGCTCATAGCTCTAGCTCAAGACCCCAAGTTTTTACAGACGTCTATTTTCAAAAGTTTTTCTTTTAACATAGGGTTTAGGTCAGCACCCTCTTCCACGATTCTTTTGAAAATCTGTGTGGCTGGTATTCCAGGATCTTCATGGGACAAACATTTAATGTAGCGATCCAAGACATAATCAGTTTTTTCCGGTCTTCCGCACCTGGGCCGCGTTGCAGTTGATCCGTATTCTTTATATTTTCTAAATCGTCCCTTTGTTCATTTTTAATCTTTGAGAAATGTCAACATTAATGACACCGCTTCTGAATAATTCAAATTACTTTGTCTCTTAAATCTTTTGAAAACCGTTTTACTTTTGCCATTCTCACTGATTTATCGCACGCAATATCAGACTATCGCAGAACGAATAAATATCGCAAAACTAAAATGTTTCCATACTTTTGTCATTACAAAAACTATGGTATCTGATAAAACGTGTGTTTTTATTTTCAATTGAATATTGATAAGATAAACCTTGTATTAGTAGGGGAGCCAAATATATACTTTAATATTTATATTATCTGTTCCTTCACAGTTTTAATTTAGGTATATGAAATAGTTCATAATAATGTTAAAATTTGTTTCCAAACTTTTGTCCGCTACTGTATTTCACAGAATTTAAATTTTGGATCCAAACTAAAATTAGTTATGTAAGTGACCTGAACCCTTCAACATATGTCTAACTTGATCAAGAAACCATAAGAATAATAGCAACCAGATGTGAAAACATTGAAAAACATTGTTTCTCCTATTAGGAGAAATACATTATCTAAAATGAAGTTTGACGATGGGGTAATGACAAATGGAAAAATAATACCTAAAGTGTCAACGAAATTGTAAGATCAATCATTAACAGGGATTCCAATCAATATCCCATTAGATCAGATTATAATGCATCATTCAGTGAGATTAGAACAATAAACATTGGTTATCACAAGATTATCTCAAAATTAAAATCAATTCAAAATAACAGTGGGATTTTATCTAAAAGGGTGCTTAATGAATGTTTTGATATTACTGAAGCAAGAATATTAATCTTAATAAATTACTGTTCAAAATATGGCAAATTTCCAACAAAATCAAAGTGTCCGACCATAACTCCTAGCTTGGAAGTTAGAAATTCTGAGTTCTATGTGGCCAATCAACGTTCTACCAGATGTTGAAAAATTATTTATTATAGATCATCGATATTGATACTCATCCAAGGTCAAATACCATGGTATCATCGAAGAGAATTCATATCCACAACATGAGCTTAGCACCACCTATGAGACAGTAACCTTTTCAAGGTTTCTCATGGTATTTCATTTCACATTGGATAATTTTTCAGATGCCAAAATACACTACATGGATTCAAAATGTGAAAATTGTAATATTAATCTGTCTCTACTAAGAATGGCAATAAAAATCTAAGTTACACGAACAGTATTTTTTCAACAAGGTCTAGAAGAAACTTAACTTAAAATAATAGCATATTATCACTAGAGATCATCAGGAAAAAACGACAAATTGTATTTCTTTTTGCATATTGCATATTTACATATAAAAATTGTAGCACATTCACCTTGTGGCTAATAGATCAGGGAATATTCCCTTACTGTCAGGAATCCACATAATCTTTGTAGTAGGATAAGGGTGATCAAAGGTACTTTTCGCTGTAAATTCACTGCTATCCTCATCAAGTGATACAATTTGCACCTTGTTATTGTACTCCTCTACAAAACTACCCAAAGCGAGCCTGAACCTTTTGTCTGGTCTCACGGACCAGTTCATGCTGTAAAGAGGCCATGGGGCCACATATTTGTAGATTTCCTTTCGTTTTCCTGGGGGCACTACACTGGAATGTGCCATGGTCAAAAATCGGCTTTTGTAGGTACGATTATTTCTTCTAACGCCGGTAGATTGCCTTGACCATAAATAAAGTCTATACACGCACAATATTTGGCAAAATTAGGTTTTAATCACGTTTTAATGATTGATGAAGTTTCATTGTTATTGTTTATGCTGACGTATTGAGTCACTAATTGACTAATTGAGTGCAACGTTGACATTTGACACTTTATAGTTTTTTTGCGCCATCTATTGAGTGCTATCTGTACGCCGAGTTTTTAAAGCATGTCCCAAAATTCATTTTTCTGTTCCATCATGAACCCAACAGGATGGAGTTTTATATGTATAAAAAAGCATATCTAGCAAATCATAACTTCCACTTTGCTTCTGTGGCTTTGCTGTGGGAAATTCTTCAAAATTCACCTGTCTGACCTACTTTATGCAAAATGATCACGTAAGCGGAAGCTACTTATCTGATGTGTTTTATTGAGATTAAAGGTAATCAACGGGAAGAGAGTTAGTGTAATAACTGAAGCTCATCATGTAGTTTTCATGTTGATAATTCTCCATGTCTGTCTGGTCGAATGAAACCACATATATGTTTAAAATTCCTCTTTATTGTACGACATTATCTGTGTCCTCTAACAATATTGTCAAGAAAATGTCAATTGTACTTGAAGAATGTCTCTGTACAATTAAGAGGAATTTTAAACACCTGTGGTTTCATCCTGCCAGGCAAACACGGGGATTATCAAAAAAGAAATTTCCACTTGAGATCTTGGGAGACCCTGTACTTCATTAGTGTTTCTTATCTCTGCCTAGATACCTGTAATTGTCTATGTAAGCTTTACAACTAAACTAGTAGATGTCGCTAATTTTTTGTTTGATGCTGTGGCCATCTATTATACCAAAATTACTGGTGTAGGAATCTAGAATAATTTCCAACTATATTGATTTGATTCAATGTATAGTTCAGCAGATGTCGCTTTAACTGAAATTCTGAAGAATTAAATTTTTATTTTTGAAAAACCCGTAAATGGAGCGTGTCTGAGTTCCACACAAAAAAATTCTTACGACCACATACACTGGGTCTACCTAAGTATTTGTACCTAAAAGCAGTCGCTTTGCAAAACGGCAAATCTATTAATTTGCACCAATTATTTTTAGCAAAGAACTATAATATTGAATAATTACATAGCGATAGCGGCCATCAATTCACCTTTAATCAACCACCATACGATCATTCTCACACGCTTGATATCTCACTGGGAAACAATTTATTTGTAAATTGAATAAAAGAGAAAGTTACAATGTACAACTATATGTTCATCGCACCAGTGAACATCTTTTATTTCTTCATTAGAACGCGTGTATTCTCAGCATACAGCAATGTAATCGAATTTAAAAAATACAAGCCAAAAGCAAGTTTCGGTGATATTACTACTGATACTTCCTGAAGTTTTAAAACAGTTCCTGAGACATGGAGAACGGAGTTGCGAAAGTTAGTGAAATTTTATGGACTCAAGGTAAATTTAAATTTTAAATATCGTTTTATGTCACAAATATTTCGAGTCTTGAACTTATCTTTTACGTGAAGTCTTTGACGTATTTTATGGAGGTTTTCTGAGAATACTTTTTGTTGTAGGGCAATATCACACGCCGTCTATTCCCGAGATGATAGAAAAAGAGTCAGATCAGATTTTCACAATTTTCATTTTCGTCATTACGGCCATACTATGTGTGGCTGTTCTTTTCATCATAGCAATGTTTTTTGATTGCCGTAAGCCGTGAGTACCTATTTCCTTTTAAAAGAACTATGTGATTTTTTGATGATATCAGTGGACAAAACAAAAATATTTTTGATTACCATGCCTTTTGAGTTTTAATTTTTTTGCAGCAAGGTACCGATCTATCGAAGGAAGAGCAAAATACTGAAATTTAGGTTGCCCATACCTCTTGTTGGTGGAACAATCCAAGAAGAAGATGAAGATACAATTATTAATGATAGAACAGAGTCGGTAGTTTAGCAATCCAGAAAACACCAAGAACTTTCTCCAAAAGTGAACCCTACAGAAAATTATGGGGATAATCAAGACTCAAATATTTTTTAATAACGACCTCTGTGAAGTAGAAGGAACATTTATGTTGAAAATTAGGACACATCATTTTTTAAATTTAAACGTAAAGCTATGTATTTTATAAGTAGTTCTTAGATGTTAAAAGTGTAAGGGAATAAACACGCACGCATTTCAGAATTCTTATATTAATAAATCTCGTACTTTATACATATAAAATAAGGTATACAAATACATTTATTATTATTCATCGTTTGTAATTATTTGATTGACTAGACAACACATTAAATCTAAAAATGTTATCTTTTCATAGAAGACGCAGAAGACGTTGATTGTTCAAGCGATTCTTCTTGATTTGTGTCTTATATCACATCATTTTTATCGAAAGTGGACCTACTGCCATCTTTCATGACTAGGAGAATAGTGTGATCTTGATCCAATCTTCATGAGCCCAATAAAAGATTTATCTATAGCCTTTGAAATACTTATAGGACTTATAGGCATCGTATGCATATAGAATGCCTAGTACTGAGCCCATCATCTGAAAAAAAAAATCAATAAGCAAAAATATCATAGATAAAATCGTGCCTGAACATGCCATTGCCGCTTTTCGATTTGTTTGCGTTTTTACAGCAAACTATAGAGACCCAGTGAACATATAGTGACGTCGCAATGTCGGCATTTTTAGGGCACTACTGACGTACGCCGACCAACCAAAATGACGTCATTATGACGGTCTAATGTCACACTCAATTGACGTCATTATCTGATGTCATAGTATGTCATATAAAAGGCCAAAAAAATGACGTCATTATGACGGTCTAATGTCACACTCAATTGACGTCATTATATGACGTCATAGTATGTCGTATAAAAGGCCAAATACAAATTCAATATGACGTGGATATGACGTCTATTTGAGGTCGACATGACGTACAGTCGTTCGCAAAAATGATCGCGCGGTGTATCCGAATGCTTCTGAAAAATTGAGGATGTGGCAACGACGCCCCGCGAGCAGTGATTTTAGGGGTAGTAGAAAGGACGTCTTGTCGTCGTAAAAATGGAGTGAATAAAGGTGTCTTTTTTTGGTCAATGACTTTTCCGACCAAAAGTGAGCGAATAATGAGTTTGGGTTCAATCATCGGAGGTAGAATAAAAAAAAATGGAATATTGTACAAAAAATACATACGTAAGCAGCGCTCATTGCTGGGTAAACTTGAAAATATGGAGTAACTACGTATAAAGGCTGCAACACCATGTTCACTGTCCACCCTAGATAAGAACAGGAACTTAAGTAGGAAAAAGCTGCAATACCGTTGAACAAAGTTTCCTGGAACAAACATAATAGTTCCTCATTTTGCGTTTTAATAGACCTGAGGTAAACGAGAAGAATGTCGAAATAATTTGTTTTATTAACGAGAATTTTTTATTTCATCTCCAGTTATTGAGACCTGTACTGCATCAAAGGGATACATCCAGAACTTGAAAAGAATTAGGGAAGACATTTTGCATGTTTCCCAAATTCTTCTGCATTGCTTCCGGCACGTTAAACAAAATGATTGCGCAATGATTGCTAACAAAAACAAAATACGGATTACACTCAATTTACTTACAAATAGTGATGATTTCAACAATCCGTATGATTTTTGGGAGAAGACGTAGCATAACAATAACAAAAACGTCGTCATAAGACACCAAGAAGCTGTCGTCATAAAAGACTGGAATGATGCTCCTATTGTTGAAGAGTACTGCGCTCCAAAATTTAACGCTAAACTTTGGCAAAAGAATCCTAATAGCTGGAAAATACAAATAGCATTGATTACTAATTAACGTTATTCGTAAGCCATAAGACATAACACAGTAGCAGAATACAAAAGAATGTACAAGTCTACATTGAAAATAGTTGGAGTGTTTGGCTCAGCTAGTGTCTCATAGATGCCGCTAGGATATGCAATCCCTTTTGGCGCCTTTCTGATGCCTATTTTATTAACCTATTCCATCTGAAGATAATCAGTTATTGAACATTGTAGCGCCATCTATGAAAAAGTACCAGAAGCAAACAGTATTCACAGTCGATTCCTAAATTGATTCGTGTGTTCTGCTGCTGTCTCACAGGTGGCGTTCGGATTTTTAGATCTCGCTTGGTCGCCGCAATACAGTATATGGTTTCGACTACCTTCAGGTAAAATACGTTAAGCAAGGCAAACAGTTAAACATTCAGGCATAAAATTAACCTCACTATCAAGATATTGCGACTGATAGGAGGTTATAAAGATATTTATTATCCGATTTTTTAACTGCTTCAGATTAGCCGAGCCGAAATAAATCTTGGGTCTGACAAGAATTGTCTTGTAATTGATAATTGATAAAGCGGTACTTACTATTTCAGCTAATTTTACGATACCAGGCTCAGTCTTCAAGATTTGCAGATTCAAACATGAACAGCAAGTACAACAGCAACATGATATGCCTTTGGAGCCAGTATTTTGTACTGTCACTATTGTCGGACCTCTATGCATTTTTTCTTACGGTAGACGTCTGATGATCATTGGAGTAAACCTAAGGAAAAATCAACTGCATAGCTTGTTCAGATGGAAACGCAGCTAGCAAAAAAAGTAACCGCACAATTTTGGGACACCCTCTACTTAGTCAAATTAGCAAGCTTAACAATGCCTATACAAGATGTCACCACGTCACCAGTCACCACAATCTATAAAGAACATGGAGTTATAAACTCATTTTATATTAATAATTTATCTTCGACAGATTACGGTTTTGTATATGTAGAATAATAACTCAACAAGCAAATCGCAACTTCAGCTTCGCTGCAGAAAATTCAACGTCATGCCAGCGAATTTCAGCTAGCTACAACCATGCAATAAAGTCATGTAAAACTTGGAAAGAAGTGTGTTCGTGTCAGTAAAGCTACGAGAGCGATTTATCTGATGTGTTATTTCATCTATAACCTCATTTTTATCCTGTGCGTTTTATGATGAATCTAAAGAAAAAGGTGTTTTCATTTTGAAGCTTGGACGAATTCTGAGACACCCTGTACTTCATTATTATAGAAATCTGTACTCAATTAAGCAAACTTAACTAAAGCGATGCTAGATGCCGCAACAATCTGTTGACACGATTAAGTAAGCTTTCCTTATGTACTTTATCTGTGTGTCTAGAAATCTGTAATTATCTATGTGTGCTTTTATACAAAACTAATAGATGTCGCAAATTGATTTCACTCTGCTGCCATCTGCTGGACGATGTGGCAACATCACAAGTATAGGAATCTAGAATTGATTTCTATCATTTGTATTTGCTTTGGTACAAAATTCAACAGATGTGGCTTTGTATTTGCTTTGGTACAAAATTCAACAGATGTGGCTTTAGGTGAAATTTTGAAAATTTATTTCGCCTTCCGAGTTGCCTAATCATTCATCACTAGGTAGTGAATGAGCATTGGAGTAAACCCAAGGAAAAATCAACTGCATATCTTGTTTAATTGAAAACGCACCTAGATAAGACTATGTACGGCACTTGGCACGTTTTTATCCGCTGTTTAACGTATACTCAAAAAAACTACAATATATTGATATAGGCTGTAAGAGATAAACAGATCTTCAAAACAAGAGTTTGCTGCAGCATTTACACTTCACAAAATTTGTACTCGGACAGAAGGTGCTACTAGTCTGCCGGCTACTTTCCAAATGTCGGACAGCATTTGATTGGCCAGTTTTAGACAGAACCGTATTTGAAAATACAACAAATAATATTGTCAAATTTCAACAGAATCGATTAAATATTTTTCAAGATATTAATAAAAAAAGAAAAAAAATTAAATTTATCACTCTGAATCTTGAAAACTCAGCATTTCAGGGACATGTTAAAAGAAACAAGGAATGACCTAAAATATCCCCGTCTATTTTTCGAAGACCCCGTATAAGATCAACTTGAGATTTTTTTACCAAGGAGACCAGACGAATGTGATCCTAGCCCCACTTTTGATTGTGATTTTAATGGCCATTCCCTATATATCTACTTATAATTAGTCGTCCGTTCCGCAAATACCTCAATGTCATAAAGTCGAAAAAAGACATGCTTTTTCATCTATGTGCCACAGATTCACGATTGCATTTTGAATGTCCTTTCGTTCCTTACAGCTCTTCTATTATCCACTAATGTATTTTTTAATCTACACCAAAAAATTGCCAAAAAAAAAAAATAAAAGTCGTGTAGCAAAAACTATTCGATCTATCTGTTTTTTTATTGTTTTTTATAATCCAATAAATTGGATTTTCTTTTCATTTGTAAGTACGGATGATGAAAGCACATACAGATGGTTTGAACCATCTAGGTGCATCTTTCTGTCATCGGCATGTCCTTGATGAAGAGGAATTGTATTTTTGTGTCATTGTTATTGTTTTTTTTTGGTGTTGATATTTTGTAGTAGATAATAATAAATAAATAAAAGTAATTAAAATAAATCTACTTACCCTTCGTGTGTATCACAGGGGACGGCTACTTAGCATGAAACATCCAAATTACATTCACCTGGTGCACGGTGTTCATTGGATCACGAAAGCACAGATGACTGATAATATTTGTAATGTTTTTGAAGGCAGATTCTTTATTTTTTAAACAAAGAGGTAGCAGTTCTTTTCAAATGCCGGTGTAGCTATACAGTACAGACTAGACAGTGGTAATAATAGCAAATGCTTTGAGGGGGCCATTGAGCTCCAGCTCTGCGGGGTGGCGGACATGCTATTTTTGGTCTGGCGTGTTTGGTTATTTTATAAAAGTGTGCTTTTCCTGTTTAGACGTTTGATGCGGCTCGCTCAGTTCAGTTAAAAATACCGTCTGATGTATACAATGGAATTTGTCGAGACTGATGAAAGAAACATGTTGCCCTCGATAAACGAGGTTTTATTTTCACTATTGTCGTTTTAGACGAGGCGCAAGCATCGTGCATTGTCTGTTGAGTGCGTCTTACAACATGTATCAAGGAATATTGCCGCCGTGTGGTATAGCCTAGCTGATGTAAAGAAGTTTAAACAAATTAGAACGAATTGTATTTTCGCTATGGACAATTGGACATGTCTACCTAAACTTTTCGGATTGTTCTGAATCTGATACGTTTTCAGTATTTTTTAACCGACTTGATTTAATGAATAATGAAGACTTATTTCTCTGTTTTTCGTCAGTAGGATCACCTTAAAAGTACGCACGAAAACACTTAGATTGCAATCTGCTATTTAGATATCAGAATAATGCGGAAAAAATCATCATGCACTTTGCAAATTGTTATTGTATATCGTTTCATTAGTTTTCGAGAGCTAACGAAATGTGCATAAGTGATTGAAATAAGTGCATTCAAAATGGGTAACGACTATTCTAAAAAAGAAAATACGACCGATTTTGAAAAGAAGTCAGCGTCCGATGTTCAAGATTCTCCGCCTTTGATGAAATACGATGAGTGGATGCTTAACGTTATAACAGAAGATTTACAAAATGATACACAGATGTTTGTTGTGAACAATATACTGATGAGTATCCAGTTTTTCGAAAACTATCAGAAGTAAGTGATTTCATATTGAGGTAGGTAGACGCAAACTCCTATACCTGGTCAGTCACAGTCGACTATAATGGGAACCCGGAAACGGTAGATGAGTTTCCATAAAACCGCCTTTGTTTATTTCTAACTTCATTTGAGGTGGGAATTCAAGATAAATTGTACAGTGTCCGATTTTCGATGATATTACGGGTTATCTCATTTATTAGTAAATATAGAGAATTGCAGTTTTCGCAATACTGTGCTACTTTTTTGTGAAAGTTTTCATATCCCACCTCGTTTCTGGGATACAGTGCGAAATTGGAAATATTGCAAAAATCGCTTCGGGGTGATGGAATTAGGGGCAAAAAAATAAAGAATTAAAAATGGATTCAACATCGTTTTTTGACATTTCAGGGTCTCAACAATGACATAATTACTCGACGCCATTTTTTTATTTCCAGAGAAGTCCTTAGTGAAGATGTATTAGACCTAGAAAACGAACTAAATAAGACACTACTGAAAGAACTAAGGATAAGCTATATCAATCCTGACTATGTCCTAGATTACGTTAACGATAAAGTGAGATTTACTACTAATATTGTAACTACTGACCCCCAATTGACCTGTGCCGTGGCACCTAGGAGACTGTATGTAGATAATGACATGTTTGATGTGGTAAATACTTTTGAGGATGAACAGTATACAACTGCTCATAAGCTAACATATAGGATAGAATTGGACCAGTCTAGATTGACTACTGACAAAAGAGAAAAGAGTGAGTTGAATGAAAAATGCAAAATGAAATTCCGCTTTTCCGTCCTACGACTTTTCGCATGGCAAACGATTCAATCACACTTCAATATTTTTAAAACCTTCAGTATCTTCAGTTATGAGAATTTTGAAAATTCTCAAAATTTTCGAATAAAGCTTGAACATCATGAAATTTTGAAAACTGAAAAGTTTGATAACTAAAAACAAAAAAATTACAAAGTTTTGGAAACTGAACATTTTTAAAATCTTGGAAAATGAAAATTCTGAAAATTCTGAAAATTCTGAAAATTCTGAAAATTCTGAAAATTCTGAAAATTCTGAAAATTCTGAAAATTCTGAAAATTCTGAAAATTCTGAAAATTCTGAAAATTCTGAAAATTCTGAAAATTCTGAAAATTCTGAAAATTCTGAAAATTCTGAAAATTCTGAAAATTCTGAAAATTCTGAAAATTCTGAAAATTCTGAAAATTCTGAAAATTCTGAAAATTCTGAAAATTCTGAAAATTCTGAAAATTCCGAAAATTCCGAAAATTCCGAAAATTCTGAAAATTCTGAAAATCTGAAAATCTGAAAATTCTGAAAATTCTGAAAATTCTGAAAATTCTGAAAATTCTGAAAATTCTGAAAATTCTGAAAATTCTGAAAATTCTGAAAATTCTGAAAATTCTGAAAATTCTGAAAATTCTGAAAATTCTGAAAATTCTGAAAATTCTGAAAATTCTGAAAATTCTGAAAATTCTGAAAATTCTGAAAATTCTGAAAATTCTGAAAATTCTGAAAATTCTGAAAATTCTGAAAATTCTGAAAATTCTGAAAATTCTGAAAATTCTGAAAATTCTGAAAATTCTGAAAATTCTGAAAATTCTGAAAATTCTGAAAATTCTGAAAATTCTGAAAATTCTGAAAATTCTGAAAATTCTGAAAATTCTGAAAATTCTGAAAATTCTGAAAATTCTGAAATTCTGAAAATTCTGAAATTCTGAAAATTCTGAAAATTCTGAAAATTCTGAAATTCTGAAAATTCTGAAAATTCTGAAAATTCTGAAAATTCTGAAAATTCTGAAAATTCTGAAAATTCTGAAAATTCTGAAAATTCTGAAAATTCTGAAAATTCTGAAAATTCTGAAAATTCTGAAAATTCTGAAAATTCTGAAAATTCTGAAAATTCTGAAAATTCTGAAAATTCTGAAAATTCTGAAAATTCTGAAAATTCTAAAAATTCTGAAAAATCTGAAAATCTGAAAATTCTGAAAATTTCGAAAATTCTGAAAATTCCGAAATTCAGAAAACTCCGAAAATTCAGAGAATTCAGAAAATTCTGATTATCTGAAAAATTAGAAAAATTAGAAAATCAGAAAATCAGAAATACAGAAAATTCAGAAAATTCAGAAAATTCAGAAAATTCAGAAAATTCAGAAAATTCAGAAAATTCAGAAAATTCAGAAAATTCAGAAAATTCAGAAAATTCAGAAAATTCAGAAAATTCAGAAAATTCAGAAAATTCAGAAAATTCAGAAAATTCAGAAAATTCAGAAAATTCAGAAAATTCAGAAAATTCAGAAAATTCAGAAAATTCAGAAAATTCAGAAAATTCAGAAAATTAAGAAAATTCAGAAAATTCAGAAAATTCAGAAAATATAGAAACTCCAGAAATTTCAGAAAATTCAGAAAATTCAGAAAATTCAGAAAATTCAGAAAAATCATAGAATTCAGAAAAATCAGAAAAATCATAGAATTCAGAAAATTCAGAAAACTCAGAAAATTCGGAAAATTTAGAAAAATCTGAAAATTCAGAAATTTCAGAAAATGCAGGAAATTCAGAAAAAACAGAAAATTCTGAAAATTCTGAAAATTTAGAAAATTTTGAAAATTTAGAAAATATAGAAACTCCAGAAATTTCCGAAAATTCAGAAAATTCAGAAAACTCAGAAAATTTAGAAAATTTAGAAAATTCAGAAAATTCAGAAAATCAGAAAATTCAGAATATTCAGAAAATTCAGAAAATTCAGAAAATTGAGGAATTTCAGGAAATTCAAAAATTCATAAAATTCATAAAATTCATAAAATTCATAAAATTCATAAAATTCATAAAATTCATAAAATTCATAAAATTCATAAAATCCATAAAATTCATAAAATTCATAAAATTCAGAAAATTCAGAACATACAGAAAATTCAGAAAATTCAGAAAATTCAGAAAATTCAGAAAATTCAGAAAATTCAGAAAATTCAGAAAATTCAGAAAATTCAGAAAATTCAGAAATTTCAGAAAATTCAGAAAATTCAGAGGATTCAGAAAATTCAGAAAATTCAGAAAATGCAGTAAATTCAGAAAATTCAGAAAATTCAGAGAATTCAGAAAATTCAGAAAATTCAGAAAATTCAGAAAATTCAGAAAATTCAGAAAATTCAGAAAATTCAGAAAATTCAGAAAATTCAGAAAAATCATAGAATTCAGAAAAATCAGAAAAATCATAGAATTCAGAAAATTCAGAAAACTCAGAAAATTCGGAAAATTTAGAAAAATCTGAAAATTCAGAAATTTCAGAAAATGCAGGAAATTCAGAAAAAAACAGAAAATTCTGAAAATTCTGAAAATTTAGAAAATTTTGAAAATTTAGAAAATATAGAAACTCCAGAAATTTCCGAAAATTCAGAAAATTCAGAAAACTCAGAAAATTTAGAAAATTTAGAAAATTCAGAAAATTCAGAAAATCAGAAAATTCAGAATATTCAGAAAATTCAGAAAATTCAGAAAATTGAGGAATTTCAGGAAATTCAAAAATTCATAAAATTCATAAAATTCATAAAATTCATAAAATTCATAAAATTCATAAAATTCATAAAATTCATAAAATCCATAAAATTCATAAAATTCATAAAATTCAGAAAATTCAGAAAATACAGAAAATTCAGAAAATTCAGAAAATTCAGAAAATTCAGAAAATTCAGAAAATTCAGAAAATTCAGAAAATTCAGAAAATTCAGAAAATTCAGAAAATTCAGAAAATTCAGAAAATTCAGAAATTTCAGAAAATTCAGAAAATTCAGAGAATTCAGAAAATTCAGAAAATTCAGAAAATGCAGTAAATTCAGAAAATTCAGAAAATTCAGAAAATTCAGAAAATTCAGAAAATTCAGAAAATTCAGAAAATTCAGAAAATTCAGAAAATTCAGAAAATTCAGAAAATTCAGAAAATTCAGAAAATTCAGAAAATTCAGAAAATTCAGAAAATTCAGAAAATTCAGAAAATTCAGAAAATTCAGAAAATTCAGAAAATTCAGAAAATTCAGAAAATTCAGAAAATTCAGAAAATTCAGAAAATTCAGAAAATTCAGAAAATTCAGAAAATTCAGAAAATTCAGAAAATTCAGAAAATTCAGAAAATTCAGAAAATTCAGAAAATTCAGAAAATTCAGAAAATTCAGAAATTCAGAAAATTCAGAAAATTCAGAAAATTCAGAAATTCAGAAAATTCAGAAAATTCAGAAAATTCAGTAAATTCAGAAAATTAAAAAATTCATCAAATTCACAAATTTGTAAAATTCATAAAATTCATAAAATCTGAAAATTCAGAAAATTCAGAAATTTCAGAAAATTCAGGAAATTCAGAAAATACAGAAAATTCAGAAAATTCAGAAAATTTAGAAAATTTAGAAAATATAGAAACTCCAGAAATTTCAGAAAATTCAGAAAATTCCGAAAATTTCGAAAATTCCGAAAATTCCGAAGATTTCGAAAATTTCAAAAAATTCGAAAATTCTGAAGATTGTGAGAATTCCGAAAATTCTGATATTTCCCAAAAGTTCCAGGATTCGTGAGACTGAAGCTCATGGAACATGTCCACACCTCAGATTGTCAGATTTCATCTGCACTAAAGAATGCAAACAAATCGAAACCTGAATCAAACGACAATTCCAAAACAAAACCTGACGAAGATTATTCTGTAATTATAAAAAACAATACTCCGAGACAATTAAGTGAAGAATTTTCCGAGCCAAAAGATTGCTTGCCTATGTATTGCTTTACATTCCTCTTAGACGAAAAAGAGGCGACAGAAATCTGTATACAAAGTGAAGAGGTGAGTGGAAACATCTCCAAGATCAAATTGTTTGACAAAAATTTCTATGTAGACGCTAAAGGCTATATGAGGTATTTCAAAAATAACATATTTCTGAAATCGTTGGGGAGAACGCTTGGTTTTAGTTACAAAGAAGTGGAGCTAGAAGCAAGATCCATACCAGGAAAGGTTTTGTGCAGGTCGAATAGCAAGGCGAATGATGTATTTGAACATGAAGTAAGTAGATCAACTGAAATGGGGAATCGTGTTTTGCTAACACTATCCAGTTTGGAAAATGTTTGTTTTTCAAAACGCTCTGTAGAATTTTGAAATAGACGTATTTTCTAAAAGTCAACATAGCATGTCAAGTGTCAATTCCGTTTGGGTCTTTTTAATAGGCTTGAACCTTCCTACCAGTCACCACATTGACCGCTAGAGGCTGACGATTCTAGCAGTTTAGAAGATGTGGCCGGTACAGGAGCAGCCCCAAGCCCTTTTATTTAAATTGTGAGCAGATCAAAAACATAACATTTATGGTTATTTTCAGGTAATCCCATGTGTCTCCGCCAAACTTCCTGTAAATTTTGACTTCAACTTTGAAGATAGAAACGTGGATGAAAACACAAATCTTTATAAATGGCCGACAGATCGAATGATCAAAGAAATTCAACGCATGCCTTGCGGATTAGTACCCAAAGGCTACTGGAGAAAAAACTCACAACACAAGTACCCAAATCTCGAATGGGAAATCGCCTTCCCGAAAATAGAGAAGTACCTGTTCACGAAGATGTCTCACACCCAAATAAGATGCTACTTATTTCTCTTACTTATCCATAGAATCCACATTGAACCAAAAACCAAATACCAAGGACTGCTAGTCGACCATATAAGACATCATATATTCTGGGAATGTTGGAAGAATTTTAAAGACTGGCCAGAGCACAGACTTGGCTATAAATTGAAAGAAATCATTGAAAATTTGATGAGTAGAATATCAAAAAATAATCTGCCGGATTTTTTCGTCAAAGGAAAGAATCTTTTCTATAATGTTCCTATTAAATTTTTGTACATAGCGTCTGAAGAGTTGCAGAACATTCTAGAACGACCAGCCATGAGATTGATACGGATACTGGAGAGCTTGAGTTTTAGTCCGCATTTTTACAAGGAACTCAACGTTAGAAAATTGAAGAGAATGTTGTACTTGACAGGATTGGAATTAGCGACAACGCAGTTGCCTGTACCAATGAGAAACGATGACTTGGATAAATTGCAAAAGTTTAATAATCCAGAGACTCGAGTAGAATATATAAAGCTGCAGAAAAGAAGGCATGCTAAGGCGCAAAAATTGCAGCGAACAGGTCAGCGGAGGATAGAGGATGATGGTGAATCTGAATCAAAGGTGAGGAAAACAACTTTATATTTTAGAGTTCATTATATTCATCGGAATATGAGATATTTCTTTTTGTTTCAGTGGCCATGCAAAAAATATTTCAACGAAGACAAAATAAAAATATCTCACATCCTCCTGTTCTTCGCAGACCGTTTCATAAGTTTAGCTACATACAGCTCGTTAAGATCCACCGTAAAACAAACTCGGTTCTTTCTGAGACAAGCTTGGTATTTAACGAAAATCAAAGACGGACTAGGAACTGCGCATTCGCAAAAGGAATTCGAAGACTTGCAAGGGATCATCGAAGAAATGGAGGAAGAATTGTATAAGAAAGAACTGGCACGCAAAAGTGTCGGGTTGTCACCAGAAATGCGACTTGGTGGTTCTAGGAAACTCCATCAAGAGGTAGATGATGCAGGAGAGGCTTCGATTTGTTTAGATATAGATGAAGAGGTAGAAATACGCGCTAAAGCTGGCAGAAGAATTTATATACCGAAGAAAAATTTTGTACTGCGCCAAGAGGTTTCAGGTGTTGTAGATGATGTTTCAGGTGTTTCATATGGCCAAGTAGAGAAGCGTGAAAAACTTGGTAGAAAAAATAACACAGGAAAGAGTGTATCGTTCTTGGAGCCACAAATCGATGATTTTCTTGAAGCCGATGCATAGATGAAGAAAAAATAGACAAATGAATATAGATACAGCAGACGCTCGATAATGTAAACTAATTTAATCCAAGTGTGGTTCACATTATCGAAATGTTTACATTAGCGAACGTGATTTATATAATATTTGATTTATTAAAAGAAACGTTTAATACATACTATTTATAACAAAATAAACAAATATTCTAACAGCGATAAGTATTTTTTTAATTAGAAGAAAAATAATTAACAATTTTTGTCTGCGTAAATTTGCGCTTATCATTGTCTTCCAATGCCTGCGCCCGTAATTTACGAAGAACTAAAATATTCGTGTATGAAACTTCTTTTCTTTCAGCCCAATCTAAAGCTTGGTTAAATACTTGTATAGCTTGCGCGTCAGTCACTACACTTCCGACTTCAATGGGATCGTTCTCATCATCCTCACTGTCCATATCCTCCTCCTTATCAGCATCATTCGTCTGCGTATCTTCGTTCCATAAATTAATATCAGCAGGAGTACAAACAATGTTGGGATTCACTGTTTTCAATAAATCAACAACATCCAATGACACACTAATAACATTATCATTATTGGATCGCAAACGTTCTCTAATTACGCTTAAGGGGACATCGTCTTCTTCATCATCTTCATTATTGGTACAAAAGAGATTGTTCCAACATTTTTGAATAGTTTGCTGGTTAAGTTCATTCCAGGCCATAGGTAAATCTAAAACAGCTTCTCGTAATGTTACTTTTTTAAAGCCTCAGATAAGTTTTCAGGATTCTTTGATAAGACAGACGAAAGTAGAAACTTCCTATAGTATACTAGTAGTTTGGTGAGTCTTATTATATTCTGGTCCATCGGTTGAATTAACGGTGTTACGTTGGGCGGCATGTATATGACGAAAATTGACCCATCCCTGCTCCTCAGTTGTTGCTCGGGAGGATGACTTGGTGCATTATCCAATAGTAACAACGCTTTTATTGGAAGCTTCTGTTGTTTTAGGAAAACTTTTACCTACAAATTGAAAACACATCTTCAAATTATGAATAGAGCATTTGTGATAATTGATTGTCGTACCTGAGGGACAAAGCACTTGTGGAACCATTTCAGGAATATACTGCTAGTCATCCAAGCGGTTTTTGAACAGTCATAATCAACAGGGATATTAACATTTTTAAATGAGCGCGGATTTTTTGCTTTCCCAATTACCAGTGGCTTTATTTTGTGTGAACCATTAGCATTAGTGCAGGCTAAAAACGTTATTCGTTGTTTCTCCGGCTTTCTTCCCGGGGCAGATTTTTCAAATGATGCAGCATAGGTTTTATCAGGTAACATTTTCCAATAAAGGCCACTTTCATCTGCGTTGTAAATTTGTTCCATTCTTAAATCTAGCTCGGTGATTGTTTTCATCAATTTTTCTTTAAATGGTTGCACTAATTGTGGTTGTACTGATAATTTTCCACCAGATATAGACAGCAGTGCAACTTCGTCTACGATTTTCACTTTCTCACTCAACTTTAAGCACTTTCTTTTATAGGATGTGGATGCCATAGTCGTAAAATATATTAACGCGTGCAATGTATTCACTTAAGTTCAAAAATATACGTACGTATAAACGTATCCTAAACGATCATACGACTGACCGAGTTTGTCATATTTTATCGCAGAGGTGAATCCCCTACACTCTACATCATAAATCGGGGACTCCCCGACGCCCGACATGAATCATCGAGGCTTCAGCATTTCACCGTCGCGCTGTTTCCGTGCGCCGAGAGTTGTTTAGGTTATCGAGCGTACACATTGTTTACGTTATCGCGCGTTCCGTTTGATCCTATAGAACGAAGTTTGTGTTTACATTAGCGCAAGTTATCATTATCCCGTGTTTACGTTATCGAGCGTCTGCTGTATTTACTTTAGCGCAAGGAAATTAAGTATCCTCTACCTCCAACGATGATAAGCTGAGGATATGGTAACTTGGTTCAAAAGCCCCCATTCTCGTGTCAATTAGTCGTTCAAGGCAAATGTTACAAAATAACATATGTGTTTGTAAATATTCCGTTCTATTTATACACCATTTGAGTCTGTTAGGGATTTTGGAAAAACAACCTTTTTGTGACAATGCACCTATGGTACAAATTCGACCAATGAGGTCGCGTTTTTGAAGTAATGTGAATATGGTCGATTTAAAACTTGTAAAATGCCTTTCAAACTAGAGAACAATTATACGATTTGTGTAAGATGGGCTAATATTAAATCATGAAATACTTTATATATCACCAGGTATAGCTACACAAACGCCTATTTTTATTTTATATTTTTTATTTTACTGGAAGCATGGATCAAATATGTTACAATAAATTGATATGACAGCGAGTATTGGACATTTTATTGACAAAAACGGTATTTAAAAAAAGGATATATCTTTAACAATTCAGCATATTTATTGAGGCTATTTACAAAAGCCAATTATTTCTCTTTATGGGTTAGTGACAGGTCAAATCAGATCATTGATGTTTGTTCTTGCTGTACAAAATTCTGCTAAACAAATTCTTTGAAGACAAATAGAATCACAGAATCCTTATTCTCTAACAGTGCTAATATCCCTGGCCTATCACAGTACCGCGGGCGCCATCTACCTACATGCCAGGTAGGGTTAAAAATGAGGTCGTCGTTCCACCCCTCTACTGAAGTACCTTGACACGGTGACGGCAGAGGGCGTCAGCGGTATTGTGTTAAGCCATGGATATTAGAACAGTTCGGTAATCAAGTAAATCGAATATTTACCAGATCTTTGTTCAAGAATAAGCATTCTGTAATTTTAAGTATGTCTTCAAGGAATTCTTTTTTGATGTGATGTCAGCTCTAAATACACATTCACAAAATCTAGAAATAGTTTTAAATGGAAGATCGACTCATCAGTCTATACCACGCACAGGTTGAATCCATGCTGTCGTACGGCCGTTGCTTCTGGGGTACAACAACTGTAATGATAGATGTATTCGTATGCCAGAAAAGAGTGATCAGAAGCTAAAGTAAATAGTTGTAGGAAAATATTTAAAAAGTATAGAATACTTCTATGCCTGACTTGTATGTACGAATTGGCTGTGTTAACCTATATAAATCTAGAAAACTATTTAAAAAATAAGCGATGTGCATGGACTGAATACAAGACAATGTAACCAATTATACCTAGTTCTTGTGAAATACAATGTATCCAGGAAGTCTCCAGGGTATTTAGGGGTAACACATTTTAAAACGGTTTACCAGCAGACATAAATGTGTTGTGTAATAATGAATTGTTTGTAGATATTTGTTTATAATACATTATGTGTTGGAAATTACAATAAACTATTACCATTACTAATTTATTAAGCAGAATTCTTAACAGCAAGGATAAAAATCACTGTTCTAATTTGACTGGCCTGTTACTAACCTATAAACAGAAAAAATAGCATTTTGTAGCTCAGGTCAGTGGACATAATGAATCGTTGAAAATATATCCATTGTGTTTCTCAAAATTGTCTCTCTAGGTAGGTAGTAACAATGTTATTTTCAATAAAATGCTCAGTAACTGCTGTCATAACAATCTACTGTATCATATTTGGTCCACAATTCGAGTACGACCGAAATGCTTATTTTTTATTCAAAAACGCTTTCTGATTGGTCAAATTTGTGTCATAGACGCAAATTTTGATTTTTGCGGGTCAATAGTAAAATCGTTCCTTAATGTTGAGTAAACTACGATGCCAAAACGCTATTTTATAAAAAGTTTGAGGCGGCCGAAACGTTAGTAAAATTGAAGAACATAGGTATATATGTTTTCATTTAACGGCCAAAAAGCATGAACATTCATTTGCAGAATGTCAAAACAAAATTTCTAACTCGTCAGTTTTTAATCAATATCTTATTTTTACTGATTCGCTTTAGTTTTCCGAAATGCTCAAGGTCAGTTTTGGAGAAAACTGAAAGACACTTTTAACAAATTCGAAATATGTAAGTTTATTTACAAAATACTTTACAGTATAACATATTATAAAAATACAAATAAAATACAGTATAAAAGGTACTTAAAGTGTAAAGTTATAAAACTGAGTACATGTTATGTAGTATAAATACACACATGAATAAATTTTTACAGAAAGATGTACATCTTGTTCTGGAATTGCATTTCATATATGGGTTTGATGAATAAAAACTTGAATACCTCTGCAGTGACGATCTTTTTCAGCCAAGGCCAATGCCAAGGTCGCCGTAATAATACATAGATATTTTGTTTTTTGTCTCTAAAAATGACAAAAAAACACATATCTTGGCTTTGATGACATTGTTGCAATCCATAACTACTTAGTTTTCAATGTACCACTCATAAAAAATATACCTGCAGACTGCTGCTCAATTGCTTTCTACCTCCTAAGGTGTACGAAAAACAAAAAAGAGACTTTGTATTATCAGAAAATTTGCAGTAGGCTGTTACTAAGTAAAACTTGGCACAAAAATATTTCGTAGTCACTTATTATCATTCAAAATACTGTCTCTGATCCAGTTGATGTTCGAGGAAATCTTGTCGTACACCCTGGGTCGTTCTTGTCCGTTTTTGGAGCAGGCTATCCTCCAATTCGTAATGCCGACCAATGTCCACTTATCCTCCTCTTTGTTTTGGCACATCATAGGGCTACCGGCGAATTCTTCCTCCTGAAACAAGTAAAAAATGGCCTTAAGTTGATTGAACCTCCAGCTAGCACAAGCACGTCATAATGACTTCGAAATTTGTCAACTGACGCGATTGTTCCAAATATCGACGTCGTAATGACGTCTACTGAATGTCCATTTGCGTACGTCGACTTTAAGACGTTGTGATCGCTTGTTTTTGAGGTTATCGATATTTTGGTATGAAACCTCGGAAGACTCAAAAACGTTGTGAATCTCAAAGATCCTGAAAATGTTTGAGAAATGCAAAATTTAAAACCATGTATTTCATATGTATCAAAACTTCATACGTCCAACAAATCTCAAAAACCTCGAAAATATCGCTAAAATTGCAGTACCTCGAAGATTCGGAAAACAATTTTCGGAATTTTCAAAAATCTCGGAAACCTCGAAAGCACTACAAATCTAAAAGATCTTAGAAATGATGGAGAACTGCAAAATTAAAAACCATGTTTTTCGTATGTTCACAAATTTTATAAACCAAAAAAGTCTAAAAAACCTTGAAAATAGCGGAGATCGAGACAGTTCTAGTATCTCTAAAACTTCTAAAATCCAAAATTTTCGGAAGTCTCTAAAGTCTCAAAAATCTCGGTAAAATCGAAAAGTTCCTAAGAATGTTGTACAATTGCAAAATAAAAAAACAATGTTGCTCATATATCTCAACATTTTATAAAATAAACAAAACGTTATAAATCTAAAAGATCCTGAAAATGTTGGAAAATGATAAGATATAAAACCATATTTTTCAGATATTTCAAAATTTTGTAAGGCAAAATAGTCTAAATAACTGCGAAAACCTCGAAAATTACGAAAAAATCGAGGGTCTTCTAATATCTTAATATTTTTGGAATTCGCGAAAATCTTGGAAACCCCAAAAACGTTATAAATCGCAAAGATCCTAGAAATATTGGAGAATTGATAAATTTAAAACAATGTTTCTCATAAGTTTCAAACATTTTTACATGCAAATAAGTCTAGAAAACCTCGAAAATCTCGGAAATACCGAAAAAAATCGAGCATCTCGAAGATTCCTAATAGCCGAACATTTTTAAACCTTCAAATTCACGGAAACCTCAAAAAAGTTATAAATCATAACGGACCTACGAATCTTTAAAAAATTTATAAATCAAAGAAGTCTAAAAACCTTCTAAAATATCGAAAATCCCGAAAAAAGATTTCTAATAGATGAACATTTTTGGAAATCCCGAGAATCTCGAAAAGGTTACATATATGTCTCATAGATCCTGAAAATGTTGGGGAATTACAACATTTAAAACCATGTATTTCATGTTTCAAAACTCTATAAATATATAATATATAAAGTCCAAAAACTGCGAACATTTCGAAAATTACGACGATACCTGAACATTTTTGGAAGTCTTGAAATTCTCGGAAATCTCGAAAACGTTATGAGTCTCAAGGATCGAGGATCGATGAAGAATTGCAAAATTTGAGACCATGTATTTCATATGTTTCAAAATTTTATAAATCAAACAAATCTTCTCGAAGATTTCTAATACCTGAACATTTTCGAGAATGTCGAAAATCTCGAAAAGGTTATACATCTCATAGAGCTTGAAAATGTTGGAGAATTACAATTATTAAAACCATGTATTTCATATGTTTCAAAATTTTCTGAATCAAACAAGTCTAACAAACTTGAAAAATCTGGGAATTTCCGAAAAAAATACCAGAGTATCTCTGAAATACATGAAGCCTAAAAGTTTTTCGAGCATTCGTAAATTTAGGAGAGCTCGAAAAGGTTATCAACATCAAAAAGCTTAAAAATGTTGGTGAATTAAAAAATGTATTGCCATATATTTCATATGTTTCAAAATTCTATCAATCAAACAGCTCTAAAAAACTCGAGTAACTTGAAAATTCCTAAAACCTGACAATGTCGGAAGTCTCGAAGATCTCGGAAACCTCGAAAAACTTATAAATATCGAAGACCTTAGAAATGTTTATTACAATATTTAACACTACGTATTTCATATGTTCAAAAACTTCATATACAGGGACTTCGAAGTTGAGTCATTTATTTTAACAGTGAGTAGATCTGATCAAAAGAAATGTTTTTTCCTTTACCATTTTTCTGGTAAAATTAAAGTAACAAAGTTATAGCCCTTTGGAAGTTTGAGTACCGCCCTGTCTCAATAATAATATTATGTGCTCGTGTTTGAAAACAACGGATATAATCCGCCTTATCAGTTTATCGCATCGGAAACAAAAAAGCGAAAGAATTTGGAACGATGTTTTTACAATTATTTTATTCAGTTATATACAGTCAGTGTCAGTCGGTAACGCGTGAGTGAATAGTGGTGTCTGTTGCGTGGCTCAAACGAAATAAAAAATGGCACATGTTTATGCGGATCGGTTTCCCAATCGAGTGCAACCAACCCCTCGTGCCTTTGTTAATGTAGTACAACGGGCTCGTGAATCAGGTGACTTAAGACCTCACAGGTGACGGCATGCCGGTGCTCCAAGACCTCACGATCAAATACAGGTCCGCACTGAAATACTTGTCGGGAGGATACTTTATAAAACAAGGTAAAAAAATTTTTTTAATTTTTTTTTATTTTTACACACATATTTTGGTTTATCTTCCTTCTACAATCATTATCTGAAAATTAATGACTCAACTTCAAAGTCACCCTGTATAAAACAAGTCTAAAAAGCCTCGAAAGTCTCGAAGATTCCTAAAACCAGAAAATTTTCGGATGTTTCTAAAATCTCAGATACCTTGGAAAGGTTATCATGTTAAAAATATCAATGAGACTAGCGAATTTTCGGAAGTCTCTAAAATTTCGGAGACCTCGAATAGGTCATCAAAGATCCTTAAAATGCTGGCGAATTGCAAAACGTAAAAAACCCTGTATTTCATGTTTCAAAATTTCATGAATCAAACAAGTCTGAAAAACCTCCAAAATATTATTCCGAAAAAAATGGAGGTCTCTTAAAACCTGAAAATTTTACCAGAAATCTCGCAAACGTTATACATCTCAAAGATCCCAAAAATGTTGGAGAAATGGCAAAATTTTAAGCCATATATTCTATATGTTTCAAAATTTCATAAATCTTCGACATTTTAATAATCGTGAAGATAGCAAACATTCCACAACTAAAATATTTAAAAATTCCCCACCTACAAGAACGTTCCAAGAATCTAAAGCCACGTGTCCACTTACGTTGCAATCATTCTGTCCGTGCGCCGTCTCGGTGCAAATGCTGTTCACGCTGGAAATGCTCACGTTCTCGCACTTTTCCATTTCCGCAACTTTCACCTGGATCCTCTGCAACTGTTCCCTGTTCCTGGCCCATCCCAAAGTGTTGCATTGGACGCGATTAGACTCGTTCTCGCCGGGCAGGCAAATCGGTCGGACAAAGTCGTTCAGTACTACCGGTTCGTCTAGTTTGACCAACGCGATAGTGCTGCCCTCTACCGGCGATTTCAGCATGCCTATGATGCGGCGTTCTTGCTCCCACGGGGTAGAGCTAGAAGAAATTATTTTTGTTGTTGCAATTCCATTACGATGTAGATAGCTATACAACACATTCACGGAACTTTGGTGAGTCCTACTTATAGATTGTTTTCGGAGTGTTAACGTAAACAGTTCCCCTTAGCTCGATGGTTCAGTGTAGCTGTAACAACGGGTAAATCCCCAAGAGTGAGAGGAAAAGGGCTCCGACAACAAAATTCACCAATGGAGGCCGATTTCTATCAAAATCTCCACAACCCGACAAATGCACAGCACTGGGTGCGAAATTTATTCACTAACGAAGGTTGTGGCCGTAGAACTCCTACACCAGAGCACCGGAAATTGCAGCTTCAGCTCCCGTATTTACGGTAGACCGAAATTATAAAAAATGACATTCGAAGAGATGGAGTACTATTTTCTACCATAGAATTATTAGAACAAGAGAAGTGTTTTGCTATAAAAATTAAAATTCAATATTTTTGAGAATTGTTATAAAATTATTATTTTAAATAAGAAACACGTTGCAATAGTTTATTTTATCAAGCTATAAATAATCTTTCGTTGATCATAAAAAGAAACTGTAGCACCGTTCCTATTTACGTTCTATATATCACATTTATAAAAATTTATATCACACGATATATATGCTATTGATGTACAAATGTATAAAAGATGCAAGCCAAATGAAGTTAATTCATTGATTTTCGGATTAAATATGAATCTAGAAATGATTGTAAACTATTCCAAAAATTATTTCCTCCGGCTTGCTTGCTGCATTGGTTCTAGATTTACTATTTCATAATTCAAAGAATTGATGTACAAACATTGTTTTAGGTGATACAACTGATGAAATTGTAGAGAAAATTGGAGATTTTATTGGTACTGATGATTCTTTTCAATGACGTGTAGAACCCTAGGTTAAAACACATAAACGTACCTGGATAACCTTGTAATCCCAAACTTGGCCGTCCATTCTGCCTTTGGTTGCCCTTGGAAACAGGAAATTGTCGTCGCCACCCAATCGGGCGCCACGAGAGTTCCATCGCAAATGTGAACCTCCTCCTTGAAAAGCGCCGAGTGCCAAGGCCAATCTCCGTGAGTCGCCATCTTTAAAAAATAATAACAAATTAACTTTTTCTCATAAAAAGACCAATTTCATTTTCAGATAATCCTTGGTAATGAAACATTTAAAAACTTATATTTTATCTTATTTTTATAAATACTTTCCGAATCACCCTGTATACGGTGTTAAAACAAAAATGGAAAGTAGTTTTATGAGCAAACTGTAACGGATATCAAAAGTTTGTTTTCGTAATAAGCTTGACATGTTACTGGTACATATTTTAAGATTATTTTAATATCTACAGGGTGTTCCATAACTTAGATACACAGCAAACGTAATTTTTTGAAGTATCTATCTTTATTGCATATTTGGATACAGTTTCTAAAAATAAGAAGTTTGATATCATATTGCATATGGTTTCGATTATCAATTGTTTAGATATATTTAGTGAAATGTCTGAAAAAAAAAATTCCCAACTTTGACAGCTCGCAGCTCCGGCATTTTTTAAGATATTTAGATAAATTTCAGTTAAAAAAAATCATATTATCATGGATTTTAAGCTGATTTGAAAGAAATGTAGAAACATCTTTCTATTTATATAGGGTATCTCAAAACGCAAAAAGTACCTTTTCTCAAAAATTTCACCCTGTATATTTCTACATCTCAATAAGTTTTTTGTGGACTTTATTTAAGATTATATATAGATATATCTTGAGACGTGGTCATTGTCGTCTAGACCAGTATATATATATATATATATATATAAATAAAATATATTGCTATTAATTTCAATAAAAACCAAATACATCAAGCATAAAATCAAATCAGAAAGAAATCCCAGGTTCTTTTCCAGATCGATGGCAAAATAATTTTTTTGAAGCAAGATTTATCTTAATATCTCCAAAAATGATGGAACTGCGAGCCATCGAGGCTGGGCACTTTTTCAGTCGTTTGACCAAATATCTAAGCAATTGACAATCGAAAGCATATGCAATAAAATATATGGGGTTCGATTAAAAAAAATATGTTTGCTATGGCTCGACGCTAACGAACTATAATCTTAAATAATTTTAAAATATATACTAGTAACAAATCAAGGTTGCCACGAGAACAAATTCTTGATATCTTTTCCAGTTCGTTAGGTATATTCACAATATCAAGCTCACCTTTGACAGAACCTTTAGGCCTTCGGGACCGTGCGTGCTCTGAATACCGCATTCTAATTCTGAACAAGCTACTTTCAGAACTTGTTTGCTAGGGCATTTCGACCTGACGAAACTGATTTCTGGTGCTGTAGGGTTCTTCATTTTTACGTAGGAAATGTTGTTTTCGATGTCTGTTTCCACGTTCACCGATATGACATTCCTGCAAATCGAACGATACGGGATAACGACAAAATGTATTAACCCTGTAGTACAGCGTCTCAATTGCAAAGATTATTTATTAGTGAATATATCAAGTCACACAGAAAAAAGAACACCCAGTAATAAAAAATATGCTTCAATAGTTTACACGTCCTTAAGGATTAGGTGATGGATCAAGAATTTCAGAAAAATCGATAATTTGTTGATTGTTAATGTTATTTGTTCTTGTTGTTACATAATTAGTAATAAAACAGTATAAAAAAATTATAATTTCCAAAAGAAACTTTGCCCCATATTCCTTGTGTGGTCCAATTAAGTGGACTTTTTTCTCGAAAATAAAGCACGATACGAGAAAAATACAAACGATAAAAAATTATATTTCTCTTTGCTTAATCCAAAGAACAAAATAAAATGAAATTAGGTAGAGAATATTTGAGAAATTTACGAAAAACCATTTTTTTAATATTATTATGAATATTTTGTCTTAAAATTACTTAAAGAATCGTGGAATTTATGGTACATATTTAATTAACACCCTGTATATTCGAAAAGACCCGTAAAGTCATCGCCTAACAGACCAATTTACATACAAACACAAACAATTAACTCTACAGGGTGACTTTGAAGTGGAGTCATTAATTTTCAGATAATGATTGTAGAAGGAAGATAAACCAAAATATGTGTGTAAAAATAAAAAAAAAGTTACCTTGTTTTATAAAGTATCATCCCGACAAGTATTTCAGTGCGGACAACAAACACCACTATTCACTCACGCGTTACCGACTGACACATTGACTGAATACAACTGAATAAAATTGTAGTAAAAACATCGTGATAAGCGTTTCAAATGCGTTTCACGAGCACATAATATTATTATTGAGACAGGGCGGTACTCAAACTTCTAAAGGGCTATAACTTTGTTACTTTAATTTTACCAGAAACATGTTAAAGGAAAAAAACATTTCTTTTGATCGGATCTACTCACTGTTAAAATAAACGACTCAACTTCGAAGTCACCCTGTATAGTGACTTTCCGTTTCAGTGAACTACTACATATGATTCTTATCGAGCAACGTTTTAACGACAATCTACATAAATTTACATCATTAGCGCAAATGAAATGGTCGCAGTATTAAACTCGTAATTACACGCCTTATTCGGATAATTTCTGGAACTTCTTTTTTCGATTAAAAGCGGAAAAAGTGGCATGGTAAATAGATTTTTATCGCTAATCAATTACTTCTCACGATATAATCAATTATTGTGATTGATGATTCAAATAATTCTAATTGTTCACCAATCATGATATTCAGAAAATATAAATTAATAAACTCATTAAAAATAAGAACTTTAGTTTCATTGGTGATGAGGAAAATATCAGAATTGACTTAGTTCCTAGACCTTTTTGACTATATCCCAATTTGATCAGGAAGTGCAAAAAAAAACCGTAGTTTCGATTTTGTATGAAGAAGAAATAATATGACTACATTCATAAAACATCAGAAACTCGAAAAATAAAATTTGGGTTCGCACGTTTTTTGAGACCCTAAAGATTTTTTGAGTATAACAAAACTTGGGTCGTTTTTTTTTTGAGTCCGTGTAGACGTTGCCCCAAACTGATCACCAAATATAAAAATGTCAAAAAACCGAGTTTTCATTTTGAATAATTTGGACCTCTGCAGAAAATAATTTGACTACGTTCCAAAATCATACAAAACCTGCTCCAAACTAACTAACTGCCCTAATCTGATCAGAAAATAAAAAGTGTTAAAAACAATTATATGATCACGTGCAAGAATCATCAGAAACTTGAAAAATAAAATTTGGGGTCGTTCGTTTTGGAGCCTATAAAGGTTACTTGAAAAACTGTCAAAAAACTATCCATTTTGAATAATTTTGATCTCTCGAAAACGTTCAAGAACCATCAAAAAATTTAAAAACTAAATATGGGTCGTTTGTTTTTTGGGTCCTTGAAGACGTTGCCTCAAACTGATTAGAAAATGGTAAATGTAAAAAACGCAGTTTGTTTTTTGAATAAGTTCAATCACTTCAAAAGATCATAATGCCTAGAAATTTGGTTCCAATCATATCTTTTTGACTTCACCCAAACTGATCAGATAGAGGAAAAATGTCAAAAAATGTAGTATCTATTTTGAATAATTTTGACCTCTCCAAAACGTTCAAAAATCGTCAAAAACTTGAAAATCTAAGTTTGGGTCGTTTGTCTTTTGAGTCCTTGAAGATGTTACCACAAGCTGATCAGAGAATGGAAAAATTTCAAAAAACTCAGTTTCTATATTGAATAAATTTAATCACTTCAGAAAATTATGACCTAAAAAATTTGAGTTCAATCGTTTTTTGAGGCTCTAATGACTTTTTTGACTTAGCCCAACCTGATGAGATAGAGGAAAAATGTCAAAAAATGTTGCATCTGTCAAACTGATCAGAAACTGAAAATATGTCAAAAAACGCAGTTCCTATTTTGAATAAATTTAATCACTTCAGAAAATTGTATGAAATTTTGGGTTCAATCGTTTTTTGAGGCTCTAACTGATCAGAAAATGGAAAAAGTCAAAAAACGCAGTTTCTATATTAAATAAATTTAATCACTTCAGAAAATTATATGACTTAAAAAAATTGTGTTCAATCGTTTTTTGAGGCTCTAATGACTTTTTTGATTCGGCTCAAACTGATCAGATAGAGGAAAAATGCCAAAAAATGTAGTATCTATTTTGAATAATTTTTACCTCTCCGAAACGTTAAAAAATCGTCAAAAACTTGAAAAACGAAATTTGGGTCTTTTTTTGAGTCCTTGAAGACGTTGTGTCTCAAGCTGATCAGAAAATGGAGAAAAGTAAAAAAACGCAGTTTCTATATTAAATAAATTTAATCACTTCAGAAAATTATATGACTTAAACAATTTGTGTTCAATCGTTTTTTGATGCTCTAATGACTTTTTTGATTCGGCTCAAACTGATCAGATAAGAGGAAAAATGCCAAAAAATGTAGTATCTATTTTGAATAATTTTTACCTCTCCGAAACTTTAAAAAATCGTCAAAATTGAAAAACGAAATTTGGGTCTTTTTTTGAGTCCTTGAAGATGTTGTGTCTCAAGCTGATCAGAAAATGGAAAAAAGTAAAGAAACGCAGTTTCTATATTAAATAAATTTAATCACTCCAGAAAATTATATGACTTAAAAAATTTGTGTTCAATAGTTTTTTGAGGCTCTAATGACTTTTTTGACTTAGCCCAAGCTGATCAGATAGAGGAAAAATGTCAAAAAATGTAGCTGCTCTCAAACTGATCAGAAACTGAAAATATGTCAAAAAACGCAGTTCCTATTTTCAATAAATTTAATCACTTCAGAAAATTGTATGAAATTTTGGGTTTAATCGTTTTTTGAGGCTCTAACAACTTTTTGACTTAGCCCAAACTGATCAGAAAATGGAAAAAAGTAAAAAAACGCAGTTTCTATATTAAATAAATTTAATCACTTCAGAAAATTATATGACTTAAAAAATTTGTGTTCAATCGTTTTTTGTGGCTCTAACAACTTTTTTGACTTAGCCCAAACTGATTAGAAAATGGAAAAAAGTCAAAAAAGGCAGTTTCTATATTAAATAAATTTAATCACTTCAGAAAATTATATGACTTGAAAAATTTGGGTTCAACCGTTTTTTGAGGCTTTAATGACTTTTTTGACTTAGAACAAGCTGATCAGATAGAGGAAAAATGTCAAAAAATGTAGTATCTATTTTGAATAATTTTTACCTCTCCGAAACGTTAAAAAATCGTCAAAAACTTGAAAAACAAAATTTGGCTCGTTTGTTTTTTGAGTCCTTGAAGACGATGTTCCAAACTGATCAGAAACTGAAAATCTGTAAAAAAAACGCAGTTCCTATTTTGAATAAATTTTAAATCATTAAATTATATGAAAATTTGGGTTCAATCGTTTTTTGAGGCTCTAACAACCTTTTTGACTTTGTCCAAACTGATTATAAAGTGGAAAAATGACAAAAACGCAGTTTAATTTTCGAAAAATCTTTAGGTCTCAAAAAAATTGTTCGAATACTTTCAAAAATCATCAGAAACTCGAAAAACAAAAGTTAGTATCGTTCATTTTTTGGCGTTTTTCAACAATCTGACAAGTTTAGGGGGCGATTCAGAAAAGGCGTGGCAATATTTCTAGAGTACATCTAAAACTTCAAAAATATGTTCTAAGGTGTTACGATACTGATGAAACTGAAAAAGGACAAAACATGAACATCATTAAAATAACGGCGTGGTGATTTTTAGGATGACTGTCTATTACTCTACATATGAAATTGAACACTATTCAAAATGCAATCCAATGACAAGTCCGTGGCATAGAAGATAATTTTTTTCTTGTGTACAAGTCAAAATATTCTAAATTCTTCGCCACTCAGACACAAACATTTTTGTACGTTTTTGCTATGATGTCAGTACTGCATGTATAAAATTTTAAGTCAATATCGACTTCGAAGCACATAGTTTTATTTCAATTTTGAAATTCTAGCTTGAACACCCTGTATCTCAGTAACGACGCGTTCTAGGATATGTTTGTACTAATTGTTCATGTCATTTTTTGATCTGCTTTAGGCAACGGAAACATTTTTCTGAGCCACCCTGTATGAAAAACTTGTCAGAGGCTAAAAAATACGAAATTTGAGGATTATAATATTTATTCAATACGTAATACTTACTGATATGTCAGAGTTTTGCAAAGTGACGATGCCACAGAATGCAGCACACCAATAGTCTGATTCGCGGGCAAACTTCTGTTGATATTCTCAGTGCAAAGCTTGCCAACCTCTCCTTTCTCGTTAAATATAACGAAACCCTCGGAGTTGTATTTTGTTGCGTGAGGTGTAATCACTTCTGATTTCCTTAGAGTCTCTACACTTGATGCTAAGCTGACTAAACAAAATATAAAAATCGAGAGCATTAGAAGACTCTACCGGGAACATACAAAAATATAAATCGAAATCCATAAAACGTTACTAAAATCTTCAAATGTCAATGACAGATGGTAATTTTCAAAATATTCAATATGGTTTATATTATTTAAACCTAGAGAGTTGTACAAAGCAACAAAGCTGACCGCGGATTTTCGATTTTCAGTATTAACAATTTTCAAAGTTTTCTGATTTCTTTAGAGTGTTGCTAAGCTAACTAAATAAAATGGTTATGTTAAAAATATCTATTTACATCAAATTATCATCTGTTGAAATTTCCTACAATTCCAAAAGAAAACATAACCTTATCTGCACTACTTCTGAAAATATTTGTGTTTGAACTACCTACTGTTGCTTGTAGTACGGAATAATATATTTTTTTGCAGTTCAGATTGCGTCCTTCTGTATAAGTGACTGTTGCTGTTGAGTAACCTATGAATAAATAAATATTTTCAAAATTTTCAAAAATATCACTTACGGCATCCTCTTTCATCGCTCCCATCTGGACAGTCGGTCCTACCGTCGCATCTCTTGGATTTCGGAATGCAAACTCTTCCGATTCCGCAATGGATGTGATTGATCGGACAATAAGTGCAAGTATTTTCGTCAGTCAGATCTTGGCAGTCGATCACCCCGTCGCATATTCGCGGTGAAAATGCACGAGATTGAAGTTCGTCTACACAGCCTGAAATTAAAAAATTATAATTAATTTAAAAGTGGCTTCAAATATTAAACTATTCATTTTAGGAACCGGTTGAGCGATTTTTATTTTTACACGCTTTCATTATATACAGGGCGGCGCATCGAAAACGAAACAGACGCATTTACTGGCAGCCTAGTTTTTTTTTGGAAAAACGCAAAAAACTGAGCTGCCAGTAAATGCGTCTGTTTCGTTTTCAATGCGCCACCCTGTATATTATTTGAGCATAACTTTCTCTCTTTGTAATTAAAAATTATTTTCCACTTTTTAGTTCGGTTACTTATAAAGCGTGTTTTTTTAGTTTTCTTAAACTATTATTTCTTTGATTTTTGACCTTTTTCTCCGTCGTCACTGGACCGATCATCATAAACTACAACGCTTTTTCGTTTTCAGAATAACTGTAATCTGTGTGAAAATGTCATCAAAGTCCAAGCGGTACTTTTCAAAATTAGAGAGGACAGGAATTATTAACAGATAGTCTGAAGCATCAAAGAATTTTTCGAAAGCGAATATTTTCGAAAATAGTTCGTCTATTGACGTGGAAAGTAACAACTAGGTCGTCGGATTGATTTAACCCAATTTTGTTAATGAAAGTGTCCACTCCGCTTCAGAGAGATATTTCACTTTTTTGTCGATTTGTGCAATAAATTAGAAACAACAAAACTATGAATGTAGCAACCGATATGCTTATCAGTGAATTAATTAGAGCAACGTTTGACCTTTTTACATAAACATTAGAAATAATGCAGTTTGGCAAAAACTTTGAATTTGAAAGCACCTATTATAAGTTAGTGGAAAACGGTATATTTTCGATTGAAAAATTATTTTGTATGTATAAAATGCTTTCACAAGGTTCCATAATATATCGCTGAAGGTGACATAGATTGCAGCCTTATTATTCTAGGAGTCTGTTCACAAAAAAGGCGTCAAGTAGATTGACTCCATTCTTGCTACGTCTTCTTTGGAGTTTTCAAAGAAAAGAGATGAGTGAAATCATTCCAAAAGGAAAAATCGAATTGTGATCAGAAGTTTCACTTAGGAACGATGAATCTTCGACCTCTGCATTTCAAACTATGTATACAGGGTGATCCACAAGTTGTGACCCAAAAATTAAACATCATACATATGACCCCATTCTTCTAAGTAACATTTTTTTCCTCGAGGATTTCATTAAAATGATACGGGGTGTTGGAGTTTAGAAATAAAAACATTTTTATTGTCTTCAAAGTCGTCATCTGGAATGAACTAAATTTTGGTATGTGAATTTACCTAAGTATTGTTCACATTAAAAAGTCTTTACTTAAAACTACTATGACACTTTGGATTACTATTATAGCAATAGGGGTACTAACGTCAACACTCTTTTTGAATTTCACACAGTTTCTCAGGATGGAGATTATATTTGACCAACAAATAAGAGTTTATTTAACTGAGAACAATTTGTTACCAGACCATCAATCAGGATATAGGAAAGGATTCAGCTGAGAAACTGCACTGTTAAATATAACTTCACATCTTCAAAGCAACAGATTCCGGAAAAAACACCGCTCTCGTGCTCTTGGACTACTCCAAGCCATTTTATAAGCTAAATCACGAAATGCTGTTTGGTATTTTACACTATACAGGGTTTTTCGAATCTGCTAGCACGCTTATGTGCCACTATTTAACTAACAGAACACAATATGTAGAAACAGATAAAGGTATGTCCTCCAAAGATGTCATCCCGTCGGGCAATCCACAAGGCTCTATTTTAGGACCTCTGAATTTTTACTATTTATACCTCAAACCTTTCCCAATGTCTCTGAAGTTGTCAGGTACATTTGTATGCTGACGATACTCAGCTTTATTTTTCTTTCAGTCCTAACGAGAAACGTGATGCATTGGCCATTATTAATCGAGATATTCAAAGATATTTTCGGAAAATCATGGTCTACAGATTAATTCAAGCAAATCACAACTCATGTTATTTGGCAGATTAAAAGACAATATTGCGCCACTTTTTATGTCAAAATAAAAAGTGAATCTATACCTTGTTCTGCCACTGTGAGAAATTTGGGAGTCGAATTTGACTCACATCACTCTATATTAGTAAATGTATCCAGAAATCTTATGCTTCTCTAAAAGTTCTATATGCTCGTCGATTGACCTCCCTGTTAAACTTAAAATATTGCTTTGTGAAGTACTAGTACTCAGCCATTTTAATTTTTGTAACAGCGTTTATGGGTTTTGTTTAGACAAGATTGACATGGATGGAATTGAACGTGTACAGAAGTCCTGCCTACGATTTATTTATGGTATACGTAAGTTTGAAAGAGTTTCACATAAGTTGCTTGATGCAAACTAGTTGAATATGCGATGTCGATGTGAGTTGCATGCATGTAATCTTTTTTCAAAAAATTATGTTTTTTAAGCAACCAGCATATTTATTCAATAGAATTGTGCATATGTATATTTATTTCGGGCTTGATGAAGCCAACCAGCAGAAATACGTATCGCTCGGGTTACCTGTCCTATTTTCTGCTCGAATACACTTTCATCCTTTTTGCTGATTTGCCCACTATTATACTACTTTTTGTTGTATACCTTTCTCCGCATGATCATTTTCTCTTTGTGAATATACAGGGTGACTTCGAAGTTGAGTCATTTATTTTAACAGTGAGTAGATCTGATCAAAAGAAATGTTTTTTTCCTTTACCATTTTTCTGGTAAAATTAAAGTAACAAAGTTATAGCCCTTTGGAAGTTTGAGTACCGCCCTGTCTCAATAATAATATTATGTGCTCGTGTTTGGCGACAACGGATATAATCCGCCTTATCGGTTCATCGCATCGGAAACAAAAAAGCGAAAGAATTTGGAACGATGTTTTTACAATTATTTTATTCATTTGTATACAGTCAGTGTCAGTCGGTAACGCGTGAGTGAATAGTTGTGTCTGTTGCGTGGCTCAAACGAAATAAAAAATGGCACATGTTTATGTGGATCGGTTTCCCAATCGAGTGCAACCAACCCCTCGTGCCTTTGTTAATGTAGTACAACGGGCTCGTGAATCAGGTGACGGCATGCCGGTGCTCCAAGACCTCACGATCAAATACAGGTCCGCACTGAAATACTTGTCGGGAGGATACTTTATAAAACAAGGTAAACATTTTTTTTTTAATTTTTTTTTATTTTTACACACATATTTTGGTTTATCTTCCTTCTACAATCATTATCTGAAAATTAATGACTCAACTTCAAAGTCGTATATATATAGGTGAAAAATTAAAGCTTCCGCCTTTTGTTGGGTACTTCGACAAAATTTAAGCAAAGAGGACTCTTTATACTTTTTTTAATTCTCTCTAGCTTTCAATGGACTTTGCCACCATCATCAGGAGCTGCAATTACATTTATAACAGTAGCAACAAAAGTGTAAAGTGAATTTAAATTGACTTAACTTACAGTAGTATGTGAGGATGTTGCTAATTGTTGTTTACGTTCAGGATGAAGGAAAAACCCAGTGCCTTTTGTGGATCTGAACTCGCAATTGGGTCAACACTAAAACTCCATGACGTGGTTTGGCGGGACATATCTCAGATCGAGCTCAAAGTCCTGTCATGGAGAGCTCATATGGAGGCATTAGAGGCCAAAATAACATCATATCAGACACACAGCATGGCTTTTTAGCTGGAAAATGTGTGATTACCAATTTGCTCTCTATTTTGGAACAATATACAGCTATGTATGATGAAGGAAACCTCATAGAAATAATATCACTTGATTACGAAAAAGCTTTTGTTAAAGTTCCGCAGAAACATTTGATTTACGATGCTGAGTATTTTGGTGTACGCGGTGAGCTCTAAGATTGGATAGACACACTTGTTTTTCGTAAAGTACATGTCATGTAACGTTAAAAAAACATAATATTGTTACCCTTACTACATTTAGTTATAATTTGGAAAAAATATGGGTAACACTGCGCTCAGTTGGTAGATAAATGAGACCTCAGAGTGTGGTTCTTTGTACTTTGGTCTTTGATACAAATGCTTGAGGTTTGGACTTACCTCCAAGAACTAGGAAAAGGAAATAAAAAGTAGTGCCTTTTGGCCTATCAAAACTTAAACTGACTGCCAAATGAAAGGAAATTAGTTGGTACTACCCCCCAGAGAAATGGTTACCAGCAAAAAACTAAAATTAAAAGAAAATCACCTTGGTAGGTGCTTGGCTATTGCAGAACGGTGAGAGTGATTCCCACACAAGAGAAGGGATAGCTACTAGCTCGTCGAAGAAAAGGCCACCCAAATGGAAGCCCCGAAGCAACGGTAACCACGGGTAGGAAGACCCACATGTAAGTCAGAACCCGAAGGGAGAACCCTCGAACAATCGGGATTCACAGAAATGGGGGACCGCTTCTCAGAGACGTGAGTCCTACCTAAAGATCGTTTCGGAGTATTAGTGCAGACAGGTCCCCTTAGCTCGATGGTTTAGGTGTAGCTGTAATAACAGCTAAATCCCCGAAAGGGTGAGAAAAAGGGCTCCGACAACAAAAATCACCAATGGAGGCCGATTTCTATCAAAATCTCCACAACCCGACAAATGCTCAGCACTGGATGTTAAATTATTTCACTAACGACGGTTGTGGCCGCTGAACTCCTACACCAGAGCACTGGAAATTGCACCAAGTCAGCTCTATATATGAGGTCGACGGAAATTAATAAAAACTATCAATAATAATTAGTTTTAACCTCACAACAACAATCCTATAATGAAATAATTTCCGTTCGGTGGCCAATCCTGAGTTGACCATACCGCACGTCCTCTATTGTCGAATAGAAACATTGATCATATGGCAATGACCTTGACACAGATGGAGAGTAGAGTACGATTTTCTACCATTGAATTATTAGAACAAGAGAAGTGTTTTGCTATAAAAATAAAAATTCAATATTTTTAAGAACTGTTTTAAAATAATTATTCTAAATCAGAAAAACGTAATAATTTACTCTATTAAAATATAGTTAATTTTTTGTCGACTATACAAAGAAACTGTAAACAATCGCAATTTCGAATTTTTTGACATAGGAAGCAAAAATGATTATGTATGTATGTATTTTTTCCTTATCATGAAACTGAATCGATTCTATCATTCAAACACGAATCGCGTATCGCGATATAATTGACATGATACTAAGCTTGAAAGCTGATTGTTCAAACAATCAGTTATGTCAGCAAGTGCAATATCATAATGTGCTGCTATCTTAATTACAGTTATTAATTGCACGATACTTAACTATTTACATACTTGACCAGTCGTTTGAACGCACTCACGTTTCTGCTTTATTATAATATTTAATGAGTACGGTACTGTTCACATCATAACGTAACTGTTCATTTTTGTTATATTCCTACTTTAAACAGAAACATGCAATAATTGCTAACTGTAAACATTCAATTTACATATCACATTCGCACGTCGAATGTGCGAGACATTTACATATGCTTGGATTTCGACATGGGAATTTCGTCGACAAGTTTCTACAGTAAAACGATTGTGAATACAATAATGTACCACCATTCATTAACGTTTGATGAAAATCTATGTTGAAAATGAGTTTTTTTCTACAGCATCCGGATTTTCAGGGCAGCGAGTTTCTTACGTAGCAACCCTGCGGATCATTTTTCAAAGTTATAGATGTTACAAATGATATAACAAATCTAAAGAGTTATGGATTTATCAAAAGTTTCTTCTTGATGAAACACCGAGCCATCTGTTACCGAGAAATGTCAAATTCTGACGTATGACATGTCTTCCTGATACTTCACAGCGCCATTTCCTAATGAAAGGAAAATACTGAGATCTATTGCTTTTCCCTTGAATACTCTTGCTATTTTCCCAGTACTAAACATTAAGTGACCAGGATAACACTGATTCTGCAACATTGAGTCATTGGTTTGGCAACACCGCGTCTCCATAAATTCATGATAGTCCAGTGCTATTAGATTTTATCATTCAAATTGTTAATTAATGTATATATGTAAAGTTGGTGTTTTAAAAATTTTTGTGCAGAGAGGGAGAGAGATAGAGAGAAGTATTTTTACGGAAAAGTCGGCAGCCTTATAACAGCAAACTGATTATTCAGACCCCAAATACAATTATTTACAAGAAATGTATTTAAAGTTATTAGAAGCATAATTTTAAATGTTATCAAAAACATACACAATGTCACAAAAAATCGATATAGTCACTTTTTAAGTTAGATGAAACCAGTACGACAGCAGCAGAACACACAAGTTAATTTAGAAATCTAGTAGGTTAGGTTCTGATTCTGCCTGGTAGATGGCGTTAGGACATTTAATCTCTGTGATAAAACACAAATAGATTTACCTGGTTTTGTAATACAGCTAGCGCCTTGTCCGTACTCCGGAAATCTGCTACAATCTAAGAACGCTTTAATATTTTCGTTCATTCTTCCACCGCAGCCAGTCATGAATTCTCTACAAAATCCTCTACAAGGCAGCAGCATTTCGTCTTCATTTTCACCTTTTCTGCAACTCGGTTGTAGAACTCTACAAACGAACTCGTACGCGTGTCGGTAGCATTCTGCATCGACCTTAAAACACGGAAAAATTGCAATTGAAAAAATTAAAACGCGATCTCTATACTTCTACAGCAAAGTTAAAAAAGTCTTTTTCGCTTCTTTCTGAAATACCACTTCAAAATTACGGGTTCTTTGGCAATATCGAGTTGACCTTGAAATAGCAAGAACAAGGTCAAAAGAAAACGCTGAGATATTTCTACCATAAACTGTTTTGACTTCTAGAAGTCATATGTAATGACGTTTTACATCATCATCATCATCATGGAAAGTTGACCTTGAAATAATATTTTCAGCCTGAAAATGTTATTATAAAGCTTCTTAATATTGACATTTAGTGTGTTCATATAGCTAATACTTGCTGCGAAAAGCCTGACTTTCGGTTGACCTTGCAATAGGATCTAAGCAAACCCAAACTCAAGGCCGTCTTCATTATGTCAAGGTCAAGATGAACTTTTTTTATAACAAATACTTTTGAGAAAGGAGGAGGACAAGGGCAGTCTTGAAAAACTAGTTAAGATACATGTACAAGGACCTTGAGGTTGCGGCCAAAAGGAGAAGAAATGCAAGCCAGAAAGAAGGTTTGTTCTTTACGATTTAAAGTCTAATTTACTACTTTCTCACTAATTTATTGCAACACTTGCAATTAATTTACTACAAATGTGTGTCTATGTCAACTGGACTATGTTCCGCAGCGTTGTACAGACAGTTACTTACCAACTCTCGAAAAGGAATAGAATTCTCCAAAACGTCCTCGATGCTCCTGTGCTTGAAAATATTCGGGAAAGTGGTCGCATTGTACCCCATCCTGCGGCAATACTCAAACTTTAACGGTGAACACGCCCTAGGCGGCTCTGGTTCCTCGGTGACAGGTGACGTCACGACTTCAGTCGAAGTGACAGGTTGAGGTAAGACGTGACTTGGCTTCACGACTAGACTTTTTGGATCAATTGTGAGGTTGTTGAAAAACAGGGATTGTTTGAGGGAGATTTCTTTGGCCAGGATGGATTCAAGGTCTCTCGCTCTTATGTTGACGTAGGTCGGGTCTATGTGAATGTTGAAGTGAACTATTAAGTCTTTCCCTTCCGTTCTGAAATTTGGAATATCTTGATTTATAAGATATAGCCCAATGAAATAAAATATCAATCTGAGATTCGAAGATGATAGGTTGAAAATGTGCATTTGATATCCAAATGGACGCTTCGGGATTTTGTTCTTAAATGTTATCAACACTTTTCAAAATATATCATGTTGATCCATATTGCTCAACAGAACATGGTTTCAAAGAAACGTCAAGGCGAGATTAACGATTTTTCTTTACTTTTACTTGAGGATAAAAAACTCTTTTCAAAGTATACGATAAACTTCGAATTTTGGAAAAAGAGTGAAAAATCAAAATCACAAAACATGCAAATAGATAGTTTATCAAATATCAATTACGTGTAAAAGCTTTATTTCGGAAACAAGGGATCGTATTAAATATTCTTATGTACCAAAATTGCGGAGATTTTTATACTGAACAACTTTTCTAATAAGTATCAATGACATTTGGAGCAAAGAAAATGAGATATTTAAAAAAAGCGTATTACTGTGACATTTGAATAACTTAAGACGCCGCAAACTGCTATAAATAAAGACTTTAGAGCGAAAACGGAGATTTTTCTACCATAAACTAGTTTGACTTCATCATGAAAAGTTGACCTCGACATAACACTTTCAGCCAGAGGAAGTTTATTATAATGTTTTTTGCAACTCATGAATAGCAAATATTCCAAAATATTATCTTTGACCAAATGATTCATCTTTAGTGTATTCATATAGCTAATACGTGTCGACATTGAACATATCAGAATGTGAAATTGTGCTACGAAAAGATTTGCGATCCTGAGCAGCATGACTTCAGGTTGATCTTAAAAGGAGATTTAAGTAAACCTAAGTTCAAGGTCAAGATTAACTTTTTGTTCTATACAAGTATTTTTAAAAAAGGATGATGAGGAGGGCAGTATCGAAAGACTAGTGGAGATACAAGTTCAAGGATTCTGTATATTACATAGTTTGAAGAAAATAATAATTCCCGCTCTATTTCGGAAACAAGGAACCATTGAATATTGTTATGTACCAAAGTTCTAGAGAATTTTATACTGTACAACTTTTATAATAGGTATCAATGACATTTGGAGCAAAGAAAACGGAATCTTTACAAAAAACCTATTGCTGTGATGTTTGACCTTGAATAACTAAGACTCCGCATAAGAATAAGTGAAAGACTTTTGCATCAAAAGTCTATGCAATTTTTCAACATATCATGTTTGATTCCAAGATTTGCCGGTTTTATTGTTTTGTTTTGCTATATTGAAGTTTTGGATAATTTGGCAGAAACGTACCCATCATAAGCTAATACTTCAGTTCCTATATACCCGTGTCTGACTGGACTTCTTCTAAACAGTGAGTTTATCCTCTCCCTGTAATCTCTAGACCTATTCTTGAAACTACTTGTACTGGGATTTGCTAAATCTAACGAAAATCTATCACCTTCCGCCACTCTGAAAGTGGCTCTGAATATCTGCTCGTCCAATTTTTGCGGCAGAAAAAACGTATCTGAAAAGGAAAAGAAGATATGGTATATAGGACGACGATGAAAAAGAGATTCTATTAAAGCAATTTTAAACTCAAAGCACTGTTTAGAAGATCACGATTGATCTTAAGAACAAGAAATTTTAGATCACCACAATTACTGTATCTGCAAAGAATGTGAATCACCTTCATACCAAATTTGAACGTATACTAAGTGACATATAAATCCGAACACCCAGTTTAAATGGTTTTATTTTAATAAAAGTTGGTTAATGTATTTATCTTACTGTAAATAACAAGTGAACAAATTTTCAGCCTTACCAGTTGGACATTCCGGTTTTTATACTGCTTTTTTTAATTCACTAACGCTCTAAAAATGAATATTTCAGCCGCAGTAAAGAATCAACGTTGGCGGATTTTGGTTCTTGACATCCTTTACGATCGGTTACGATGCCTAGAGTACGGAGACCGGTACGATTTCGTCCACTTAGTGAGTATGATAGGGCCGTATAGTGGGACTTCGGGAAGCTGGACTTTCTTTTCGGGCAATTGCAGTAAGAGTGCAAAGAAGTGTAGACACTGTGGTTAGGTGGTGTCAGGCATGGCTTCGAGAAGGCCGTACGCAAAGAGCAAGCGGCACTGGACGCCGCCGTAGAACAACAGACCGTGAAGATCGCCGCCTAAGATTATTGGCCTTAAGGGACCGTTTCTCCACTACCAGGTCCATTGCAAATGAATGGTTTGCAGAACACGGAAGACCTATTGGCATGCGAAGTGTTTACCGACGAATGAGAAGTTTTGGCTTGTTTTCATACCGGCCACACTAGGTCCTCCCTTTAACTCGAGAACACCGACGTAATCGCGTTGTGTGGTACAGACAACGGTCACTCTGGGATCAGGAATGGAACAGTATTGTCTTTAGTGACGAGCCTCGATTTTGTTTAGGCATGCACGATGGTCGTGCCAGGGTTAGAAGGCGACGTGGTGAAATGAGGAATCCACAGTTTTTTGTTGAAAGACATGTTCATCACGCTGTTGGAGTTATGGTTTGGGGTGCTATAGCTTATAGTTCCAGGTCACCTTTAATCTTCATCAGAGGTAACATGAACGCGCAGCGTTATATCCACGAAGTTCTAGAACCCCATCTTTTACCCTATCTTGACACCCTGGCAGATCTAACTTTCCAAGAAGATAATGCCCGACCACATGTTGCAAGAGTCACAATAGACTTCTTTCAACATAATGATGTCACATTGTTACCATGGCCACCAAGATCTCCCGACTTATCCCCAATTGAGCACGTGTGGGATATGATGGGTAGGAGATTGCTCAATTTGCAACGTCCTCCTCAGACTCTAGAAGCACTTCGAGAGGAGTTGGTGGTTGCCTGGAATGTGATATCACAGGAGGACATTGACCACCTGATCAGAAGCATGCCTAAGCGCGTTGGAGAATGCGTAGCACATCAGGGTGCATCCACACATTATTAAAGGTCAAAGGGTTTTAAAGCAGTGCAATCATTTTGAAATTTTTATCATTTACTTATTATGCTTCATTAAGTACTTATACAAAATTTTATTAAAATAAAACCATTTAAACTGGGCGTTCGGATTTATATGTCACTTAGTATATATTTGATAAATTTTCATGCTGGAGCCAAAAAAATCGGCTAATCCTAAATACAAGCAAGACTACTAACTGTAATATATTTTAACATCCATCGCATAATTAATATAAAACTGGATATACAGGGTGGCGCATCGAAAACGAAACAGACGCATTTACTGGCAGCTCAGTTTTTTTTTTGGAAAAACGCTCCGACCCGTCGCTTTTGTTTTCCAGGGGGACACAAGTTTGGCAAAAAATCACGTTAGCACGTGCAGCCCCCTGGGCGGGGGTGACACCAACCCTAAAATCTTAAATGGAAAGGGGGGTCGAGTGATACCTTATTTTAAAGGTCTTTCAATTCCCTTTATAATGATATAAAACTAGTGTACTTCAATTAAGTAGTTTTGAAGATTTATTGATTCAAATCTTAAATAATTGTTTCGTTTTCGATGCGCCATCCTGTATATATGACCTCACTTTATCGGAAATTACTCGACACATGTTTTGATAGCTGACCAAATTTTAAGGAACAAATTGATCATGTCTTTAAAAAAATAAGTAAAGCGTATTTTAATATACTGCAGCTAAGAGATTTTCTAAACGAAAAAGTCCTAGTGAATATATGTTATGCACATGCCTATATCTGCATATATTGTTACATTTTTATAATTTCTATTGTTTTGTATTAGATTTTTTACCACAAGCACAAATTTATATCAAATGGATATTAATAAAGAATCAAGAAAAAAGGATTACAACGATTTGCTCTTAATATTCATCGTCTTGCTTGAAGATAGAAAGTCGTGCGGCAAGGAGTGCCAAAGAGCAAGGTAACGAAACCGAACCTTGTTATGAAAGAAAAAACGTACATTGTTCCCCACACAACTGAAGAACAGGTGCACTAGATACGGGGGCAGGCTGATATTCAATATTCAGGAATGGACATATTGAACATCGAAAGATCCGACAATTGGATCGAAACTGGTTGCTTATATAATAATAATAATAATAACCGTCTGTATTATTGACATAAGACATTGACAAAATGGTAAGTAAACATAAGTACATCCAGTGTCAATAAAAGGCGAAGTTCAGTTTGATTAGTACACAGTACCAACAACCTGCTCTTCCACTTAGCCCAGTATCCTCTACGACATATGACATCCGATAAACCGATAATACATACATGTCACTATAAAAGAGGGACATATCTACACGCTAACAAAAAAAAAACAATCATTCATTCATGCATGCGGTGCTACTGTTTTTGCAGCAGTTCCTTTTTACATGGCTTTGAAGTTATCTATTCTAGAAAATTTTAGTTCCTTCCGGACTGAGTTGTAGACTTTATATATTTGGTATGTGAAGCTCCGTTTGAAGATTGACGTTCTAAACTTGGGTGGCGAAATAAGACCCTCACTTCTTACGTTAATGTTATGAACGTCAGTCCGGTAGGTTATTTTTTGATAAAGATATTGTGGTGTTCTGACTAAAATTAATTTATGATAAAAAACAGCAGAGTGGAGGAGCCTATTTAACCAACCTGCATCTTTCAATTTGTGAGATATTCTATGTCTCCTCTGTATACCAAATGCAAGGCGCAAGCATGAGTTTTGAACCAGTTGAACTTTACGTCGATACAGGTTAGTTAAGTGTGGGCCGTAAAGCACATCAGCGTAGTTGAATAAAGATAATACTAAAGTATCACATAGCATGATCTTAAGTTTTAACGAGAGAAATTTCCGGCTACCGTAAATAAATTTCAACGACAAATATGCTCTCTGCATAATTTTGTTGATGTGATACTCAAATCGAAGATTACTATCAATCACAACACCTAAATTTTTTACATTGTCCATTATTTTGAGAGTTACACCATTTATTTTTATTTTGTCTAGGTCCAAAAACAATTACGTGAGACTTTGATGGATTTATTAAAAGACAGTGGCGTGTGGCACATTCTACAAAGGAGTTTAGCTCATTATTAATGATCAACGAGAAACGATCCATCAATTGTGGGGGGAAGCTGCAATAGATTTGGGTGTCATCAGCGTAAAAATGCACATTACATAGACTAAGGAAGTGCATGAAATTAGATGTATAAATCAGAAATAGGAGTGGTCCAAGTATGGACCCTTGGGGTACGCCGGATTTCAAATTTAAAGATAAAGACTGAACTCCATTTAAAACAACTGTTTGTTTCCGCTTAGTGAAGTAGCACTGAAATAAATCTATTGCGTGTTGAGAAAGACCAATATGATGTAAAATAGCAAGCGTTAATTGATGGTTTAAAGTGTCAAACGCTCTGCTGAAATCCAGCAGAACAAGAACAGTACACTCGCCACGATCTGTAGCTCTGTTACATGAAGTAAAGACGCCGTACAGCTATGATTTTTCCTAAATCCAGATTGTACAATTGGCAGTAATGAAAATTGTGACAAATGATAAGAAAGTTGCTCCTCCATTGCACGCTCAAGTAATTTAGAGAAAAATGGTAAAACACTAATCCCTCTGAGATCTTTAAGATCTGAAGGATTAGGTTTTTTTGGCAGAACACAGACATTTGCTTGCTTCCACAGATCAGGGAACTGATTATGCGTAACACAAAAATTAATTATATGAGTTAAATAAGGAATAATATGAGGGCAACATAGTTTAATAAAATTTAAATTAAAACCATCGCAACCACGAGCATTAGTTTTAATACGGCAAATTGCTTCATAAACAAATAAATCATTAACTTCTTTGAATTCAAAATTTGAAGAATTCCTTCTAGTATTTCTGTAGAAATTTATTAAGTTAGGAGAAGGCTGTATATTAGGTATACTGTTAACAAAAAAATTATTAAGTTCATTGACATCATTAAAGGAATTTGGAATGGTGTTATCCTTTTGAGAGACTATTCCATTGTTCCTTAACCTTTTCCACATTTCTGTTGAACTGCAACTTTTTAATATGTATGTATAATAAGATTTTTTTCTCTCTGATGATAGCAGCATTAACTAAATTACGCAAGTCCTGATAATATCGCAAATGAGCATTCAGTCCTGTTCTTCTAAATCTAAGCAGCGCCCTGTCCCTGAGATTCTGCATTCGCTTCACCACATCTGTAAGCCATGGGGCTCTAGGTTTAGTAACTCTAATTGATACCAAAGGAAAATGCCTATCAAAAAGGTTTGTAAGCAGGTTTGTAAGAAACGCAACTTTAGAGTCGGCGCTATCTTGGTCAAATAGAATGAAAAACGGGGTTGCAAATAGATCCCTGCAAAAATATAGTGACAAAAAAAGGTAAACAGCTACGTACGTTTATGCGATTTCAATAATTTTTGGCATATATGTTCAGTCTCCCTTACTAGTAAAATTATATTAGATTTTCAGCTTGATTCGTCAACTGACTGCAGAAGCTGTGATGAATTAAGGATCTAGGATTTCTTATAAACTCATTAGTCCATATTTATAAAAAAACGTTTCACCTTTTGCTTTCAAAATATCAAGCAATTCCTTCAAAGTATATGCATAAAAAGAAGTGAAGGAAAAGGTCTCGCTTCTGTAAAGTAAGTATAAAAAGAAGCATTTGCTTAAAAACCAAAGGATTTGCTTCTAAGAAAAAGGTATCTAGGTTACAGCAACTTTTCTCATTTCATCATTAGTTGTCCGGGCATCTTAGAGCCTGCATCTTGAAATTTGTGCATTTTCGTTTAATAAAATCTATTTGTAAGGGCTTGTTTAAGTGATCTTTGGTTGGTTAGACGCAGTATTGTGTTAGTTATGGCTAATGTGGTACATTTACGTACAAGAAAATACTACAAACCAAGACGTACACCTCGTGAGTCAGCTTTAAAGGCCGTTGTTTAGATTTGAGGAGGAAAATGTGGTGTGGTTGGAAAATTACTTTCTTGGCATGGATTTCGAAACTCGAGGAGCAGCCCAGTCACCTGTGCAGAAAATGAAAATATTTCTGCGAACCTTGGATTTCAGAGCGGAATAACTGAAGAATTGGGATGTTCGCACCCCACAGTGTCCAGCAATTGGAGTTATCGACTGCACGCATATTCGTCTTGATGGAAATCCAGCCCAATTTGGAGACGAATATGTAAATCGAAAAGGTTCTGCCAGTATTAATGTACAGGTTACATGCGACCAGAATTCTGTTATAACCAGTATAGATGCAAGTTGGCCTGGATCAGTCCATGATGCTCGTATATGGAAAAATTCGGCAGTATGTGAAGTCATGAAAAAGGCAAGAAACACTGTTCTTCTAGGGTACAGTGGGTACGGTATAATGTCATGTCTTATGACTCCTTACACCGACCCGCACGAGGAATATCAGAGAGTCTTTAACAGGCTGCTTACGTCAGAGCGAGTTGTGATTGAGCATACATTTGGGCAAGTAAAGCGGCGATTTCCTATCCTGAAGTATGGATGCAGAGTAAAACTGACCAGTATTCCAAAAGCTATAATTGCGTGTGCTGTGTTGCACAACATAGCTAAGCAATTAAAAGATGAAGATTTTCAAGAAAATGACGAAGATGAAGAACAGGGCTTTTATAGAGAATGAAAATGTAGATGCTATTCGCGCACAAGGACAAAGGCGGCGAGAGGAATTAGCTCGTCTTATTACCAATAACAATAATAATAATAATAATAATAATGTTTATTGTCAGAAAATACAAGTAAATATCAAATATTGTGCACAATAAACATAAAGCACACAAAAAAGTTTGCACTTGTGTTTGGGTTTGTACAAAATAAAAACTAATAGTACAGTCAGTGTATGAAAAAAAAAATAAAAAACCCGTTAATACTGTATAATTTGGTGTATAATTAGGATTAAAGCTTTCATGTAATGCTATGTATATGTCGTTTACTTCAAACGTCCAAAGATGTATTTACTTAAACTAAAAATAAACTTACACGTTTGAACTGGAAAAAAAACGTTTAATTATTTTATTTGTTATAAATGATACATATTGCATATACGTCTATTTACAAGTTTTGGTAAATATACTAAGTGACATACAAATCACTCAGTTTAAATGGTTTTATTTTAATAAAAGTTGGTGAATGTATTTATCTTACTGTAAATGACAAGTGAAAAAATTTTCAGCCTTATCAGTTGGACATTCGGGTTTTTATACTGCTTCTTTTTTAATTCACTAACGCTCTAAAAATGAATATTTCAGCCGCAGTAAAGAATCAACGATGGCGGATTTTGGTTCTTGACATCCTTTACGATCGGTTACGATGCCTAGAGTACGGAGACCTGTACGATTTCGTCAACTTAGTGAGTTTGATAGGGGCCGTATAGTGGGACTTCGGGAAGCTGGACTTTTTTTTCGGATAATTGCAGTTAGAGTGCAAAGAAGTGTAGACACTGTGGTTAGGTGTTGTCAGGTATGGCTTCGAGAAGGCCGTACGCAAAGAGCAAGGGGCACTGGACGCCGCCGTAGAACAACAGACCGTGAAGATCGCCGCCTAAGATTATTGGCCTTAAGGGACCGTTTCTCCACTACCAGGTCCATTGCAAATGAATGGTTTGCAGAACACGGAAGACCTATTGGCATGCGAAGTGCTTACCGACGAATGAGAAGTTTTGGCTTGTTTTCATACCGGCCACACTGGGTCCTCCCTTTAACTCGAGAACACCGATGTAATCGCCTTGAGTGGTGCAGACAACGGTCACTCTGGGATCAGGAATGGAACAGTATAGTCTTTAGTGACGAGTCTCGATTTTGTTTAGGCATGCACGATGGTCGTGCCAGGGTTAGAAGGCGACGTGGTGAAAGGAGGAATCCACAGTTTTTTGTTAAAAGACATGTTCATCACACTGTTGGAGTTATGGTTTGGGGTGCTATAGCTTATGGTTCCAGGTCACCTTTAATCTTCATCAGAGGTAACATGAACGCGCAGCGTTATATCCACGAAGTTCTAGAACCCCATCTTTTACCCTATCTTGACACCCTGGCGGATCCAACTTTCCAACAAGATAATGCCCGACCACATGTTGCAAGAGTCACAATAGACTTCTTTCAACATAATGATGTCACATTGTTACCATGGCCACCAAGATCTCCCGACTTATCCCCAATTGAGCACGTGTGGGATATGATGGGTAGGAGATTGCTCAATTTGCAACGTCCTCCTCAGACTCTAGAAGCACTTCGAGAGGAGTTGGTGGTTGCCTGGAATGAGATACCACAGGAGGACATTGACCACCTGATCAGAAGCATGCCTAGGCGCGTTGGAGAATGCGTAGCACATCAGGGTGCATCCACACATTATTAAAGGTCAAAGGGCTTTAAAGCAGTGCAATCATTTTGAATTTTTTATCATTTACTTATTATGCTTCGTTAAGTACTTATACAAAATTTTATTAAAATAAAACCATTTAAACTGGGTGTTCGGATTTATACGTCATCTAGTATATTATCTCCAACAACAACATACGTTTGCGGGGTTTTTCGTTTGATGCCTCGTTTAAATTTTTTAGCTTTGCAGAGTAATATTGTTGTTGGAGACGAGCAACTTTCAGTCGTTCAACTAAAACTAATCGTTGAAGCTGGGTCAACTGCCTCGTCTCGTCAGACCCTTGTTTGCCCGAAGCAAAGGTAGGCTTCGAAGGATTTTTTTTTGCAGCAACCTCTTCAACCGATGTGTAGGATCGCCTTTTATTAGCTACTACTTGAGGCATAATCATCTGATGAGCGTCGTTTTCCACCATAATGTCATCCTTTGAAGTAGGTAACTTGCCACGCCAATTGCAAGAGCCCCTAATAAAAATATACATGCATGATAAGTACCTTTACAAGGTAATAGTAAAGACCTGAATCTATTTCTCACCTGGTACCCGACTTAGTACAGGATTTATGTCCGCATCCGTAGCCTTTAACATATCTTTCTCCCAGGAAAAAAGACGAATGGGCTTGTTCCCTGTTTTATTTTTGTCAGTTTTATCTTTCAGTCGCGTTTTCATATTGTTCACTTTTTTCATAAAACCTTTAATATCCATCTCCTTGCCAAATAAAGTAACGTATTCCTTAACGATATCAGTTAATGCAGCAGTTTTCTTCTTTTTCATCGCCGGAACTTGAGATTTCTCGAGAATCTCCGGAAATGCTTGGACTTTTTCAGCGATAAACATCATCTCGTTAGGGGCATCTTCGGTAACTTCCTGTTCACTATCGGTGTCAGACATTTTAAATATTTTATTCACTTTAAAACAGCTGCACAAATAAGTTAGATGGATCTTCTTTACATCAATTGACGTGCGAAATGCTTTTAATTATGAGACAAATAAGATCGACCCCATCAGTTACAGACCACATACGCGTTGATTGCACGCTGCAAGTCATATCTTGTCGAAATCGCTAATCTCCGTACCTTTTACTTTACTTTCCCGAAGCATTTGCTTGCAAGGAAGAGGTAGAGATTACGAATATGAATTAGAGCAAAACCTTTTGCTTGTACCTTTTACTTCAAAGTAAATGCTTCATTTTTATAAATACGGACTATGACACGCCTGGGTATCGTGGTGATAATGTGGTCGATATCCTGTTATGGTATCTCATTCCAGGCTACTTCAACATCGTGAGTAAGAGCTGCTAAAGTCTGTGTAGGATATTGCAAATTCAAGAGCCTGTGACCTATCATGCCCCAGACATGTTCAATTGGAGATAGGTCAGGCAATCGTGGCGGCCAAAGTAAACGGTTGATGCGATGTTGATCCATGAAGGCTAACGATAACATGCGATCTGGCATTGTCTTGCTGTAACATCGAGTTTTGGATGGTGTTAAGGTAAGGAATAAGTTGAGGCTCCTCTACTTCCTGAATATAGCGTCGGGCTGTGATCTGCTACCATAAGCAACAACACCTCATAACATAACTCCCACGATAAAAAGGCTTCTCAATAAGCCACAGGAAAAACATTTAACACCGTAAATGTACGAAAACTGAAAAACCTGACCATTTCATCACTTGTTGTTGATGGCAAGATAAATTCTTGAATTCTAATAAACATATGTAGGTGTTAACCTTTCTTGTCACGCAGTATACATTGCAATTTGGTGATACACAAAAAGTAAAAGTGCCGGTTTACTTACATCCTAGGTATACTGCTAAGGCTGCTAGTAATAACAGAAGAATGAATGTAGCTACTATACAACACCCGCATTTGTGTCTGGCAGTAAGCTTTTTCCTTGTAAACCTAATGTCTGAGTCTGAGGATATGATCGAGCTTTGGGCGCTTCGATAGTTTCTTGTCGTCGGGTTCGCTGTACTTATCGACGATATCTGGAACAAAATAGAAAACATTTTAGCATTTCTACAATATCTCTGTGTAATTTTGACGCAAATGATGACAAAAGAAGAAAAATAAATCCCATAAAAATAGAACAGTGGAAAGACTACTACGATAATCTACTGGCAGAACAACGTGGAGAGTACTTAGACACGCAACTAGATATAGATCAAACGGGAGTTAACAGAGTAGATACCATTCAATTAGAAGAAATAAAAACAGCATTACAAAAAATGAAAAATAATAAAGCTCCGGGACCGGGGGATTTGCCTATCGAGTTAATTAAACACGCCACCACAAGAAAGCACGAGCGACTTTGTGTAATTTTTAACAAGTGCCTGGAAGGGGAAACGATTCCCAGAGATTGGAGGAGCTCTTACATAAATTCCATTTATAAAAAGGGAAACAGGAGTGACTGTAGTAATTATCGGGGTATTAGTATTACATCGTCCATCGGAAAGCTGTACGAAAGAGTCCTAACAGCCCGAAGAGAAGACGAAGCCACGGAAATTGAAGAACAAAGTGGATTTCGACCTGGGCGATCCTGTGTCGACAACATATTTACAATAAAACAACTGACAGAAAAGAGATTAGCAAGAGGAATGGAGCTACACGCTACTTTTATAGATCTCCGCAAGGCATTCGACTCCGTCCCTTTGCAGAAATTATGGATCGCAATGAAAGAAGCAGGCATAAATAGCAAATACATAAACGCCGTAAAAGCAATGTATAGAGAAAATCAAGTGGTCGTTAAAGTCGGAAACCAAATTTCCGAGGCTTTCCCACAAACAAAAGGTGTTAAGCAGGGCTCCTGCCTCTCTCCAACCCTGTTTAAAATTTATCTCTGCAGCGCTTTAAAATAGTGGATAAGAAAGTGCAGCCCCATGGGGATATGGTTAGAGGACTTTCACTTGTATACAATCCTCTTTGCAGATGATCAGGTAGTCTTTGCAGAAGACCAGCAAGACATGACTTACATGATAAACAAACTTATAGAAGAATTCACTAAATGGGGTTTGGAGATAAATATACAAAAGACACAATACATGACTATAGGAGGCAGGAAAATACAATAATGGACGATATAACAGAGAGGCAGTTAAAATGGTATGGACACCTGCAACGAATGAACGAAGAAAGGATACCATTAATGGTTTGGAAATGGACACCAGCACAAAGAAATAAACGAGGAAGACCACGAAGGTAAATGGATTTCAAACATTCATACCGCAATGGAAAGTAGAGGACTACATGAAGGAGACTGGAACGATAGGATACGATGGCCTATGGGCTGCGAGAAGAGACCTTAGGTTGCAGAAACTCGCCATATATATATATATGATGACAACCTACGAACAGTGAAGTTTCTTGGGGTGTACTTGGACTGTTCTTTGGATTGGGATGAGTATGTGGATCATGTTACAAAATATTTGCTATTTATCCGATACGTAAACTAATAGCCAAGCATTCCCAGACTTAGGCGACATATTTGCTTAAGAAAACAACATACGCAATTTATCTAATGCCCAGTAGCTAGACAGTATCTTGATACCGTAATAAATAATAATTACAATCATAAACTGTACCATTATCAATTAACGTTCTCATTAATATTTCCTTAGCACACATTCCAAAGCTAACCTTGGAAGCTTAAAAACCTCCAACAGACTTTCAGTCTAAAACGATCTACAACTTGTACGCTTAGATCAAGCTAACTAGCCAAAACAGTGGGCATTGTCATTGAAAAAATAGGATTTGACAACGGAATTGTATCCTTGATAGACGAAGCGAAAACCTCACATACATTGGTAGTGAGTATTAACTGACCTTATGGTTTAGGTATTAATTTTCAACAAATTTTCTGTTTTTATACATCTCGTGTTCATTTCATTTCCTTATTGGTGCTTAATAAACTTGCGTACTTACACAGGTCAAAGCAGAAGTTAAATTCACAAAACAATGGAATTTGTTGGAAAGCACAACATTAACAGAAAAAGTGGATATTACGAGTTTAAAATAAATACTAAACTACAGCACAAGCACATTCGAACAAACACCATTATAGGAGATCCGAAAAGTTATTACTTAAAAATTCTTCCATGCTATAAAAACCTTTGTTTCTAAGGTACGATTTAGTAATGCATGTTACGTGTATTTTAACTATACTAAGTGACATATAAATCCGAACACCCAGTTTAAATGGTTTTATTTTAATAAAAGTTGGTGAATGTATTTATCTGACTGTAAATAACAAGTGAAAAAATTTTCAGCCTTATCAGATGGACATTCCGGTTTTTATACTGTTTTTTTTTAATTCACTAACGCTCTAAAAATGAATATTTCAGCCGCAGCAAAAGAATCAACGTTGGCGGATTTTGGTTCTTGACATCCTTTACGATCGGTTACGATGCCTAGAGTACGGAGACCTGTCCGATTTCGTCAACTTAGTGAGTTTGATAGGGGCCGTATAGTGGGACTTCGGGAAGCTGGACTTCTTTTTCGGGCAATTGCAGTTAGAGTGCAAAGAAGTGTAGACACTGTAGTTAGGTGTTGTCAGGCATGGCTTCGAGAAGGCCGTACGCAAAGAGCAAGAGGCACTGGACGCCGCCGTAGAACAACATACCGTGAAGATCGCCGCCTAAGATTATTGGCCTTAAGGGACCGTTTCTCCACTACCAGGTCCATTGAAAATGAATGGTTTGCAGAACACGGAAGACCTATTGGCATGCGAAGTGTTTACCGACGAATGATAAGTTTTGGCTTGTTTTCATACCGGCCACACTGGGTCCTCACTTTAACTCGAGAACACCGACGTAATCGCCTTGAGTGGTGCAGACAACGGTCACTCTGGGATCAGGAATGGAACAGTATTGTCTTTAGTGACGAGTCTCGATTTTGTTTAGGCATGCACGACGGTCGTGCCAGGGTTAGAAGGCGACGTGGTGAAAGGAGGAATCCACAGTTTTTTGTTGAAAGACATGTTCATCACACTGTTGGAGTTATGGTTTGGGGTGCTATAGCTTATGGTTCCAGGTCACCTTTAATCTTCATCAGAGGTAACATGAACGCGCAGCGTTATATCCACGAAGTTCTAGAACCCCATCTTTTACCCTATCTTGACACCCTGGCAGATCCAACTTTCCAACAAGATAATGCCCGACCACATGTTGCAAGAGTCACAATAGACTTCTTTCAACATAATGATGTCACATTGTTACCATGGCCACCAAGATCTCCCGACTTATCCCCAATTGAGCACGTGTGGGATATGATGGGTAGGAGATTGCTCAATTTGCAACGTCCTCCTCAGACTCTAGAAACACTTCGAGAGGAGTTGGTGGTTGCCTGGAATGAGATACCACAGGGGGATATTGGCCACCTGATCAGAAGCATGCCTAGGCGCGTTGGAGAATGCGTAGCACATCAGGGTGCATCCACACATTATTAAAGGTCAAAGGGCTTTAAAGCAGTGTAATCATTTTGAAATTTTTATCATTTACTTATTATGCTTCATTAAGTACTTATACAAAATTTTATTAAAATAAAACCATTTAAACTGGGTGTTCGGATTTATATGTCACTTAGTATATGTTCATCACTGTGCGTTCACAGAGCGACTCCACTTCAAGAGTGTATACGACATTCTTGAGACGAAGAATCCATATTACGTGGTTAGCAACGTATCACCAGAAACACGGCCTTTCAGATTCCTAATTAAATAACTGGTCTTGGGTTGTTCCCTGAGAATACTGTTCATAATGACACCCAAAAATTTTACTGTGTCTATGGTTTATGGATTGATGTGTCTTTGAAGCATTAAGAGTCAGTTTGTTTGATAAATACCAATATTCTAAATTTATTTTATATCCAATATAGCAGTGAAAAGTTGATCTATCGATTTTCTGCTATAAAGCATCGTTGTATCATCGGCAAACAGTATAAGGATTTGTTTGTATTACAATTAGGAAGGTCATTTATGTATATTAAGGATAAAAGTGGGCCCAGCACAGAACCCTGTGGGATGCCACATGTAACTGACATTGTACTGGAGGTCGTGTTGTGGAAGGTTAAAAGTTGCTGTCTGTTGCTCAAATAAGATTTAGCCACTTGCTAAGAATAATAATTTTTACCGAGTTTTAGTGGCGGGTCCAGTGGGGTGACCTGGGGGCCCCCCTCGGTATATCCCATATCTCGAACGCGTTTTTCAATTGGTAGACGACACCCACTTCCTCGTTCTTCAATTTTATCATTCGTCGATACCCCCCGTCTCCCGGGAGGCGGACATCTTCCTTGCTATGAATGATGAGTTCCTTCGTTTCCAGCATTTTTTTTTCAAAGCCGTCATATGGACTCTGAAAAATAGTTTCTAGGTTCCCCTCTGCCTTTTGAGCAGAAAGAAAATTGCCATTTTAAGGGTATTTCCGACTAAATCGCTTATAACCCAAAGACAGTCAAATTTAGAGAAAATTTACTAAATACCTATTTGGCCGAAATGATGGAAACAACTAAAATAACTTTTTTCAGTGTGAATTTCTCAATTTCAATGTGTAAAATTTCTCCTACAAATGCAAACCTTTCTCCTGGTGTATTAATGAATCCTAAAACTTAGGAGCCCGTGACAAAACAAATTTCGAGCGTGTTTTGCAATTTGTAGACGATCCCGCTTCCTCACTTTTCAATTTTCAATCGCCGAGCTTCTCCAGCTCTTAAATTTTTTCATTCGATACCTTCCCCCCTCCCCCGATAAGGGCTTCTTCCTGGCCATGAATGCTGAATGCAGCACTTTTTTCAAAGTCGTACATGGACCCCGAAAAATAGTTTCTAGATCCTACTCTGCCTTTTATGCGATGGAAATTGCCATTTTAAGGGTTTTTTTTCAGACTGAATCGCCTACAAGTAAAAAACAGTCAATTTTAGAGAAATTTTACCAAAGATCATTTCGGCCGAAATCAAACGAACTTTTTTCGGTGTGGACACTTTTTTTCTCGTAATTTCCCAATTTTAATGAGCTGTATTCGGTATATAGTTCCCTTCTTTCTTCTTGAAGACTACCAACCTGAATGGCACCTCTAATTTTCCCAATTGTAGGATTACAGTCACCTTCCATAGCTTTCAGCAACTTTCTTTCCCAATCTAACAATTTAATTGCTTTATTACCAGTCTTTTTTAGATCTGTTTGTTCTTCAATCTTGATTTCATGTCGTTGATTTTTTTTAATAAGCCTTTAGTATCTAATGGTTTACCGAATGTTGATTCGCATTTTTTCAACATCCTCTTCAAGGCATCGTCCTTTCTCATTTTTATTTTTGGAACTTGTGACTTTTGCAAAATAATGGAAGCAATGGCAATTTCATCTGCGATGAACTGCATCTCTATAGTTTCCTAATCACTTGAGGATGACATGCTTATTAATTTGATAAAAAACCGTATCCAGTAAAAATACGGAACGGTCTGTGTAAGCTCTGGAGTACAACTGTCAGTGATGCTGACCTCCCACGTCAACTATAAGCTAGAACAAGTCAGGACATGTCGCTCAAGATACAAATACCAGTCAACCTTTTACTTCTTCTTGGAGGATATCCTCGCGACTATAAGGTAATCATTATGAATATGAAAACACGGATATGCTTATACTTCTACCTTTTTCTGCGAAGCAAGACCTTATACTTTTACCTTATGCTTCCGAGGATATGATTCTCTTTTATGAATACGGCTCAACGTGTAAAATGCAAACTTCTCTCCCGGTCTATTAACGAATCCTAAAAACTAGTAGTCGATGAAAAAACAATCGAAGCGATCAATTAAACGGAAATCTGAGTAAGCCACTACTGTGGATAACGGTTATTCTTCTTCTCAAGTGTAATTGTAGCACGCTGCTGGCTCGTCGCCTGACCCACATCCTAGATTGTCTACTGAAATAACAACAGACAAACGATTCAAGATAATGTAGCGCCAGAGCTTAAAGACAAGGATCAGAGTGTAGGTCAGTTAAACGGTCTTGTAAATCGAGAGTGGGCGGAATAAATTTTCGACGTTTTGTACGCAAAGTTGTTTTATCAGCAGTTTTATAATAATATATTTATTGCCCAACAGATACATCCATTTAAAGGACAATGTGATTGTGTACAATTTGACGTTACAGTATTTTTAACTACAATCATAGCTCGCCCAGTTTCTGAAAAGAAAAAATGAACAATTACACCTACAGTATATTCAGATAAGAGATAGACCGGATGTAAACAAAAGGTTCGGGTGATTTTCACGCTAACGCCGCCGTCTCGACGTAAAACAGGAGCCCTCATTGGTCAATTCGCAATTAAATGCCTATGCCGAGCGGCAGAGCAGTCGTATCAAGGCAGAGTCACATTCAGGTTCAGACGTGTTACGTATGTCGTGTGCATCATTGCAATTTGATATTTCTTTGGACGTTTTCGTTTGTTATCTTATTAAGTTGTTGAGTTTGTCGTTGTTATTGTTATACCTTGTTATTGATTGTTATTGTTATCAACTGCTTGCGCAAAATGCCCAGTAGTACAGATACTGCCGACGAAGTTGTAAACTCCTGTAGTCCACCTAGGAAACGCTCTAAAAAAAGACACCTGAGTGCAGAAATGAAAGAGGTCATTTTGAATATATATAAGATCGAGCGCGAGGAGAACGAGGCATCAACCATCAAAGAAATTGTTGTGAAGGTTTCTCACAAAGTTGGGGTGTGTCGCGCATCAGTGTTTAATGTGTTAAGACAATACAAAAAAAATCACACCTTTTCTGAGCCAATGACCAGTAAACATCGCAAAAGTATTGTTAAATCATTGGATGAAGCTGATAAGCATGCGATTGGGAGGAAAGTGCATGAATTCTTCTTTAGGAATGAAATACCTACTATAGATAAAGTACTGCAGGAGGTAAATGGAGATACAACGTTGCCAAATTTCAAACGATCAACTTTCCATGCGTTACTGAAGCATTTAAATTTCAAATGGAAAAAACGGGGTCGTAATAGTTTACTACTGGATAGAGAAGAAATTGTGCTATGGAGGAGGGATTATTTAACAAAAATTGGGAAATATAGAAATCAAAACAGGAAGATTTATTACCTTGATGAAACGTGGGTAAACGCAGGACACACTACAAGTAAAGTATCGGTTGATGATTCTGTAACTTCATCCAGGAGGGCCTTTCTAGATGGACTGTCCACCGGATTAAAAAATCCAGCAGGTAAATACGAGTAATATACAACAATCGGATGTTTTTCAAACCTTGGGAACAAGGTTCTAAACATTAATTCCAGGGGGCAAATAAAACATATTACAAGTAACAAAACTTTTATAACTTTCGATAAAATGCGTGGATGTTTTATTGTCATTTTCATTTGTTAGAACTTTTTTAAGCCATGTTTTTATGTGTTTTCGATATTTCAATAATTTTTTAATATAATCTTAAAATATGTCGAATATTATAAACTTAAAAAAAGTTACTAAGTTTTATATTGTGTACCGTTCCTAATATTTCTAATCATTTTAATTCATACTTCAATAACTTTTCATACTAAAGTTATAATTTGTTAATATTAATATTTGCGCGTATTTCAGGTTCCTGATCATTCATTTTTTAAAGGTTTATAACTTTAAATTAAATTGTGAAGCGCTGAGTAATCATACGACGTTCAATATTCTTTCTTTCAATGTGACTAAATAATCCCAATTATAGCAATCTGATACTCATGTCTCAATGTTTTTTCGCTGAATGAGATGAAAACATTTGAAAAAGGTTCGCTTATTGAAATAAATCTACACCAGTTAGTACTTCGATTTCCAGGTAAAGGGAAAAGGCTCATTATCTGCCATATTGGCAGTGAGGATGGATTTGTTGTTGACGGTCTGTGGTGCTTTGAGTCTAAGAAAACTGGAGATTACCACGAGGAAATGAATGGCGAATCGTTTGAACAGTGATTTTCAAAAATTTTACCGAACTTAGAGGAAAACGCAGTAATTGTGTTGGATAATGCGCCTTATCATTCTCGAAGAATGGAGAAGGTCCCAACAACGGCTTCAAGGAAAGTTGATGTTCAAAATTGGCACCGCTCGAAAAATATCAACTTTGAAGAAGCAATGCTGAAAGTACAATTATTAAGAATTGTCAAGGATCACAAGGCGAAATATCAAAAATACGCCATTCACGAAATGGCAGCAAGTCAAAATAAAACTGTGCTCCGTTTATCTCCATACCATTGCTCAATCCCATTGAGCTCATATGGGCAGAGGTTAAAAATTATATAGCTAAGCACAATACAACTTTTAAATTTTGTGACCTCAAAGGACTTTTCAAAGAAGCACTAGAATTAATAACAGCGCAAAAATGGGAAAACTGTATTAAGCACGTGAAAGACAAAGTTGAAAAGAGAATGTGGGAACTGGACAATATTTTAGAGGAACAAGTCGAGCCATTCATTATTGACGTTGGTGCTTCAGGCAGTAGCGATGATGAAAGCTCATCAAGCTCATCTTTCCAATAAAAGATGTCGTTCATCAAATTCGGTAAGTTATAAGTAATTATAAAGCTACTGTATTTTTTAATTAATTATTGACATTTTTGAACCCATTTTGGCAAAACCTATTCAAGAATCTACTTTCTGACAATGTTCAACCATGCACATTTTTTTACGTTTTGAGCGTTTTAATTTGGTTACATATTTACCTAGAAATCAAAAAATATACTAATCAATATTCTAAAAGCAATTTTAAGAGACATACGATTATTTTTAATTTAGGCTAATTTAAACGCCATTTTGAGATTATATTCGACTGTATTTCACCAAACATCAGGCGGCATCCGAAGCTGGAAATCGAAGCGAAAATTTTGAAACCCTTATGTATATTTACATCATTATATATTTCTTACCCCACCCCCACATGATCCTATATCCATCACCAATCGTATACACATCGAATTGTGCTAATTTACTACAAAGGTACGCAAAGCAGCATCTACTATCTAAAATATGTACTGCGTGACTCTTAATACGTCCCTGCCGAATGTTACAGCGTTCGATGATCACGTGGTCTTGTTTATGTCCGGTCTATCTCTTATCTGAATATACTGTACTCATCTACATGTCTTAAATGGTATAAATTGAATAATAGTAGTCGCTGAATACAGCGACTTTATCATGGTGAATGTGACAATCAGCTATGGTGTTAAAGCTGGAGCACATAAAGTACACGGGTGACTTGATCGTAACATTAGAATTTGGTGTTTTTAAGTAAAAAACGAGAAATCTTCGGGAAATGCGGGACGGTACATGAAAATCAATTTTAGCTAAGAAAGCTGAAGAATTAACATCACTGTGTACGAGTTTGTGAAGGAATTTTAAACTATTACAAACTCTTCTTTCCGTGAAAAAATTTGTAACCTTTTGAAAATCCAATACAATTTTGTTCTTTAAAGAAGTCCAATCTTCGTCTGAGGAAATAATTGCCGTATCGTCAGCGAAACCAGTAATTTCTCCATCGTTTTTTAGCTTAAAAAGGTCATTAATATACAAATTAAATAGCGTTGGTCCTAATACGGTTCCTTGTGGAACTCCGCACCTAACAATCATATGTTCACTCAGTGTACTGTTGATGTTTACACATTGTGTCCTGTTTTATATAATATACCAAGATATCTCAGCTATTTAATCGCTTTCTATTTAATATCAGTAGACTCAAAACTTGTAAAAGTATGCTAAAAATTATAGCACTTCTAGTCGATGCTGCACGTTTTATGTCATTGAGTATATTTCCAAGTCTTACACGACGGGGACAAATAATGTATGTGCGAACTATTACATTGCCTAATGTAAAGGAAATATCTCTATTTCTGTTGAGTAACACGTTTATATGCTAAATACTAGATATATTTGGTCATGGCTGTAATGGTATTATCATTCAAATTTGTTTATTGCAAGACGTACAATGTGTAGGTAAACATTATAAAGAAAACTTGTCTCCTACCTCTACAAATTAATTACGTGTCCAGGGAAGACTCAATGATGACTAATCGTATAGTGTTTGAAGATATAATAATACTTCAAAATTTCATCATTTTTGACTAAACGAATATGTAGATCCATGCGTTGGGTTTGTTATTTTATTTCCTACGCTAGGTACTGACGAAGAAGTAGTATATTCGTGAAAAATATTGAAAATTGGATACTATGTTCTTGGATTTGACATGCACATCACGATGAACATTTTCTATTCAACACTTGCTTTTCCGACGAATGTTCCTTTTTCTTAAATGGCGTAGTAAATCGTCATAGCTGCCGATATTGGTCCGATTCTAATCCCAGAATTTATCATGAGGTTCATACACAGCAGCCACAAAAATTAAATGTTTGGGGTAGTACTTTTGGTCATCATTTTTTCTTACCTGGAAATTTGACCGGTGAAATGTATTTGGAATTAATGGAAGACGCCATAGATCCTGCATTAACATCCATAATTGAAAATCGGAATGATCGGCGGTACATTGTGAATAGGTTGATGTTCCAACAGGATGGTGCCCCACCACATTACGCATTACGTGTTCGACAATATTTAGACCAGACGTTTCCAGATCGATGGATTGGTAAAAGAGGTGCCGTTGAATGGCCCCCAAGATCGCCAGATTTATCACCTTTGGATTGATGATGTATTAGTTTTATTTATCATCAAAACTACTGAACTGAAGAACATTAATTTAATATCATTATAAAGGGAATTGAAAGATCTTTAAAATAAGGTATCACTCGACCATCCTTTCCATTTAAGATTTTGGGGGTGGTGTCACCCCCGCTTAGGGGGCTGCACGTGCTAACGCGATTTTTTGCCAAACCCCCTCGGAAACAAAATCGACGGGTCTGAGCGTTTTTCCAAAAGAAATGTCTGCGTCTGTTTCGTTTCCGATGCGCCACCCTGTATAATTATTTATCCTAATTTCATGTTCTTGTATGTATTTTTTGTTTGATGGTTTGCTATACATTCTTCTATCTGTGTATGCGTTTACTTCTTATGACTGTGTTTTTTGTTATTTAGGAACGCGCAAGCGCGGACCCAGGACAAGGTTATGGGGGTCATGATACATACGAACATTGCATTGAAATCATCAACCAGCCTGATATTATGTATAAAATCTACTAATTAAAAACTTATCTTTATTATTAAAAACATACACTGACCGCGCATATAAAAACGATGCGGGAATGGTTAAGATTTTTAGACCTCTAAAAATATCTTTACACGAATGTAAACTTTCAACTCCAACCAAACATCTAGATGCTCTTTTTTGACTAAAAAATACCTGCTGCGCGTTAGCTGTCAAACCCCAGAAACACAAAGCGTAACTTAATCTTGAGTCTATTGGGGCATAGTAAATAGCTAGCTGACTCTCCGAAAGAACTGTTTTTAAATTCCGAACTGCATATGTTCGACAGCTTAACTTTGACGCGCACAAAGGTCCTTCAAATTTAGGTTTGCGCCAAGACATAGACCCAGAAAGTTTACTTGAGCTTCAACCGGTACTAATGAGTCTTTCATATTAATGCTAAATGCTTCTGTTTTCTTTCTGAACATTATGGAATCCTAAAAGTGATGTTTCTTCTGGATTCAACCACACATGAATATATACTAAGTGACATATAAATCCGAACACCCAGTTTAAATGGTTTTATTTTAATCAAATTTTGTATAAGTACTTAATGAAGCATAATAAGTAAATGATAAAAATTTCAAAATGATTGCACTGCTTTAAAGCCCTTTGACCTTTCATAATGTGTGAATGCACCCTGATGTGCTACGCATTCTCCAACGCGCCTAGGCATGCTTCTGATCAGGTGGTCAATGTCCTCCTGTGGTATCTCATTCCAGGCAACCACCAACTCCTCTCGAAGTGCCTCTAGAGTCTGAGGAGGATGTTGCAAATTGAGCAATCTACCCATCATATCCCACACGTGCTCAATTGGGGATAAGTCGGGAGATCTTGCTGGCCATGGTAACAATGTGACATCATTATGTTGAAAGAAGTCTATTGTGACTCTTGCAACATGTGGTCGGGCATTATCTTGTTGGAAAGTTGGACCTGCCAGGGTGTCAAGATAGGGTAAAAGATGGGGTTCTAGAACTTCGTGGATATAACGCTGCGCGTGCATGTTACCTCTGATGAAGATTAAAGGTGACCTGGAACCATAAGCTATAGCACCCCAAACCATAACTCCAACAGTGTGATGAACATGTCTTTCAACAAAAAACTGTGGATTCCTCCTTTCACCACGTCGCCTTCTAACCCTGGGACGACCATCGTGCATGCCTAAACAAAATAGAGACTCGTCACTAAAGACAATACTGTTCCATTCCTGATCCCAGAGTGACCGTTGTCTGCACCACTCAAGACGAATACGTCGGTGTTCTCGAGTTAAAGGGAGGACTCAGTGTGGCCGGTATGAAAACAAGCCAAAACTTCTCATTCGTCGGTAATCACTTCGCATGCCAATAGGTCTTCCGTGTTCTGCAAACCATTCATTTGCAATGGACCTGGTAGTGGAGAAACGGTCCCTTAAGACCAATAATCTTAGGCGGCGATCTTCACGGTCTGTTGTTCTACGGCGGCGTCCAGTGCCCCTTGCTCTTTGCGTACGGCCTTCTCGAAGCCATGCCTGACAACACCTAACCACAGTGTCTACACTTCTTTGCACTCTAACTGCAATTGCCCGAAAAGAAAGTCCAGCTTCCCGAAGTCCCACTATACGGCCCCTATCAAACTCACTAAGTTGACGAAATCGTACAGGTCTCCGTACTCTAGGCATCGTAACCGATCGTAAAGGATGTCAAGAACCAAAATCCGCCAACGTTGATTCTTTACTGCGGCTGAAATATTCATTTTTAGAGCGTTAGTGAATTAAAGAAAAGCAGTATAAAAACCGGAATGTCCAACTGATAAGGCTGAACATTTTTTCACTTGTTATTTACAGTAAGATAAATACATTCACCAACTTTTATTAAAATAAAACCATTTAAACTGGGTGTTCGGATTTATATGTCACTTAGTATATTTAAGCAATGCTTCACGTTTCCTTCTTAAGAAAGAATCGCAATGGTTTGATACAACAACAGAAGCATCATCCGCATAAAGAGTGAACCTACCTTCAGGAGAACAATGCTCTAAGTCGTTAACATATAGAGAGAATAACACTGGCCTCAAAATAGATCCCTGAGGTACGGCTGATGAGTAGCCGAGAAGCACGAAACAGCGTCCATAGCACTGGACAACAAATTTTAGTTTTTTAATTGTATCTTGTGGGAAAAGTGCACTTCTTGGTTAATTTTGAATCCAAAAATGACAATGCAATAAAAAAATTAGTTGCGGTTTAGAAAAAAAACTTTTTATTTTTAAGGATATATTAAAAAAAGTAACAAGATCATATACTTATAAGAATCACTATATGCGCTGTCTTTTTGCTGTTCTTTTATGGATCGTTTCTGGCATCTCTACCAAGAGTCCAACAGTAGTCTGCAAGCATGGAAGGATTCCACTTTCCCTGGTACCTTTTTTCCATTGTTGAAATATTCTGATGAAAACGTTCGCCGTGCTCATCACTTACGGCTCCGCAATTGTCAGGAAAAAAGTCCAGGTGTGAGTGTAGGAAATGTATCTTAAGAGACATATTACAGCCCATCTTTTGATACGATGACAGCATATTTTTGACAAGGGTTTTATAGTTGTCAGCTTTTCTATTTCCCAAGAAATTAGTGACCACCAGACGGAAATCATTCCAAGCAGTTTTTTCAATACCTGTTAAAGTATTTTCAAACTGTGTATCTTTCAAAATATTTCGAATCTGTGGCCCAACAAAAATACCTTCTTTAACCTTTGCCTCACTTAGTCTTGGAAATTTCTGACGCAGGTATTGAAAAGCTGACCCATCTCTATCTAATGCCTTGACAAAGTTTTTCATTAGGCCCAACTTGATATGCAGTGGTGGTAATAAAATTTTTTTCGAATCTACTAATGGCATATGCTGTACATTTTTTTGACCTGGCTCTAGGAATTGACGAACAGGCCAGTTTTGTCTGGTGTAATGAAGTGCCTTTGCTCGACTGTCCCATTCACACAAAAAACAGCAAAACTTGTACAAAACTGTGTAGCCTAGCTGCAGCCCAAGTAAAAGTGCAACAACTTTCAAATCGCCACAAATATGCCATTGGTGCTCATCGTATTTTATGCATGTCAATAGGTACTTCATATTGTCATATGATTCTTTCATGTGAACTGCATACCCTACAGGAAGAGATGGTAAAATATTTCCAATATGCAATAGCACTGCCTTTAAACTCAATGTTGAACTGTCTATAAACAATCTCCATTCTTCTGGGTTATAGTTTATATTTAAAGCCGCCAGTAAGCCGTTAATGTTACTGCAGAAAACCAAGTTATTCTCAATATTGAAAAATGGTTCTAAGTCTTTGTGGCGTTTACGAAAAACACATACCGAAACATCGTCTTCTAACAAGTTCCACTGCTGCAGCCTTGATCCAAGTAACTCTGCCTTACATTTTGGAAGTTCTAAATCTCTTACAAGATCATCATTTAATTCTGACTGTGTTATTTTGTGCGGTTGGTGGCATTACGTGCTCGGTATAAAATCAGGATCTCTTGACGTTGATGGCATATCTTCTTCCTGACGAATCACTCGATCGCCATGATCTGATTCGTTTTCTGATTCGCAAGTGTAGGATTCTGGGGGTTTTGGAATATTATTTTCGTCACTGTGAGGCACAGGTCTCATCGCAGATGGTATGTTTGGGTAGTTAATAACCGATTTTTTTTTCTTGGACATACCTGTGGCTTGTCCAACACAAGGTACCATGCAAAAGTAACAATCATTAATATGATTTGTAGGCTCTCTCCAAACCATTGGGACAGCAAAGCGCCTAGACCGTTTGTTGCCATTTAACTAGCTCCTCAGACTTGAAGCACATGTATTACAGCAGATGTGGGGTGCCCACTGTTTGTCTTGATCACCTAGTTAGACCGTCTCTGAGACGCAAAAGTCACATCACCACACACGTAACAAACCTGATCTGGATTGTTTACACACTTTCGAGACATCTTGCATGAACGCTGTCAGCCAACTGAGGAAAAAATGGCTAATATAAAACAATATAATGTACACGTATGTATAACGTAACACAATCATGCCGATTACATCATCTTTCCTTGCCGAATATAAAAATGTAGCACGTGCATTCTTGTGAATTACAGTATATTAACACTGTCACAGCAGGAACACATATAATTACCGTATCTCTAAAACTTGAACTAAGATTGAAAAAATAAGTTTCATTCCGGTTTTAGCACATTAAAAATAGTAATATTTTGTTGATTTTATTTAGGATATTTTTTGGCTGTTGATCAGTGTAGTTGGTCGGATTGATGAAAGCACCGTGTTCAGTTTACTGTGACTCTGCGATAAAAAGTCCGGTAACAGTTAAAAAAGAAAAAGAATTTATTAGGTGGCGCATCTATCATTAAACTGATTCTCCGTACGATATAAAGACAATGAAACGTTTTGGATTTAACGTTATTTTACCTTTTTACCCTTCCACCGTGTTTAACGGACCGCGTTCAAATATTGCCGTAACTAAGTATGTACATCCTCTTTAAATTGAAATGAGGGAATCCTGGGTCAGTGTCATGGACGAATTTCTTCAAAGACAGCGTACGTGTTTATTTCCTACATCTGATGTTTCTTTCTGGATTGAAACACAATTGGTTACCGCTTAACCACAGATGAATAACTTTAAGCAATGTTTCACGTTTCCTTCTTAAGAAAGTCGGCTGATACAACAACAGAAGTACGAGTATCGTTCGTATGAAAAGTAAATTTACCTGCTCTAAGTCGTTGAAATATAGGGAGAATAACACTGGGCTCAAAATAGATCCCTGAGGTACTCCTATGGCGGCTGATGAGTAGCCTAGAAACACGAAACGGTGTGTATTATTGCGCTTTTTTGGTCAAATAGACGAAAGCACCATGTTCGATTTATTGTCATTAAACTGATTCTTCCGTCTGCAAAGACAATGAAACGCTTTGGACTCGACGTTTTACTTCACTGTCCCTTGCACCGTGCTTAACGGACCGCGCAACTATAGCCAAAACTAAGTATTCACATCCTATTTAATTCAACTGAGCGATCCTCGGTCAATGTCATGGACGTCTCTTTCTGGCCTTGACAGAAAATAATTTCTTTAGACTGTGTATGTGTTTATTTGTTATTTTACAACCCTTGTTTAAGAAATGAGAATAAGGAGCAGTCGCGGATACAGGATCACGTCTAAGAGAGGGCAAGTAGTGTGGGTTGCCTACTTTTAGGGGGTATTACAAGGTCGTTTGCGACTATTATAAAGTAACTAAGAAGGACATTTATAAACACTTTTATGCGTTAAGTTTCCAACCAAAGAACAATATGGTCTGTCCTTCTTTGACCTTTTCCCATTTTTCCTGTATGTCTTGACCTTGGGGGGAGGCAATGGCACCGTTCTCTGCCATTCTACTCTGTACAGAGACCAGCTGTGCCAACTAAAGTAATGTATGTCCTAAAAGTTTTGACACAAAATTGGTTGTCTTTAATTTCAAAATAATAGTTGCCTTTGGAAAAAACGTTTGTGTATTTACTGTACAGAGGTCAGAGATATTGGTTAAGAATCCATTTTTCATTCTTCTATATGTAATACAGTCTTTATTAGTGAGTGTTTGCGAGTTATTCCTTTAATAATAATAATAATAATAATAATAAACCGTCTTTTATTAGAAAAAAAAACAAAGGCAGCTATTCTTACACTTAACCATTAACTGCATAAGAATGATAGATGGTAAAAAAAGTACAGATGTAAAGAAAATAAATGGAGGAAAATGCCCATGTATACTTTATCTGAAGTCACTTGAAATAGCATAAAAACCTTTGGTCGGCGCGTCCTTTGTAATTTCATGACGTATCATAGGCGTGCGGTCATTTATTTAGAACGATAATAATAATGTTTTTATATCACACTAAATGGATTTTACTATCTTCTTATTTTTTTGATTTGGAATAAAAAATACTTATATTGGGAGTTTAATTTATGTTGACTGAAAGTTAAGAAATGGAAAAATTACAGAATTCCAACGTTTGACATAGGCAAATATTTACATAGCAGGTAGGTATATAAAAAGGTATATAAAGACTTACATTATAGGTATTTATATATCATCCTCGCCTTCGGAGCTGTCGCTAGAGTCATCTTGTAGAGGAATTACAACGGGATTTACAGGAGGCAAAACACAATATTCATTTTCTTTTTCAATAATATGCCTAGAACACTGCTTTCATAGGTCTGTGGCAGCAATATGAGATACTGCATATCTTATTGTCACCAATAGCGATTCACCTAATTGAGGGGTCTGATTATGTTTTCTTACTTTTTTTTAAAGCAGCCCAGACCAACTCAATCGGGTTAAAAATGCAGTAATAGGGAGGTAGACGTAATACTTCATGGCCATTTTGTTGAAGCAGATTGTCAACAACATACTCTTTTTCAAATTTTTTTCTTTTAATAAGATCCAATGATATGGCTTTGGTTGATTTTTGTAGTATTTCCATTCCCTTATCCTTCATAAAATCAATAATGTCTTGTGTTTTGTGCCTGTATTCGGAATTTTGTTTTTCTGTCGGGAATGGTATGGCGCATTGTCCATAATAATCACTGAATTTGGGGAAATGTTTGGTATTAACTGCTGCTCTATCCACTTTTCAAATAAGTCGGAGGTCATGTCCTCATGATAGTCGGCACATGATTCTTTGATAATTTTGGCAGATAACAGCAAGGCATTAGGTATAAATCCATTTTCACTGCCAGCATGGAGAATAATGATTCGTTTTCCACGGTTGCATGGTGCATTTAAAATGCACTTGTTGCTGTCGTCAACACAGCCGTACTGCACAACATCATGGGTATCATACCACGTTTCATCCAGGTAAATCAGATTTCTTTTCTGCTCTCTATAGATTTTAACTTTGTGCAAAAATTCTTGGCGCAATTCAACGATTCGAGACGACTCCATAATCACCATTCTTTTATCTAATTTTTTGTATTGAAAACCACACAGTTTTACAATACAGTGCAATGAGTCTAAGCATTTGTAATTATAAAAATCTTCAGGATAATCTTTAAATTTATCCCGTATCATTTCCAACGTGGGAACCAAATTTTCTTTATAAAATCCGTATATTATACGACGAATATCTTCCTGAAAACCCACGTCTATTCTTTTTAATTTTTGCCCTATGCGCTTTCTGTGGAAGGAATGGTTGACTACATCTCCCCTTTTTATAACCCGATAAATGGTAGACCGACTGATTTTTGTCAGGATACAAATTCTGTTTAAAATTTGATTTTGCGAGGAATCTGGATTTTCGTTTTTCAGACAATCATACATATTTAGGATTACTCTTTGGGTCTGTTCCTCTAAATCTTTATGAAAGAATTCTGCCTGCACATGTTCATCAACCACCTCCTCGTGGCTTGGAGCATTTTCCCAAGGTCTCCAAAGAGCCATATTTAGGACACACAAGAACAATCAACACAACAATTAAATCAACAAGTAAACTGAGTATTCAAAAGTCAAAAACACACAAACTAATAAAATCTATGAAAAAACACGGACAGACTAAAGAAAACACGTTTATTCACCGCTACACGGCACTGGCTAAACTGTTTCAATTTTCAGTAGCCACCTGCACTTGTTCGGAGCTCTGAAATACACGCTTTCTCATTGACTACGTCCACGCATAGGCGTGCTTTACTCCACGTGGACCGGTGAAACTGCCTTTGATCTTATACGGGGGATATTTGCTGCGAAATTTGGCGATTTTTGCAGCAACAGAGCGTGTTAAATATAGATATATAAAATGCACCCGGTATTTCACAGTGTTTCAAGTGACTTCAGATAAAGTATAACTGATTACAACCTGAATAAAAATTAGCTTAAAAATATAATGCTGGAGAAAATCACCTTTAAGAATCACCATTGAGCAGAAGAGCTCTTAATTGTTTTTTAAAACGATACAGCGGCAGGCTTTTTGTTCTGTAATCTAAGCTATTGTACAACATGTATGCATTATATGAGAAGGACCTGTTAAAAACAGATGAACTATGAACTGGCATTGTTAAAGCGAATGTGTTACGGATATGTCGTTGATGAACATTATACCTAAAAATTAGTTTTTCACGTAAATAAGTTGGAGTTCCAGAGACAAGTAACTTATGTATAAAGGTTAGATAGTTGTATTTAACTAAATCTGTCATCTTTAACCAACGTATTAAAGGATAACGATCCGAAACATGATCAAATTTTCTTAAACTAAATATGAATCGTACGCAGTTATTTTGTACTACATATATTCTGTTAAGACTTGCAACATCCAAACAAGGATGATGAACTAGATTGCAATAATTAAAAATAGATAACACAAAAGATTCACACAACTTTTTTCGCACTTTAAAATCCAGCAAATTTTTGTTCGCATACAGAGTTCTTTGTAAGAGGTTATTTAAATGATCACGAAGCCGCACGTTTTCATCAATAAACACACCTAGCCGCTTGACACTTTCAGAAAAAGGAAGATTTTGATTGTTAATAGATACACTCAAGGAAGCTTTGACTTCGGCTCTTCTGTGATTTGGACAGAACAGCACAGCAGAAGATTTAGAAGCATTAACGGTTAGGTTATTATTGACTGAGCAGGTGCAAATAGAGTCAATGTCCTCGTTAATTTCCATAGTAGCAGTCTGGAGGTTCTCACGATAGAAGAAGTAAAGCAGTTGAGTGTCATTCGCATAAGACTGTAGCTGTGAATTTTGAATGGACTTAGCAATATCGGCTACATAAATTAAAAATAACAAGGGTCCTAAAATTGAGCCCTGAGGCACACCCGAAGTGATAAAGTGCTCATTTGACAAAACTCCAGAAAGTGAGACGCGCTGAGAACGTTGGGTTAGGTATGATTTAAAAAACTGCAGTGCTATTTTATCAAAACCATAAAACTTTAGCTTAACAGCCGTCAGTTTAAGCACATTTTTTTGCTCACAAAAGATCAATCCTTATAATCTAAAATATTTTTCGTCCTTGATATACGAGTAAATTAGGTAAACCTTTTGTCGGTATTTGTTTATATATTTGATTGAGGTCGTTGATATGTAAGAGGAACAATCTCGGACCCAAGACCGATCCATGGGGAACACCCGCGTTGACATTATGGGATGAAGAGGAGAACCCGTCAATGACGACTGACCTAGATATTTGATAACGGCCGTTGGATGCAGTAAATAAAATAAACATAAGTTTCCCTCGAAAAAGCTTGAGTATCTCCGCCCTTGGGTGCAGCCGTTCCACTTAGCGCTCCCGAAAAAACGACGAAACTCTTTCCCCAGTCCCAACTGCAGCTGCTTCAAATACCGTCTGATGCTCAGTAAGCGCGATCGTTTCATTCTATGCTAATCAGTGTAGAAAGGCAGCCAACACACCTCTTTGTTTTATGAAATGTGGATAATGCAGCGCTTGATGATTCAAATCATTTTGTGGGACGAACGCCTTTTACTAGCGATTAAACCCTCAGTCATCGCTGCAGCGACTGTTTACAGCTATGTCATTGAACTGCAATTTTCGTCAAAAATATTATGTTTATTTCTGTTTCTCTTTTCAGCAATGCTATACAGCATATTTCAGACAGGAAAATAACAAAAAAAGTTCCTATAAATATGGGTCAAAAAATGCTCCCTTACCGAGATACGGGGTGCTGAAGTTTTATTAACAATATTTAAAAGAAATTGTATCTTCGTTAGCGATATTATGTAAAAAAACCTGAGAAACATGAAAAAAAGATAAAATGTCATCTTGCAGACTATGTAGTTCATTCCACGTTTACTCGCTATGATCTCTGTGAGCGTCATCAGAAGCGTCCATCTATCGAGGAATGACTCAACGACACGACACGCTCAAGCAGGCATTGTTGGTTGCGTAAAATCAAGTAGTGTTTACCTCTGAGACAGTGGCGCTCCCAGGATTTCAGTCTGGAAAGGGTAAAATGGAAAGTGAATTCTGAGTGTGACGTACTGAAGTGTTACAGTCCCTTGCCATATTATTGGACTCATGCTTAAAAATGAAGTTTTCCTGGCTTATAACACGCCAGTAGACATTTACAAAGCTTATACATGATGAAACATCAAAATCTATTATAAATACAACAAATGTCACATAGAAAATTAGAAATTTACATGAAAATGGAATCTTTTCACATGAAAATACATTTTTTTGCAAAAATCAGTATTTTGTATGACTACCTTTCGCAGCCAACACAGCTTCAACGCGACGTGGCATACTGCTTATACAGTTTTGAATTTTTATTTTGAGCTCTGGGTTATGTTTCCAAGTGTGATTAAGTATATTGATCAACTCTTGCTTGGTTGTAGGGGCTCTCATCGTAACCTCAGATTTCAAAAACTCCCAGACGTTCTCGATGGGGTTCATGTCAGGCGAATTTCCTGGCCAGTCGCGAATATCTACTTTTTTTCAGCTAAAAATTTTGTAATTTTTTGTGCACGATGGCAAGGCGCACCATCATGCATAGAAATTGGCTTTTCTTGTTTGTTGAACTATTTTTTCACTTGAGGGAGCAGCTGGGTTTCCAAAACTTCCTGATATTTTTCGGCATTCATTGTACCATCGACAACGTATAAGGCCCCTTGTCCCTTATAACTGATAACTGACCATACCATTACCGAAGGAGGATGTTTAATGGTCGGCACAATGCATTCTGGCTTATATTTCTCATTTTTCGTTCGCCGTACAAACTGCGATTTGTCGACCAATACTTGGAAAATCGACTCGTCCGAAAAACATACCTGAAAAACGTCATAGAATTTAGATTAAACAATATCTACAGTACAAGAACGACTTGAATATAGTTATATAGCATTTATTTACGTTCTTCCAGTTATCAGTCGTGAAATCCTTGTATTTTCGTGCCCATTGGTATCGCTTTGATATCATAGCAGGTGTAAGTCTTGGTTTGCGTGCTGGTCTACGTCCAATAAGACCCTCTTCTGCTAACCTCCGCTGCACTGTTCTTTGCGACACTTCAATGCCAGCTTCAAGAACTTTTTTTGTAAGAATTTTTATCGGCAGTTTTCGATTTTCAACACAAATACTGCGAATTTTTCGGTCACTTCTCTCTGTCGTGATTCTCCGACGACCGTACGCACCTTTACGTTTGGCTCTCAGATTTTCACCGAGGTCTATTTTTTGTTTAATTCGTTTTACAGAACTTTGAGAAACTCCAACAATTCGCGCTATTTGCAAAAAGTTCATAATAACAACAAGAAATCTAATGTAAAAGTAGATTTGCAGCATGAGACTAATAATATGGCAAGGGACATAATGATTTAACATTAAAAGCATGGACGTATGCAGACATATGAATTTGTTACAGTAATTTCTGTAGAAAATACATACATTTATTTTTCAATTTTGATTCATACGATATCAAAGTGTGAATAAAGCAAACCAAGCTCGAGCAATATTCATATATTAAAACAAAAATGGAAAATAATATAATCTATCACAGACTTTTCTACATAACAATGTCAGACAAAACAACAAAAAATACATCTTCATGAAGAAAATAGCAATAACAAATATGTTACGACTTTTATAAACTATAAAACTGAATGTAAATTAAAATAAAATTCTTCATCATGAGAAAAACACAAAAAAATCCATTACATTCTCTTAGAGAGTCTCAAAAAGCAAAAACATATAAACTATGATACTACAGTATATTCAGATAAGAGATAGACCGGATGTAAACAAAAGGTTCGGGTGATTTTCACGCTAACGCCGCCGTCTCGACGTAAAACAGGAGCCCTCATTGGTCAATTCGCAATTAAATGCCTATGCCGAGCGGCAGAGCAGTCGTATCAAGGCAGAGTCACATTCAGGTTCAGACGTGTTACGTATGTCGTGTGCATCATTGCAATTTGATATTTCTTTGGACGTTTTCGTTTGTTATCTTATTAAGTTGTTGAGTTTGTCGTTGTTATTGTTATACCTTGTTATTGATTGTTATTGTTATCAACTGCTTGCGCAAAATGCCCAGTAGTACAGATACTGCCGATGAAGTTGTAAATTCCTGTAGGAAACGCTCTAAAAAAAGACACCTGAGTGCAGAAATGAAAGAGGTCATTTTGAATATATATAAGATCGAGCGCGAGGAGAACGAGGCATCAACCATCAAAGAAATTGTTGTGAAGGTTTCTCACAAAGTTGGGATGTGTCGCGCATCAGTGTTTAATGTGTTAAGACAATACAAAAAAATCACACCTTTTCTGAGCCAATGACCAGTAAACATCGTAAAAGTATTGTTAAATCATTGGATGAAGCTGATAAGTATGCGATTAGGAGGAAAGTGCATGAATTCTTCTTTAGGAATGAAATACCTACTATAGATAAAGTACTGCAGGAGGTAAATGGAGATACAACGTTGCCAAATTTCAAACGATCAACTTTCCATGCGTTACTGAAGCATTTAAATTTCAAATGGAAAAAACGGGGTCGTAATAGTTTACTACTGGATAGAGAAGAAATTGTGCTATGGAGGAGGGATTATTTAACAAAAATTGGGAAATATAGAAATCAAAACAGGAAGATTTATTACCTTGATGAAACGTGGGTAAACGTAGGACACACTACAAGTAAAGTATGGGTTGATGATTCTGTAACTTCATCCAGGAGGGCGTTTCTAGATGGACTGTCCACCCGATTAAAAAATCCAGCAGGTAAATACGAGTAATAGACAACAATCGGATGTTTTTCAAACCTTGGGAACAAGGTTCTAAACATTAATTCCAGGGGGCAGATAAAACATATTACAAGTAACAAAACTTTTATAACTTTCGATAAAATGCGTGGATGTTTTATTGTCATTTTCATTTGTTAGAACTTTTTTAAGACATGTTTTTATGTGTTTTCGATATTTCAATAATTTTTTAATATAATCTTAAAATATGTCGAATATTATAAACTTAAAAAAGTTACTAAGTTTTATATTGTGTACCGTTCCTAATATTTCTAATCATTTTAATTCATACTTTAAGCTTTATAAAGTTATAATTTGTTAATATTAATATTTGCGCGTATTTCAGGTTCCTGATCATTCATTTTTTAAAGGTTTATAACTTTAAATTAAATTGTGAAGCGCTGAGTAATCATATGACGTTCAATATTCTTTCTTTCAATATGACTAAATAATCCCAATTATAGCAATCTGATACTCATGTCTCAATGTTTTTTCGCTGAATGTGATAAAACATTTGAAAAGAGGTTCGCTTATTGAAATAAATCTACACCAGTTAGTACTTCGATTTCCAGGTAAAGGGAAAAGGGTCATTATCTGCCATATTGGCAGTGAGGATGGACTTGTTGTTGACGGTCTGTGGTGCTTTGAGTCTAAGAAAACTGGAGATTACCACGAGGAAATGAATGGCGAATCGTTTGAACAGTGGTTTTCAAAAATTTTACCGAACTTAGAGGAAAACGCAGTAATTGTGTTGGATAATGCGCCTTATCATTCTCGAAGAATGGAGAAGGTCCCAACAACGGCTTCAAGGAAAGTTGATGTTTAAAATTGGCTCCGCTCGAAAAATATCAACTTTGAAGAAGCAATGCTGAAAGTACAATTATTAAGAATTGTCAAGGATCACAAGGCGGAATATCAAAAATACGCCATTGACGAAATGGCAGCAAGTCAAAATAAAACTGTGCTCCGTTTACCTCCATACCATTGCGAGCTCAATCCCATTGAGCTCATATGGGCAGAGGTTAAAAATTATATAGCTAAGCACAATACAACTTTTAAATTTTTCGACCTCAAAGGACTTTTCAAAGAAGCACTAGAATTAATAACAGCGCAAAAATGGGAAAACTGTATTAAGCTCGTGAAAGACAAAGTTGAAAAGAGAATGTGGGAACTGGACAATATTTTAGAGGAACAAGTCCAGCCATTCATTATTGACGTTGGTGCTTCAGGCAGTAGCGATGATGAAAGCTCATCAAGCTCATCTTTCCAATAAAAGATGTCGTTCATCAAATTCGGTAAGTTATAAGTAATTATAAAGCTACTGTATTTTTTAATTAATTATTGACATTTTTGAACCCATTTTGGCAAAACCTATTCAAGAATCTTCTTTCTGACAATGTTCAACCATGCACATTTTTTTACGTTTTGAACGTTTTAATTTGGTTACATATTTACCTAGAAATCAAAAAATATACTAATCAATATTCTAAAAGCAATTTTAAGAGATATACGATTATTTTTAATTTAGGCTAATTTAAACGCCATTTTGAGATTATATTCGACTGTATTTCACCAAACATCAGGCGGCATCCTAAGCTGGAAATCGAAGCGAAAATTTTGAAACCCTTATGTATATTTACATCATTATATATTTCTTACCCCACCCCCACATGATCCTATATCCATCACCAATCGTATACGCATCGAATTGTGCTAATTTACTACAAAGTTACGCAAAGCAGCATCTACTGTCTAAAATATGTACTGCGTGACTCTTAATACGTCCCTGCCGAATGTTACAGCGTTCGATGATCACGTGGTCTTGTTTATGTCCGGTCTATCTCTTATCTGAATATACTTTACATCAGTTCACAGTCTCAAAATAGAACAATCATTACATTAGCTTAGAAAATGATTTGAACATAATTTTATATCAATTTGCTGGCCAGTAAATAAAACCACATATCTTGGTTGGATACTTTGGAAAAGATCACCGTGGTGGTAAGTACGTAAACACTTAACTACATCTGCGTTTTTATTTATTGACCAACAAAAGGAAGATGGATTTGAGAGACAACCTTAGGCAAAGTCGAGGTGTTATCATATTACAAAATCAAGCTGCCTATTGAGTTCTCATGTGTCTCACAATCACCGGTTTTGGCATGCAATTTCGAAAACTTCTTTACTGGTACGGTAACAAGTTTACCTAACTTAGTTGACTTAAGTACTTATCCTTCTAATTTTGCAAAAACCACGCAATATTTACAGAAAAGCCCTTGTAGTTCCTTTGAATATGACAGCCAAGCAAATTTCCCAAAGTGTTTTTTTGATAAGTAACGTGTCACTTCTTTTATTTTTCAAGTGTGTGGAATAGGGATATTTGAAAGAGACATTAGGGATCATTGCACACCTCAATAAGGTATATTTTCAATGGGAAGACAAGTTGCCGCTGAAATGTACATATGGCGCGACATCAACAAAATTGGATCCTTTAGGTTTCGCACTTGGTTCATCATATGGTGCAACATCGAGAAATTTTAAAGTGGAAGGCTCAGGTTGAATTGTAGGATTATCATCAGTTTTTTCCGGTAATTCTTGTGCCGGTGGATCAGACTGTTTTGTTTAGAAATCGATGATATTCTGTTTCCTTTTACTCATCCTGACTACAGCAGCCGTCAACCAGCACTAAAAGTTACACACATATTGCCAAATAAACGGCATTATTGGTTTCCACGCATTCACGTAGCTCATAACAAAGAACCTTATCTGTTTGGAAACGGACCAACGAAATGCACTGAAGTGCTTATATACAGGAGACAAAATAGACATGTCATTTTTTTAGACACGATTCTTTTATAGTATAAAAATTAAAAACAAACAAAAATTAATTTTCCGGCTTATGCGTGGACAATAAAAAATCAATAGAACATAAAAAATAGCGTTAACACCAACCAAATCAACAAAACTCCGCTTGTTCACTTCTCAGCCAAATTTTGTTGCGGACTCCGAACTAGTACAGAACTTAGACACTAGACTAGACCATAAAAGACTAGACTATACTTGTTCCAACAGGAAGAAGCGCACACCGTTGCTGTTGGTGGGAGAATAGTCGCTAGTCGCATGCGCACTGAGCGGGTTTGCAGTGTTGCCGCTATCCTTATTTAAAGTTACATATTTTTTTATGACGTTTACTTTATACCGCCTTTTCAAAGTCTGCTCGAGTCGTCTGGGAGGGAGGGCGTAATTAGTAATTACCCCCTTTACCCCCCCATGGAACCGCCAGTGCTCTGAGATGATGTGAAAGAAAGAAAGTTGATTGGAAAATTCTCACTGAATATGCTGTCAATGAAGTATTTAAGAAAAACCAATTTCCTATTTCACCTCCTAGGGGCCCATACCTCCACAGAAGAGTCTCGCAATTCATTTTTTTATAGTTACCAATCAATATCATCATTTTTCCAGTTCTACAGGGTGGCCAATATACAGGGTGACTTCGAAGTTGAGTCACTCATTTTAACAGTGAGTACATCTGATCAAAAGAAATGTTTTTTTCCTTTACCATTTTTCTGGTAAAATTAAAGTAACAAAGTTATAGCCCTTTGGAAGTTTGAGTACCGCCCTGTCTCAATAATAATATTATGTGCTCGTGTTTGGCGACAACGGATATAATCCGCCGTATCGGTTCATCGCATCGGAAACAAAAAAGCGAAAGAATTTGGAACGATGTTTTTACAATTATTTTATTCAGTTGTATACAGTCAGTGTCAGTCGGTAACGCGTGAGTGAATAGTGGTGTCTGTTGCGTGGCTCAAACGAAATCAAAAATGGCACATGTTTACGAAAATGCTGAACTTGTGGACATGATTCTTATTTACGCGGCATCACGGATTTGTGCGGATCGATTTCCCAATCGAGTGCAACCAACCCCTCGTGCCTTTGTTAATGTAGTACAAAAAGCTCGTGAATCAGGTGACTTAAGACCTCACAGGGGACGGCATGCCGGTGCTCCAAGACCGCACGATCAAATACAGGTCCGCACTGAAAGACTAAGACGAAAAAAATGGTTGTACTTTATTTCATTTCACAAATATTTAAGATACAAACCAGTCAGTTACATATCGTCTACCCTGTATATACAAACGAAAGATTAGATACGGTATCTACCAAAATGAGATATCTCTATATTTCCTGGACTCTCCACGTCGACACAAGAGTCGGGGTACTCCATTGTTTAGACATTGCCTTCACGACTGCTTGAATATAAAATTATTCATAATCAAATACTTGACCATGATATTTCCATTTCTAAACCAACGAAAAATTCAAATTCTGTGTAACCTTTCAAATGTTACTTAAGGCGCAGCTTAGTAATATTAAAACAAATATTTCAGCTCGGCATTCAAATATCTTCCTCACTCTCTATACAGGGTGATTCAGAAAGTATTAGCAACATTTGCTTAGGAAAAAATCATTTTAATACTGTCTTGCTATGAACAAAGTTTTGGAAAGATTGTTTTTTAATGTTTTAACTATGGTTTAATAGCACGTTTAATACTTGAGCTACCATCTAGCAGATGTTGTTTTTCGGACGGTAATTCACGATGTTTTGTTGACTATTCGTTATTATAAAGGCCACTTCCTTGAATTTTCTCCGATGCCAGCGTCTTTCTTTGTATAAGATCTTAGTATGGTTCCAAAATATTCTGTAGTGCTTTGTCCAAGTTTGCTGCTATCTCAGATGTATTCATTCAATACCGCATACATTGGATATTCAGCCCTGCCCATCGGCGAGAGCATAACATTCTTGGGACTGCACCTGGATAAGGTGCATAGCAGGTGTTGACAGTATATACAGTTGCAGAGACTTGATCCCGAAATTGTTTCTGTTGTTTCTTTATGAAATGGCAATATATACGTATATTAACAGAGATAATTTTACTTTGAATAGTAATATACATACATTCAATACTCGTAGGCAGCACGACATTCATCTACCCTTTGCTCGATGTAAGCTGGGTAGTAGATTTCCCTCTATTTTAGAACCAAAGGCATTCAATAAGCTGCCTGAGTGTATTAAGACAATTAGCTCCTTAAATAATTTTAAAGCTGAGTTAAGAACCTACTTTATTATACTAAGGGACATATAAATCCGAACACCCAGTTTAAATGGTTTTATTTTAATAAAAGTTGGTGAATGTATTTATCTTACTGTAAATAACAAGTGAAAAAATGTTCAGCCTTATCAGTTGTACATTCCGGTTTTTATACTGCTTTTTTTTAATTCACTAACGCTCTAAAAATGAATATTTCAGCCGCAGTAAAGAATCAACGTTGGCGGATTTTGGTTCTTGACATCCTTTACGATCGGTTACGATGCCTAGAGTACGGAAACCTTTACGATTTCGTCAACTTAGTGAGTTTGATAGGGGCCGTATAGTGGGACTTCGGGAAGCTGGACTTTCTTTTCGGGCAATTGCAGTTAGAGTGCAAAGAAGTGTAGACACTGTGGTTAGGTGTTGTCAGGCGTCAGGCATGGCTTCAAGAAGGCCGTACGCAAAGAGCAAGGGGCACTGGACGCCGCCGTAGAACAACAGACCGTGAAGATCGCCGCCTAAGATTATTGGCCTTAAGGGACCGTTTCTCCACTACCAGGTCCATTGCAAATGAATGGTTTGCAGAAAACGAAAGACCTATTGGCATGCGAAGTGTTTACCGACGAATGAGAAGTTTTGGCTTGTTTAGAAGGCGACGTGGTGAAAAGAGGAATCCACAGTTTTTTGTTGAAAGACATGTTCATCACACTGTTGGAGTTATCGTTTGGGGTGCTATAGCTTATGGTTCCAGGTCACCTTTAATCTTCATCATAGGTAACATGAACGCGCAGCGTTATATCCACGAAGTTTTAGAACCCCATTTTTTACCCTATCTTGACACCCTGACAGATCCAACTTTCCAACAAGATAATGCCCGACCACATTTTGCAAGAGTCACAATAGACTTCTTTCAACATAATGATGTCACATTGTTACCATGGCCACCAAGATCTCCCGACTTATCCCCAATTAAGCACGTGTGGGATATGATGGGTAGGAGATTGCTCAATTTGCAACGACCTCCTCAGACTCTAGAAGCACTTTGAGAGGAGTTGGTGCTTGCCTGGAATGAGATACCACAGGAGGACATTGACCACCTGATCAGAAGCATGCCTAGGCGCGTTGGAGGATGCGTAGCACATCAGGTTGCATCCACACATTATTAAAGGTCAAAGGGCTTTAAAGCAGTGCAATCATTTTGAAATTTTTATCATTTACTTATTATGCTTCATTAAGTACTTATACAAAATTTTATTAAAATAAAACCATTTAAACTGGGTGTTCGGATTTATATGTCACTTAGTATAATAAGACTTGTTACGCCATCAGCGACTTAGATGTTCTTTTTTGTATTGTTTGTTATATACTTATTGTTTGTCCTTTTATATATTTTTATGTTGTATTCCTGTTAATTTATTAATTTTAACTGCTGGAAAGCTAATCTATTTGATCTGCTGTTATTTGCCTATGGTGTCCTTTTCAAAATATCTAATTTAAGATATTGTTTGTTGTTGCTTGTCATTTTATTGTTTGTTTTCGTTTATGTATATACATACTGTAAATTGTTGACGAACCCTATACATGCTTCATACATGTCTAATGGGTAACAAATATTATTACTATTATTATCTCTGGACAATTAACGGCAACACGTGGTTAATTTCAATCAGCTGTTTTGTAGACGACATGCTTTTGACTTAATCTCTCTCATCTATTTACGTTGTCAGTCTTCTCTTGGTTCAGCGACTCTATGTTATTATTATGTTTTCGTTTGCATAATAATTTCGTGAAATGGCCTCGAGAGAGTGCGTAAATTCATCTGACTCTTTTTCTTTGGTCTATGATGCAGAAATACCTGTTCCAAAGCCCCATGCTACGTTGGAAGAGATACCAAAGTCAGACGAAGGTGAAGTACAACCCCAAGACGATCGGGATTCACGTTCTGACATCGAAGAACCAAAATTGTTCACCCGGGAAGAAATGAATGATTTTGTGTGAGATCTGGATCTGCCCAATGTTGCTGCTGAGTTGCTTGGATCACGACTCAAAGATAAGAATTTTTCACTACTTGAAGTGCCTTTTTCTTGGTTCAGACATCGCGGAAGGAATTTTTTGCATTGCTTTACCGAAAATGAAAATCCAGTTTATTGTAATGATATTTTTGGTATATCACCTCATTTTGACGAGTCCTACAAGCAGTTAAAATAAATGACTCAACCTTGAAAACAACCTGTAGTAGATATCGTACGTATAACAAAAATGAGACATGCCAAAAGTAACTTCTTAATAGTGATTCGATTCCATTTGGGGCGAGCTTTTTTATATTTTATTATATTTCGTTTTTCATTATATTCCAGATCCTTTTATTTTGGGGTATTTAATGATATCAACTGTTACAAATATTTACTGGTTCATCACATTTACGGCTTACGACTTAGGACTGACGGCTTAGTGATATATGTCAACGTGCTTCTTGTCCTACGATTGCTGTCAATACTTTTCAAACCGTTTTATACAGTCTGAAAACCATAATATATTAGTAGCAATACTAATACCGGTTAATGACACATTGTATTAATTTTCAACTACTGAAAAAAATGTGAAATTGTGTAACGAATTCTGTGCGGCACCGCGGGATATCAAAAGTTGGTCCGCGTTTCGCAGACAAACGGTAACAATTATTTTGTCTGCTCTAGTTATGCAACAATGTATTACATAGACGCCTATAATACCACAGGCACACTAGAATATAGATTTTATACCTACAATATTGGGATCGGAATATTATGAGCAAATTGGAAAATGTATCAATAATCGTTGATATGTTGCTTATGGGGCCGTTCAAGTATTACGTGAGCACTATGGGGGGGGGGCAGGGGGATCTTTGCTATGGTTATTTTGGATGACATGGGGGGTAGGGGAGTCTAGATGATGATTACGTCAGCGGTAGTTATTTACTTTTTTACACGAATGGCAACCCTCACATTGTCTTTGCTTGAAAACGAAACGCATTTTCGGGGATTCCCGCAAATAATGCATACGTTTAGTGAACAGCGCGCGGTAATTCCCCTACTCGCTTTAGAACCGAGTAGGGGAATTACCGCGCGGTGTTCACTTGTCTAAATTTCCTGTATCAGTGTATTGTTTCGTTTGAATACTATAGCGAGTAGATGTATTGTAAGCATAGTAAAGCAAGTTAACATTTGTGTTACCAGTGATTCCATTAGCCAAAGTTTAATGTTTAAATAAGATGTTATTTCACATAGACAAATCCTAGTTATACCAAAAATTGTTTGAAAGTTTTAAAATATCTCATACAAATACGAAAGTACAAAATGTAAAAAAGTTAGTTAACGAAGTGTAGCGAAATTACAAATTACAAGCAAAATCCGACAAGGAACTAGATATTATTGTATCTAAGAGAATCGAAGAAGAATTGCAAGCGGCGACTAAGAATACATCCAATCTACTCATTTTTTTTTCTACGGTGAGTGACGAAATCATTTTAGGTACCTATCAGTATTATAAATATTATAAATCGCCAAAAAGTTTCTCTTTACTGATTAGAAAATATATAAACTAACACCCTGTATTTTGTGACCGGAACGAATTGCTCGTTTAAACATATTAGATTAAAGCCATAGAGTTTTGTATTTACCATATATATTACCATTCTTTGTATTTATGTAGCTTAATAAGAGAATCTTTAGCAGAAGCCATAGAAAGTTTTTATTTTTAGGCAACCTGTAAACCTGCAGAAAAAAACACAAATTATGCAGTCAGCTTCAAATATTTAAAAAGAGGAAGAAGATAAAATAAAATCCGGTAATGAATCATAACAGCAGTGCGAAATTAATGAAAATACAGATAAACAGAGAGAGCAAATATAATCTCTATCCTAAATCTATTTTCTTATTCTTCAAATCATAATTATAACGTTATAATTATAATATTAAAAAAAACCAATACATTAATTGACAAATATTTACGTAAGCATGGGGGAGGGGGTAAGAGCTTTGCTTACTTTTGCTGACAAGGGGGATGGGGGGGTAAATAATTGTAATAAATCTGCTTACGTAATACTTGAACGGCCCCTTTGTTAAAGTTATTTTTATATACATGGTGATCCAGAAATAGACGGAGATAGTTTAGAGGGTGATTCCTTGTTAAAAACATCTTGTATTGTTTTCGTATCCCACTTCGTTTTCGAGGAAAAAAATAAAAACCGTTTTATTGCACGTCACGGAATAAGATTGGCTTACTAACTTTTGTTAAAAAAAATCACAAGTGCCTTGGAAAACAAAAAAATATATTAAATTTCTAGAAAAGAGTCTTATTGCAACTCTGACATAAAGTACACTACAACAAATGTTAGAAATGTCCACCGTCCATTTATGTACACCTTCTCACTCGACGAATCGTTGAACGACGAACTCAAGTTATAATTCGAGGTCAATTTCGTGTTTCTTCGCAAGCATTTACGATTTTATTTCTTAACTCATCACGAAAAAGAAATATGGAAAATTATCTCTTTCCCGTAATCTACCGTCTACGCTTTCAAAGGTTTTACTATCTGGAAGCTGCCGATGGGGAAACGCTTCTGCATACAGAATTGCGAATGGTTTTCACTTTCGCAGTCGTCGATTCTGATAAGAGATGTCACTTTGTCTTATTTCTAAAAATCTATAGATGAATTTAGCATTAGCTTTATTATATATATGTAAGAAACGGGGTAGATTTGATTTGGCTTTTACCCCAAAAAAATACACGTCTATCCCCAATCAATACTTTATTCCGAGTACTACCATTTACTCGTATTTTGGCACAATTTGTTTGGCTGTCGGTACGTGACTGTCGTCATCTTCGCTACTACCTGCGAGGGATCGCAGGTAGTAGTCGTCCCCGGACCCCTCGTGCTTCTCCTTCCGTCGCAGAAGATAACGATATCATTTCACCCTTTTATGAGGAATTATGGGTAGCCACAGCGGCGCCGCTAACACGGCCATCCGAGATAAGTGGAGCGTCCACGCACCACACCTGGAATAACAAACACCAAGCCAAAATTTGTGCATGACAATTGTATTATCTCACAATCGATCTCAATTGAGACCAGACATAATATTATTTTTTTTATGCAGTAACAGCGTTTAACATCCAGGTTTTTCTGGTGCCGTTAAATGCCAGACCTCATCTAAATGTGACATATTTCCATAATTATTATCACCATTTTTTTTTTTTAGAACTCATTTTATTACTTTTCTTTTCACACGATCAGAAATTTTCTGTTGCTATTCACAGCCAGACATTTTCTGTTGCTGTCAAAAGCCAGACCTTATCTGATCGTAACAATCCTCAAAAATAATACAAACATCTGTATCATATTTATTTTCATCTTTTATACACAATTAGATGTTGCCAAATGTCAGACCTAATTTGAATGTGTCAAAACATTATTTTCACACGATCAGAAATTTTCTGTTGCTATTCACAGCCAGACATTTTCTGTTGCTGTCAAAAGCCAGACCTTATCTGATCGTAACAATCCTCAAAAATAATACAAACATCTGTATCATTTTTATTTTCATCTTTTATACACAATTAGATGCTGCCAAATGTCAGACCTAATTTGAATGTGTCAAAACATTTTCAATTAAATTTCATCAGTACTTTGTACACAATCAGAAATTTTCTGTTGCAATTCCACTAAAAGCCAGACCTTATCTGAAAGTGACAACACCACTCTTATTTTAATTTATATTTTTTTCCTTATTTTGACGGTCAGAGATTTTCTGTTGCTATTCACAGCCAGACATTTTCTGTTGCTGTCAAAAGCCAGACCTTATCTGATCGTAACAATATTCAAACACAAATACGAGAAAACAATAAAAAAAAGGATGACTTATTCCTTTTACTATGGTCTCTGTTATTTAATCTTTCGTACACATTCAGATGCTGCCAAATGTCAGACATATGAATCTCTTGAAATAAATTTCTTTTTTTTTTTTTTAAATTCATCAACATTTTATACACAGTCAGAATGTTTCTGTTGCGATTAGCACCAAGCCATTTTGTGTTGCTGCTAAAAGCCCGACCTTATCTGAAAGTGTGATTCATGATACGAGTATTGTATTCTACGTACACTTTCATTCTATGTGTCAGTTCTGGGAGGGCCAACGTCGTAGTTGCTCATGAGCGGCTACTGTAGTACGTCGTCCTTTTCCGCCTAGCAAATATCTGTCGTTAGGAAGGACGCTTCGGACAGTGAAGGGTCCTTTAAACTTCGGTTTCAATTTTCCGCCTCCAGCTAACTGGGAGTCTTCGACAGCCACAAGATCCCCAATGTCAAATAAACTTGTCCATTTCCTCGAGGCATTCCAGTCGCTATATGATGTAACTGAGCTCCTTGCTCACTAAGGAAATTCTGGAATGTCACCGATGTGAATGCGGCTGCTCTGTCAGCTATTATGCGTTGCGGGGTCCCCAGCTCTTGAAAAACTGGTAACAAAGCACGGATGCTATCTTCAGAGGTTTTCTTTGGGATTGGTGGGAGACGGCAATATTTAGAGAAGGCATCAATTATTACCAAGATGTGCGTGCATCCATTTGATTTTATCAAAGGTCCTGCATGATCAATGTGCCAAGTGTGGAGGATATCATCAGGTTTTTCACCATGCTGCCACCATCCTACTCTGCGACCGGTATGTGATTTTCCTAGTACACATGCTCGACAGTTTCTAATGTACTTTTCAAACATTTGCCCATTTTTGGCCAAAATAAATCCTCCCGTAATCTGGCTATACATTTGTCGAAACCAATGTGCGATGATTCATCATGATATAGTTTCATTGTCAAAAGGCGTGCTTCAATGGGAACAAAACACTTATGGGGTTTTGACTTGGTCACAACGACATTATTTTTTTACAATAAAGTTGGGATTTATTTCTGGATTATTCAGGATTTCAAAACAAAATGTGTCTTGCTCCTGAAAACTTCGCAAAGTTTTGACATCTGATAGTCTACTCACGTTTATAGTTTTCAAAGCGAACACTTTCAGAGCAGATTCTTCCTCTGGTCGGTTTCGACTCAGATAGTCCACGTGAGCCATTTTACTTCCGGGACGATGCTCGATGCTAAAGTCGTAGTCCTGTAACTTAATCCACCAACGTGCTACACGGGGATGTAAGTCTTTCTTCAAAGCAGTTGCTCTTACTGAATTACAGTCAGTGTACACCACAAAGTGCACTCCGTACAAATAAACTCGAAATCGCTCAACAGCTTCCACTACAGCAAGTGTCTCTAAATCATACGAGTGATACCTTGATTCGTAATCGGTCGTCCGACGGCTATAATAGGCGACAGGTCGCGAAACACCGTCTTCTTTTTGGAGCAGCACAGCGCCAAGTCCCACTGAACTCGCGTCAGTGTGAAGTTCACAACTCAGGGCGGGATTGAACATTCGTAATACAGGAGAACTGGTCAGTTTGTCCATAATAAATTGCCTTGCCCGCTCACATTCGGGAGTCCACTCGAAAACACGGTTTTTTCGTAGCAAAGCCGTAATTGGAGCCGTAATGATGGAGAAGTCTTTAATGAACTTGCGAAAATAACCCGCGAGTCCCATAAACTGGCGAATACCTTTAACACTTGTCGGAGAAGGTGATTGGGTGAGCGCATTCACTTTTCTCGGACTAGGGGAATTGTTCCTTCACTCAATAGGACACCAAGATACTCTATCTGTTTCTCAAAAAATCTACACTTTTCATAGTTCAAGGAAGATCCATGAATAGCCAAAGCACTCAACACTTCCTCCAGATATTGCAAGCCGTCTTCTATTGTCGCCGACGGCACGAGCACATCATCAAGGTAGACAAAAGCCTTATTACCTTTCAGGTCTCCCAAAGCTTCGTCAATTGCTCGCGGATATATTGCCGGGGCATTGACATATCCAAAAGGCATACGGTTAAATTCATAGAGCCCATCTGGTGTGATAAACGCAGTAATGTGTCTGGAACTTTCCTCAATTTCCATTTGATAAAAACCAGACTTCATATCTAGTGTAGTGAAGTATTTGGCGTGAGACAATGAGTTCACCTGTTCTTCGATAACGGGTAGGGGGTATATTTCTTTATAAACACGTTTGTTTATATCTCGGTAATCAACACACATCCTTGTCTCATTGCTCTTCTTTTTAACTAGAACAATAGGACTGGCATATTCTGAACGACTCTTTGGGATGATTCCTTTAGACAAAAGATCGTCAATTATTTTGTTAACTTCTATTCGTTCTTGAAGTGCTAAACGACGTGCACGGTATGAAACCGGAGTACTGTCTTTTAATCGAATGGTCATTTTACCTGTTGTAATCGTATCAGGCGTTTTGCTTTTATAGAGTGTTAGTAATTTCTCCACTTGTGGCTTTAAGCTGTCATCTAGCCCTTGCTGATTTATCTTAACATCCACAGAAGTCTTTAGGGTGAACAATTTCATCGCATTAACTGGTTCACAATGCAAATCCAGGCCATCGGCATTCTTTTCAACTCGCACAGATGGTCGACCGATAACATCCCATCCAATAATAACGTCAACATCACCCGGAATAGCACTGTCACACACCACGGTGAAAGTTATCTCTAAAGTCACATTTGGCAGAACGACTATCAGGTCGCTCACACCCTCGGCGTAAACAGATTTGTTCCCGATTCCCGAAAAGGCACGCACTTGTTCGGATGACCTGACAATGCCATTAATTGTTCTTATGACAGAGCGTTTCACTATGGATACATCGGCACCACTGTCAATGATGTAGGTAAATAATGTTGCTTGGTTATTACACAATAATGTTGCTATCGGAGTAACTTGTAGCTGGCGTCGTTTCTTCAATACAAATGCTTTCTTGGGCCTCCCATGTTTTGACCAGCAATTTGATTCACTGTGCCCCATCTTTTTGCAATAAGTGCAAGATGGCACGGCAGTAGTTTCGGCTTTTTCATCAACTTCCACTGTTTTGTCCATTTACACGACACGACATGTATTCTGGTGATGTCCCCTGCGACCACAGTTGAAACAAGTACTTTTAATTATTTTAGCTGGTTTCTGGTTGTAGTGGTTCTTAGAATGATGTTCTGATCTGTAGGTTGATCCTGTGAGTGCGCTAGCTCTCCTGAATTTGCTTGACCGGCCAACTTGGCGCGCATCCATTTCGCAAAACAGCTTCATTAACTCTCGCTCTGAGTCCGGAATTTGAATGCGGAAAGTAGAACGGGCTTCTGTGTTATCCAGCCCATATTCCACCATGCTAAGTACCTTGTTCCATGGCAAGTTTTCTTGGAATCTGCGAATATAACGTAGCTTTTGGTTGCCATATTCGCATAAAGTTTCACAATCGTTACTCCGGAGTGTAGCTGCCTTAAAAGCACGGGCACCTGGAGTCTCCTGGTCTGGAAAGGCTACCACTAGGTCGTCACAGAATATTTTCCAGGTTCGGCATCTCGGTCTCCAATCGCAACAGTATTGATACGCAAGATTTTTGAGAGCTTCGCTAGCCTTAGCAATCATTAAATTATCACTGATACCTAGTTCATCTTTAAGCTTCGTAGCGTCATCCAGCCATTCCCCGATGGAGTATGCAGTTTTGTCGGGATCGAACGTAGTGAGCTTAAACGACGTATGTCCAGACATCGTAGCCTGTATGCCATCTACGATGGTATCCCTGGGTGTTGGCGGGGCGGACGATGTCATTCTGGACTGCCGAGTTAACTCGGCTAACTGTTGCTGTTGTGCAGTCACTAAGTTCATCAATGTCTCCTGCCACTCAACTTTCCGCCGTTTAGGAGTTGGCGGAGACATAGCCACTTCCTCGGTATCCACTTCGGCACTACACGCGACTTCGACACTTTCGCGACGAGGACTGTTTGCTTCCGACATTGTTCCCTTTTTTTTTGTCCAATATAAAGTGGAAAATGCGGCACGGATGTAATCCCACTTAGGTTGCTTCTCTAACAACTTGTTTTTGAATTTGAGTTCTTTTCGTAAACGTTTTACTCGCCTACGATGTCTCCTTCCATCGTCCGTCGAAGAACTTGAACTGGACTGAGAGCTAGAGGATGAACTAGAAGAACTACGCCTTTTCGTCTTCCCCATTTTGAATCACTCACTTGTAGAACTTGTACGGCACGTGAATAATTCCACTTCTGATGTAAGAAACGGGGTAGATTTGATTTGGCTTTTACCCCAAAAAAATACACGTCTATCCCCAATCAATACTTTATTCCGAGTACTACCATTTACTCGTATTTTGGCACAATTTGTTTGGCTGTCGGTACGTGACTGTCGTCATCTTCGCTACTACCTGCGAGGGATCGCAGGTAGTAGTCGTCCCCGGACCCCTCGTGCTTCTCCTTCCGTCGCAGAAGATAACGATATCATTTCACCCTTTTATGAGGAATTATGGGTAGCCACAGCGGCGCCGCTAACATATATATATATATATATATATTATACAAGCAAATGTACAAAATACTCAGCCTCCAAAAAGAACTTTGAACTCATTTATTTTGGATAAAGTCGAACAATGTGAAGTATACACCACTGTTATGTCCTTAAAAAATCGGAAGAGTCCTGGGTTCGATGGTGTTAAAAGCGAGCATTTGAAAATTATAGCCGAGGACATAACAGAACCACTCACTTACCTAATCAACAAGTGCTTTAAATCTGGCATATATCCTTCAATTTTAAAAAATGGTAATATAATACCGATACATAAATCAGGAACAAAAACAGATGTTAACAACTATAGACCAATATCAATAATATCCAGTGTAGCAAAGGTTTTTGAAAAAGTTTTATCTACTAGAATGATTCGATACCTCACAAAATTCAAAATTTTAAGTGAAAATCAATATGGATTTACAGAAGGGAAGGCTACATCGGACGCAATAACTAAAATTGTAAATCAAATATATCAAAATAGTGATAACAGAATCCCTTCAATCTGCACTTTTGTTGATTTAAAGAAAGCTTTCGACACAGTTAATCACAAATTATTATTAGAAGCATTGGAGAGAATTGGTTTCAGAGGAAACGCGTACTCACTGATCAAAAGTTATTTGTCAAATCGCCCACAATCTGTGCAGATATCAGGATCATTTAGTAAAGAAATGTATATTAAGTGTGGTGTCCCACAAGGAACTGTCTTAGGTCCGCTGTTATTCAATATATATTTAAATGATATTTTCCAAATTAATTGTGTGGGCAAAATAACTAGTTTTGCAGATGATACTGCAATATTATATGAAGGCACTGACTGGTCTGATCTGAAAAATGTAATTGAAAATGATTTTATCAAAATTATTCGGTGGTTTAACAGTAGAAAATTAAGCATTAACTACTCTAAAACACATTTTTTACCATTTGGATCTTATGCTAGACATCTGCCAAATTACACAAATTTCTCCTTCAATATTAATGATCAAAAAATGCAAATTAATAGAGTGCCCAACATAAAATACCTTGGAGTGGTCTTGGATCCTCACTTACGATGGGACATCCATGTCAATTATATTTTAAAGAAAGTTAGATTTGTATCCTACAAAATTAAATACCTTGGGAATATATTGACAGAAAAATATCTTCAAACATTATACCATGCACTGATTGAGCCTCATCTCACATATGGTATATTAGCATGGGGAGCTGCATGTTCCTCACATATCTATAATTTAGATGTTTTTCAAAAAAGTATTCTAAAAATGATATTTAAAAAACCGAAACTTTATCCCACTGAAAAATTATATGCAGATGTTCGAATGTATGATATAAGACAGCTTTATTTCTTACACAGTATCACTCACTACCATAAATTTGTAAACACCGACCAAAAAATTAAACATAATCATTATACCAGGTACAAAATTCGTGGCACAGTAGTTCCTCAACCGCATAAATCTATAATGCAGCGATCATACCTCTATTTAGCGCCTAGATTTTATGAAATTATACCTAAAGACTTAAAAGATTTACGTTTCGGAAATTGTTACAAAAGAAATTTAAAAAAGTGGCTACATTCTATATCTAGGACTGAAATTCATAAACTCATAAATACGAACATCAACTAAATACATAATCTACTGTAGCTAATTTTTGTCCTTTTTTGTCATTTGCATTCTACAGTTTCAACTTAAATTATTGGTTCATGTACAGGCGATGCCTTCTATTGGGCCTGTTTTGATTTTATATTTATTTACTCATATTGTTTGTTATCTTTGTACATTGAGTAAATAAATATTATTATTATTATTATTATTATTATTATTTGCCCTAGTAGTGACTAAATCCCGGTTGACATATTTGAATTGAAAATAAATGAGGCTTGGTGTACAAATTGAAACAATCAGTCGATTATTAGACATACTAAGTGTGTTAAATAAAAAAGTGAATGCCTTTCGTCCTAGCATTGTCTCCTTGAGTGAATTATAGGACTTATGGAAATCTATTCTGATTCAAATCAGTCACTGAAGTTGTTCCGCCTCGTCACTTCATCTTCCTGACACCTGGGTCGTACTTTGTAGTACATTAAACGCGGATATAAATACACATTCAGTGACACATTCGATTCAGTGCCCTAGAAACCCAGTATGAACATTTTCGTATTCACTCTACAAACCGCAGTGCAGTAACAATATGAATAGTTGTTCGACAACCAGTTCAGCGCTTGGGTAACACAGATTTAACATGTCCTGCATTTTTTAAACGGACGTGGTTCGAATAAAAATTTTGTCACGGCTGGTATTCAACAGTTTTGATACAAATTCGACTACAATTAAATTGGAGTTTTTAATAAGTTGTCCATGCATTCTTATACTCAAGCTGCCAGACAGAAGACAATAATTGTGTGTTTTCGGAACATGTTGACAAAAAATTAAATGGATCGAGTCAGTCAAACAGGCTCATATAATTTTATTACAGTTTTGGGGCTTTTTAAAATTATATATATATATATACATATATACTAAGTGACATATAAATCCGAACACCCAGTTTAAATGGTTTCATTTTAATAAAATTTTGTATAAGTACTTAATGAAGCATAATAAGTAAATGATAAAAATTTCAAAATGATTGCACTGCTTTAAAGCCCTTTGGCCTTTAATAATGTGTGGATGCACCCTGATGTGCTACGCATTCTCCAACGCGCCTAGGCATGCTTCTGATCAGGTGGTCAATGTCCTCCTGTGGTATCTCATTCCAGGCAACCACCAACTCCTCTCGAAGTGCTTCTAGAGTCTGAGGAGGACGTTGCGAATTGAGCAATCTCCTACCCATCATATCCCACACGTGCTCAATTGGGGATAAGTCGGGAGATCTTGGTGGCCATGGTAACAATGTGACATCATTATGTTGAAAGAAGTCTATTGTGACTCTTGAAACATGTGGTCGGGCATTATCTTGTTGGAAAGTTGGATCTGCCAGGGTGTCAAGATAGGGTAAAAGATGGGGTTCTAGAACTTCGTGGATATAACGCTGCGCGTTCATGTTACCTCCGATGAAGATTAAAGGTGACCTGGAACCATAAGCTATAACACCCCAAACCATAACTCCAACAGTGTGATGAACATGTCTTTCAACAAAAAACTGTGGATTCCTCCTTTCACCAAGTCGCCTTCTAACCCTGGCACGACCATCGTGCATGCCTAAACAAAATCGAGACTCGTCACTAAAGACAATACTGTTCCATTCCTGATCCCAGAGTGACCGTTGTCTGCACCACTCAAGGCGATTACGTCGGTGTTCCCGAGTGAAAGGGAGGACCCAGTGTGGCCGGTATGAAAACAAGCCAAAACTTCTCATTCGTCGGTAAACACTTCGCATGCCAATACGTCTTCCGTGTTCTGCGAACCATTCATTTGCAATGGACCTCGTAGTGGAGAAACGGTCCCTTAAGGCCAATAATCTTCACGGTCTGTTGTTCTACGGCGGCGTCCAGTGCCCCTTGCTCTTTGCGTACGGCCTTCTCGAAGCCATGCCTGACAACACCTAACCACAGTGTCTACACTTCTTTGCACTCTAACTGCAATTGCCCGAAAAGAAAGTCCAGCTTCCCGAAGTCCCACTATACGGCCCCTATCAAACTCACTAAGTTGACGAAATCGTACAGGTCTCCGTACTCTAGGCATCGTAACCGATCGTAAAGGATGTCAAGAACCAAAATCCGCCAACGGTGATTCTTTACTGCGGCTGAAATATTCATTTTTAGAGCGTTAGTGAATTAAAAAAAAGCAGTATAAAAACCGGAATGTCCAACTCATAAGGCTGAACATTTTTTCACTTGTTATTTACAGTAAGATAAATACATTCACCAACTTTTACTGAAATAAAACCATTTAAACTGGGTGTTCGGATTTATATGTCACTTAGTATATATATATAGCTGAAAAATAAAGCTTCCCCCTTTAGTTGGGTACTTCGACGAAATTCAAGCCATGTTGACTCTTTATACTTTATCAGTCTCTAGCCTTCAATGGTCTTTGCCATCATCATCAGGAAAATAGTATGTGAGATTGTTGCTAAATGTTATTAAGGTTAAGTTGAGGGAAACATTCAGTAACCTGGTAAAAGCTGGATACATGGTAAATTCGTTAAAATTAGAATAAAATACACACAACTGTATGTCAAGAACACATCAAAACGGATTAAAAATATTTGGAACGAAAGTTAAAATTATTACATGTTACATCGTGAAACAACCTGATGATGCTGCACATCTCTATCTTTACTCGTGAGCGAGATACCCCGTAATATCATCGAAAATGGGACACCCTGTTCAGTATTTCCTAGCTGCTGACCTCAACTAACAAAATTTTACTGAAAAGAGTAGAAAATATGATCATCAATTACTAAAATAGATACGCATAGTACAACAATTAAATAATAAATTATAAAGATGCGCTAATGAGATACTTGAGGCATTGTTCGAAGTCATTACATACAATGCACAGAAAGGAAAGACTATTGAACAACATATTCTGTACGAGAACCATCTGACGTTGCGTATTTGATACTTAAATGTTATTGAACAAATTATAGCAAAGCGTTACCTAACAGTTTCTACAGACACATCTTATGATCAAAATTACCCAATCACGCAATTAATAAGATGATTGTCAGGAAGATGTGTGTATGAAATATAAAGAAACAATTTTGGAAGTACATTATCGAGAAAATGAAATTACAAAGAGCTTGTTGAAACATCTCAATTGATTTTCGACTTTTTAGTTAACTTTAAATTTCAATATATTGACTTTCTTAAAAAAATGGGAAAGTTAGAAGCCTAACTTTATGTCGGTTGAATTTTCGATATCCATTTATTACGTATTCAAAAATCCCTCTAATTACAATGACACAGATTGTGCAATGTTGTACCTCAGTCAGCATGATTTTGAGCACAGTTTTTGGGATTTTTGAATTTAGTCCATCCTGGGCTGTCAATAGTCGTTGAGGTATCACTTTGACAAAAAGTTGTCACTTGAGAAAAATTCTTGTAGGTGTTCATGTTTATTAAGTAAAATTTTTATGTTGTTATGTGCTATAGATTATAGGTATATGAACGCGTTAGATATCGTGAAACACTTTTTAATTTCTTTAGTTTCTTTTACGATTATTCTGACATCAGGATATGGTCTTTATTACGCTTCTTAGTGTCAAAAGAACCTTGCAATAGTAAAATTTTCCGTAAATTGCTAGATCGTTCATTTTCTCGTTTTCGGTTATTAAAACAATTTCCTGGTTGGTGCATTCTCGCCAAATCGATATTTTCATAATTTAATGACACCTAAACCAAAACATTCGAACGAATTATTTCACGTTGACACAAACAGATTATCTCCAACGATTTCATGCTCCGCTGGCGAACTTCACCGCCTACCGACCGTGAAGCGATCCACAATACGCCTGAAAGTTTTGTCGAGAACGCTTCTAGACCATTGAAAATAGATCGAAAAAATCAGAAAAATCTAATCGTCATTTTATTTTATTTATTTATTTCCAACAGGTGAAACCCAATTACAGGAAACGCTGAAAAAATAACAATTAAAGAGACATGGTTCTTGGACTTAAATCTATAGTATCACACATCCTAAATAAGATTGGATGATCTATAGCAGTTAATAATCGATGCACAACTGTCACTGTAAATATCACACGATTCAGTAACACTGTTCATGACGCAGCACATGAGATTAATTGGCGATTTTGTCATAACATTTGTACGACTCCAAGGTCTCTATAAGAGGTGCATCTGTCTATAACCTGACCATTGATGTTATAATTATCATAAATTAAATAGTTAACTTTTCTTGTATAAGTCGTAACTTTACATTTCGAAACATTCTGACTGAGACAGTTTCGTGAACACCATGACGAAATTAGAGCTAAGTCATCTTGCAACATGACGCAATCCTCGACTGTCTTGACTGACGTGCAGATTTTAAGGTCATCAGCGAAAAACAAATGGAAACACTTCAGTTCAAAAGACAAGTCATTAATAAATATTAAAAACAATAATGGACCTAGATTTGACCCTTGAGGTACCCCGGACGTGGACCGATAGTAACTCGACCTATGACCACCATATTCGACAAATAACCTTCTATCCCTCAAACATGAATTCATGAGCGACAGCATTGCATCAGACATACCCACTGTATTAAGCTTATCCAGAAGTGCATAATCATCGACTTGATCAAACGCCTTCTGAATATCTGTGTAGATGTCATCAACTTGTCCCTGACCGTCCAGTACTTCAGAAATGTACTGAGTAATCAGAGCCAAGTTGGTGACCGTAGATCTGCCTCTCATAAACCCATGCTGATTAATAGAGACTGCACCCCTGACCGAGCTAAACCGTTTCATAAGCGATGATCTCAAACAACTTGCTGAAATTGCACAGGATTGCTATTTGGCGATAGTTGGAAATATCAGAGATATCTCCACTTTTGTGAATAGGACATATTTTAGAAGTCTTCCAGATATTTGGATATGTCTCTGATTTTAGAATTAGTTTGAATATGGAAGCCAGCGGTTTCGCTAGTATATGAATGCAATCTTTAACGAAAAAACTTGGAATACCATCACATCCAGACGTCATTTTGTTCTTTAATCTTTTCGAAGCCCTAATTACGTTTTCTTCACTTATATTTTTTAAAGAAATGATATCGGTAGAATTATTTGTTGTAGGAGATGACTCTAGTAGACCAGACGGGATAAAAACTGTTGAAAAGAAGGTAGCAAAACTGTCCACTATATCCTGAGGCGTATCGCAGACATTGCCGTTAAGCGTCATCCTTGGGGTGATTCTAGATTGGTGTTTTTTGATCTCAAAGCACTAGCGTCAATTCTAATTGCATGGAAATCGCGTTTTATGGCTATCAGGACTCCTCCGCCGGAAACTAAGCCAGATCGAATAAAGTCACGATCACATCTGAACACACTTCCCAAGCGGTGGCAAAGATTGCAATCGCGAAAAAAATCTAAAATTATATTATGTTTTTTAGATGTTATATAAACTAATATAGTAATGATAATAAGAATAATCGCTTTATTGAAATTCCATACAGGAAAACAAGTGTTGCAAATGGAGGCGAAGTTACTTAACCACCGATGCAGAAAAAAATAAAACTTGTTAGGTAGCAGATATCCGAAAAAAAATATTGCCAGGTTCATCCTGTAACGCCTCAAACGCGCCACCCAGGCGCCATATAGGTCGATAGATACCCTGAACCGCATCCGCTGAGAACTGTGCACATCATCCACAAATAATACACAATCTGCAAAGGTGTATTATTCGTCGCTGGTGGAGGTTTTATCGGTTTATAGAAACTGCATGGGCCAACACGTCCAAAAAACAAAAATACCGACTATGTAAAAAAAATAACTTAAAGATCAACGTTTCCAACGGTAAATTATTTTTTTTTTCAGATAAGATTCCTTGTGCCTGAAAATGTAGGAAACTTACTTTTGAGACAAGCCTTGTAAATAAACAGTTACAGTGAAAACATTAGTGCTTTAGCTATTCAGTTATTAAATAATATAATGACGTTCACCATTCCTCTGCAAATATATTTCGTGGCATGAAGAATATCATCTATTTTTAGGACCTAATCTAAAAAACTTATTCAGCAGGACTTAATGAGTTCAATAATATCAGTGTGACACGAAGGGTGCTTTTCGTATACCATGAATTACAGACGAAGTATTGCTAGTACGAAGTACAGGGGCGGCTGGCTCTTAAATTCTGCACAGCTGCAGAACTGCCAAAACTTTTGTCTTAGTAAAAACAATCGATTGTATAAATTTTTTCGGTGTATGTGAATTGGCGCTACGGGGCCATGACGAAACCGAGAGCTCCCAAAACCCGGGAATATTGCGTGGACTGATTAATTTTTCTGCTGAGCTTGATACAACCTTAAGCGAACACATGAAAGATGCTTCAATATTTAAAGGAACTTCGAAAGAAATACGAAACGATCTACTGGATTGTATTCTTGAAGTTTGTCATGAAGAAATAATAAAACAGATTAACACAGCCTCGTATTTGGCGATAATAGCAGATGAAACAACGGACATTTCGGGGAAAACCCAACTGGTAACAATTTTCAGATACGTATTTAACGGCGAACCAGGAGAACGTTTTTGGAATCATATGAATCCCGCAAAATGTGACGCTGATACTCTCACAAGACACATTTTGAGCGTCGTAGATCCATTAATAGGAAATTTCCCTAACAAAATGATTTTACAAAGCTATGATGGAGCCGCGGTAATGAGCGGATATAATGCTGGAGTACAGGCAAAAATTAAGCATTTGCTCACTATGTGCAATGCTTTGCGCATCAGTTAAACCTGATTATGTCTCAAGCATCTTCCCCAAATGCTCAAGTTCGGGTGTTCTTTGGGGATTTGAAAGATATTCCGGGATTTTTTAATAATTCTCCTCAACGCGTAGAGGTACTGATCAGAATTGTGGGGAAAAAATTCCCCAAGGAGCAACAACTCGTTGGAATTTTAATATTCGAACACTAAATGTAGTGTTTGAGAACAGAGAATCACTCATCGAATACATGGAAGGAATAGAAGGAAATTTCACTAATGAAAGTGTTTGCAAGGCAGCTTACGGTATTCGCCGTATGTTAAACGATTCTGTTTTCGGGTTTTGGTTGACATTTTTTCATCATGTCATGCCTCACGTCGACATCTTGTTCAACCAGTTGCAGAAGAGAAAAACCGAGCCAGAGCAAGTTAAAACGGCTATCGATAATTTTGAAAAATGTATTGTCGATGTGTGAAATAAAATTGATGACATAATAAATGAAGCCAAAAGTATTTGCGCTGAACCCCAAGGCAACGAAAGGAGTCGACGTTATAATAGCAGTCACGATCACCTGCTTGGCTTATCCCGAATTAGAAAAAAGTCGCTTAAAGACAGAGTTGTTCTGTTATTTATGCACTGAATGATTGCCGAGATTTACATGGAACTCTGTCTCTTTTGAAATTTTTGATATAAAATAGTTTGGAAGAAACACTAAAAGAAACAAAAAAAGCTATTAGAAATTATTGTTACAACTTCTATGTCAATATCAGAGCGAAATTTCTCAACATTGAAAAGAATCAAGACCTTTCTTCGAAATACTATCACCCAGGATCGCCTTACACCGTTGTCGATGCTGTCCATTGAAAAGGAATTTATTTCGACCACGGAAAATTTCAACGGGAAGGTGATTGACAAGAAGGAACGCAGGATTGAACTGACATATGAAAAATAGGTAAGTTCGGATTTGCAGAACACCTGTTTTATTTTGCCAGCAGTCACGATCACCGAGTCGCCGCATTAGAAGTATGCGACAACATAGTGAATTCTGCAAATGACAGATTTCAATTCAAAGATCATTTGATGACAAGCTGGAAACTACCTGCTTGGCTTATCCCGAATTAGAAAAAAGTCGCTTAAAGACAGAGTTGTTCTGTTATTTATGCACTGAATGATTGCCGAGATTTACATGGAACTCTGTCTCTTTTGAAATTTTTGATATAAAATAGTTTGGAAGAAACACTAAAAGAAACAAAAAAAGCTATTAGAAATTATTGTTACAACTTCTATGTCAATATCAGAGCGAAATTTCTCAACATTGAAAAGAATCAAGACCTTTCTTCGAAATACTATCACCCAGGATCGCCTTACAGCGTTGTCGATGCTGTCCATTGAAAAGGAATTTATTTCGACCATGGAAAATTTCAACGGGAAGGTGATTGACAAGAAGGAGCGCAGGATTGAACTGACATATAAAAAATAGGTAAGTTCGGATTTGCAGAACACCTGTTTTATTTTGCCACGAACCGCCACTCACGAGGTATCTTTTCAGATCAGTGCAAAAGAGGAAGGAATCACCTCTTGAAGTTCCGTATTAACCTTGAATGTATATTTCTGTTGGAATTCTCTTGATTAACATACATCGTCGATATTAGGCCACATCGTATATATTTTGCGGTATTTTCCTCTGTTATGGTATACACGCTGGCATTTACCCAAGTGCGCACTGACATTTAAAGGATTTAAAGTTATTACAGCAGTATCGGCGGTACCGTCTCATTTTGAAGGAAACTTTCTACGCGCCTTTAATAGCGAAACATGCTTGGTACTCGCTGTAAGATCATGACCGCTATTACGAGTAAAATACTTGTTTGAATGTTTTTAGAACAAAATTAGAGTCATTTTTAAAAGGTATGGTATTTTTTAGTAATAACTTTTCGGATCTCTTATAATGGTGTTGTAGTGTGCTTGATTACTTTTACTCTGTTTGTTAATTCGTTCGGATGTGCTTCTTCTATAGTTTTGCGTTCATTTTAGATTCATAATATCATTTTAAAGTTTGTCTATTAACGTTGTTTTTTACAGTTTTCTTTCCACCATATTTTATTGTTTTGTGAATTTGCACTTCTACTTTGACCTTAAGCACGCAAGTGTATTAAGCACTAATAAAGAAATGAAAATGAAATTACCTTAGAATCCCACGAATTCTTCCTATGTCCCTTCTTTTCCATGGACACGGTCATCTTTGCGCACTTTGTGTCACTTGATCACATCACCGCGCACTAGATCCTCGTTTCGCCCACCCTCAACTGTTTCACGCACCTTCTTGTGTTTCACGCACCCTCAATTGTTTCACGCACCCTCGATTGTTTCAAAGCACCGTCAATCGTTTCAAAGCACGCTAGATTGTGTCGTGCGCATTCGTTGGTTTCACGCGCAAAGCACACTAGATTGTCGCGATGCGAGCACCGATGCTCATTGTCGATTGTCCATTGTCTTCCAGCTGGTTTCTTGATGTCGGGAGGCTGAGAAAAGACGTCTGTATCCTCACATGGCACCGACTTGGTCGCGGCGCGCTGCGTTTTCACTTCTGCGATGAACTTTCTCCTGAAAAAGAGTCCAATGAAATTGGTAGATAGATGTTTTGATAATTTAATTCTTTGATGTGTGAATTTGCTTTTAGGATTACAGTACGGTTAATGTGAGGCAAAAGTAGGTTGACTCTATATTAAGGGCTAATATATCTATGATTTTGCAAGAAAATGTATAAGCAGAAATTTGTAGCATTTATGGAATATTGTTTCTCGATTGTTTTTTTGTGATCGTCTCTCATGTTGAGGTAGTGTCATTTTTTACACCTTTTTAAAAAATTCTCAATTATTTTGAAACCAATATTTTGAATGTTATTTCCATCATTAGTCAAAACATATCAAAGCACACAACATAAGCAAAAAATGTTAACCAAAAAGGGATCTATCTAAACTGAATCCAAATTCAAGATGAGATGTAAATAATAACAGTTAGCGCGTGATCTCTCGGTAACAGGCGGGGACAACGCCTCTTATTGGTCAATTCGCCGTTAAATTTCAAGCGGTCGCCTGGCGGAATAATCCGCGGGTCAGGGGCAGGGCAGGCAGAGTTGCATTCAGGCCAGCGACCGTCGCGTGTATCACTGCGTGCTCGTGTTTTCGTATTCACCTTGCTTGGTTGTTGCTGTTGTTGTTGTTAAGTGTATTTGAGTAATTTGGTAAGTTTCTGTTTCTGTTAAATACTGTCATCTTTGTTGGTAGTCCATCATTCGGAGGTAGCCCTGAATGCGGCCCTGTACGCCGTCCTTGCTTTTGGAAATCACGCATCCATTCTATCTTGGGTGTAAATACACTACAGTATATTCAGATAAGAGATAGACCGGATGTAAACAAAAGGTTCGGGTGATTTTCACGCTAACGCCGCCGTCTCGACGTAGAACAGGAGCCCTCATTGGTCAATTCGCAATTAAATGCCTATGCCGAGCGGCAGAGCAGTCGTATCAAGGCAGAGTCACATTCAGGTTCAGACGTGTTACGTATGTCGTGTGCATCATTGCAATTTGATATTTCTTTGGACGTTTTCGTTTGTTATCTTATTAAGTTGTTGAGTTTGTCGTTGTTATTGTTATACCTTGTTATTGATTGTTATTGTTATCAACTGCTTGCGCCAGTAGTACAGATACTGCCGATGAAGTTGTAAACTCCTGTACTCCACCTAGGAAACGCTCTAAAAAAAGACACCTGAGTGCAGAAATGAAAGAGGTCATTTTGAATATATGTAAGATCGAGCGCGAGGAGAACGAGGCATCAACCATCAAAGAAATTGTTGTGAAGGTTTCTCACAAAGTTGGGGTGTGTCGCGCATCAGTGTTTAATGTGTTAAGACAATACAAAAAAAATCACACCTTTTCTGAGCCAATGACCAGTAAACATCGCAAAAGTATTGTTAAATCATTGGATGAAGCTGATAAGCATGCGATTAGGAGGAAAGTGCATGAATTCTTCTTTAGGAATGAAATACCTACTATAGATAAAGTACTGCAGGAGGTAAATGGAGATACAACGTTGCCAAATTTCAAATGATCAACTTTCCATGCGTTACTGAAGCATTTAAATTTCAAATGGAAAAAACGGGGTCGTAATAGTTTACTACTGGATAGAGAAGAAATTGTGCTATGGAGGAGGGATTATTTAACAAAAATTGGGAAATATAGAAATCAAAACAGGAAGATTTATTACCTTGATGAAACGTGGGTAAACGCAGGACACACTACAAGTAAAGTATGGGTTGATGATTCTGTAACTTCATCCAGGAGGGCCTTTCTAGATGGACTGTCCACCGGATTAAAAAATCCAGCAGGTAAATACGAGTAATAGACAACAATCGGATGTTTTTCAAACCCCGGGAACAAGGTTCTAAACATTAATTCCAGGGGGCAGATAAAACATATTACAAGTAACAAAACTTTTATAACTTTCGATAAAATGCGTGGATGTTTTATTGTCATTTTCATTTGTTAGAACTTTTTTAAGCCATGTTTTTATGTGTTTTCGATATTTCAATAATTTTTTAATATAATCTTAAAATATGTCGAATATTATAAACTTAAAAAAAGTTACTAAGTTTTATATTGTGTACCGTTCCTAATATTTCTAATCATTTTAATTCATACTTTAAGCTTTATAAAGTTATAATTTGTTAATATTAATATTTGCGCATATTTCAGGTTCCTGATCATTCATTTTTTAAAGGTTTATAACTTTAAATTACATTGTGAAGCGCTGAGTAATCATACGACGTTCAATATTCTTTCTTTCAATATGACTAAATAATTCCAATCATAGCAATCTGATACTCATGTCTCAATGTTTTTTCGCTGAATGTGATGAAAACATTTGAAAAAGGTTCGCTTATTGAAATAAATCTACACCAGTTAGTACTTCGATTTCCAGGTAAAGGGAAAAGGCTCATTGTCTGCCATATTGGCAGTGAGGATGGATTTGTTGTTGACGGTCTGTGGTGCTTTGAGTCTAAGAAAACTGGAGATTACCACGAGGAAATGAATGGCGAATCGTTTGAACAGTGGTTTTCAAAAATTTTACCGAACTTAGAGAAAACGCAGTAATTGTGTTGGATAATGCGCCTTATCATTCTCGAAGAATGGAGAAGGTCCCAACAACGGCTTCAAGGAAAGTTGATGTTCAAAATTGGCTCCGCTCGAAAAATATCAACTTTGAAGAAGCAATGCTGAAAGTACAATTATTAAGAATTGTCAAGGATCACAAGGCGGAATATCAAAAATACGCCATTGACGAAATGGCAGCAAGTCAAAATAAAACTGTGCTCCGTTTACCTCCATACCATTATTGACATTTTTGAACCCATTTTGGCAAAACCTATTCAAGAATCTACTTTCTGACAATGTTCAACCATGCACATTTTTTTACGTTTTGAACGTTTTAATTTGGTTACATATTTACCTAGAAATCAAAAAATATACTAATCAATATTCTAAAAGCAATTTTAAGAGATATACGATTATTTTTAATTTAGGCTAATTTAAACGCCATTTTGAGATTATATTCGACTGTCTTTCACCAAACATCAGGCGGCATCCGAAGCTGGAAATCGAAGCGAAAATTTTGAAACCCTTATGTATATTTACATCGTTATATATTTCTTACCCCACCCCCACATGATCCTATATCCATCACCAATCGTATACGCATCGAATTGTGCTAATTTACTACAAAGTTACGCAAAGCAGCATCTACTATCTAAAATATGTACTGCGTGACTCTTAATACGTCCCTGCCGAATGTTACAGCGTTCGATGATCACGTGGTCTTGTTTATGTCCGGTCTATCTCTTATCTGAATATACTGTAGTCATAGACATACAAAATTATAGCAGCGTTATCTACTTCTTCTTAGTATCTTAGCCTCTTAATTCACAAATAATTATTGCCTATAATGACTGAACTGTATTGATATGAGCTTAATAAAGATTCAATGGAAACCAGATCTGAGAGTATACATTATTGTCTCGGCAGCATATCTAATATCTTGTAGAGAATCGTGAATCTAGGTGAACGACGTTTTTCTCTTTGCTTTTGTTTTAATCTCATTTTAATTGCGGAATGAACTCAGGAAAATTATAATATCTTTATGCATTTGTGCTGGGATGAAAAGAAAGCTTGTTACTTATGACTGTATCGGGGAAATCTGATGTGAAATCAAGCAGAATCATTTCCATATAATAATGACATAAAGGTCAATATGGACAAACTCGACTAGTCTGAAATGCTTGAATAGCGTATTCCACCACTATACATTTTCTGAAATGACCATCTTTCACGAGTGAGAACTGTTTAGGGCTAGTAAAACTGGTGTAATCCCCTGCTAGATTGTTTGACATTCTTGATAGCCTAAAATAAAGGTTGTCGATATGAACTAGCTCATCTTTGTGGTACAATGTCAACTCAGGTGTTCTCCAGGGATCGGTCGTGGCTACAACTTTGTTTCTATTACATATCCGACATTCTTTCCTGTATGACCAATCCGATGAACAGCTTTGCTGACGACAGCATTCTACATGGAGGCATTCATTGTAACAAGCCGATCTCTGCGCACATTGAATGTACGATAAGAAAATTACGTTCATTGCTGTATAACACCAGATAGCAGGTAGATTTTTTGATACTACACAGCTAAACATATATTCGGTATGACCCAGCATAAAGTCACATTGGCTGTGGTTCGAATATTATAGCTTCTGGAGCAGCAAATGTTTTGGAGACTATCTTTGAGAACAATTTTCAAAAAATCTAAACTACGAGACCCTTCTCACTTCAATTGGCCCACTTCAAGATATGCCTTTATAAGCTAAACATGACGAAACTATTTACTTCTAAAACAATTTATTTTCTCAAAAACATTTTAAATACACTCTAGTCGTAAAAAATACATATTTGAAATCACTTAGACCTATAACTAATAGAACATCTGAACAAATAAACAATGTGCGAATAAATGCGACAAGTTAACAAAGCAACAATTGAAAGATTACCATTGGGTAACATCACCTTTATTTTTTATTACGGCTGAAATTCTTTGGGGCATAGTGTTAACCAAGTTTTGGCAAAAATTTGGTGTAAAACAATCCCATATTTCTTGAAGGCTATAAAGGCGTCCTACAACTGTAGGAATGAACGGATCAATTCAAAAAATTAAAACTTGAGATAATGAAATTGATACGGGGATACCATATTTCAGAGTAACATTGACAGATGAAAATATCAAAATGGCCGCTGGGCGCCATCTTGGAAAAAAAATTATATGAAAACGGGGGTCTTGTGGCACTTCATTTTGAAGCTCCTGACAAGTACTTTATAACCCTAGAATATAAAGTCAATACCTTTATCTACTACGAAATGGTGGTACATTTAATAATTACTCGAACACAAACCTACTAACATGCATATCTCTACAAATAATTGTAATTCCCTCGCGGATCCACAGCATCAGCGATAAAAATTTGTTTTGTTATTTTTTGTTGACAGTGGCAAGAATATCAGTACGAAAACAAACATCATTGTACAGTTAAAATATTATTATTTAGTTTTCGGTTTTAGTGCTTTGAACTATTTTTAAAATGGTCAATTCTCGTCCATAGGAAGAAAAAAACGAAACTTTCACGACACCGAAAGGATTTTTAATGATCGTTTCCCGAATCTGTAGAACACATGTAAGGGAACTTGTATATAAATTTACAGCTACTGATAGTGTAAACAACAAAAAGCCTCCAGGTCATCCGACCATCCCGGAAGAAAACCAAAGTCAAATAATTGGTGAGATCATAGTAAATCCCGAACAGTCTACTTCCTCCATCGCGAATGTATGTGTGTTGTTTTCATTCTTGATGCAAGACTACCTCTTTCCAAAAAAAAGTTGAAGAAATTATTTTTTCTAGGTCTAACACTTCTAATGTCACTGAGTATACTTCTTTGAGACAAATAAATATTATTATTAGTATTAACAAAATGTTGTCTTTAACCAGTAAGCAGGGTAACGCTAAGTTTACTGATCAACTATTCGCTATTATGTCATAAAATGTCCGATGAACATTTTACAAAATAAACGCAGATTCATAAATATCTAAATATATACGTAATATTCATTTGGACGTTGCTTTTTAGACCAATTACGTGACAATAACTTCAGAGTCATTCATCCTGATAATAGTTTTTCTATCGCTGCATCTATTCAAAACGTATTGTCAAACAATCTAATTTTCACACCAATTGTTTGTTACGAAACTGCGTCAGCCGGGTGTACGATCAGCGATGTGTGCAACCAAAAGCATTCGACAGCTCATTTTTGAAGACTTTCGGAATATTCTTTCGGTGGTTAAGAAATAGCGTGTTGACAGTTTATTATACCATTCAGTTGCCTGACCTCGTTCTAGAGACGGGAGTATAAAGTTTCGTCCCGACACAGTTCAGTCGCCATTATCCGTTGGAGCAGTAAAGAGCGTGCTTTTGCTGTTGGGATATAAGAGCCTGACCAGTTCAAAACGGGAGGGGGAACCTTCAAACATTTTTTTGGTGGATGTTCCACAAATCATATTCTACATAACTATGCTTGATTCATTATATTTGCATTTTATTCATACCGGGTGGCGCATCGAAAACGTAACAGAGGCATTTACTAGCAGCTCAGTTTTTTTTTTTTAGAAAAACGCTCAGACCCGTAGATTTTGTTTTCGAGGGGGACACAAGTTTGGCAAAAAATCACGTTAACACGTGCAGCCCCCAGGGCGGGGGTGACACCAACCCTAAAATCTTAAATGGAAAGGGGGGTCGAGTGATACCTTATTTTAAAGGTCTTTTAATTCCCTTTATAATGATATAAAACTAATGTACTTCAGTTCAGTAGTTAAATATAATAAATAATAAATCTTCAAAACTACTGAACTGAAGCTCATGTATACGTATTTTACATCATTATAAAGAAAATTGAAAGACCTTTAAAATAAGGTATCACTCGACCCCCCCTTCCATTTAAGATTTCAGGGTTGGTGTCACCCCCGCCTAGGGGGCTGCACGTGTTAACGTGATTTTTTGCGAAACTTGTGACCCCCTCGAAAACAAAATCGACGGGTCTGAGAGTTTTTAAAAAAAATGAGCTGCTAGTAAATGCGTTTGTTTCGTTTTCGATGCGCCACCCTGTATAGAGTCTTTTACGACGATTTGGACATGGAAAGTTACAAGGATTACTTTTTTGAAACATTCAAGCAAGCCCAATGTGAACCGTGTTGTAAAAGAAATTGTGCAGAAGGACTTAGATATTATTTAGAGTGAATGCAAAGACTCCTAATAAAATGTTCTGGGAACTTCCTTATCATACTTCAAATTTATACGTCTAAAGAGAGGACTTGGCAAGGGGATAAAAACAACTTCAAAATCGATATATCCAGTACGATGCAACCGTTATTGGTTATTTTTTGCCGAAAAGTACGTAAAAACCATTGTAGTGAGTAAAATCTCCAAAAATGCTCAGGCTATCCAGCGATGTAAATGCTGCAATAAATTAGACAAGGTGAATTTTTAGTATCTGATTTGATAATATCTCCATAAAACTTAGTCATCAAAAATGCTATTTACAAAAATTATGGACTATACGTTTCCTAGTTCTCCCTACAGAGTGATTCATACCGAAATGAAAACAAAAACATTTTTTTTCAAATGTAACACCGGACATGTCTTATTATCTAATATGTTATAGTTTTGATATAACCGGGCATACAGCATGTATACTTATTCTGGAAATAATTTCCCTTTGTCGATGTTTACTCGTTATGTTTCTACAATTACTTGAAATTTCGTCATGTATAGTCAAACATAGTCTTATAGAATATCTAAAAGGATATGTACCTAGTTTATTCTAGAATTATTTGAGCAACCATTTTGTCATATTTCCGCCATTGTGATCTCCCAAACAGTAAGAGATGGTTGAATGGTGGCAAATTTGCGTATTTATATAAGTTAGAAAATGCATCGGAATAGTTTTGACGCTTCCAGTATCTCTAGAGACACACGGAAAAGGGTACCAGTTTTCTCAAAATCGTTTTTAAGTTTTTCTGAATTTATTTGAGATATGATTTCAAAATAAACTGTACTGATAATACGATTCTTCGTTTCTCATCCCCCGTTTCCTTATGTATGCCATTTTTGCATGGGCGAATAGCTTTTGATTCCGATTTCAAATATAACATTTCATGCATTTTTATATTTTTTTCTTGAGTAATCCTTAAAATTATCACACATACGAGCCCCTCCCCAGTTCAGTTGGCCCACTTCAAGATTTGTATCAAAATATAACTAAACATGACGAAACTATTCACTTCTAAAGCAATTTATTTTCTCAAAAACATTTTAGATACACTCTAGTCGAAAAAAATACATATTTGAACATCACCTTTATTTTTTATTACGGCTGAAATTCTTTGGGGCATAGTGTTAACCAAGTTTTGGCAAAAAATTGGCGTAAGACAATCCCATATTTCTTGAAGCTTTTGTCTCAGTTCGGTGATTGTACGAGCAGGATGTTGTCGTAGAACCTTTTTCATCTCGCGCGATAAAGTTTCAATAGGTGACAGATCTGGACTGCTAGAAACCCATTTCAAAAGTGGTACATTATTTTCTTCCATCCATTCTATAGCCTTTTTTGAGGTATGGCACGCTGCACCATCTTGCTGAAACACAAAATCTTGGCCGGATGTCAAACATTCTTCCATCCCTGGTAAAAGCGATTCCTCTAAAATTGCCAAATATTTGTTTGAATCCACATTTCCATCAATAAAATAAAGCTTTCCTACTCCTTTTGATGACATACTGCCCCAGACCATAATGGATGCTGGAAATTTCACTTTTCTCTTCAGATAGTCAACATGAAATGCTTAATTCTTTTTGCGAATAACTCTACTGCGACTGCCACCAACACAAACTTCGAATCGGGCCTCATCACTCCATTGTATTGCACACCATTATTGAGGTATCCATTGTCTATGTTCTTTAACCCATCTAAGCTGATTTTTCTTTTGGAGTGGAGTTAATAGTGGCTTTTCTTTGGCCTATAAACAAGTTGTGCACTTTAGGGTTTTTACTTCATTTTTTTTTATAAGAAAACTTACCTTGCAAGTGCTAAATCCCAGTTTGTGGGCCTCTCTATGAGTTGTGGACCTCGAAATTCTCCTCCCAACAGCGTCACTCCACAGAGCACTTAATTGTAAATAATTGGCACGCCTGTTTTTCACGATTATTCTTCTTAATGCTCTTCGGTCGGCATTTGTGAGATTACTTTTTTTCACATATCGTGGCTTAATATTAACTGAACCAGTTACGTTATATCTTCTAACAATATTTCTCACACTGTACCGCGATAAGTCTAAAAAAGTTGCAATTTCTGAGTTTGATTTCCCAGAATTAAAAAATTTAACTATCAGGAACCGAATTTTCTCACTAATAACCTTTCCTCTAGCCATTTTGAAAACCTTAACTACCCAAATCTATTTCAAACGTATTCTGACAGCTGTGATTAATACAAACAATTGTCATGGCTTTTATTTTTCACAGCCACCTATGCGTTATAGACTTATTTTGCATTGAAGTGAAAATAGGTTGATATGCTGTAATTGCAACATGTGTTATTTTTATGCTGCAAATTTGATTAGGGAGTGATAAAGTTGGTGTTTTCTACTATATATTTTTAAAATATTCATTGTTAATATTTTAAACCTATAACATCCTACTACATTTTTATTATTTGTGTTTGATAAGAAAAAAACTAAGTTTTCAATAGTTGGGCCAACTGAGGTGGGAAGAGGCTCGTAGATTTTGGGGACCATGAATTAGAATCATTACCACTCTTTCGGCTAGTGTGTAAACCATTTTGGAAGTAAAATCTGAATCAATAGATTGATTTTCACTATCCCAAGATTGTCACAAATGAGGCTGACAGCAAATTAAAGTCTTTCTTTCTCTTAGTAACAAATAACTGAACAGGTATAACAATAAATACAGTTCGCCCAGGGTATCTGTGTTGATGAAAATAATGCGGAAAGAGATTCGAGTTGTTATTTGGTTGTTGCCACGTGTAATCTTCTGAATTTTCGTTTATGTTGGTAGCTTCTGTTCTAAATTTTTGGTTAAAAAGTTGTCCCTCTTGACAAGTCTTTTGAGGTGTCTTGGCGTTTTTCTGTTTAATCAGTAGTTCTTGGAAAGCCCGTGGTGGGAAGTTTTCAAATCAACACCCTGTGTAGTCTTTTATTTCATAGAATATCCCCCCCCCTGGCCTGGACCGGAAATCAATTGTTACGTAAGTCACTACATCGACAGGGCAGGGATAGGGCTATAGATAGATTGTATGGGCCTGTTTGACTGGCTTGATCCATTTATTACACTGTGAAAGTTTGAAAGCTGTATGATACTTTATATAAGATTATGACTTAGTTGATGGTTATTGCAATTACCAAGAAAGTATTGTGGATATAATTCACTTAATTATATCGATGGGAAATCCATGGGAATCAGAAATCGACTGAACTACATCAAACAACAATATTTGTTCCCAGATAATTATACCACAACTGGCGTTCAATCTATATTAAACTTTCACCGCGATATGTCTACCTTTTTCTTTATTGCTTGAAACACACCATTAGGCAGACATTTTTCCGGTGATCCGAGTAAAAGTGGAATAAGCGGAGCATTGGAAAATGAACATAACGAGTTTTCTGATCCGCAATATGTTTTGCTTTATGGTGTTTGTATGACTGTTTGGAACAGTATGGAATACAGAATGACCCCAAGCTTCAAGCGCCTCATATACTAAGGTTCGCAGGGCAACTACGTAAATAAACCTTAAGAATTTCAAAAAATATACAACATTTTAACTTGCTTCCTAGTTCATAGCGTGCAAATAGTACATTCCGCATTTATGTCTATATAGTCAGGACTATACTAAGTGACATATAAATCTGAACACCCAGTTTAAATGGTTTTATTTTAATAAAATTTTGTATAACTACTTAATGAAGCATAATAAGTAAATGATGAAAATTTCAAAATGATTGCACTGCTTTAAAGCCCTTTGACCTTTAATAATGTGTGGATGCACCCTGATGTGCTACGCATTCTCCAACGCGCCTAGGCATGCTTCTGATTAGGTGGTCAATGTCCTCCTGTGGTATCTCATTCCAGGCTACCACCAACTCCTCTCGAAGTGCTTCTAGAGTCTGAGGAGGACGTTGCAAATTGAGCAATCTCCTACCCATCATATCCCACACGTGCTCAATTGGGGATAAGTCGGGAGATCTTGGTGGCCATGGTAACAATGTGACATCATTATGTTGAAAGAAGTCTATTGTGACTCTTGCAACATGTGGTCGGGCATTATCTTGTTGGAAAGTTGGATCTGCCAGTGTGTCAAGATAGGGTAAAAGATGGGGTTCTAGAACTTCGTGGATATAACGCTGCGCGTTCATGTTACCTCTGATGAAGATTAAAGGTGACCTGGAACCATAAGCTATAGCACCCCAAACCATAACTCCAACAGTGTGATGAACATGTCTTTCAACAAAAAACTGTGGATTCCTCCTTTCACCACGTCGCCTTCTCGAGTTAAAGGGGGGACCCAGTGTGGCCGGTATGAAAACAAGCCAAAACTTCTCATTCGTCGGTAAACACTTCGCATGCCAATAGGTCTTCCGTGTTCTGCAAACCATTCATTTGTAATGGACCTGGTAGTGGAGAAACGGTCCCTTAAGGCCAATAATCTTAGGCGGCGATCTTCACGGTCTGTTGTTCTACGGCGGCGTCCAGTGCTCCTTGCTCTTTGCGTACGGCCTTCTCGAAGCCATGCCTGACAACACCTAACCACAGTGTCTACACTTCTTTGCACTCTAACTGCAATTGCCCGAAAAGAAAGTCCAGCTTCCCGAAGTCCCACTATACGGCCCCTATCAAACTCACTAAGTTGACGAAATCGTACAGGTCTCCGTACTCTAGGCATCGTAACCGATCGTAAAGGATGTCAAGAACCAAAACCCGCCAACGTTGATTCTTTACTGCGGCTGAAATATTCATTTTTAGAGCGTTAGTAAATTAAAAAAAAGCAGTATAAAAACCGGAATGTCCAACTGATAATGCTGAACATTTTTTCACTTATTATTTACAGTAAGATAAATACATTCACCAACTTTTATTAAAATAAAACCATTTAAACTGGGTGTTCGGATTTATATGTCACTTAGTATATTTAATATCATTAACATGTAAAAAGAAGGTGGTAGACAAGGACCAGTCGACCGAGGCGGTACCACCCGCTATCTTTTCCTTTAGGTCTTATATGATAACAAAACTGACGCATCTATTTTTAAAGCATTTTTATTTCGAAATTGTATTCTTTGCAAAATGTGTATGGCAAAATGCAAGATGGAGACAACTCAAGTTGAATGGTATGCTTATTCACTTCGATAAAATAAAGGCAGGCTTTGTAAATCAAATGATAACATTTTACGTTGCTGAGAAGCTGATTTTTGATGTTTAAATCAACTTTCAATGCATTGGAGTTGTTGCTAATAATTAAAAATGGCTCGTGGTAAAGTTGTTTCCGACGAAATAAGAAAAGTGATCATTCGTTTGCATTTAAAAGGCAAAAATGCTTCTCAAATCGCTGACAGTGTTAATAAATCTAGGAATACAGTTCGAAATATTATTAAATTATACAGAACAACAGGATGGCTCAAAATCCAAAACTTGAAGTCGTCCGCGTTATTCCAATACCAACATAAGAACGGATTATCAAGCAAAATCGGCGTGTTATTTATAACAAATCGAAAGTATAATGAAATCAGGAAATTTCAAAAAAGTTTTCAAAACCAACTCGTCACAGAGCTACCCAAAAACTGGGATTTAAAACTTGCAAGGTAGGCTTAAATTATTTTTTATTATTCGTTTTAATTCAGTATTTCTATGCAAAAGAGAAGCCCTTCAGAATGAAAGCAGACGAGCATGGGTCAAAAAACACAGACTATAGTCTCCGAACCACTGGATCTTCATTGATTGGAGTGCTGAAGCCAGATTTGAAATATGCGTTGGTGATATAAGGAGTCGTGTCATAAGAACTAAACAAGTGTTTCAGAATGACTGCTTTGAAAAAAGTTAAGTTTCCGGCTTCTGTTATGATTTGGGGATCCATATCAGCAAGCGTATTAGGAAACTCACACTTTGTGGAAGGTATTAAGTACATTAATGTGCTTCAAAACAACTTAATACCCCGATTTGAACAAATTCGCTTAAACAATATTGAATGAATCTTCCAACAAGATAGTTCCGCTTGCCATACGGCTAAAAATGTAAAAGATTGTATCTTTAGAAAACTTTATTTCAGTTTTGAAATGCACGTCGAGTACCTCAGATCTATCGCCGATTGAAAGCTTGTGGCATATCATGAAGAAAAAGCTGCGATGGTGATTTGCTGTTATTTTGATTTCGTCGATCCTTACTAATCCACAGTTTATTTTCAATTTGATTTGATATTTTTTCTTTGTTACAAAATAATATAGTATTTGAGGCTAATATCAAATAAAAATATAGTATGCTATCATAAATTCATTTTAGTTTTTAATAGCTACGTTTCCGCTAATATAAAAAATTCCAGAAAAAACGTAGTTTTGATCGTTGGGCCAACTTCATCGTTTTTGATGCATGAATTGATGAACTCTGATAGTTCTATTTCATCTTTCGATGATCCTGGAATACATATCTTAGTATTTAAATTTGAATTTGAATAGCCTAGCTTTTTCCCAGCAGCTGCCGCTATTGACGAGACGTGTTCGTGCCAGATTAAGTCCTCGGTGATCTTGACTCCGACCAGCCGAAGCGAACTCTTCGGCAGAACTCGGAAGTAGATCGAAACAGGATGAATGCTAGGACGTTTCTGGTTCGTCAAGGTTTTGGAAGCATTCATCTGTCCAAGCAGTGAGAAGCTTGTCGGTCTGAATTCCTGCATGTAGAGTGCTATCATCAGGAAAGCTGTGGATGGGCTTGCTTGTACGGGAAGGGAGGTCGTTGATATGTAAAGAAACAGCGTCGGAGCCAAGTCCGATCCCTGGGGAACACCCGCGTTGGCGCTGTGGGTTGAAGAAGATAACCCGTCAATTACGACGGACGTGTTGCGGCTAGAAAGAAAGTCAGCCTTCCATCTGCAAAGCTTCTCTGGGAGGCCACAGGATGGAAATTTGCATAAGAGGGCAGCGTTCCATTGCTGATCGAACGCTTTCGTGATATCAAGAGCAACGACATGAGCCTCACCATAAGACTGGATTTGTAAGATGTCTGTATTTAGCTACGCTCAGGTTAAAAAAATCGCATCTATGGCAATCCTCCTGTAACCCGATGACGGTCTCACGTGACATTTAACGCTTAAGCATCAGCCTTGGCCGGTAACTGTAAAAACCGCACGGACTTTTGTTCCACTTCGCCTCTCCAGAACGTGCCACCGTCTGTCCGCCATATAAATAGAGAATTATCGCCATAATTACCAGAAGAATTGCCTGTCATTATTCCTACTAATCGCTGCCAGCGTCCCGTGTCCGCCAATGGGCCAATCGCCACGCTCTGCAGAACAAATACAGACGCATGTTATTATTTTTGAGGTTATTTCTGTGGAATATATACCAAAAAAATAAAATTGGTAACTTTTAGCTCCCACGCCGTTGGGCGAGAAAGTATTTTAATCGCGAAATTTTCGAAAATAAAATACTAGTTTTTTTGGATGTTATATGGCGTGTACACTAGCGTTCAAAAGTATTTAAACACCGACATATTTCCATTTAAAATCATAACAAACAAAAAATATTCAGTACGTATTTATTTTTCTTTATTTATTGAAAACCAGCACCATGGAAATGAAGCATCATTGAAACGTTGCCTGGAGAATATATACTAAGTGACATATAAATCCGAACACCCAGTTTAAATGGTTTTATTTTAATAAAATTTTGTATAAGTACTTAATGAAGCATAATAAGTAAATGATAAAAATTTCAAAATGATTGCACTGCTTTAAAGCCCTTTGACCTTTAATAATTTGTGGATGCACCCTGATGTGCTTCGCATTCTCCAACGCACCTAGGCATGCTTCTGATCAGGTGGTCAATGTCCTCCTGTGGTATCTCATTCCAGGCAACCACCAACTCCTCTCGAAGTGCTTCTAGAGTCTAAGGAGGACGTTGCAAATTGAGCAATCTCCTACCCATCATATCCCACACGTGCTCAATTGGGGATAAGTCGGGAGATCTTGGTGGCCATGGTAACAATGTGACATCATTATGTTGAAAGAAGTCTATTGTGACTCTTGCAACATGTGGTCGGGCATTATCTTGTTGGAAAGTTGGATCTGCCAGGGTGTCAAGATAGGGTAAAAGATGGGGTTCTAGAACTTCGTGGATATAACGCTGCGCGTTCATGTTACCTCTGATGAAGACTAAAGGTGACCGGAACCATAAGCTATAGCACCCCAAACCATAACTCCAACAGTGTGATGAACATGTCTTTCAACAAAAAACTGTGGATTCCTCCTTTCACCACGTCGCCTTCTAACCCTGGCACGACCATCGTGCATGCCTTAATCAAAATCGAGACTCGTCATTAAAGACAATACTGTTCCATTCCTGATCCCAGAGTGACCGTTGTCTGCACCACTCAAGGCAATTACGTCGGTGTTCTCGAGTTAAAGGGAGGACCCAGTGTGGCCGGTATGAAAACAAGCCAAAACTTCTCATTCGTCGGTAAACACTTCGCATGCCAATAGGTCTTCCGTGTTCTGCAAACCATTCATTTGCAATGGACCTGGTAGTGGAGAAACGTTCCCTTAAGGCCAATAATCTTAGGCGGCGATCTTCACGGTCTGCTGTTCTACGGCGGCGTCCAGTGCCCCTTGCTCTTTGCGTACGGCCTTCTCGCAGCCATGCCTGACAACACCTAACCACAGTGTCTACACTTCTTTGCACTCTAACTGCAATTGCCCGAAAAGAAAGTCCAGCTTCCCGAAGTCCCACTATACGGCCCCTATCAAACTCACTAAGTTGACGAAACCGTACAGGTCTCCGTACTCTAGGCATCGTAACCGATCGTAAAGGATGTCAAGAACCAAAATCCACCAACGTTGATTCTTTACTGCGGCTGAAATATTCATTTTTAGAGCGTTAGTGAATTAAAAAAAAGCAGTATAAAAACCGGAATGTCCAACTGATAAGGCTGAAAATTTTTTCACTTGTTATTTACAGTAAGATAAATACATTCACCAGCTTTTATTAAAATAAAACCATTTAAACTGGGTGTTCGGATTTATATGTCACTTAGTATAGTTATGTTTGACAAATTTCCAGACTTCAGAAGGTGCCACTGTCATCTGTACACTACATTATTAAGACATTTAAGGCTCAAGACCCAACATTCAATAGCCGTCGTTCATGGAGACCCAGAGTTACAACTTCCACTGAAGACTTAAGCATAATAGTGAAACGTTAACGTAATAGACGCATAACTGCACCCCAAATAGCAGCTGACTTAGTAAACGTATGAGCGTGACTACAGCTAAGAGAAGATAACTTGAAGCTGGACTTAAGGGATCTACCGCAGTATCGAAACCACTCCTCAGGGCTACTGATAAAAAAGAGACTGAATTGGGCAAAGCAACATCAAAATTGGACAGTTGCTGACTGAAAGAACGCCCTCTGGAGCGACGAATCGAAATTTGAAGTTTTTGGTTGCAAGAGTATTTGTCCGCCATCGGCTTATAATTATTTGGGGCTGTTTTGGTGGTTCCGATTAAAGGTTACAAAGCCATACCACAAAATCATTTAGTGCCTTCTTCGTCCGGGGTTTGTCTTTCAGCATGATAGTGACCCCAAACACACGTCCAGGCTCAGTAAACAATTTTTGGAAATAGTAGAACAAAATATTTTGAGTCATGCAATAGCCTTCCCAATCCCCGGGCTTGAATCCGATAGAGTTGCCGTGGGATGAATTGCTTAGACAAGTACGGAAATGTTGTCCTACATCTCAAGAACACTTATGTGGAATATTGCAAGACGAATGACGAAAAATAACCCCATCAACTTTAGAAAAATTGAATGCGCGGTTACCCATTATTTGCCAGGCTGCAATTGAAAGTAAAGGTGGACATATTGATGAGTCAAAAATATGATTATTTAGATTATAAATAGTGGTATGTTGTAAAAAATAAATGTTTCATACAGGTAGTATTTTTTCAATAACTTCTATCACTTTCCTTGTTTTATGGGTGTCCAAATACCTTTGAACGGTAGTGTACATCACGAAAAGCCATGTCCATCGGTTTGTATGTGTCTGTCGTTCTGTCCGCTAATTGTTTAAGCGCCTATGACTTGAGAAGCGGCGCTTGGATTTTGATGACGCTTCCACACAAAGTTACCACTATGCCAACTATGAAAAGGCTGTGTAGTTTTTGAAAATCGGTCAAGTGATGGCGGAGCAAGAGGCAAAAACAATAAAAAATATAAATCGCCTAAACTTCGATTTTTTTACGTTTCAGAGGCTCTTCGGAAAAAAATTTGTTCGGTTTGAAACTTGAGGTTTCAGGATCGTCGAAGGTAGGTGGTTGCAAATCTGAAGTCTTTAATATTAGTGTGACGATGCTGCATCGTCGTGGAGGCCATCGCCGAGTGTGGAATGAGTAACAAACTCCAACTGCTTTGCGGTGGTGTCGTCACTGACACACCGCTACAGGAAAATATTTATATATTTCAGCAATATTTGGATTTCGACTACTTCTTTTTCGTTCTGCGATGCTTTTGTAAGTGATAACTAAACGCCATGTTTTCATATTGTCACTGTATCTCATAAAAATCTTAAACATTGAAAAAGCACGAAATACACTTTATCTACTGTTACAGAAACTCTTTGACCTATGGATCAACCAGCTTCCCTTCTTATTGCTAGTGAACAAAGTTTGTGTTTGGCAACACCGCTGCACGCCGCTGTTTTTCCCACCGTCGCGCAGTTGCCATACTGTGAAATTTTTCCTCAAACTTGGAGGATTTTTACTTCCCGTGGGAAATTCTTGGAGGATAAAAACAGCATAATGTCAAAAAAATCGGCATAATGTCTCTTTTCAAGATACGTGATACCCTTGCGGAGCGTTTCAGCATGACTCATAATTACACAAACGTCACATTATCTTCCTTTTCAGTTTCTACAAAATCTGCAATATGAGCTATTGTAAAATGCTGTTTCTATTTCTTAAGGATTTAATAACATATCGTTCCTGAATACTGGAGAAATTGTGGCTGGCCTTCAATTTAAATTTTGACTGTATGATTATAGCGGTAAGGAAACATGAAACGCTGTCCATACAAATCATGATTAATATCTTTTCACTGCCTCTACATTTTTCGATTGATTTTACGAATTATTATATGCATTAAGTTGAACGAATCTAAACAAAACAAAGATAACGTAGGCTAAAGAAACATCTTAAAAATTGAAAAAGCACGAAATACACTTTATCTACTGTTACAGAAACTCTTTGACCTATGGATCATCCAGCTTCCCTTCTTATTGCTAGTGAACAAAGTTTGTGTTTGGCAACACCGCTGCACGCCGCTGTTTTTCCGACCGTCGCGCAGTTGCCATACTGTGAAATTTTTCCTCAAACTTGGGGGATTTTTACTTCCCGTGGGAAATTATTGGAGCATAAAATGTTCTGTGTATAAAATCAGTGAGAAAATCGTTACTGAATATGCTGCCAATGAAGTATATCTATTCTGAAGAGAGGTTATGTTCAAAGTTACAAAAAACTGAGGAGACTTTCGGGAAATTATCACCGCGCCCGCGTTGTGTGTAATTACTGTTAGCATGTATATGGCTTGTAATTCGACAGTGTACAGTGAATATAATTATTTCTTATCTCTCTCATTTTTGAAATTCAGCTTTGTATATGTAATTTTCAGTATGGATAAGAAAAAGTGGATGCGCAACTAATTTCTAGCTTTGAATCTCAATTGAGTGTATTTGAGACAATAACCTAATGTAGTTATCATCAACACATACAACTTACAGCTTAGACCTCCAGTAATGCCATCTCAGAAGCAGATTTTACATCACATCAGAACCAAAGATTGATAACAAGCCTCATGTCGTTTAGGCAATACGTACAACTAAGTGGTAAGTTAACATCTTGTAGAAAAACCTAGATAATGTAAAAAAACAGCATAATGTCAAAAAAATCGGCATAATGTCACTTTTCAAGATACGTGATACCCTTGCGGAGCGTTTCAGCATGACTCAGAATTACACAAACGTCACATTATCTTCCTTTTCAGTTTCTACAAAATCTGCAATATGAGCTATTGTAAAATGCTGTTTCTATTTCTTAAGGATTTAATAACATATCGTTCCTGAATACTGGAGAAATTTTTGCTGGCCTTCAATTGAAATTTCGACTGATTATATCGATAAGGAAACACGAAACGCTGTCCATACAAATCATGAATAATATCTTTTCACTGCCTCTACATTTCATTTGACTCGCAATTTTACATAATTCATAATTCAATTATATTTTCGATTGTTTTTACGAACTATTATATGCATTAAGTTGAACGAGTCTAAGCAAAACAAAGATACCGTAGGCTAAAGAAAAATCTTAAAAATTGAAAAAGGACGAAATATACCTTATCTATTGTTACAGAAACTCTTTGGCTTTTTATGGCTAGTGAACAAAGTTTGTGTTTGGCAACACCGCTGCACGCCGCTGTTTTTTCCACCGTCGCATAGTTGCCATACTGTGAAATTTTTCCTCAAACTTGGGGGATTTTTACTTCCGCGGGAAATTCTTGGAGGATAAAATGTTCTGAGGGCAGCGGAAAATAGAACCGTTCGGTATTTTTGGGGTATTTACGTGAGTTTATCTCTAACTACAAACTGTTCGCTGATAAGTAACAATTTTATCCTTCTGTAGCTTTTTCCTTCCTCATGTTGCACCCATCTCGACAATAAATCTACGCTGATCCATCTGGCCACCTTCAATTTTAAGTTTAGGTATACATTTATAATCAATGAATATAAAAACAGCAATGAGTTGAGGACTGGCCGATTGATTTAGCTATCTTTATCTTTCTTTTTTCGCACGGATTTGCTCGTTTTGTGGATCCACAGTTCAGCGATTCCCAATCCCCAAATAACGAAGTGATAACGAATGCGCGTCGCTACGTTCACCCCCAATCGTGGATCAAAGAAGAAGTTATTCTAACAAATTGGAATTTTTTGGAAAATATATTATTTTTTATCTTATAATCACCTTCCCCGCCCGTGGTCTTCCAACAAGTCCAACCTCTACGAGTTATAGAACGAACATATCTACCTACCGGACTGAGATTTGCAACACTTTGTCTTTGATGGTCACTGACTTCATTTCCACGTTATGGAGCTGCCTATTTTGTTATTTAAGTCCATATGTACGGCCGACCAGACTATTATGTCTATCTAATCTTGTTATGTAATGCAAAATAACTTAGATTCATAGATGCACGGATTTAGATAGGTAGCTTACCCTGATTAATATCTACTCTGGTATGTAATATCAGTACACCAGTAAGTCGTACCATTCATTGAGATTGAATCTGTTGCTAACACTACCAATAAGGAAGCGATTTTGATTAAGATAAGCACGATGATTCAGTTCTGATATAATTTTGCAAGATAGTGTTTCATACATGGTAACCCGAAAAGCATTTGCAACATTTGCAAGCACATCGAAACTGCGTGGCCACAAGTTTTTATGAACGTAGATCTGAAAGCGGAACATAAAAACGATATTTTTGAAGCCCTAAGAAATTTATTTTTATTAATTTGACGACTACCTCGCATCATATAAGTAGGAATGTGTATCAGTAAATATCAGGGAGTCAGGGTAGACAAATAATTTTGAAAGTTAATTCTATTAGTTTCTTGTCTCAAATATACTAAGTGACATATAAATCCGAACACCCAGTTTAAATGGTTTTATTTTAATAAAAGTTGGTGAATGTATTTATCTCACTGTAAATAACAAGTGAAAAAATTTTCAGCCTTATCAGTTGGACATTCCGGTTTTTATACTGCTTTTTTTTAATTCACTAACGCTCTAAAAATGAATATTTCAGCCGCAGTAAAGAATCAACGTTGGCGGATTTTCGTTCCTGACATCCTTTACGATCGGTTACGATGCCTAGAGGATGGAGACCTGTACGATTTCGTCCGTATAGTGGGACTTCGGGAAGCTGGACTTTCTTTTCGGGCAATTGCAGTTAGAGTGCAAAGAAGTGTAGACACTGTGGTTAGGTGTTGTCAGGCATGGCTTCGAGAAGGCCGTACGCAAAGAGCAAGGGGCACTGGACGCCGCCGTAGAACAACAGACCGTGAAGATCGCCGCCTAAGATTATTGGCCTTAAGGGACCGTTTCTCCACTACCAGGTCCATTGCAAATGAATGGTTTGCAGAACACGGAAGACCTATTGGCATGCGAAGTGTTTACCGACGAATGAGAAGTTTTGGCTTGTTTTCATACCGGCCACACTGGGTCCTCCCTTTAACTCGAGAACACCGACGTAATCGCCTTGAGTGGTGCAGACAACGGTCTCTCTGGGATCAGGAATGGAACAGTATTGTCTTTAGTGACGAGTCTCGATTTTGTTTAGGCATGCACGATGGTCGTGCCAGGGTTAGAAGGCGACGTGGTGAAAGGAGGAATCCACAGTTTTTTGTTGAAAGACATGTTCATCACATTGTTGGAGTTATGGTTTGGGGTGCTATAGCTTATGGTTCCAGGTCACCTTTAATCTTCATCAGAGGTAACATGAACGCGCAGCGTTATATCCACGAAGTTCTAGAACCCCATCTTTTACTCTATCTTGACACCCTGGCAGATCCAACTTTCCAACAAGATAATGCCCGACCACATGTTGCAAGAGTCACAATAGACTTCTTTCAACATAATGATGTCACATTGTTACCATGGCCACCAAGATCTCCCGACTTATCCCCAATTGAGCACGTGTGGGATATGATGGGTAGGAGATTGCTCAATTTGCAACGTCCTCCTCAGACTTCGAGAGGAGTTGGTGGTTGCCTGGAGTGAGATACCACAGGAGGACATTGACCACCTGATCAGAAGCATGCCTAGGCGCGTTGGAGAATGCGTAGCACATCAGGGTGCATCCACACATTATTAAAGGTCAATGGGCTTTAAAGCAGTAAGTACTTATACAAAATTTTATTAAAATAAAACCATTTAAACTGGGTGTTCGGATTTATATGTCACTTAGTATACACTGACCTGGGATGTATTCTAGAAATTTTCCTATCAACTCTGGAAATTACATATGCAAATTTGCCGAATTTCAAAAACGAGAGAGACAAGAAAAGAAAATCCCTGGTTGGTGGAAATATGCTACAAACGGGAAATCGGCGCATGACGATCAAGTTGATAATGGTTGTAACCTCGTTGGTTGTTTAAAAGAGATGAACTTCAAGAATGTGGCATATTGGATAGCAGAAGTCTTGGTCGACAATAATCAAGCAAGAAATGGGATCTTGCGTAAAACCAGCAACGTGATGAGACAGTTTTAAGAGATGCTAGTAACATTGAGACAGTAATCTCTGCCAAAATATCACATTCTAAGGAATTAGAAGCTCTACAAAAGGCGTTGACAGCAGCCGATATGCTACTTATCAAACGTGGGAGTGATATTGCTGCCAAAAATAGAAACAATGCAAAACGTGTACAGTACTTCCTTGGTAACTAAATACTCGTAAACATGTATGTTTGTATACACTTATATTTTACGTAACTTTATATAGGTATATACTCACTTAACACACGCATTTACTTTTTAAAATAAAAGCATTATCAGTCTAAATACTTATTTCCGTTTTATCTGAAATTTCGATTATACGAAAGCACTTGGGTTCACATTATTTCGGATGATCGGCGTTCTACTGTACTTCATTGGCAGCATATTCAGTAATAATTTTTTCACTGACTCAATACACATGCAAACCAATACACATAATCATCCAGATGCCATCTTTCTACTCAACCAACTTTCTTTCTGTCACATCTTCTCAGACATAAACACTACTTGGCTTCTTGCAACCAACAATGCAATGCATAGCGACCAAACGTGGAATAAACTATTTGCCCACTAACTACACACTAAAAACTATCTAAACTGAATCCAAATTCAAGATGAGATGTAAATAATAACAGTTAGCGCGTGATCTCTCGGTAATAGGTGGCGGTCGCCTAGCGGAATAATGCGCGGGGCAGGGGCAGGGCAGGCAGAGTTGCATTCAGGCCACCGACCGTCGCGTGTATCACTGCGTGCTCGTGTTTTCGTATTCATCTCGCTTGGTTGTTGCTGTTGTTGTTGTTAAGTGTATTTGAGTAATTTGTTAAGTTTCTGTTTGGTATTGTTATTCCTCGTTATTATTTGTTTTGAACGAATCCTGAACATGTCCAGTACATATACTGCTACTCCCTTAGCCCTCCTAGAAAGCGATCAAAAAAAGACATCTTAGCGTAGACATGAAAGATGTCATATTGAATACATTCAAGATAGAGCGGAAGGAAGACGAAACATCAACTAATCCGAAAATAGCTCTGAAAGTGGCAGATAAAATTGGGGTATGCCAAGCGAACATAAGAAAAAGCATGCCTTTTCCAAGCCAATGACGGGTAAAAATCGCAAAAGTATCATAAGATCGTTGGATGACGCTGACAAGCATGCGATTCGGAGGAAAGTGTACGAGTTCTTCTTCAGAAACGAAATACCGACAGTTGATAAAGTACTACGGGAGGTTAACGAGGATGCTATGTTACCAAATTTCAAACGTTCGACTATTCATAAACTTTTGAAGCATCTTAATTTCGAATGGAAGAAACGAGGTCGTAACAGCTTACTTATGGATAGAGAAGAAATTGTTATGTGGAGGAGAGAGTTCACCTGACCAAAATTAAATCATTCAGGGATCAGCTCAGGAAGATCTATTACCTGGACGAAACCTGGATTAACGTTGGACATACTACTCCGAAGGTATGGGTTGACAAAACTGTGACTTCATCCAGAAGGGCATTTCCAGATGGACTATCGACCGGATTGAAAGATCCAGCAGGTAAATAGATCGAAGTAGTTCACGGTATCAATTTTTGCGCACAATATCTCTCTATCTTCGTACCTACAAGACGTGCATGTGTACTTAGCGGATTTTATCTTTCTAGGCAAAGGAAAAAGGCTCATTATTTGCCACATTGGGGGTGTAGATGGCTTCGTGGATGACGGCTTATGGTCTTTTGTGTCAAAAAAACCACTGACTACCATGAAGAGATGAATGGGGAAGCATTCGAGAAGTGGCTTTCAGGCATTTTACCACGTCTCGAAGACAATTCTGTGGTTGTTTTGGATAATGCTCCCTATCATTCTCGCAAAATAGAAAAAAGCCAATTTCAGCTTCTAGGCAATCAGACAGAGCTGGCTCCGTTCCAAAAATATAACTTTCGACCGTTCCTTACTGAAATTACAACTATTAGATACTGTGAAACAACACAGACCAAGAAATGATAAATATGTCATAGATGAAATGGCCAAAGCACACTACAAAACAGTACTACGTTTGCCGCCTTACCACTGTCAGCTCAACCCCATTGAGCTCATATGGGCAGATGTTAAGAATTTTTCAGCTGCACATAATACAACATTTAAATTTTCTGACATGCAAGAGCTGTTCAGAATTGCTATACATAGGGTCACACCAGAAAGATGGCAAAAATGTGTGCAGCATGTTCAGGAGAAAGTGGAGGTAGCAATGTAGGAGCTGGACAACATAATTGAGAGAGATTTTGAATCCATAATCATAAACATTAATGACGTTAGCCCTTCAAGTGAGTCTGAGTAAGTTTCGCGTTTTTGTTTTGTCACAGAATACATATTATGGGAATCCTAGTTATAGTGAAATATTAACTTACAGATAAACTACAGACAATGCAAGTCCGAAGTGCACCTTGATTGAACAGCCTTATATTTATTCCATGTACAAAAGTGTCTTCTCTACCCCTCGTTGACTACGGATATAGTCTTCACGATGACATTTTGTCCATTTTTTTGATGGAATTAGGTTTTTTACATAACACATCCGTGGATGGAAGATTGAGAGGCGACGCTTTCACTAACATTATTCTGGGACAGTTCGTTCGTGAACTAGTTCCTTTTGGTCAGCTCACCCATTGAATTAGCCCACCAAAATGAACTAGAAAGCACATTACTATAACCAATGCTTCTGTCCAGCACTCTGAGCGTTTTGTGACTTAAAATTGCACAATCGTCACACTATCTTCCTTGTCGGCCTCCACGACATCTGAAACCTCAGCTATTGTAGAATGCTATTTCTCGGATTTAATAGCATATCGTTCCTGAATACTGGAGAAATTGTTGCTGGCCTTCGATTGAAATTTCGACTGTATGATTATATCAATAAGGAAACACGAAACGCTTTCCATACAAATTATTAATATCTTTTCACTGCCTCTACATCTCATTTGACTTACCGTTACAGCAATTTTACATAATTCATAATTCAATTATATTTTCAATTGTTTTTACGTATTATTATATGCATTAAATCGAACGAATCTAAGCAAAACAAAGATAATGTAGGCTAAAGAATTTTTTGGGAGGAGGATATTATAAACAACCTGTTGATACTTTCAGTCATTGTTGTCTAGAGAAATAGCTTAATAGGCGGGACAGGTACTCCCATTTTAAATACAGGGTGTGTATTTTTCAAGGCTAACGTGCTACTACGAGGCGGGCCGATAAGTACTCGGCCTACAAAAGAAAAACGAAAATTTTTGAAAAGTGGCGATTCATTTCTCAACATAGTCTCGTTGTTGTGAATCTAAAATCATTTTAAAATTTTGGGTAGACCAGTTTAGAATCCTTAAATGCGTTCGCAACAAAATCATCAGAATTAAAATGAAAGCGACAAAGGCGCGTAAGAACGGTTCGTTGATGAAAAATTTTACACAATTATGTCATAAACTGTCGTCGGATGATGAAAGTCGAACCGGAAAAAACCTGAGGAATTTTCAGTGTGAATTGCATTAAGTGGAGACAAATTACGCACCAGCCCATGACCAAGACAAATAAGTATAATTGACAAAAAAATAGTTTTTTCCTCGCTGAAATACGACAATGGTCAACAAACTTTTGATTTGTAGTTCTTCCATGACAATTTGCAGAAAGATGGTCAGTTAACTACGAATATTAGAACCGATGGAAGAGCGATGTGGTTTTGGAATAAAAGTAGAAGTACGGAGCCTCTTGGGAATCGCATCCTTCAATCAGACTCCATTGGCTCTACACAGGGCTTATCATATAGATTTTTGCAGTTGGATTTGTGATTCTTGCTATCTGAAACTATGGCCCCGGTGGCCTTCCTATCAAGTCCTAGTAGATTCCCTGTAAATGCGGTCCTTCGTTCCTTGAAGCGCTATTTCGCCTCCCATTACCCTAATTGGCTGTTCCTCCGTTTTTCCAAACATCATTATTTGCTATCGCTGTCAAAAATTACGTGCAGGAAGGCTTAACGTTATTTTAGTTGCTCTCTTTAATAATTAATATTAGGAGATGATCGAGATAATTTACTTGACTCTATTCTTCCACTAATATACAGGGTGTAAACGGTATGTAATGATAACACTAAGTATATTGAAGTTAGCAAATTCGAGATTGCCATGCATTAACAAACGTCCAAATTTGCTGCCAAATTTAACAGCTAGAAAATCGAGCTATTATTTGCCGCATTTCCATTCGCTGAGGGGATAACGGATTGTTAAATGTAAACCTATAACGTATATCAAAATACATGAAAGTTGTCCTGTTTTTTCTGTACAAAAACATCATGTTTGAATCAAAAAGTGGTCTTGTTGATAATACAGTCGAAGTTTCAAGATTTTATTCAATATTTTAATAGAAATCACTGATATTCAGTGACATTTGACAGCTTCTGTCAAATTACATTTCGATAAGGTATTTTCCCATTGGTCCATAATATTGATGTTGATGAAATCGGCCCTTAATGTTGTAAACTATGAAGCCATTTAGACAAAAATCTATTGACTTTTGGACCATGGGTCATATAAACTTTTTGGCTTGTTTTGATAATGACTACCATAGCGTTTACACCGTGTATGTCACCATATCTGATCCAAATGTCAACTATGTCATATTCGCAAGTTTCCACAACGGGAATGCCAGTGTGATTTCATTAATAGTAAGTGAAAGGATGTGGACGGAGAGAATATAGATCGATTTATGTATGATCAATATTACAAGGTCTTACAAGGACAAGCACTTGTTGCGACGACTAAAATTATTAAAAACAAGTGCTACTAAGTGTTAGATTTATTTTCGCTAATCTTGCGCATTTAGATTTTATCACGCAAGTTTCACTGTATCTGTTTGTAAGTTGTCATCGACGAATCCAGAACAGATAGAAGAAGTCAGTCAGTGGGGGATCAAAGAGTACTTGACACAAGTCAATTATTTGATAGTTCTGTCATTAAATTCGTATGCTTGATGTTATTTTTTTAAGGTGCGTGTGTTTGTAGGTAATTGTGATTTCGAAAAGTGGTACTTCTTACATAATTTGCTAAGAGCGGCATACGCCTGATGAAAGTAGATCCACCGGTGAGTATTATCACTATCTTGATACAATGCTGTCACTTTGATAGGCATTGGTAGACAAATGAGTTGAAAGTATGCACTAAAACTATACAATTTTGGAGACAATGTAGACATATCCTGTCCTGGGGAGCTGCTTGCTTGCATTTTCACAAAATTTTGTTTTTTAAGCAACCATCATATTTATGCAATAAGATAACTTTTCGCACCGATGTTCATAATTTAAATTTCTGGTTTCGGTACTACATATCATCTCTTCCCCATCAAACCTCTTTATAATATATAATCAAATTCCTAGTGACTAGAAAATCTGCATTCACATCAGTTTAAAATCATATGTAAAAAATGTATTGTTGAAAAACTTTTCATTGCGTACTAATGTAAATGATCCACAACCGATCACACTTATGAAAATATAATTTTTGTACGATCACTCACATTTTTCTTTCGGAGCTTATTTTTATAAATGTGTAATAGCTACAGGCACGAACTTACATAATTTTCAAATGCTTTCAACCCTTCTTGTAAGATATTTATTTTATTATCTTGTTAATAACGGTGAATTGCATTACGTATATGGCCTTGCCGACGGTAATGGTGAGCAAGCCAGACGAATTTATCACCAGAGATATCCCGATCGTGCTTTGCCAGATATTCTAACCTTTTCTAATATTCAGCGTCGTCTTGTTGAAACTGGTTCTGTTCGAAAAGCAACATCTGAGGGTAGACCCTGTATAGGCTTTGTTTCTTCTAATCTATTCGAATTCTTTGATTTTCATTAAGGTACTTGTCCATATACGAAGCTTGAACCCCAGGAAATACCGTGACCGTTATAAATGCTAGTCGGATGCTAGTCGGATGCTAGCTTTAATATTAATTTTCTTATTTTCAGGTGTTTGTCAAGTTTGGGGTTTTATCATCGATGTTAGCCATCTAGTTCTGATTTCTTTGTATCCTTAAATTTATTCCGTATACAAATATACTAAGTGACATATAAATCCGAACACCCAGTTTAAATGGTTTTATTTTAATAAAATTTTGTATAAGTACTTAATGAAGCATAATAAGTAAATGATAAAAATTTCAAAATGATTGCACTGCTTCAAAGCCCTTTGACCTTTAATAATGTGTGGATGCACCCTGATGTGCTACGCATTCTCCAACGCGCCTAGGCATGATTCTGATCAGGTGGTCAATGTCCTCCTGTGGTATCTCATTCCAGGCAACCACCAACTCCTCTCGAAGTGCTTCTAGAGTCTGAGGAGGACGTTGCAAATTGAGCAATCTCCTACCCATCATATCCCACACGTGCTCAATTGGGGATAAGTCGGGAGATCTTGGTGGCCATGGTAACAGTGTGACATCATTATGTTGAAAGAAGTCTATTGTGACTCTTGCAACATGTGGTCGGACATTATCTTGTTGGAAAGTTGGATCTGCCAGGGTGTCAATATAGGGTAAAAGATGGGGTTCTATAACTTCGTGGATATAACGCTGCGCGTTCATGTTACCTCTGATGAAGATTAAAGGTGATCTGGAACCATAAGCTATAGCACCCCAAACCATAACTCCAACAGTGTGATGAACATGTCTTTCAACAAAAAACTGTGGATTCTTCCTTTCACCACGTCGCCTTCTAACCCTGGCACGACCATCGTGCATGCCTAAACAAAATCGAGACTCGTCACTAAAGATAATACTGTTCCATTCCTGATCCCAGAGTGACGGTTGTCTGCACCACTCAAGGCGATTACGTCGGTGTTCTCGAGTTAAAGGGAGGACCCAGTGTGGCCGGTATGAAAACAAGCCAAAACTTCTCATTCGTCGGTAAACACTTCGCATGCCAATGTTCTGCAAACCATTCATTTGCAATGGACCTGGTAGTGGAGAAACGGTCCCTTAAGGCCAATAATCTTAGGCGGCGATCTTCACGGTCTGTTGTTCTACGGCGGCGTCCAGTGCCCCTTGCTCTTTGCGTACGGCCTTCTCGAAGCTATGCCTGACAACACCTAACCACAGTGTCTACACTTCTTTGCACTCTAATTGCAATTGCCCGAAAAGAAAGTCCAGCTTCCCGAAGTCCCACTATACGGCCCCTATCAAACTCACCAAGTTGACGAAATCGTACAGGTCTCCGTACTCTAGGCATCGTAACCGATCGTAAAGGATGTCAAGAACCAAAATCCGCCAACGTTGATTTTTTACTGCGGCTGAAATATTCATTTTTAGAGCGTTCGTGAATTAAAAAAAAGCAGTATAAAAACCAACTGATAAGGCTGACAATTTTTTCACTTGTTATTTACAGTAAGATAAATACATTCACCAACTTTTATTAAAATAAAACCATTTAAACTGGGTATTCGGATTTATATGTCACTTAGTATATTTACTTGTATGCAAGGGTGTTAATTAAGTTTGTACCAAATTCTTCGTTCTCAAGATACATGGTATATCATTTACCTAATTATAATTTCGCGGTGGTTTTTATAACAATAAGGAGCTATTTTAGCCCCAACTTGATTAAATTTATTAAGTGCAGTGGGATCTGAACGAATATTTGTGACGAAAAAATGTACGCCACTGACTTTTATACAATTTTTATCATGTTCTTTGGATTAAGCAAATAGAAATACAACTTTTTTGTTTCTTAACTTTATTTGTGTTTTGCTTAGTTTTCGAGAAAAAAAATCCACTTAATTGCATATCCCCGGACCACACAAGGAATATGGGGAAACGGAGCTTTGGAGATTTTGAAAATCGGTCCAGTGACGTTGCAGAAAAAGTCAAACAATAAAAAAATAAAATCGCTCAAACTTAGTTTTTTGACGATCCTATTCTTTTTCGAAAAAAAAATTGCAACTATTAAAAATTGGGATTAGGGGTTGCAGGGGGTGTATATCGATTTTTTGACGTTGATGTATCCTTAAATATATATCCATTACTGTCCGGTGTCGATACGTGCGACGTGGTCCTCGATGGACAAGCGTCGTCGTCGGTGGTCGTACGTCACAGTCGGCAGTAGCTTCAGCACTGCTGTGCGCCGTGTGATCGCAACAAACATGTGCGCCTGCAGCAATTCTCCTCAAGGAGAGGAAGAAGGTCATTTAATTTTTTGTTATACATGTTCGTAGCTAACTTTTTCCTTGCTTGTGCCAATCCCGATGATAGCGTTAAGCAAGAAGTGCAGAGTCAACCTACTTGACGCCTTTTATTTGTATTGCTCGAACAATCGATTAATATGAGTATAAATATTACATACCTACTTACAACAAGATCCTAATCATCCAGCAACGTAAATTCCGCGTAAGGCGAAAAAATCCGGGGATTATTCGGTTCGAAGGACCAAATCGCGCGCGTATTTTGGTACTACTTAACGTTCGGCGGTTGCGCGACGATATTTCTCGCGGTACGACCTCTTCGGTACCACCTGCGTGCACCTTTCCAACGGCAGCTGGTGAATGTCTCCGCGTTTTGCTAAACGAGGCCTTTGCGCCCCACTCACTATTTTTAGCCGCTTTTCGACAGATTAACTGTTCACGCAGATATTTTAAGACTCGCCGGTCGATTGTCTTGTGCATTTTTAGCGGTGCGCTGGTCGTGCCTTAAAGGTACTCTATAACTCAGGTATGCGCTTATAGCCCCCCGGCGCATACTTTGGACCCCAGATATGCAGGGCGACTTGTAACGTCACGTATTCCTGTTAAAAGGGGTGATAGATTAGGTCAAAAGCAACCGATTTTGTCCTATCCAGAAGTTAACCGTTTTTGAGTTATTTGAATTTTATTTTTTTTTTATTTTTTATTCCGATTTCAGACTGTTAAATTTGAAATACAAAAAACTACATGTTTGATTTTGAGTTTTTTGTTATCGTCGCATTGCGGACATTCCAATAGTTCATAATAAGTAATAAAATGTTGAAAACTTAAAAAGTTTTAAAATTACGCTTTTGAAATGTATGATTTTCTTATTTTTTTACTAACTTATTCGATAAAAATGTATTGTGTAAAAAATCTCCTAGTAATAAAATGTGCATATTATGTAAATCTAACAAGCTTTCATTTGAGGTATAAAAGTTACAACTAACTCAAGTACAAATACATAAAATTAATAAAAGATGAGTAAAGTTGTACCACCAGGCTTTTCAAATGTCCCCACACACAGTAATCCATCGGTGTGAGATCTGGGCTTCTTGCTGGCCAGGCAATGGAACCGCATATTTTGTCTCGTCGCCAATGGGACGTCTTCCATTAATGGAAACAAGTGATTTTTCAAGAACTCTTCATACACTTCTCCATTTAAATTGGCGGGCAGAAAATGAGGTCCAATTAAATATCCATCAATGATGCCCATCCACACATTGACTGAAAACCGGCTCTGAGACCCCGTCGGTCTTATATTTCGGGGGTTTAAAGCTTCTTTATCAGCCCAGTAATGAGCATTATGGTAGTTAGTGATCCGGTCCTTATCAAATTTCGATTCATCGGTCCACAGAATTTTCTTAAAATAGTCTGGATCTTCTGTATCTGCATGTAACATGTACCTGCAGAAATCTAAGCACATGCACAGGCGTGTAGTGATAAGGGTATAATCTTGCAGTATGCACAGTAAACCATACTTTGTATTGTGATATACCCAACTGAGCAGCTACAATGCGCGTAGACGTAGTAGGATCTTCCTGAAACACATGAAGGATTTCCTCTTCATCTTCAGGAGGAGGACCACCATCACGATGTTGCCTTTGAACACGTCCGGTTTGGCGGATGCGCCGATACACAGAGTCAACATGAGGTGTTCGGCGATCCGGGAAACGTTGCCGATATTCACGGCGGGCAGCTGCAGAATCGCCGTTACAAAGTCCATAACAGAACGTTATGTCTGCGTATTCTTCATTTGTAAAAGTTTGCCCGTGCTCGCTATTGCGAGGTCCTGGCGGATCTTCTGCGTCTGCCATGATGATAAAGAGAATAAAAATCAAAAATGGCGAACCTTCCTATCCTGTGGGCAATATTCGGGACCTAGATATGAAATAGAGCTTTCAAAACACTATAGGTATTACTTTTGTATAAAACTTGTTCTTATAAACGGTCATACAATAATGTTAAAGAAGGATCAATTCATAGCGGGACATCCTGAAGTTTATTAATAGATATTCCAAGCACAAAGCCTAGTTTTGAGCTCACGGACTTCTTCATAACCTAGGGCACAAAGATAGCTCATGAAGCACGGAAACTGTCTATACTTGTTTGTCGCTAAGCTCGGTTTCGATAATTGCCATCCGATGGTATACTACGAGCCGCTTCCCACTTCAGTTGGCCCACTTCAAGCATTGTACCAAAATGTGCCTTTATAAACTAAACATGACGAAACTGTTTACTTCTAAAACAATTTATTTTCTCAAAAACATTTTAGATACATTCTAGTCGTAAAAAATACATACAGCAGACGCTCGATAATGTAAACTAATTTAAACCAAGTGTGGTTCACATTATCGAAATGTCTACATTAGCGAACGTGATTTATATAATATTTGATTTATTAAAAGAAACGTTTAATACATACTATTTATAACAAAATAAACAAGTATTCTAACAGCGATAAGTATTTTTTTAATTAGAAGAAAAATAATTAACAATTTTTGTCTGCGTAAATTTTCGCTTAGCATTGTCTTCCAATGCCTGCGCCCGTAATTTACGAAGAACTAAAATATCCGTGTATGAAACTTCTTTTCTTTCAGCCCAATCTAAAGCTTGGTTAAAAACTTGTATAGCTTGCGCGTCAGCCACTACACTTCTGACTTCAATGGGATCGTTCTCATCATCCTCACTGTCCATATCCTCCTCCTTATCAGCATCATTCGTCTGCTTATCTTCGTTAAATAAATTAATATCAGCAGGAGTATAAACAATGTTGGGATTCACTGTTTTCAGTAAATCAACAACATCCAATGACACACTAATAACATTATCATTATTGGAGCGCAAACGTTCTCTAATTACGCTTAAGGGGACATCGTCTTCTTCATCATCTTCATTATTGGTACAAAAGAGATTGTTCCAACATTTTTGAATAGTTCGCTGGTTAAGTTCATTCCAGGCCATATGTAAATCTAAATCAGCTTCTCGTAATGTTTTCAGGATTCTTTGATAAGACAGACGAAAGTAGAAACTTCCTATAGTATAGTTTGGTGAGTCTTATTATATTCTGGTCCATCGGTTGAATTAACGGTGTTACGTTGGGCGGCATGTACATGATGAAAATTTACCCATCCCTGCTGCTCAGTTGTTGCTCGGGAGGATGACTTGGTGCATTATCCAATAGTAACAACGCTTTTATTGGATGCTTCTGTTGTTTTAGGAAACCTTTTACCTACAAATTGAAAACACATCTTCAAATTATGAATAGAGCATTTGTGATAATTGATTGTCATACCTGAGGGACAAAGCACCTGTGGAACCATTTCAGGAATATACTGCTAGTCATCCAAGCGGTTTTTGAACAAGGGATATTAACATTTTTAAATGAGCGCGGATTTTTTGATTTCCCAATTACCAGTGGCTTTATTTTGTGTGAACCATTAGCATTAGTGCAGGCTAGAAACGTTATTCGTTGTTTCTCCGGCTTTCTTCCCGGGGCAGATTTTTCAAATGATGCAGCATAGGTTTCCTCTGGTAACATTTTCCAATAAAGGCCACTTTCATCTGCGTTGTAAATTTGTTCCATTCTTAAATCTAGCTCGGTAATTGTTTTCATCAATTTTTCTTTGTTTGGTTGCACTAGTTGTGGTTGTGCTGATAATTTTTCACCAGATATAGACAGCAGTCGAATTCCATATCTTGTTTTGAATCGTTATAGCCAGCCATCACTAGCTACGAAATTTTCAGTTTCTTTCAGTTTTTCATTTAACAGTCTCGCTCTCTGTTTAAGTACTTCGCCACTAACTGAGACATGATTTTCCCGTTGTTTTAAAAACCACTTATACAGGGAATTTTCCATTTTAGGTGCCTTCGCATTTTTTTAAGTTTTTCTTTTTCCCGAACCTCCAAATGTATTGCACGTTCTTTGTAAAATTTGAGTTTTCATACGCTTAATTTTACAGATTGTTGCTTTCGATACTCCATATTTTTTTGCTAACTGTGCCACTCCCGCACCCAGTGCAACTTCGTCTATGATTTTCACTTTCTCACTCAACTTTAAACACTTTCTTTTATAGGATGTGGATGCCATAGTCGTAAAATATATTAACGCGTGCAATGTATTCACTTAAGTTCAAAAATGAAATACATACGTACGTATAAACGTATCCTAAACGATCATACGACTGACCGAGTTTGTCGTATTTTATCGCAGAGGTGAATCCCCTACACTCTACATCATAAATCGGGGACTCCCCGACGCCCGACATAAATCATCGAGGCTTCAGCATTTTACCGTCGCGCTGTTTCCGTGCGCCGAGAGTTGTTTACGTTATCGAGCGTACACATTGTTTACGTTATCGCGCGTTCCGTTTGATTCTAAAGAACGGAGTTTGTGTTTACATTAGCACAACTTTTCATTATCCTGTGTTTACGTTATCGTGCGTCTGCTGTATTAGGAGAAGACATCGAGATAATTTACTTGACTCTATTATTCCACTAATATACAGGGTGTACATGTGCCATTTCTTATTTCGTTTGAGCCACGCAACAGACACCAACCACTATTCACACGCGTTACCGACTGACACTGACTGTATGTATACAACTGAATAAAATAATTGTAAAAACATCGTTCCAAATTCTTTCGCTTCTTTGTTTCCGATGCGATGAACCAATAAGGCGGATTATATCCGTTGTTGCCAAACACGAGCACATGATATTATTATTGAGACAGGGCGGCACTCAAACTTCCAAAGGGCTATAACTTTGTTACTTTAATTTTACCAGAAAAATGGTAAAGGAAAAATACATTTCTTTTGATCAGATCTACTCACTGTTAAAATAAATGACTCAACTTCGAAGTCACCCTGTATATTAGCAAAATATTCATTGTTAATATTTTAAACCTATAACATCCTGCTACATTTTTATTATTTGTGTTTGATAAGAAAAAAACTAAGATTTCAATAGTTGGGCCAACTGAAGTGGGAAGGGGCTCGTGTACGATTAATTAATTTATGTTTAGGTCAACTTATTCTGTAGCTCCGGATACAATAACTATCATCAAAATGCTACCTGTATCCGTTGGTAAACATATTTCACTTGGTTAGATAAGCGTGCTAAATATATTTTTAGAGCAACTCGAGGATAGTTCGTTCATTATACGAACAAACATCAACATACTATAGTTGAGAATAGTTGTACGCGCGGTAAGCCAACTTTTGTCAATGTAAGTTAGATCTCTTTAATACTTTCTATCTGATATGAAAGTATCTATTTCCCGACAGGTGTTCTGTAAGTGTTATGCTTTAATTTCTGTTATTAAACATTATATAATTACAGAGAACGTTTTCCTGGATATTTGCTAGTAAATACAGGGTGTCCCACGAAAAACTGTAGCAATGGACGTGTTCGTTTTACCGTTGCAAAAATGCGTCATGGCCAACTGAGATTAACTGATCTCCAAAGCTACGTCGATCATTTTTGCCATATACGAGGGCTGTCTTTTAAGTTTTGCATATGGAAATAAAACAACACGGTAGGTAGTTTTAAATGACTTTATTGTTTTTCGAAGTATTCTCCACGAAGATTAATACACATCTGCATGCGCTCGAACCAATTTTCCAAGCAATTATTCCACTAGTTTGCTGGCAGATCCAAAACGGCATTTTTGAATGCGTCAACTTCTGCTTCTATTGTTGTGAAACTTTGAATTTAAGTTTACTAAAGATTGAGGTTAAGATTCAGTACCGACGTTCGATCCGCGCGGCCTACTATGTTTCTATATGCAAAACTTGAAAGACATCCCTCGTAAAACGAATACTTCCAAATGTCACATAAACTGATAATTGCGTAGTGAACAATCACAAAATTGCAATCATCTTAGAGACAATGCTATAAAATGATAAAACTTGGTATTCATATTTTTTTTAATTTAGAAGCAGAGTTCGAATAAACAAACAGTACTGTATCACTTTCCACTGCATGTAAACAATTAATATTGAACCTATAAATTATAATCAATAATTTTTATCGGTAATTTATAAGAAACAATGAACCATGTTTATAAAAATGCATACTATTTTTCATAACAACAACAAGTGTACGACATAGACTTACAGGGTAGTATCAAATTTACTAGTCTCACTTTTACATTAATAAAAGCTAAAAGCTTTTGATTTGTGATATATTTTTTTGTTGTTTCTAGTGCCATGAGATTTTTTTAAACGCATACTCTGTAGATTCTTTCATATTAAGACCAAAATCATTATGGAATAGAATTAAAAACTAAAAGCCAATGAAAAGCCAACACACAAGCACGAGGCTTAGAGCATCTATCTTTAATCTTTATTTTACCAACATTGCAAAAAAGTAGTAGGCCAAAACCCACATCCAGCTTCAACGCGTATGAGCTTCTTGTTATTAAAGAGGTTACTTACAGTCAAGTCAAGACAGAGATAAATAAATAAATATAAAAGCTTTGATGTTTTCGGTTTCAATTCAAAAATTATTACAACCATTTAAAACCTTACCATTATACCATTAAGAAATCATTCAATCATCGTTATTTCAAATGGTATATTTCCTGTTATTTTTAAGTTATCGAAAGTTATACTCCTCTTTAAAAAAGGCGATTCCAACGATCTTTCAAATTATAGACCTATTTTACTTATACTAATACCTGCTAAGACACTTGTGATTCTTTTGATAGATCATCTGATTGACCATTTTGAAAGCAACAACCTATTCACTGACTGTCAATCCATTCGCAGAACAGGTAAGTCTACTTCTGTAGCTATTGACAGCTTCATTGAGAAAATAAATGCAGCTTTTGAAAGTGGTGTTCATTGCTTATCTAATTTTTATGATTTTACTAAGGACTTTGATTGTACACCACATGATATTCGTCTACAAAAATTGTCACATTACAAGTTCCATAGTAATAGCAGTAGGCTCTTGTCATCTTATTTGAGCAATAGACAGCAGCTTGTAGCTTTTAACAACACTACCTCTAGTACAACGACAATTTCATGAAGCATCCCACAGGGTTATGTGCTGGGTCCACTTTTATTCTTAACATACATAAGTGATCTTCCTATTTTCAACACAAACAAAAACCTTATACTCTTGTCGATAACGCAACAAAGCTTGGTAGTAACAAATCGATCGAATACTCTTCTCTGCGAATATTGAATAGGTACATAGTAAATTTAGAAAATTGGTTTGCAGCAAATAAACTTTTAAAATTAGTAAATTCCTAATCCACATCTATACTAAGTGACATATAAATCCGAATACCCAGTTTAAATGGTTTTATTTTAATAAAAGTTGGTGAAAGAATATCTTACTGTAAATAACAAGTGAAAAAATTTTCAGCCTTATCAGTTGGACATTCCGGTTTTTATACTGCTTTTTTTTAATTCACTAACGCTCTAAAAATGAATATTTCAGCCGCAGTAAAGAATCAACGTTGGCGGATTTTGGTTCTTGACATCCTTTACGATCGGTTACGATGCCTAGAGTACGGAGACCTGTACGATTTCGTCAACTTAGTGAGTTTGATAGCGGCCGTATAGTGGGACTTCGGGAAGCTGGACTTTCTTTTCGGGCAATTGCAGTTAGATTGCAAAGAAGTGTAGACACTGTGGTTAGGTGTTGTCAGGCATGGCTTCGAGAAGGCCGTACGCAAAGAGCAAGGGGCACTGGACGCCGCCGTAGAACAACAGACCGTGAAGATCGCCGCCTAAGATTATTGGCCTTAAGGGACCGTTTCTCCACTACCAGGTCCATTGCAAATGAATGGTTTGCAAAACACGGAAGACCTATTGGCATGCGAAGTGTTTACCGACGAATGAGAAGTATTGGCTTGTTTTCATACCGGCCACACTGGGTCCTCCCTTTAACTCGAGAACACCGACGTAATCGCGTTGAGTGGTGCAGACAATGGTCACTCTGGGATCAGGAATGGAACAGTATTGTCTTTAGTGACGAGTCTCGATTTTGTTTAGGCATGCACAATGGTTGTGCCAGGGTTAGAAGGCGACGTGGTGAAAGGAGGAATCCACAGTTTTTTGTTGAAAGACATGTTCATCACACTGTTGGAGTTATGGTTTGGGGTGCTATAGCTTATGGTTCCAGGTCACCTTTAATCTTCATCAGAGGTAACATGAACGCGCAGCGTTATATCCACGAAGTTCTAGAACCCCATCTTTTACCCTATCTTGACACCCTGGCAGATCCAACTTTCCAACAAGATAATGCCCGACCACATGTTGCAAGAGTCACAATAGACTTCTTTCAACATAATGATGTCACATTGTTACCATGGCCACCAAGATCTCCCGACTTATCCCCAATTGAGCACTTGTGGGATATGATGGGTAGGAGATTGCTCAATTTGCAACGTCCTCCTCAGACTCTAGAAGCACTTCGAGAGGGGTTGGTGGTTGCCTGGAATGAGATACCACAGGAGGACATTGACCACCTGATCAGAAGCATGCCTAGGCGCGTTGGAGAATGCGTAGCACATCAGGGTGCATCCACACATTATTAAAGGTCAAAGGGCTTTAAAGCAGTGCAATCATTTTGAAATTTTTATCATTTACTTATTATGCTTCATTAAGTACTTATACAAAATTTCATTAAAATAAAACCGTTTAAACTGGGTGTTCGGATTTATATGTCACTTAGTATACTATACCACCAGAATTGTCAGCCTCTAGCGGTCACAGTGATGACTGGGCTATCAAACGCGAACTGAAACCTTCACATTTCTGATAATAGATGGCGTTCTGTGCTGTATTATTGATGAATTTCCACTGGACACCCTGTTAAGTATCTGTAGACTGATATCGGGAAGCTTCTATATAAAAGCCGCTGTTTACTAACAAGAATTATTTTTAAAACAGTGATCTCGACTAAATAAACATGAGTAAGGAAGAGTCTGGTTTAGCTCATATCGATGTGGAAAAAGGACTTTCTCCTATCGATCTAGTCGAAGAATGGATGAAAGAATACCAGGAGTACTCACATACAAATAAGGTACTGCTGAACCTTGCTACAGCTTCTAGGTAAGTTTTTTATCAGTGTACTATCGTCACAAAAATTCATTCTACCCATTTCAACTATTCTCTTTCATCTGTAGATTTGCCTGCTACCTCAGTGACCTCTACTATTGAAAGGTACGGGGAAAAAGATGAATGTCATTAAAATTAACTTTTGAGAAAAGTAAATTAGAAAGTTTGAAGACTCCTAGACTCGTTGTACAGGGTGGATCAAAGATCTGACGGGGTACCATAGATTACTTATTAGAAGAAATTAGAAAAAGTTAAATTATAATTAAAAAATATTTTTTGATGTTCATGGTTGACCAAAAGTGAAAGCAGACCAAACATTTTTTAATGGAAAATCGTTTTTATTTTGGCATTTTGAGATTTATCTTATGGTTTTACAAATATTTCTTATGTGTTGGCGTCCATGCCTGGACTTTTTTTGAGATATTGAGATTAGAAATGAGCCTTTCGTCACATGCGACACCCTGTAAAACCTAAGGGTTGATTAACCAGCAAAATGTCTATCTTACGTTTTAAGATCTGTTTTGAGAACTACCTTACATAGGGCGTAGAACTTAAGAAAAAGGTGAGTTTCATCAATAGCTTAAACGCAGAATTATTTCTAAATATGTTTTAATTGGGACAGGAAAGGAACAATGAACCAGAAAAAGCTATATTCAAAAGGATATAGAACAAACTGAACAAAATTAATGGTAACTGCTTAAAAATGGTTACTTAACGTTTATTTCTTTCGTCGCAGATTGGTTTATGGTAAATGGTTGTAGTAGTACTAGTTCATCTTTTCTTCATACAACGGCTGTGACATTAATCTTTTTCCCCTGTACCCTTCAGTTACTGTAATATCTTAAACTTATCCTGTACTCTTCACGTTGATCGAACTCCATGTTTTTCTGGCCGATTGTAACCAAATATGTTAGAATTACTCTCGCTCTTATTGATATTTCGACCATCACTTTGAGAAAGTCCTCTGTGGTGACCGAAATATCAGCAAAAGTATTTACTACATATAGGATGTCCCAAAAGTATAGACACACCCAAATGTCTCAGAATCGAAGGTCGCTAGAAAAGAACAAATACAAAAGCTTTAGGAAAACAAATGGCGTATCTGTTGGGTTTGACGTTGACATGCACCTTGAAGGTCGTTTCAAGGGCAAGTTGTTTTTTTAAAATAGGAATTCACATTTTTTCCAACGGTATGAATATCATATTGGTTGATATTACATATAGAGGTTATTTCAAGGTCAATTATTGATTTTTCATGGAATGCTGTGAAACAGTGGGTAGCTGGAAAGAAGAACTTTCAATGCGAAACTTGCAGGACTCCCAACGTCACATCAGTCACTCTGACCTTGGATGTGACCTTGAAAGTGCAAATTGATTTTTCCACATGGAACCACTTGATTTTGAACAATTAGTCCAATATCTCCATTTCCACTTACAAAGATTATCGGTCGCTCCAGCCTATCCACGAAAATAGGTCATTGACCTTGAAATAACCTCTAGGTGTGATTTTACCTGCGTTAATTAAATCTTTGAACATGGGGTTTTTCTCCGTTTTGGATAAAGAAGGATATTAAAGAAGAACTTACAATGCGAAAATTTCAGGACACCCAACGGCACATCTGAGGTGACCTTCAGTCTGATCTTGGATGTGTCCTTAAAGATTAATTCAAGTGCAAATTGATTTTTCCACATGGAACTACTCAATTTGGAATAATCGATACAAGATCTCTCTTTTCACTTGCAATTATTATCGATCGCTCCAGTCCAGTCTACGAAAATAGGCCATTTGACCTTGAAATAACCTCTAGGTGTGCTTTTACCTCCGTCAATTAAATCTTTGATCATGGGATTTTCAGCGCTGGGATCTTGAGGGCTTCCACGTGGAAAATCAATTTGACCTTGAATTGACCTTCAAGGTCATAGTCAAGGTCAGAATGCAGGTGCCGTTGGATGTCGCGCGATTTTCGCATCAGACATTCTTCTTTAATGATATTTTTCCAACTATCCATGTAGAAGCATTGCTTTTTATTCCTAACAAAAAAAAATGAGAGATCCGATTAAAAAAATCAACTTACCTTTGAAATGGCCTCTAAGGTGAATGCTGTCAAATCTAAGGTCACCCCATATGATTTCTGGCATCCGTAGTTTCTGAGCTATTTGGACGTGTTCACGCTTTTGAGAGATGCTGGTAGATGTCTCAGGGCGCTTACTACACTTTCACGAACTTTCTTAATATTTTCCGGACCACGAACAATTCGAACACGGCCCGACCTTGGCAAATCTTTAACTTCACCTGTTTGGTGTTGATACTGGGCACATTATTGCGACCGAAATCCTGTCGTAGCTTCCGAATCGTTGCAACAACCGACTCATTATTTCGGAAAAACGTTTTAACGGTACGGACGCGTTGTGGGATTCTGTAGCCACTCCATTATGAATTGGACACATGTGCTTTAAACAACTACTACAGCGCCACCTACTGAAATGCGTGTAACAAACATGTCACGCAATTTAAATCAGTCAGTTATATATTGGCCACCCTGCATTTTCTGTAGCTTAAGATACTTTTGTGTTACCGGGATGAAAAATGGAAATCACTGGTTTCCAAGGATGAATAACAATGTTCAAGGTTAAATAATCTCTTATTGCCTCTTCTAACTTCCAGGGAAGGTGAGGTTTCAAACCGAAACGTTGTTCTGCGTGAACTAAGCGACGATGGTTTCACATTTTTGACAGTGAAAAATGGCAAAAAGGTCCAACATATGGTGAGTAAAATGCTCGAATCCACTCTGTTGAAGTCTTCAATATTTGTCGAAAAGTGAGGTTAATGAATGTTGCTTCTTTACAGACGGAAAATCCAAATGTGTCCGCGTGTATTTACTTCAGCTATATCAAAGACGGAAAGCACGTTGAGAGACAGGTAAGTGACAGTTTTGTCACTCTAGCGCAAACTTGTAAGGTTGACGTGCAAACCAATGAACATACGGTGTATCAAATTCAAACCGAAATTTTTGGAAAACTCGTTTTTTCCGTCTCACTCCGGAAATATTTTTAATTTCAAAACTTCAGCATCTTGTTACCTAAGTACGCAACTTTGGTCAGGGTTGAACTTGACATACCCAATATACTTAGAAAATCATTATTACTAGGTGGTCTTTTTTCTGTATATGTATATGAAATACGACTTGATTCAAGGTGCGAGTTGAAGGGGTTGCAGAAAAACTGAACAAAGAAAAGTGCAAGGACTACTATGAAAGAGAACCGGTTTATGCCAAAATACGGAGCATAATTTGTGATCAAGGTGAAAAGATAGAATGGGACGATTTAAAGAAGAAACATGACGAAATACTACGGAAATACAAAGAAGGAGCAGTTGGACTAGAAATGCCCGAGCATGTGTAAGTAAACGAAAATAGCTCTATCAGTTAAATTTTCCCGAGAAAGCGGATCTACAGTTATTGTGCCGTCACTCCTGTAATATGTCATCATTGAGATATAGTCGAAATCACGAAAGATGACGATTACGTCATCATTTTAGTCTGCAGTACAGTATATTCAGATAAGAGATAGACCGGATGTAAACAAAAGGTTCGGGTGATTTTCACGCTAACGCCGCCGTCTCGACGTAAAACAGGAGCCCTCATTGGTCAATTCGCAATTAAATGCCTATGCTGAGCGGCAGAGCAGTCGTATCAAGGCAGAGTCACATTCAGGTTCAGACGTGTTACGTATGTCGTGTGCATCATTGCAATTTGATATTTCTTTGGACGTTTTCGTTTGTTATCTTATTAAGTTGTTGAGTTTGTCGTTGTTATTGTTATACCTTGTTATTGATTGTTATTGTTATCAACTGCTTGCGCAAAATGCCCAGTAGTACAGATACTGCCGATGAAGTTGTAAACTCCTGTAGTCCACCCCAATTATAGCAATCTGATACTCATGTCTCAATGTTTTTTCGCTGAATATGATGAAAACATTTGAAAAAGGTTCGCTTATTGAAATAAATCTACACCAGTTAGTACTTCGATTTCCAGGTAAAGGGAAAAGGCTCATTATCTGCCATATTGGCAGTGAGGATGGATTTGTTGTTGACGGTCTGTGGTGCTTTGAGTCTAAGAAAACTGGAGATTACCACGAGGAAATGAATGGCGATTCGTTTGAACAGTGGTTTTCAAAAATTTTACCGAACTTAGAGGAAAACGCAGTAATTGTGTTGGATAATGCGCCTTATCTTTCTCGAAGAATGGAGAAGGTCCCAACAACGGCTTCAAGGAAAGTTGATGTTCAAAATTGGCTCCGCTCGAAAAATATCAACTTTGAAGAAGCAATGCTGAAAGTACAATTATTAAGAATTGTCAAGGATCACAAGGCGGAATATCAAAAATACGCCATTGACGAAATGGCAGCAAGTCAAAATAAAACTGTGCTCTGTTTACCTCCATACCATTGCGAGCTCAATCCCATTGAGCTCATATGGGCAGAGGTTAAAAATTATATAGCTAAGTACAATACAACTTTTAAATTTTGTGACCTCAAAGGACTTTTCAAAGAAGCACTAGAATTAATAACAGCGCAAAAATGGGGAAACTGTATTAAGCACGTGAAAGACAAAGTTGAAAAGAGAATGTGGGAACTGGGCAATATTTTAGAGGAACAAGTCGAGCCATTCATTATTGACGTTGGTGCTTCAGGCAGTAGCGATGATGAAAGCTCATCAAGCTCATCTTTCCAATAAAAGATGTCGTGCATCAAATTCGGTAAGTTATAAGTAATTATAAAGCTACTGTATTTTTTAATTAATTATCGACATTTTTGAACCCATTTTGGCAAAACCTATTCAAGAATCTACTTTCTGACAATGTTCAACTATGCACATTTTTTTACGTTTTGAACGTTTTAATTTGGTTACATATTTACCTAGAAATCAAAATATATACTAATCAATATTCTAAAAGCAATTTTAAGAGATATACGATTATTTTTAATTTAGGCTAATTTAAACGCCATTTTGAGATTATATTCGACTGTATTTCACCAAACATCAGGCGGCATCCGAAGCTGGAAATCGAAGCGAAAATTTTGAAACCCTTATGTATATTTACATCATTATATATTTCTTACCCCACCCCCACATGATCCTATATCCATCACCAATCGTATACACATCGAATTGTGCTAATTTACTACAAAGTTACGCAAAGCAGCATCTACTATCTAAAATATGTACTGCGTGACTCTTAATACGTCCCTGCCGAATGTTACAGCGTTCGATGATCACGTGGTCTTGTTTATGTCCGGTCTATCTCTTATCTGAATATACTGTAAAGACAAACGACAGCTACTTGTGAATATATTTAATGAAGTTTCTTTTATGTTAGACAGGGACAAACAGAATTTTATTGTCTAAACAAACTGCATTCCTAATTTGCACGTATCCGACAAAGATAGACGATGTTTTCATGTTGCATGATCGATCATACTTGAAAGATGAATAGTTAGGTTATGTTAAAGCAGGTTATGTTGTTTTCGAATACTACTTTCGTCTTTGGTGTTCCTGTGTTGAGGTATTCTACTCATAACTGTTTTTTTCAAAATAAAAACTCGCCACTAAAATTATTATTAAGGTAATCACTCAAAACCATGAAATAAAATGAAAATAAAAATAATCAGTGAAATAACCTAACTTCGCAAGATCATAATATAAATTTGTTGTCATTATGTTCCTGAAATCGTGATTTTATCATCATTACTTCAGTACTATTTTGACTATAGGTAAGGGGTAAACATTATATGTATAAGACTGAGTCAGAGAAACTTTATCTATGAATATAAATTGTATCACAAATTGAAATATGAACAGTTTTTCATTTTTTAACCTAGTCACCAAGCATTTGTCACGTACGTTAAACCAGTCAGTAACTGTTACTTCCAACATTCTCATTATTACAAGGGACGTCAGTAATATCGAGATCTGACTGAGATCACTGCTAGTTGAAATACCATTGCAGCAACACTTCTTTCGTGATTTTTTGACATTTTATCGCATATTTTCTATAAACAGTATTTTGTGTATTTTTCTAAACAAAGTGAATATGTTCATAGCTATAAGTGTTGTATTTTTTGTTTTAGGGTTGCCTACTTAATTCGCCCACAAAAATTGGATCTGTACTACGCTTATGACAACTTCATCGCTGACAGAATCGTATTTTTCAAAGACAAAAATGCGGAATGGAAACTCGAAAGAGTAGCAACATAACACCTCAATTCTTCAGTAATACCTAACATGTAACTTCTATCCCCTTATACACAAAATTGTTGAATTGAAATATAATCTTTTTTACTCTTTTATATCGGGCCTTTTTTAAACCTCCAGTACTCCAATAGTAAAAACCAATTTTTCTACATATTTATAAGGCATTTCTGTGTAATTTTTGAAATATGTCCATTTTCTTTTATTTCTTGAATGAATGATATCCAGGCCCAGTCATGCGAGTTTTTGTCTGACAAGTTTGAAAAATAGTTTTGGTTGTGAAGAAAAGGAAAAAAAAGTAAAAAAATGTTTTCCGGTACCGGGAATCGAACCCGAGCCTCCTGGGTGAAAGCCAGGTATCCTAGCCACTAGACCATACCGGATTATATTAGAAGCGTTACAAACACCGTACGTTAGTGACAAGTTGAATAATACTTTAAGTATAATGAAAATTGACAAATCTCCTATTTTTTTGCTATAAAATTAATAAAACATGAAATTAGGTTACGTGTATGTTGTCAGCTGCTGTAGTAAGCATTTTCACATTTCATCAAAAGTAGATGGTCGCGACATCTATTATTACGTTGTACATTCATAATATCCTTACCCACCATGTCGTACACTTTCCCCAAATAATTTTAGTAAAATATTTTGCTGTAGTACGTTCTCCGACTAGTAGATGTCAGGGTTTTTCTTTGGGACGACATCTATCTGTGTACTAGCGTAGCTTTTGATACGTTTTCACAGTGAGTTGCATCAGTGGACTATCTTGACAGAGAAGTTTGACATAATTTCACATAAATGGTATATATTCTGTGAAGTCAAGTAGTATGTAGTTTTCATCTCTGATAAGAAATTATTTGTTGAATAGCAAGATCGCATCTAGATGTTTATATGTATTGGTCTGCATGTGTATAAAATCAGTGATATTTGCTGTGTAAGAAAATCATTACTGAATATGTCCGACGGGTTATATACAGGGTGGCCCATCCATGTGTGGATGGAATATTACTCATAAACAAATACATTTTGTGAAAATTTATTTACGGTATGTTATACATGACATTTGAGGGCACATTTCCAAAATATTGGCAATTATTCAGTTTTGACCTGCTTATCAAAGTTATGATTTTTTAAACGAAATGCCTCAAATTTTATTGCGTATTTGGATAAACCAATACAAAAGATTGATATGACATAGTATGGGGTTTTGGTAATTAGCTACTTAGATGTAAGGTGTTTTGTCCAGAAAAACCGTCACTTCGGTAACCCCTCAATCCGACATTTTGAAATTTGGAGTGCTGAAAAAACTTACACACCTCAGCTTGTATCTTATTTGTTACTTTTCCGAATTTTCACTTTTGCTCATACAGGGTGGTCAAAAACGCGAATTGTTATTTTTCTCAAAAATTTCAAATGCATCACCCTGTATATTTGTGCAAGTTTGGAGTCAATTTCTTATAAGCTTTTTTTTGGTACCAGGTTTGATTCAGATAAAATCACTATATTTTGAGTCATTAACCTTTTAATATACTAAGTGACATATAAATCCGAACACCCAGTTTAAATGGTTTTATTTTAATAAAATTTTGTATAAGTACTTAATGAAGCATAATAAGTAAATGATAAAAATTTCAAAATGATTGCACTGCTTTAAAGCCCTTTGACCTTTAATAATGTGTGGATGCACCCTGATGTGCTATGCATTCTCCAACGCGCCTAGGCATGCTTCTGATCAGGTGGTCAATGTCCTCCTGTCGTATCTCATTCCAGGCAACCACCAACTCCTCTCGAAGTGCTTCTAGAGTCTGAGGAGGACGTTGCAAATTCAGCAATCTCCTACCCATCATATCCCACACGTGCTCAATTGGGGGTAAGTCGGGAGATCTTGGTGGCCATGGTAACAATGTGACATCATTATGTTGAAAGAAGTCTATTGTGACTCTTGCAACATGTGGTCGGGCATTATCTTGTTGGAAAGTTGGATCTGCCAGGGTGTCAAGATAGGGTAAAAGATGGGGTTCTAGAACTTCGTGGATATAACGCTGCGCGTTCATGTTACCTCTGATGAAGATTAAAGGTGACCTGGAACCATAAGCTATAGCACCCCAAACCATAAGTCCAACAGTGTGATGAACATTTCTTTCAACAAAAAACTGTGGATTCCTCCTTTCACCACGTCGCTTTCTAACCCTGGCACGACCATCGTGCATGCCTAAACAAAATCGAGACTCGTCACTAAAGACCACACTGTTCCATTCCTGATCCCAGAGTGACCGTTGTCTGCACCACTCAAGGCGATTACGTCGGTGTTCTCGAGTTAAAGGGAGGACCCAGTGTGGCCGGTATGAAAACAAGCCAAAACTTTTCATTCGTCGGTAAACACTTCGCATGCCAATAGGTCTTCCGTGTTCTGCAAACCATTCATTTGCAGTGGACCTGGTAGTGGAGAAACGGTCCCTTAAGGCCAATAATCTTAGGCGGCGATCTTTACGGTCTGTTGTTCTACGGCGGCGTCCAGTGCCCCTTGCTCTTTGCGTACGGCCTTGTCGAAGCCATGCCTGACAACATCTAATCACAGTGTCTACACTTCTTTGCACTCTAACTGCAATTGCCCGAAAAGAAAGTCCAGCTTCCCGAAGTCCCACTATACAAACTCACTAAGTTGACGAAATCGTACAGGTTTCCGTAAAGGATGTCAAGAACCAAAATCCGCCAACGTTGATTCTTTACTGCGGCTGAAATATTCATTTTTAGAGCGTTAGTGAATTAAAAAAAAGCAGTATAAAAACCGGAATGTCCAACTGATAAGGCTGAACATTTTTTCACTTGTTATTTACAGTAAGATAAATACATTCACCAACTTTTATTAAAATAAAACCATTTAAACTGTGTGTTCGGATTTATATGTCACTTAGTATAGAACAACACACCCAAATTAAGGAAAAAAATCATATCATCCATGGAAACAAAAGACAAACAGTGGGCTAGTTCCATATTGCCACTTAGAGTACAGATTTGACGTAAAAACTAATAACAATCAGAACAGTATAAATCAGCTTCAAGCGTACTAGAGAGAAACAACTATAATAACAACATAAACGAACAACTATCACTATTCAAGACCTAATCTACAAAAACTGCTCTAAAATATCTCCACCATGTTGATTACACAGCCGTAGTCTTTGGATAAATTGCTGATGCTTCACTAGTATCGAAAATAATTATCGAAAATTGGGTCGCGAATGGTGAAAGGTTGAGAAACGATGCTATACAGCATGATGGATATACAAAGTACATTTGGAAAGTACCTCACTGACTAATATCTATAAATGAATCGCCGGTTACTACTTAACACTTATTTAAATGATATTTCCATTTTATAATGTATGACGAATACTTGTTATCAGTATGTATACGTATTTTTTGAATGAGTGCGATAAATCATCTGGAACCTACATGCTTATCATTTTCCCACGGTTTGTTGAAAATAATACGTCGACTATGCATCACTGCAAACATTTCCTTGCAAAACAAAATATGTATACTTTTTTGATGTTGTGAGAACATCGAATGTAAATGAGATAAGTATCGCGCGTAGTACAAAGAAATTGAAACGATGCTACTTTTCGCAGTTATAGGAACTAGGGTGTTTTCTTTTGAAAATCTAAAGTGTAACGGAACATCTTATTTTTGGACCACCCTGTACTGTACGGCTATAGATAGAAGGACGTCCCCCTAGAAATCAAAATTGACGTGTCGGAGCGGTTTTCCCAAAATATTCCAGGACACAAATGGGGGTGCGACCTACACAGGGTGTTACTTAATGATATGCGAATATTTAAGGGTGTGAATATATATGAAAAATTAATGTTAGTTTGATTTATAAACTGTGGTCCAAAAATGATTCCTTATAAAAACTCGGGGTGTTCAAGTTTTAGGAACAAAACCGGAAAGTAATTAACAATTTCAGAACCGCTTCAGATATTTCACTGATCTTTAGCACGTAGTGGAAGTTAATAAAGTTGCTTATTTTTCAATGCAAAAATAATTTTTAGCTTTAACAATGGCGTGCGTACGGATATTGACTTCGATATTTTTTAAGAAAAAAATGATACGCCAATGTTTTTTTGTCAAATAAAAATTATTTTTGAATTCCCCGTTCAATTCAAAACAAAAGATCTCTTAAGAGTTGTTTTTCTTTGATGCGCCATTTTTGAGTAAAAAAATAAAAACCGTTCTATTGTCTAACGTGCAAAATTATTGTTAATTTAACTGGACAAATTAAACACATTAGGGGTACTTCTGTCTCTCACAAAACATTGACTCATACTGTTGTACGTTGCAGCACAAATTACTTTTGCAAGTAGTCGTGATTCTACGTTGTGGAATGAGATAAGAAAGAAAAGCGGAGAATTTTATTAGTGATTGCTTGACTATTTCATTTGTTATGCTGTAAGTTCGGGTCGGTTTTGTCAAACATTGTTAAATAAATCACTAGCAAGCAATCATTATTTCAAACGAGCTTGCGGGCGTTCGCCTGAAAATCGTTTTTGTCCCGAGTTACTTGATCAAAAATGAAGCGATTTACAGGATCCATAGCATTCTAGATCCAAAAATAAAAATTGAAATAAAAATGACTTTATTTGTCAAATATTGACAAGTGAGGCGTTGTTGATTTCAGAATGTCATTCTCGATCCAAATTTGTAAAGATATATAGTGTGTCCCGTTTAAAAATCGAAAGCTGGAGTCGTTTCCGGTCAAACCGGAAGTACGTAAAAGTAAGTGAATATGTCGAAACATGTAAATTCTTATACAGGGTGCGGCAGGGAGGATGGACGGATTTAAAAATATCATAAAATAGTTAATTTTTACTCGAAAACAAATTTATTGATGGAATCAGGTTCACAAGGAAATATCATTTGAGACAGTCAAGTGTGGAAAATCACATCAGGCATGTGGTAGCCGAATTAGTTGATGCAGTGCTGGAGGCGTTCTTGGAAGTTCGCGTAGACTCTCTCCAACATCGCTCTCTCAACTTGGGCGACTTCCACGCGAATTTCGCACTTCAATTCGTCCAGAGTTCGGGGCTTGTTCGCGTATACTCTAGCCTTGAGGTGTCCCCACAAGAAAAAATCGCATATGGATAAATCTGGGGACCGAGGAGGCCAACGAACATCACCAAACCTGGAAATAGGCGACCAGGTGAATAACGTCCATGGATGCTCGGGCTGTGTGGACGGTCGCCCCATCCTGCTGGAACCACACACGTCGGATTGGAACACGTCGCCGTCGTAATTCAAAAACGACCGTCCTCTCTGCCGCACCCTGTATAATACGCAACCAAATTTCGTTTTCCTACCTTCAATAATAAAAAAGTGATAGTGATGAGCCCGTTGGAGAATCATCTGGTAAGATTCACAAATAATTCCCCATCAGTCTTAACATTCTCTTTTGCAACACAAATATCCGATTTGTTACACGAGAAGTACCTCAGGCAATTATACCATATGAGATTATTGACTGAAAGTACGCAAAATAATATACAGAGGCCTGTTTTTTACAAACTAAGTGCACTTTGATTGGAAATAAACTCCTAAGAATTTCACTGTACTGCATTGCCTGAGATCTCACTAAGAGACTATAATCCTGGTCAGAGGTATATGCAAAGGATAATAATAATAATAATAATAATAATAATAATAATAATAATAATAATATAATATTTATTTCCAACAGGTATACACCCAATCACAGGAAATCAAAACAAAATGGTACCATATATACACATGTATACACATATATATACACATACATATATACACATACATATATATATAGACAATGAATCAGAAAATAATAACAAAAAAAAGAAAATAGAAAAACATTAGTGATCTGAATGAACACATAATACACAGGTGTTTGAATAATGAAACACTTCCACAAAAAAAGAGAAGAAAAAAAAACATAAAAGTGCTCCAATTGAAGAATAACAATAACTGACACCATCAACAAAACGATTTTATCTCAATTGCTCCCTGTAAATGTTTAATATTTTATTAAGACTGTCATGACATACATCAGCTCTGTTACAGATTGAATTGAATAAGGTATACTTTATCTGAAGTCACTTGAAACACTGTGAAATACCGGGTGCGTTTTATATATCTATATTTAACACGCTCTGTTGCTGCAAAAATCGCCAAATTTCGCAGCAAATATCCCCCGTATAAGATCAAAGGCAGTTTCACCGGTCCACGTGGAGTCAAGCACGCCTATGCGTGGACATAGCCAATGAGAAAGCGTGTATTTCAGAGCTCCGAACAAGTGCAGGTGGCTACTGAAAATTGAAACAGTTTTGAAAGTGCCGTTTAGCGGTGAATTGAATAAACGTGTTTTCTTTAGTCTGTCCGTGTTTTTTCATAGATTTTATTAGTTTGTGTGTTTTTGACTTTTGAATACTGAGTTTACTTGTTGATTTAATTGTTGTGTTGATTGTTCTTGTGTGTCCTAAATATGGCTCTTTGGAGACCTTGGGAAAATGCTCCAAGCCACGAGGAGATGGTTGATGAACCTGCGCAGGCAGAATTCTTTCATAAAGATTTAGAGGAACAGACCAAAGAGTAATCCTAAATATGTATGATTGTCTGAAAAACGAAAATCCAGATTCATCGCTAAATCAAATTTTAAACAGAATTTGTATCCTGAGAAAAATCAGTCAGTCTACCATTTATCGGGTTATAAAAAGGGGAAATGTAGTCAACCATTCCTTCCACAGAAAGTGCATAGGGCAAACATTAAAAAGAATAGACGTGGGTTTTCAGGAAGATATTCGTCGTATAATATACGGATTTTATAAAGAAAATTTGGTGCCCACGTTGGAAATGATACGGGATAAATTAAAAGATTATCCTGAAGATTTTTATAATTACAAATGCTTAGACTCACTGCACTGTATTGTATTGTGTGGTTTTCAATACAAAAAATTAGATAAAAGAATGGTGATTATGGAGTCGTCTCGAATCGTTGAATTGCGCCAAGAATTTTTGCACAAAGTTAAAATCTATAGAGAGTAGAAAAGAAATCTGATTCACCTGGATGAAACGTGGTATGATACCCATGATGTTGTGCAGTACGGCTGGGTTTGTCAACAGCAACAAGTGCATTTTAAATGCACCATGCAACCGTGGAAAACGAATCATTATTCTCCATGCTGGCAGTGAAAATGGATTTATACCTAATGCCTTGCTGTTATCTGCCAAAAATATCAAAGAATCATGTGCCAACTATCATGAGGACATGACCTCCGACTTATTTGAAAAGTGGATAGAGCAGCAGTTAATACCAAACATTTCCCCAAATTCAGTGATTATTATGGACAATGCGCCATACCATTCCCGACAGAAAAACAAAATTCCGAATACAGGCACAAAAAAACAAGACATTATTGATTTTATGAAGGATAAGGGAATGGAAATACCACAAAAATCAACCTAAGCCATATTATTGGATCTTATTAAAAGACAAAAATTTGAAAAAGAGTATGTTGTTGACAATCTGCTTCAGCAAAATGGCCATGAAGTATTACGTCTACCTCCCTATTACTGCATTTTTAACCCGATTGAGTTGGTCTGGGCTGCTTTAAAAAAAAAGTAAGAAAACATAATCAGACCCCTCAATTAAGTGAATCGCTATTGGTCACAATAAGAGATGCAGTATCTCATATTGCTGCCACAGACCTATGGAAGCAGTGTTCTAGGCATATTATTGAAAAAGAAAATGAATATTGTGTTTTGCCTCCTGTAAATCCCGTTGTAATTCCTCTACAAGATGACTCTACCGACAGCTCGGAAGGCGAGGATGATATATAAATACCTATAATGTAAGTCTTTATATACCTTTTTATATACCTACCTGCTTTGTAAATATTTGCCTATGTCAAACGTTGGAATTCTGTAATTTTTCCATTTCTTAACTTTCAGTCAACATAAATTAAACTCCCAATATAAGTATTTTTTATCCCAAATCAAAAAAATAAGAAGATAGTAAAATCCATTTATTGTGATATAAAAACATTATTATTATCGTTCTAAATAAATGACAGCACGCCTATGATACGTCATGAAATTACAAAGGACGCGCCGACCAAAGGTTTTTATGCTATTTCAAGTGACTCCAGATAAAGTATACACATTACCATTACTGGGGATCTGCATAAAATATTCGTCCGTGGTGTATCACAGTAAAATATGTGATTATGCCGACCAACTAGGGGATACTCAAACTGACTACAGACGTATGGTAGTACCCGGACTCCTGCATCGTTAGTAGCATTTTTGGTAAAAGACTTAAAGCTGACTTATAGCAAATCAAGTAGTTATATCTTAATCTCTCATCAAACTGTAAGGTGACAAATTTCAAGGTAGAAAAACCGACATGTACAGGGTGCGTCATCTATTACTTTTTTCTATTTGAAAAATCAACACGCTTTTTACGAGGTGAAATCGAATTCTTTTATTGATAAATAAAGCTTGGCTTATGCCATTTATGTATCAAAAATAACATGAGTCATGTGACCACCGCGTCTTCGTTTACAGGTCAACATCCGAACATCAAAATTTTCAATGACTTTTCCCAAAATAATCGGGTCTATGGCCGCAATTTCACTCCGAATGTTGCGCTTTAGGTCTTGAATTGTCCGGGGACCATTCGCATACACTTTTGCTTTCAAAAATCCCCAAAGAAAACAGTCAAGAGGTGTTAGATCGTACGATCTAGGGGGCTAACTGACATCTGAATTTCGTGAAATTATGCGGACTTGAAATTTCGCGTGCAATAAGACGATTGTTTGGCGAGATGTGTGAACCAAAGATCGTCGGTACCAAAATGATCCAATTGTGGCCACAAAAAGTCTGTTAACATGCCGCGATAACGTTCCCTGTTGACGGTAATGGTCTGTTTTTCGGCATCTTCAAAGGAGAATGGTCCAACGATGCCACCAGCCCATAATCCGCAACAAACAGTCACTTTTTCAGGATGGAGAGGTTGTTCATGATATTGGTGTGGATTTTTAGCCCCCCAGAGTCTGCAATTTTGCTTATTTACGTACCCATTGAGGTGAAAATGAGCCTCATCAGATAAGAGCACTTTGGCCGAAAATTCGTCTTCTCTTTCCAGCATCTAATTAACAAAAACACGCCGCTGTTGATAGTCTGCCAGCTCCAATTCTTGTGTTAGTTGTATTTTTTATATTTCGACCGTTTTCGTAATAAGTTTCAATAACCAAAATGCGTTGTTGTGTTTTAAACGAATCCATGACCAGCTGATCTAGCTTAATTTAATATGTCATCTGCATTTACCAGGATGAACGTATCAAACTAACTGCTAGGGAATTCGGTTAAGTAGCTTTCAAATAGTTGAAGCAGAAGTTCCCTGATACCATATAAAGTGAGCTTGTGTAATAGTAATTTATTATCAACAATATCGAAAGCTTTGCTCAATAAACATGCCTACAGTTTCTCTACCCTCATCTATAGCAGCATAAACTATACTAAGTGACATATAAATCCGAACACCCAGTTTAAATGGTTTTATTTTAATAAAAGTTGGTGAATGTATTTATCTTACTGTAAATAACAAGTGAAAAAATTTTCAGCCTTATCAGTTGGACATTCCGGTTTTTATGCTGCCTTTTTTAATTCACTAACGCTCTAAAAATGAATATTTCAGCCGCAGTAAAGAATCAACGTTGGCGGATTTTGGTTCTTGACATCCTTTACGATCGGTTACGATGCCTAGAGTACGGAGACCTGTACGATTTCGTCAACTTAGTGAGTTTGATACGGGCCGTATAGTGGGACTTCGGGAAGCTGGACTTTCTTTTCGGGCAATTGCAGTTAGAGTGCAAAGAAATGTAGACACTGTGGTTAGGTGTTGTCAGGCATGGCTTCGAGAAGGCCGTACGCAAAGAGCAAGGGGCACTGGACGCCGCCGTAGAACAACAGACCGTGAAGATCGCCGCCTAAGATTATTGGCCTTAAGGGACCGTTTCTCCACTACCAGGACCATTGCAAATGAATGGTTTGCAGAACACGGAAGACCTATTGGCATGCGAAGTGTTTACCGACGAATGAGAAGTTTTGGCTTGTTTTCATACCGGCCACACTGGGTCCTCCCTTTAACTCGAGAACACCGACGTAATCGCCTTGGGTGGTGCAGACAACGGTCACTCTGGGATCAGGAATGGAACAGTATTGTCTTTAGTGACGAGTCTCGATTTTGTTTAGGCATGCACGATGGTCGTGCCAGGGTTAGAAGGCGACGTGGTGAAAGGAGGAATCCACAGTTTTTTGTTGAAAGACATGTTCATCACACTGTTGGAGTTATGGTTTGGGGTGCTATAGCTTATGGTTCCAGGTCACCTTTAATCTTCATCAGAGGTAACATGAACGCGCAGCGTTATATCCACGAAGTTCTAGAACCCCATCTTTTACCCTATCTTGACACCCTGGCAGATCCAACTTTCCAACAAGATAATGCCCGACCACATGTTGCAAGAGTCACAATAGACTTCTTTCAACATAATGATGTCACATTGTTACCATGGCCACCAAGATCTCCCGACTTATCCCCAATTGAGCACGTGTGGGATATGATGGGTAGGAGATTGCTCAATTTGCAACGTCCTCCTCAGACTCTAGAAGCACTTCGAGAGGAGTTGGTGGTTGCCTGGAATGAGATACATCAGGGTGCATCCACACATTATTAAAGGCCAAAGGGCTTTAAAGCAGTGCAATCATTTTGAAATTTTTATCATTTACATATTATGCTTCATTAAGTACTTATACAAAATTGTATTAAAATAAAACCATTTCGGTGTTCGGATTTATATGTCACTTAGTATATGTTGAGAAATGTGGAAAATGTAGAAAACCAAATTGATGATTACCAAAAAAATTATTTTTCACAAGGTACTCCACAATACAGATTGCTGTTTTTGAACTATTTTTGCAAACGGGCTCACCAGTGAGATTTGTCTATAATTTTGATATTATCACGATGTTAGCGACTTTGACAGGGGTAGAATCATTGCCTGTAGAGATGTTGGGTTTGCCCTATCGCGAAATTGGCCGCCGTGCCAATGACGGTAATGCATGTGTGTCGTGTGCGGATAGAATGAGGTAGAGGCACACGAGATCGTTTTGCTACTATGCCTATGGACTTTTTTCATACCGTTCACGATTAGTGCTTCCTCTGACTGCGGATCACTGACGTCAACGTTTGAACTGGAGCAGGGAACGGCAAAATTGGGAGAATTCGTGAGCATGTTATCGTTTCGTTCTTGATGTAAGACTACCTCAATGCCAAAAATCAAGTTGAGGAAATTATATTAATGTTACTGAGTTTACATTCTATACTACTACAACTACAGGTTCAGCATCTCAGCAACCTCCAGGACAGCTTATGGCAGACATTGCGTCTCCCAAAGGAACCCAGCATCTCCAAAGCGATAAGCGAGCATTACGTTATAACCATTTGTTTCGGATGTACCAGACAGTAGACGCCACTCTCGTTCACTGCATCAAAAACAGTTATCGCAACATACCTATTGTAATTGGTTTGTCAACAAATTCTTTAAACAAGCACTGGGCTATAGCGCGGCAAACTCCCTTGATCTATACGCCTGTATCGCACTGCGCGGTTGCCAGACGTTAAAATTTTCCTCAAACCGGGAAAAACCCCGCGCAATCATCGCCCCGACTACAATATACACTGGATTGACCTTGAACTCGCACTCATTGTCAAGATAAGAAGCAAAATCAAGCTATCAATGAAACAAAAATGGTCGAGAATCTAATTCGCCGACACCGATAGCCGGTATCGAAAGCGACGTTGTCGTTGGTTATTGAATCCCCATCACCATCAGTCACTTCGCGACCGCTGTTAAACTCGCTCTACCTCTTCGACTTAGAGCGGGAAAATGATGTGTTCGACGGAAAATGGGGACCAGCAGCAGTGTTACCTGGTGCTGGAAAACGGGGCAGTGTTTCCCGGAAAAGCTTTCGGCGCCAGAAAGCCCGTCGACGGCGAAATCGGTGAGTAGCATTGACCGGATGTCGAATCAACACGTGGTGGCGGCGTCTGGGCGCAACGTGCGTTTCATTGTTTTGCGACCCGACGACGTAGATGCGGAAGCGGCGTTGCCGGATCTGCACGGAATCTCCCCAAATTTCAGACAAAACGCCGATTTCACATTCGCAAAATAAAAATACTGACTCGTCACGAGTGAGAAGAATAACAGCTGATTATCTAGTGGTATTTCAAAATTATCCATATCGACAAATGACACATGATGGATCCGAAAACGCCCAGTAAAAAGTGCTGCATTTTGTTTTGGTTTTTTGTTCGCTACAGATTCATCTTGTACCTGCTAACAGCTTTTTTATTTAGAAAAGTTTATTTGCATTAAAAAAAGCGCTTCAAGCAAGTATTAGATTTACGCCAGATTTATAATTGCCAACGTTACAGGTTAATACAAAGATTTCTCTTACTGATCAGCTGTTCACCTCAGTAGTCGTCGAAACGTGATGGATATCCTGAAATAGTGTTTATTCAGAAAGGGATGCAAATTTGAGATTTTTTTAAAGTTCTCTTCAAAGGTTTCGTTTGGATACAAAAATAATCGGAAACGTCAACAAAATACAAAAACAAAAAACTTCGAAAATCTATTGCGGAAAAAGATTAATTACATACTCTGGAAGCTTTTATACGATGGTGGAAAATAATTATCCACATTACAAAAAAGGCTTGCAGATTTTGAAAATGAATCCAATGGCGACAGAGTTCTCTATTTATCGCCGGTGAACATGAACACCCAACCCAAAGCTGAATTTTTGGCTGAGAGTGAGATACGACTTTTGGGCGTTAGTCAAATAAATCTTTTGAAAACTTCACCAAAAAAATCATTTTTGGAAAATTTTTCAGACTTCTTGGTTACTTATCGAGTAAGTCTACTTGTAATGCTTCACGTCTTTCAATAAGCTTAGCTTCCTCCAAGTTCACATTCATTTAAATACTTTTCAAATGGAACAGTAATTTACGCGTATATGGCATATGATTAATCCACTGCCTTATCTTTTATTGTTTTAAAAATTTGAGCTCTCAGCAAAATATTAAAAATATCAGAGTCGATTGAACAAAATGTCATGGAATTACCTGATATCACGAGACAATCTGGCAACGTTGCGAACCACGGTTTTATGGAGTAATCGATCATGCCTTACCAGTGGCGCTTCCCTAAGAGGCTTCTTCAAGGCAAATTGACCGTCTGTTGGCAGGTCAAGATCCAATAGAGTAATTGATAGGGATGCGCGGTTGTTGATAAAAAAAAACGGTCACAGGTTAATCGAACCAAATTTAACCGTTGATACGGTTAACCGAAAAATAACCTTTATTTTTGTCCATCAACAGTTTGAAGTGTAATGTTTTATATAATATTATGAAATAACCGGTTAAAACTGGTTATTGAATTAACCGGTTATTTTTGCCTATCCCTAGTAATCGAGGATAAGGAATACGAGGAATACAATACCAATTAATAAATAATGAGTATTTATTTATTTGTAATAGGTAAAAATCTTTATAAAATTGTCATTTTTGATTGTTTCTTAGCAACGTAGAAACCTCAGCAATAAAAACTATGGGGTTGTCCAAAACGAACGCAGGAAAGTAAACGCATATTAAAACAAGAAAGATTGATATTCAAATCAAGTTGGGTACTTTATTTTGAAGTTTCATTTATACCATTTATGTATGAAAAATAATATCGCTCAAATGTTCACCACGACTGGATTTACAGACGTCCACGCGATGGTCGAAATTTTCAATGACATTTTGCAACATGGTCGGTTCTATGGCATTTATCTCGGCAATGATGTTGTTTTTGAGTTCTTGGAGGGTGGCTGGTTTGTTGACGTAGACTTTGCTTTTCAAATATCCCCATAAAAAGAAGTCCAAGGGAGTCAAATCGCACGATCTTGGTGGCCATGGCACATTTCCTCTGCGCGAAATCACGCGATCACCGAAGAAGGACTGCAATCGATGGATATTGACGTTGGTTGTGTGGCATGTTGCACCGTCTTGTTGGAAATAAACATCGTCCATATCCATTCCTTCAAGTTGCGGCAAAAAATAGTCCTCTATCATCACGTGATATCGCTAAGAATTGACGGTAACGGCGTCACCGGCCGCATTTTCGAAAAAGTAAGGTCCGATGATGCCTTTTGACCAAAATGCACACAACACAGTCACTTTTTGAGGATGCATCGGCTGCTCTTGATACTCACGGGGATTTTCGTTCGCCCAGATGCGGCTGTTTTGCTTGTTTACCGTCCCACTCAAAGTGAAATGCGCTTCGTCGCTGAACATGATTTTTGATGAAAAATTGGCATCAATTTGGCGGTGTTCAAGGATCCAATCTGAGAACGTTCGGCCCGACGCAGCTCTTGCGTCAATTGGATCTTGTAGGCGTGTACGTTCAAATCCTGGAGAATGCGGAGCAAACTGGTTCTCGAAATGCCCAATTCTTGGGATCGACGCGTTGTTGATTGTTTCGGATCGTGTCTCACACTCTCCTTCGCAGCAGCAATATTTTCCGGTGTGCGAACGCTCCTTGGCCGGCCAGAGCCTGGCAGATTTACCACAGAACCTGTTGCCTCGAATTTACGCACCAGACGACCGATGGTTGTTTCGTTTGGGCGGTTGTTGCGACCGAAATGTTCACGAAGCGCGCGAAACGTGTTTTTTATTTTTGCACCATTTTTGTAGTGCTCTTGAATAACTTTAATGCGGTCTTCAATCGAATACGACTCCATAGCGATCAATAGTAAATATTCAACTAACAAAATGACATGTCGGTGACAGAAAACACAAATGGCGTCTATGTCAAATTGACGTTTACTTTCCTGCGTCCCTATTGGACAACCCTATATAATAATTGTGCAATATTTTTTTCCTTAAATAGCAGTAAGGTTGCCATATCACAATCCTTTAGGATTTCGGTCGTTCTTCAAGCACGTTTAACTTATTCTTGCATTGCTCAGTTGCCAGTTTATCCAAGTTACTTTAATAATATGGATAAATTGCATGCGCAATATATTTTGCTTGCGACTGTACTTAAAAAACCCTTAATGCAGAAGCTTTAAACTTTATTCAAATATCTTTAATGCCAGACGTTATATTTTCCACTTCTAATTACTTATTAAACAGTCGCAGCAATGTGTAATATATATTTATTTTCCAGTTTTTCAGACAGGAATGGTGGGATATCCGGAATCTCTGACTGACCCAAGTTACCATGCGCAAATACTTGTCTTAACTTATCCTATCATCGGAAATTATGGAGTCCCGGGGAAAGCTACCGATGAACATGGAATTCCATAGTAAGGGGTCCTGTTTATTAAACTTAAGAGCGATTTACAGTGCATTATTACACAGCTTAAGCCTGTATAGTCATTGTCACTTGCAACACTGGCTATACAAGGTGTTGTTTGGACATTTTAAGGGCAGTTCAGTTCGTTGAAGAAAGATAAAAGCTGGTATAGTCACCTAGGTCTGAAAATGCGACCTTTTTTTGACAATTTACCCTTCCTTTCTATAAAAACGAATTGCGATATTGGAATCAGCTTTGGTACACTCAAATGTACGAGGGTTGTCGCAAGAATAGGGTTCCCACATTTTTTTTCAGGCACAAGGAATTTTTTATTTGAACTCATTAGAAACGTTAATCTCTAAGCTATTTTTCTACCTAGTCGCTATTGTTTCTACGCATTTTTTTAGACGTGGGACCCACTTTTTCACTCCCGCCTGAAGGAAATCCGGCTAGCGCCCGCTTGGTGCTGAGCGCAGTGTTGCCAGTTGGATATTTCGATCAACAGTAGGATGGGATTTAAAAAAAAAACGGGAGATGTGCCTATCCCAACAGTAGATTTTAATAAATATGTATATTCTTTCGTAAAACATTATCAACACAAAGAAAACTAAGTAAAACGTACTTGTAAGTAAATAAATATCACGTTCTTTCGTAGAAAACATAAAATATCACATAAAGGCAGTCAAATAATAATATAGCAATAATATATCATATATTTGAATTTTGCTTTTTACATAATTTTAATTTTGTCAATGATTTTAATGTGTTATAACATACAGTTTCAAATTTAAATTAATTTTTTATTAATGTATCTTCTGATGACACATTTTTGTTTTTTCTTCTATGCTCATTCTTTTTTGTGACTTGCCATTTGAACCATGTGTTTGTATTTTGGCTGAATGGCTACTACTACTCCTACTACTATACTAAGTGACATATAAATAAGAACACCCAGTTTAAAAGGTTTTATTTTAATAAAATTTTGTATAAGTACTTAATGAAGCATAATAAGTAAATGATAAAAATTTCAAAATGATTGCACTGCTTTAAAGCCCTTTGACCTTTAATAATGTGTGGATGCACCCTGATGTGCTACGCATTCTCCAACGCGCCTAGGCATGCTTCTGATCAGGTGGTCAATGTCCTCCTGTGGTATCTCATTCCAGGCAACCACCAACTCCTCTCGAAGTGCTTCTCGAGTCTGAGGAGGACGTTGCAAATTGAGCAATCTCCTACCCATCATATCCCATACGTGCTCAATTGGGGATAAGTCGGGAGATCTTGGTGGCCATGGTAACAATGTGACATCATTATGTTGAAAGAAGTCTATTGTGACTCTTGCAACATGTGGTCGGGCATTATCTTGTTGGAAAGTTGGATCTGCCAAGGTGTCAAGATAGGGTAAAAGATGGGGTTCTAGAACTTCGTGGATATAACGCTGCGCGTTCATGTTACCTCTGATGAAGATTAAAGGTGACCTGGAACCATAAGCTATAGCACCCCAAACCATAACTCCAACAGTGTGATGAACATGTCTTTCAACAAAAAACTGTGGATTCCTCCTTTCACCACGTCGCCTTCTAACCCTGACACGAACATCGTGCATGCCTAAACAAAATCGAGACTCGTCACTAAAGACAATACTGTTCCATTCCTGATCCCAGAGTGACCGTTGTCTGCACCACTCAAGGCGATTACGTCGGTGTTCTTGAGTTAAAGGGAGGACCCAGTGTGGCCGGTATGAAAACAAGCCAAAACTTCTCATTCGTCGGTAAACACTTCGCATGCCAATAGTTCTTCCGTGTTCTGCAAACCATTCATTTGCAATGGACCTGGTAGTGGAGAAACGGTCCCTTAAGGCCAATAATCTTAGGCGGCGATCTTCACGGTCTGTTGTTCTACGGCGGCGTCCAGTGCCCCTTGCTCTTTGCGTACGGCCTTCTCGAAGCCATGCCTGACAACACCTAACCACAGTGTCTACACTTCTTTGCACTCTAACTGCAATTGCCCGAAAAGAAAGTCCAGCTTCCCGAAGTCCCACTATACGGCCCCTATCAAACTCACTAAGTTGACGAAATCGTACAGGTCTCCGTACTCTAGGCATCGTAACCGATCGTAAAGGATGTCAAGAACCAAAATCCGCCAACGTTGATTCTTTACTGCGGCTGAAATATTCATTTTTAGAGCGTTAGTGAATTATAAACAAAAAGCGGTATAAAAACCGGAATGTAAAACTGATAAGGCTGAAAATTTTTTCACTTGTTATTTACAGTAAGATAAATACATTTACCAACTTTTATTAAAATAAAACCATTTAAACTGGGTGTTCGGATTTATATGTCACTTAGTATATATAAAAGTAATAATATACAATAATAAAAATAAACCTTGGCGATAAAACTAGTAAATCATTCTTAATCTGAATCAGTCATTTTAGAGTTTTTCATATACATTATGTAAATTCAACAGTCCTCCAGAATCAAAAGAATGGCACGATTAGTTTTTTGATCTCAAGAAGGTTTTGCCATGAAGTAGCCATACAATGCTAAAAGTAGATAGCCTATTTCATTTTCAGCAAATTAAGTTTAATTAATTAAATTAAGTAGTCGAAGTATAATGCTAATTTTATCAACGACCGAAAATAAGCTAATACCTAGTAGGAATTGAGAAATAAACTGATTAAATGTTCATATTCGACTTTCAAACAGATCAGTCGATAATCACTATTCAAAAACTGACACCTTCTTCTAGGAGTGGCAGAAGTATAAAAAACGTATTGTCGTAATAACAGGAGATTTTATGGTGAAAACAGGAGAACAGTAGCATAGAGGTAAAAACAGTAGATCTCCTGTTAAAACAGGAGATCTGGTAACGCTGACTGAGCGTCGCCAATAGGCGCTTCGTGATCGGATCGGTGATGGGGGAGCCGACAAACACTACGGTGTTGCCAGATTTCGCTTAGCATCATGCCCGGGAAGATACAGCGTCGGGAAATGGTGGGGAACCTTATTTTCGAGACAAACCTTGTGAATGTACAAAATTCTCATATAGCCTGATGAAAAAACAAAAATGGTGATGGAAGAAATGTCCAATTGAGAATTCTAGAGAAGAATGAGTAAAAATGACAACATGCAATTTATTTTGATATGCCGTCTCAAATGAACAGAAAAAAGTAAAAGTGATTTTGGGATAAATCTGGTATGCTAAACGAATGACTAGCTGATAATTCCAAGGCCTACCTAGGAAATTATACTTTTATTGACATAACTAAGGTTTGTCAATGCCAGTGTATGACGTATACACTTTTGGAAACAGGATTAAAAACCCTATTTATCTGTGCCAAAATCCAAAATGGTGTCCATAAGAAAAAATAAAGTTGATAAGAGGCGAAACGTCATATACAAATTCTAATTATACCTTCTTGTAGAGGAGAAAAAGTGTCAACGTAAATGTGCAATTTATTTTCTCATCCCAATACAAAAAAGTCAGGAAAAAATAAAACGTATTACCTTGAATTTAAACTTTCTAAGCGACATTTTGTAGACTACCTAAACACCCAAGTTTACCGCCACTTAAGCGACTTCGTGTCTCACACATTTTCCGAGATCCCAACGGTGAGGATCGAACTTGAAACACCCTGTATTCGATTTTTCTTTTAGTTTCTTCGAATCGCACCGTATTTGGGCCGCAGCTCTTGTTGTTGGTGAACACTGTGATCACCCTAGTCATTGGCGAAAAACAAAAACGCTGGCACAATGGATGGCAGAAGAACAAGTTCCCGGCATACAGGGTGTCGACACCAGAATGCTGACAAAAATGATCAGAGAAAAAGGATCGATGCTCGGGAAAATAATATATTCTCTACCTCTAACTGATGATACGGCGAAAATCAGTGATCCGAATCTTCGGAATCTGGTGGATGAGGTTTCAATTAAGGTATATACAGGGTGCGTCAACTATTACTTTTTTTCTGTTTGAAAAATCAACACGCTTTTTACGAGGTGAAATCGGTTTTTTTTATTGATAAATGAAGATTGGTTTATGCCATTTATGTATGAAAAATAACATCAGTCATGCGACCACAGCGGCTTCGTTTACAGGCCAACATCCGAACAGCAACATTTTCAATGACTTTTCCCAGAATAATCGGATCTATGGTCGCAATTTCACTCCGAATATTGCGCTTTAGGTCTTGAATTGTCCGGGGACCATTCGCATACACTTTTTCTTTCAAAAATCCCCAAAGAAAATAGTCAAGAGGTGTTAAATCGCACGATCTCGACATCTGAATTTCGTGAAATTATGCGGTCTTGAAATTTCGCGTGCAATAAGGTGATTGTTTGGCGAGATGTGTGAGCCATTGCTCCGTCTTGATGAAACCAAAGATCGTCGGTACCAATACGATCCAATTGTGGCCACAAAAAGTTTGTTAACATGCCGCGATAATATTCCCCGTTGACGGTAATGGCCGTTTCTTCGGCGTCTTCAAAGAAGAATGGTCCAACGATGCCACCATCCCATAATCCGCACCAAACAGTCACTTTTTCAGGATGGAGCGGTTGTTCATGATATTGGTGTGGATTTCCAGCCCCCCAGAATCTGCAATTTTGCTTATTTACGAACCCATTGAGGTGAAAATGAGCCTCATCTGAAAAGAGCACTTTGGCCGAAAAATCATCTTCTCTTTCCAGCAGCCGATTAACAAAAACACGCCGTTGTTGATGGTCTGCCGGCTTCAATTTCTGTGTTAGTTGGATTTTGTATGGATGGAGGTGTAAATCAATGTGTAAAATCCGGCGTAAAGTGGTCCATGACGGCCAAAACTAGTTCGAGGTTTGCGAAAAGTATTTTTTATATTTCGACCGTTATTACAAAGTTTGGATAACCAAAATGCGTTGTTCTGTTGTAAACGAATCCATGACTATAAATGGCATTGCTGTGACAGTTCATTTATACATACCACATGACTTTTGATTCACATGGTAACCCATAAACTTATAGGTAAAAAAAAGTAATAGATGGCGCACCCAGTACAAGAAAGAATTGATGCAATAGATTTCTCGAAAAATTCGAGTATTCTATCTTGTTAATCAAAGATTCAACATTATTTTATACACAATTCTTTATCTTCATAATATATTATTTGAATCGTTTCTATTTCAGGCTCCCAAAACGTACAATCCAAAAGGCAGTCCAAGAATCTGTGCGATAGACTGTGGCTTGAAATACAATCAACTACGTTGCTTTATTAATAGAGGAGCTCGTGTAGATTTAGTCCCATGGAACCACAAATTGAACGTCAACGAATTCGACGGTTTGTTCCTCAGCAACGGTCCGGGAAATCCGGAAATGTGCCTGAAGACGATCGAGAATATCAGAAACGTAATGAATAGCGGTCAAGTTAAGCCAATTTTCGGGATTTGTTTGGGACATCAGCTGCTGTCTATGGCAATCGGATGTTCCAGTTATAAAATGAAGTACGTTTTTTTGTAGAATATTCTGATTTGGAATATATCATAGAAATGACGTCAAGTGGGTTGACTCTGCACGCAACACCGTTAACCGTTCATTAAGGATTCAACGCAGCAGAAATAACTTACAAACATGTATAACAGAGAAATTAAACGGCAACATCGCCTCTCGCTGATACCTGACCGCGCAAGGCGCGGCAGGCAGCAGTAAGACCAGGACACTTACCAAAGCCGATACGCTCGACGGTGAATTCAGACACCAGCAGTAGGGATGCGTATCGAAAGCAGCTATCATTGTTTTAACTTCGCATTCTTTTCAGCAGCCTGATCGGAGGAGTATTCTTAATATGTTTTTTCTGATTGTTTCATGGTGTATACAGGGTGTCCCAGAAGCCGACGTCAAGCCGAAACCGGGTGATAGGCAAAGTCATAACAGCTACGAGAAAAATATTTAAAAAATTTTTATGTATGTGTTTTGAAAATTATAGGTCTTTGAAAAAGATATAGAAATTTCACACCCTACGGCAGTCTGTCAACTCTTGTTGCTACAAATATTAACTTTTTTTGGATTTTATTTTTACAATGTAATGATGAATAATGCATGTTCAAACTGGTGTCTCAACCTTACTGCCAACTTTTCTCGTTCAGGAAAGATTGCCACTTATTTCCCAACCAAGTATTCCAAAGTAAAACTTTGCTCAACTTTAACTGGCTGTACTGGAAAAAATGTACTACGAGAGTTTGGCAAGTAACCTTAAAAGATGGCGCATTTAATAAGGATTCCAAAATGGTATAACACTTAGAAGATTACTCGTTAACTTATGCACAATTTTTATTTGAAGAAAAACTGATGAAAATTTTTCAGAATTTCCTAATTAAACAGCGATTATGAAAACGCACAAGGACCCTTAAGGATAACTGTTTGCACAATAGTGGGCGTCAAAATGCTGCTGATGATGATTTATCTTTACAGCAAATGCTCAAACTGTTTTCCTTCAGCCGCAATACACGCTCGAGATTTTCTTAAAAAAGATCGGGTTATTAAACGACCGATTATTTTACCATTTAAAATTCCTGTCCAATGGTTTATCTTGAAGCGATATTGAGATTTATTTTCTCTCATCAAATGTGGGTTTGCTACGTGCCACTAGTGTAAGTTATGCAGGTTCATGTACCCATCTTTCTTAAATGTGGTCTCGTCCGACCATAAAATTTTTTCAAAGAACTGTGGATCTTTCCTGTGTGTTTCTAACATTGCGCGACAAAAAGCAACTCGGGGCTCATAATCCCGGCGCAGGAGAAGTTGAACACGCTGTATGTGGTATGGATGAAGCACATCACTTACTTGCTATTGCACACTTTGATACCGATCAGTACTCCATCGTTTACTGCGCATCTTTACATGTTCGTGCTTGTTGATTTCGTACTGCTACTAATTTTGGATTCGTGAACTGGACTGTTGATCGCTTGTGATTTGGATTTGGACTGTTTAATTGCTCTTCAAAACAACATTTGCTTTCCTTAGACTATCTTTGATAGTGCGATTGCGCAGTGCCGCTATGTCCGTGTACACCGTACAAGAATATGCTAACATGCACCTCATTTATGGGGAATGCAGATGCAACGCTAGTGCTGCAGCGAGACTTTACTGTGATAGGTACCCGAATGCAGCTCGTCATCCAGATCATCGAGTGTTCACAAATGTGCACCGTTTACTGTTTTCAGAGGGCCAACTACCAAACCAATCACACGGTGAGGGAAGATCTTTCCTTCCTTACGAAGACGTGGTGCTAGGAGCTGTCGAAGAAGACCCGAGTACTTCAGTGCGTGCAATAGAACTGAAAACAGGTGTGCCCAAAAGTACAGCCCATAGAATCTTGCAAAAAAACGTGCTCCATCCATACCACGTACAGCGTGTTCAAGCTCTTCTGCTCCGGGATTATGAGCCCCGAGTTGCTTTTTGTCGCACAATGTTAGAAAGACACAGGGAAGATCCACGGTTCTTTGAAAAAATTGTATGGCCAGATGAGATCACATTTAAAAAAGATGGGTACATGAACCTGCATAACTTACACGAGTGGCACGTAGCAAACCCACATTTGATGAGAGAAGATAAATCTCAATATCGCTTCAAGATAAACCATTAGAAAGGAATTTTAAATGGTAAAATAATCGGTCCGTCTGAGTTCCCAGAGACTTTGACTGCTGAGGTTTATTTAGGTTTTTTGCAAAATCATTTAGAAATTTTTTTGGAGGACGTGCCACTGAGTATTTACAGAGACATGTGGTTTCAGCATGATGGCTGCCCAGCACACTATGCACTCTCAGTGAGAGAGTATCTCGATCAAAACTTTCCAGGCAGATGGATAGGGCGCTCTGGTACAATACCGTGGCCAGCCCGGTCACCAGATTTGAATCCGTTAGATTTTTTTTACTGGGGAACTGTAAAAGAAAAAGTGTATTTCAAGCCGATTCAAAATGTAGCTGAGCTACGGCAAAAACTATTGGAAGCAGCTGAGTTTGTTGATAACCGTGGATTCGCTCGTTTAATAATCCGATCTTTTTTAAGATGTCGAGCGTGTATTGCGGCTGAAGGAAAACAGTTTGAGCATTTGCTGTAAAGGTGAATCATCATCAGCAGCATTTTGACGCCCACTGTTGTGCAAACAGTTATCCTTAAGGGTCCTTGTGCGTTTTCACAATCGCTGTTTAATTAGGAAATTTTGAAAAATTTCATGTTTTTTTTCAAATAAAAATTGTGCATAAGTTAACGAGTAATCTTCTAAGTGTTTTACCATTTTGGAATCGTTATTAAATGCGCCAACTTTTAAGGTTACTTGCCAAACTCTCGTAGTACATTTTTTCCAGTACAGCCAGTTAAAGTTGAGCAAAGTTTTACTTTGGAATACTTGGTTGGGAAATAAGTGGCAATTTTTCCTGAACGAGAAAAGTTGGCAGTAAGGTTGAGACACCAGTTTGAACATGCATTATTCATCATTATATTGTAAAAATAAAATCCAAAAAAAGTTAATATTTGTAGTAACAGGAGTTGACAGACTGCCGTAGGGTGTGAAATTTCTATATCTTTTTCAAAGACCTATAATTTTCAAAACACATACATACAATTTTTTTAAATATTTTTCTGATAGCTGTTATGACTTTGCCTATCACCCGGTTTCGGCTTGACGTCGACTTCTGGGACACCCTGTATAGCGACGAAATAAAACAACATTATCAATCACTATTTTGCCAAAAAGTACATCGTAACTTGTAAACAAATAATAGCACTTTTCGAAAAGAAATGTGTCAAAAACATGAATTCATGCACAGCTATGCCGCGCGCACATACAGGGTTTGTCCGTAAAGTAATAGGACTGTGTCGATTTAAAAGACTCCTTCTGCGTCGGTGCAGCGCTGCCAGCGCGATTTCCAAGCATTGAAGGCGACACGGAAGGCATTCTCCGGAATAGCCTTGAGAGCCGCGGTACATGCTGCTTGGATCCTCTCTGTCGTCTCAAAATGCTTGCCTTTCATCGGCCTTTTTAGGCGAGGAAACAAAAAAGTCTGGTAGGGCAACATCTGGGCTGTAGGGCGGCTGCGGAACCGTTGGGATGCCGGCCTTGGTCAGGTATACTATAACTATCTAAAACTGTAATGACTCATCGATGTTCACGTGAACATCACTTAACTACCAGTAGTCGGCTGTTCATAGGCGGGGTATGAATGTTTAACGTGGGTGAACTAGATTTGTCACATGCTTAATAAAGAGTGGTTTGAAACATATTGTAAGTCAAAAATTTGGGAATTACCTTTATTAATCGTCGCTTCCACTTACATCTGACAGTAATAAACTGTCGCTATCGCTTTCTTCGTTGAAATTGACTATAACTGGCTCTATGATGGTGTCGATGTGGTGGTCAAGCTGCCACATTTTTGTTTCTTCCTTCACAACATGACGGATAGCATTCTGCCAAGCTTCGGGCGTTACTAGCTGTATGGAAGTCTCAAGTAAAACCTTAACGTCTGGTAATTTGAAGGTTGTGTTATGGCGCGCAATATAACCCTTCACTTGAGCCAAGATGAGCTCTATTGGGTTCAGTTCACAGTGGTAGGGCGGTAACCGCAGCACAGTGACACCACATTGACGGGCCATCTCATCAGTCACGTAACTAATGTTCGCAGGTTTGTGCTGTTTAATTTTTTCATACAATTCCGCTTTCACACATGAATCGTCAAACGGGATTCCTTTTTCGCGCAACCATTGCTGCATGTCACTTTTTCGAGATCATAGTCAGTACACGTTCGGCTCGACGACTATGGTAGGAAGCATTATCCATGACGATCACAGATGGGCTCAACTCGCTGAAGCACCCCTTGAAACCAGCTCTCGAAGCAGCTGGCATTCATTTCGTCATGGTAATCACCTCCTTTCTTAGAGACGAAAATCAAGTCACACTCTTCTAAAAAGCCACTATCGCTACCAATATGAGTTACTATCAATCTTTGACCTTTCCCTGACGGTCCACGAAGACCTGTTGACAAACCTTCAACGCTTGCTTGTCGGTTACTCACTACGTTTTTGTCTATCCAGGTTTGTTTAACTGTGTGACCTGCATTTACCCATGTCTCGTCCAAATAAAAGATTTTTCTGTTTTGTCGCCTATATTCAATCATTTCGCGTAGGTATTTTCGACGCCAGACGATTATTTCAGGTCTCTCTATCAATACTGACTTCCGATTACGCGTTTCGTAACGAAAATTAATTTCGTGCAGGGATTTCCTCATTACCTCGACGCTCATTTGGGGTATAATTTCATTTTCCTTGATCGCTGCATGTACAGCCTCGAGGGTTGGTATCTCATTCCTAAAGAAGAATGAATGTACGGTTCGCCTTAACGCCATTTTGCTATCGTCATCCAATTTAACGGCCTTTCGTCCCTTCAAATTAAACTTTGGATCAGTAGTAGCTCCAGTTTTCTTCTTTTCATGCACCATCCTGCGAATGGTCCACTCTGCGACATAGTTCTGTTCAGATAATTGAACACGTTGAGCACGATTTCTTTCGCGTCCCTCTGAAGCCGTCCACTTGTTCCCTAGCTTTCAGTACTTCCACTCGTGCCATTTGTACTCTCCATGGTTAAGTATAACCAAAACAGTAACCACAGAAACCACAACAATAACAATCACACAACAATTCTTATAAAAACACACAATATGCGATCGCTCAACGAAACACGTTCCAATGCGTTGCCGACGCCTATGAGTCTGCCGGTCGAGGCGCGTCTTTGATTTCATTGGTTCTACCGGCGAAGAACAATCAGCCATTATTTCCATCTCTGTCTGTGCTGTTGACCACCGCAAAGCCACAGAAACGACGTATGTCGTACGCGATACGGCTGTACTGGAAGGAAGCCGGGATCGAGCTCTGATCACGTGTTCATCACGCGTATGAGTCATTACAGTTTTAAATAGTTGTAGTATAGCTGTTCACAAAAAAGGCGGTATGAGCCGGGGCGTTGTCGTGGTGCAACTTCCAGTTGGCTGCGATGTCTTGTCGGACCCGACTGACCCTTCGTTTGAGTCCTGAGCACTTCCACGTAAAACTTGGCGTCGACGGTTTGTCCAGGAGGAACAAATTCATGGTGGACGATGCCTTTGATGTCAAAAAGGACAATGAGCATCGTTTTCACTTTGGACTTGCTCATTCTTCCCTTTTTTGGGCGAGGAGTCGCCGTCGTCTGCCACTCGGAAGATTGCCTTTCTATCTCGGGATCATACTCAAAGATCCACGACTCGTCACCCGTGATTACGTTATTCAAAAATTGGGGGTCACTTTCACACATGTTCAAATTTTCTTGGCACACTTCCACTCGCCTCTTCCCGGCCCTCCAAAAAGGCCTGGTGCCACCGAAACACACCACTTCTTGCTAAAGCAACACCTGGGTAAGCCTGCTTGATTAAATCAAACGTCTCTGTCGCAGATTTACCGAGTTTCACACATAATTTAATCGCGTACCTCTGCTCTAACGAACGCTGCATTTTCGGCTTGCACCACTCACAGAAACACGTTGCGCAAAAATGCCTGCCCTGATTCTCCAAGTGCTCGGAGACAACTGACCAGCCGCTCATTCGTTAGCTAGGAACGCCCTCTACCGAATAACTAAAACTAAAATAATTTTAAGGTAAATTTATTTTAATAAAAAATAAGGACAACAAAAATAAAAAAAAAATTTTTAAGTGCTTACTTTTTAAGTACTTTCTTTTAAATTTTTAGTGTCCTTATTTTTTATTAAAAGTTAGCAAAAAAAGTTTATGGGGGATAAGTCAATAGAAAATTTTATTTCTTTTTTATACTTTCAAAGTATATACTTATTTAAATAATTTTGTTAGAAATTACTTGTTAGAGAAATAAAAATTTGACTTAAATAATTTTATTAATAAAATACAATTTTAAATAATTATAAGAAAAAATTTGAATAAAATTAGAATAATTAGTAAAAACTTCTAGATTTTTTCCCTCGTAATATTCAAATATAACTAAAACTCCAGTCGGTGAGCGCACGCTCCGAAGTACAGTCATGGCGGAAGGAAATGAGTCCTATTACTTTCCGGACAAACCCTGTAGAAAGTGACAACGTTGCCAGATTGACACCAACCACCGGTAGAGCAGGGAAAGATTGTCTTTTGGACCTGTCTGTCATACTTAGTCCGCTTGATATCTCTGTTGTACATGTTCGTAACCGACTTTTGTGTCAGAGGATAACGCCGAAGTGAATCCTTTATGAACGTAGCAGAGACAAAATACTTGACGCTATTTTTGTTGTTTGTAGATATGGAAACAGAGGTCACAACCAGCCGTGCATCCACTATGCCACACTGAGATGCAACATGACGTCGCAGAATCACGGTTTCGCAATAAACACCGAAACATTACCGGAAGGTTGGATAGAACTGTTTACTAATGCCAACGATAAGACAAATGAAGGCATAGCCCACAAATCGTTGCCGTATTTTAGGTATGGTTTTCTTACTATTTTGTTTATAAGGGCGCGTACACACGCTTGTAAAACCCAGGGTTGCTGTCGACCCCTTTGTCACTTTTTTGATACGTTTCAATTTTCACTGAAAACACTCAATCTTCTCACTAGTTTCGCTTTCGTCGTACATATTGCAGTTTATGTAATTTTTTTTATAAAAATTAACTATGACAAAGTTGTTCATGTACAGGGTTAGCCTTAAGCTGAGCCAATATGTACAGGGTGGCCGGTATGCAACTGACTGGTTCGTTTTTTGAATATTTGTGAAATGAAATAAAATACGTTAACTTTTTTCATCTCAATCTTTTACTGAAACTTAAAAATTATGTATGATAATAATATCAGTCTATAATTTTTGGTAGGTTTCGGGAATAATAATAATAATAATTTATTGGTACTTTACACAAAAATGTGTTTGCACACGTCAGTTAGAGTAGAACATAAAAGAGTAAGTAGAAACAACAAACAATACGAAAGTAAGACAAACGTAAAACACAGAGTGTCAATAAAAGGTAAAAAAAACTTGATAAAACCTAGTTTAAAATTTAGACGAACAATAAAATAAGATGTTTAAAAAATTATGAATTAATGATATTTTTTTCATATTTGTACTCAAAAGTCCTTACACACGTCTGGAGAACAATAAAATGTAATACAAAAATAACACATTCACAAACGAAAACAAAGTAATAAAACAAATAGTCAACAATTATGGAACCAAGTAGGCTTTGATATCATCAGAGTAATCATTTGTTTCGTATATGAGATTTATTGAAAAGTCATTGTTTTATTTAGCATTGCCACTCTTCTCTAGAAGAGGGGGTAGTCGATTCTCGATAAGACGTTTCTGCTTTCCACAGCTTTGTTTTTTCTTATTAAAATTTTGCGCAATCGAACACAATTTTTGATTCTGCACTTAGTTATGAATATAATGACATTTCTTCTTCACATATTTAATTAAAGTAATATTATCTTTAGTAATATTTAAATGTACAAAGTTCTAATATAGCGTCCATATGAAAAAACAAAGCTGGTGATTCTAGTCGAAATAAGAAACCTCGAATTGAAAGTTTGAATACGCCATCTTGTAGAGGAGAAAAAGCGACACAGACGGCATGCAAAGTATTTCGAAATCTCAAATAAAGACAGGAAAAAAATAAAATGATTTTATAATAAATATGGGATAGGAAACATATGATAAATTCAAGGCCAACCTAGGACATTCAGTTTTATTTTTAAAGCAATTAAGGTTTGGCAATGTTAATGTATGATACGTTATACATTTTTGGAATCAGAATTAAAAGCTCTATTCATCTGTGCGAAACTCCAATATGGCGTTCATAAGAAAAAATTTGATTCTGGAAGACAATAGACGAAACTTCATATTAAAATTCTGATCATGCCATCTTGTAGAGGGGAAAAAGAGGAAATGTTGACATGCAATTTATTTTGGAACCCCATCTCAAATAAAGTAGGGAAAAAATAAATTAAGTGATTTTGGATTTCGAAACTTTCTAAGCGAATTTGCCTGTATTTAAGCGACTTTGTATCTCTTCCCGTTTCCGACATGCCAATGGTGATGATCGAATTTGAAACACCCTGCATAAAAAACTTACCTTTCAGCGTTCAGTTTCATCCGGAACATATGGCTGGACCTTGGGATATGGAGGTCCTGTTTGACCTGTACCTCGAGGTCATCAGCAAATACAAAAGTACAAAAGTAAGCATCAATGATTTGGTAACGGAAAAATTGACGTTCAAGATGGAAAGGCCTTTGTCGAAAGATGTGCCTCAGAAAGTACTGATTATAGGTAGGTTTGATTCAAAGATAAGTGTATTATTCTGATGGGAAAATTGCCAAGTACACAGGATGAAAAACAACATTCCTCGGTGAAATATCGCTTTTTTATGAGACATACGTTGCTCAAGTGCAATTTTTTAAATCTCCTTTTCTTTATTGCTCAAGCTCTGTTTATGATGTACACATGGACATTGAAAGTTGGGGGGTGCGAGGTTTGGGAATATGATTGCATACTAAGAAGGGTCCTTGTTTTTTGGTCACTTGGTGATAATTTTTAATGTTTGCGTTGAAAAATGCTACCTCCAGTAAAGAGTCATTCCTACATTTGTGGTTTCATTTAGCAGTCATCAAAAGATGGAGTTTTCTTAGTATGAAAACCACAGGATAAGTTTTAGATATTACATAGGGTGGTTCCTTGTCAGTGAATATGAATGGGTGATAAATTATTTTTTTCATTTATCTCTTAACATTTACTCTACTCTGTTGAAATTTGACAATATTGTTTGTTGTATCAAGAGGCTAATTTAGCCCTAAACAGATTAAAATTATTAGGTCCAGTGATGTCCCGGAGGGTCACCTTAGCGAATATTATTGGCAAAAAATGTACCCTACTGCCTCTTTTGCAACTTTAATATTTGTTGTTTGATTAAGCACCTAAAAATACAGGGTGACGGGAAAATTGATGCGGAGCCGGTGGGGGGAGATAGTACAAGCCAATCTGAGTCGATTTTACTATAGGAAAATTAGCCGTTTTCGAATTATACTAATTTTTAAGATTTTATAAAATTAACGTCCTTTTACGTTAACCAAGTCATAAAACTTGAAAATTGGGTGTTTCATTTGATTTTTTTTTTGGTTTTACGATAAAAATATTCTAAAATACGAAAATTGATACTCAAATGTACATTATTGACGTTATCTCATGCAGTAAGCTTCAAAATAGTTCAATTTATGTTAAAAAAATCTTCGTTCTTCTCAAAAACTCAATTTACTGGAAACAATCACCTACAAATTTTTCGTGCAAAACAATTTTAAAATATCTACGTTTCATTACCTTTCAAATGAGGTATCAAAGTCACAAACCGGTTTAGAAATGACAAAGATATGAGTGAAAGAAACAGGTAGAGCCGCGAACATTTTGCCGCCGGAATAGTGTGATAAGTAAGACTAGTCACCCCCCTCCCTCCCTCCCTCGCTTCAATCTGCTCTTGCGATTTGTTGCGTTCGGATGTGTTTGTTTGCTCGCTGTTCTGATATTTCTAACGACTTGGCTGTTGTTGGACTTCCGTGTGTGATTCTTTTCCCGACGACCTAGTCTGTACCCTATTTTCTGTGATTCCTTACGACTTGGCTTCTGTACCACTTGATTGTCCGTTGATCTACCTATCGATGAACAATGGCTGATAACAAAGGAGGCGGCCGTTCAGTTTCGAAGAATATGCCGATATCCTGTCTTTTTTGTGTGGGGTCGCACGGAAACTTTAGTATACTCTGATCAAAATCCCGTACCCACAATAGAAGACCTCAGAAACAGGATAATACATGCAGCACCAGAAATTCAAGCCTCTCTTAGGAATTCGGCGGTAGTAAAATCAGCTGTCATTAGTAATAGAGGGCGGCATATTGAAAATGTATTATAAAAATAAAAAAATGTAGTTTCAAACAAATTATCCTGTATTAAGGTATGATTTTGTAAGTGTAGTATTTTTAATGCTTTTTCCTTCTTCCTCTTATAATAGTCATATTTTTGAAAATTCTTAATCGATTTGTGATTTTTATACCTCATTTGAAAGGTAATGAAACGCAGATGTTTCCTAATTATTTTGTATGAAAAATTTCTATGCGACTTTTTCTCGTAAATTGAAGCTTTTGAGATGAACGAAGATTTTTTTAAGAAAAATCGAACTATTTTGATGCTTATTGCATGAGATAACGTCAATAATGTACATTTGAGTATCTATTTTCGAATTTTAGAATATTTTTATTGTAAAACAAAAAAAAAAATTAAATGAAACACCCAATTTTCAAGTTTTATGACTTGGTTAACGTATAAAGGACGTTAATTTTATAAAAATCTTAAAAATTAGTATAATTTGAAAAAGGCTAATGTTCCTATAGTAAAATCGACTCAGATTGGCTTGTACTATCTCCATCCACCGGCTCCGTATCAATTTTCCCGTCAACCTGTGTAACTGCCTTGGTTCTTGTATTTTTTCGTATCTCACTTCGTTTTCGAGAAAAAATAAAAGCCGTTTTATTGCATGTTACTGGACAAAATTGGTTTATTAAGTTTTGCTCAAAAAACCAAAGTGCCTTGGAAAACAAAAAATCAAAAATCAACCTCTTAACAGAACAAATACTATTGCCAAATTTCAACAGAATCAAGAAAATATTTTTTAAGATATTATATATTTTTTTTTAAATTTATCACTCTGTATCTTTAAAACTGTATATTTCCGAACCCATGTTTATAGAAAATTTTTTCATATTTTTTAACAAGGGATGATCCTCTAAAATATCTCCGTCTAGTTTTCGAACACCCTGTATACTGTTCAACATAGTATGTATGTCGCTATTTCATGCCATATACAGGGTGTCCGCAAAGTTGGGGTTTTCCCTTTCAGAAACAACTACCCTTGAAATAACAAAGGTAATGTGTAGTGAAACGAGGGCGACCAAGTAAAAAAAAAATAAAGGAAAAAGTACTCACTCTCCAGTTGACGAGAAGGGCTAAGTCCGTCTCTGCCCGAAATCATACCGCTCCAACAGAAAATGAAATCAGCTGATGCGCTACCGAGCAGACGCAGAAACCACATTGATTGTGTTACACTTAGTGGCACATCTTCTAACAAGGAAGGCAAAATGTTGCGTAAAAGTCTAGGTATTGTATCCCGTCCAATCGATTTGGGAGAATAAATGGTCCAGTGAGCATACCGTTCACCATGCCAGCCCAAACATTCACCGAAAATGTTTGTTGAAAATGTGCCCGACGGACAGCGTGCGGATTTTCTACTGACCAAACATGAGTGTTGCGAAAGTTATTCACCCCATTACGCGTGAACGTAGATTCGTCTGTCACCAATATGCACTTCAAAAAGTCCGGATTATTGTCATGTTGATGCAACAACCACTCACAAAACCGCACTCTTGCTGGAAAATCGTCAGGTTGTACACGTTGGACGTGAAACGGATACAGCCCCTCTACACGCAGCGTTTGCCACACTTTAGTTTTTGATACTTGCACTTCTCTGGCCACGTCTCTAGTGCCTGTTGAGGGATTCTCGTCTACGCGATTACCTCTGCATGCGTGACCGTAACCGCCGGTTGAAGGTTGCATACTGACCTGACACACTGACCCCGACCCAGTTCTGCCGTCGGGTTGAGACCTTGTACCAATCGGTGATGTCCCGGGTCGCGGCTACAGGACGGTATTCAGATATTTTTGATGTTGCAGAGCCCTTTATCTCGGTTCCCTTAAGACATTGGTGTATATGGTACTAAGAAAAATTGTGTATGTTTTCAAGATCTACACGTCGTGTAAAGGAAAACCCCAACTTTGCGGACACCCTGTATTTCTTTTCTAGTGTCGTTTGAGTGTTTCTTATCGAAAATTATGATAAAGGGATCATTTTTAAGTGAAGACCATCGATCTGTCGCAAAGTCAAATGACTGAATCAACCGCTCATTAAAAGCGAAATTTAGCTAATTTCTAATTTTTTCAGCCTTCATAACTAACAGCACTTATCTTCTTTTACGGTTGTGTTCGATCTCTGTCTCCTATCTCGTTCTCGTTGTACAACAACTTGTTCGATTGGATTGGATGGATAAAAAAATTGTTTTTTATATTTGAGCTTCAATACAATGTTTCATTTTCGGTCACGACTTGTGAATCACCCTGTATAATAGCCGACAACCGTAGGTTCTGGAGGGTTGTCCATCGGCCAGGCCGGCGAGTTCGACTACTCCGGCTCGCAAGCGATCAAAGCTCTGAAAGAAGAAAACGTCCAGACTCTCCTGATAAACCCAAACATCGCGACAGTGCAAACAACGAAAGGCCTGGCAGACAAAGTCTACTTTCTCCCTCTACTTCCTGGCTACGTAGAACAAGTGATTCGATCTGAGAGACCTGACGGAGTCCTGCTAACTTTCGGGGGACAGACGGGGCTCAATTGCGGAGTGGAGCTCGAGAAACAAGGCGTTTTCAAGAAGTATAACTGTAAAGTACTTGGGACTCCGATCCAAGCGATCATCGATACCGAGGATAGAAAAGTGTTCAATGAGAGGATTGCAGACATTGGAGAAAAGGTAACTATGAAATTCCAATCTCAGCCATCTATGAAAAACTGTCCAAATTAGACGTTAATAAAGGATCTGGACCTGTACCTCCGTTGTTGATTAAACATTGTACCTTTCTGACTTCTAGACCTCTGTTTTATATTTTTAATCTTTCGTCGAAAAGTGGAACAAGCTTCATTACTCCAATACTGAAATCAGCAGATCCATCCAAGTCAAAAATTATCGACCTATCGGTAAACTGAGTTGCATTGGAATGGTATTTGAGAGCCTAGTGTGTGAATTTTTATCCGCAAATTTGCAAAGTAGTTTTATAAGCCAACAGATTGGATTTCTTTCAAAACGCTCCGCGCAGTTAAATCTTTTAACAGTCACAAACTATGTTTTGGAATCCTTGGAGGAAAGTGATTCTGTTCACGAAGTTTATACAGATTTTCCTAAAGCATTCGATAAGGTCAACCATGAGATCTTGATCAATTGTCTAGGAATCAAATGAGATTAATGTGCCATCTGGAGTACCTCAAGGATCCCATCTGGGTCCTCTTCTTTGCAAGATATACGTGAATGATATTATATACTGTTTTAAGTCTGTTAGTGTTCTAATGTTTGCAGACGATTTGAAATTATTCTTAAAAATCAAATATAATAATGATTGTTTAAATATCCAAAATGATTTGAATTCATTGAGTCTCTGGTGTCAAACGAATAAAATGGAACTTAATGTGGAAAAATGTCATCAGCCGTAACACGGACCCCATTGATCATACTTATACCATGAAAGGTTGTCTTCTAAAGAGTGTATGCCAAGTTAGGGATTAAGGGGTAATTCTTGACCCAAAATTATCCTTTATTACTCATATAAATATGATTGTTTCTAAATCTCTTCAACTGTTAGGATTTATAAAACGATGTGCTAAGAATTTTCATAATACTCAGTCTCTTAAAACGTTGTTTTGTTCTTTGGTGAGGCCCCATTTGGAGTATTGTTCTTATTCAGGCAATTGAGAGAGTGCAACATAAATTCTTGAGATTCATTTCATTCAAACAAAACATTATGGTTGAAGATATTATCTATTCCGTCATTGAAAGCCCTCTCAATATCTCAATCCTTCAGGTAAGACGGAATCAGAGGGACCTGTCACTATTTTATAATATTTTGCACTCTCTTAGTTTTGCTCCTGAACTTTTGAAAAATATTAGTCTCCTTGTGCCTTCTCGTCATACAAGACTGAATCAACCATTCCATGTGACATCAGTTCGTACTAATTATGCTAGTAATTTTTTCCTGTCCAGATCCTCCAGGTTAGCAAATCAGTATTCTAATAAGTTGGATTTATTCAGAAGTCAGAAAATATTCAAAATTCAATTAGATTCCTGTCTGTAATATTTAATATTTGATTTCCCTACATATTTAAATTTTAATTAAATCCGTCTCAATTTAGAAGTGATCTGGATTGTAAAGTGTCTGTGATTGTTTTAAGTGTACAGTATATTCAGATAAGAGATAGACCGGACATAAATAAGACCACGTGATCATCGAACGCTGTAACATTCGGCAGGGACGTATTAAGAGTCACGCAGTACATATTTTAGATAGTAGATGCTGCTTTGCGTAACTTTGTAGTAAATTAGCACAATTCGATGTGTATACGATTGGTGATGGATATAGGATCATGTGGGGTGGGGTAAGAAATATATAATGATGTAAATATACATAAGGGTTTCAAAATTTTCGCTTCGATTTCCAGCTTCGGATGCCGCCTGATGTTTGGTGAAATACAGTCGAATATAATCTCAAAATGGCGTTTAAATTAGCCTAAATTAAAAATAATCGTATATCTCTTAAAATTGCTTTTAGAATATTGATTAGTATATTTTTTGATTTCTAGGTAAATATGTAACCAAATTAAAACGTTCAAAACGTAAAAAAATGTGCATGGTTGAACATTGACAGAAAGTAGATTCTTGAATAGGTTTTGCCAAAATGGGTTCAAAAATGTCAATAATTAATTAAAAAATACAGTAGCTTTATAATTACTTATAACTTACCGAATTTGATGAACGACATCTTTTATTGGAAAGATGAGCTTGATGAGCTTTCATCATCGCTACTGCCTGAAGCACCAACGTCAATAATAAATGGCTCGACTTGTTCCTCTAAAATACTGTCCAGTTCCCACATTCTCTTTTCAACTTTGTCTTTCACGTGCTTAATACAGTTTTCCCATTTTTGCGCTGTTATTAATTCTAGTGCTTATTTGAAAAATCCTTTGAGGTCTCAAAATTTAAAAGTTGTATTGTGCTTAGCTATATAATTTTTAACCTCTGCCCATATGAGCTCAATGGGATTGAGCTCGCAATGGTATGGAGGTAAACGGAGCACAGTTTTATTTTGACTTGCTGCCATTTCGTCAATGGCGTATTTTTGATATTCCGCCTTGTGATCCTTGACAATTCTTAATAATTGTACTTTCAGCATTGCTTCTTCAAAGTTGATATTTTTCGAGCGGAGCCAATTTTGAACATCAACTTTCCTTGAAGCCGTTGTTGGGACCTTCTCCATTCTTCGAGAATGATAAGGCGCATTATCCAACACAATTACTGCGTTTTCCTCTAAGTTCGGTAAAATTTTTGAAAACCACAGTTCAAACGATTCGCCATTCATTTCCTCGTGGTAATCTCCAGTTTTCTTAGACTCAAAGCACCACAGACCGTCAACAACAAATCCATCCTCACTGCCAATAGGCAGATAATGAGCCTCTTCCCTTTACCTGGAAGTCGAAGTACTAACTGGTGTAGATTTATTTCAATAAGCGAACCTTTTTCAAATGTTTTCATCACATTCAGCGAAAAAACATTGAGACATGAGTACCAGATTGCTATAATTGGGATTATTTAGTCATATTGAAAGAAAGAATATTGAACGTCGTATGATTACTCAGCGCTTCACAATTTAATTTAAAGTTATAAACCTTTAAAAAATGAATGATCCGGAACCTGAAATACGCGCAAATATTAATATTAACAAATTGTAAATTTATAAAGCTTAAAGTATGAATTAAAATGATTAGAAATATGAGGAACGGTAAACAAAATAAAACTTAGTAACTTTTTTTAAGTTTATAATATTCGACATATTTTAAGATTATATTAAAAAATTATTGAAATATCGAAAACACATAAAAACATGGCTTAAAAAAGTTCTAACAAATGAAAATGACAATAAAACATCCACGCATTTTATCGAAAGTTATAAAAGTTTTGTTACTTGTAATATGTTTTATCTGCCCCCTGGAATTAATGTTTAGAACCTTGTTCCCAAGGTTTGAAAAACATCCGATTGTTGTCTATTACTCGTATTTACCTGCTGGATTTTTTAATCCGGTGGACAGTCCATCTAGAAAGGCCCTCCTGGATGAAGTTACAGAATCATCAACCCATACTTTACTTGTAGTGTGTCCTGCGTTTACCCACGTTTCATCAAGGTAATAAATCTTCCTGTTTTGATTTCTATATTTCCCAATTTTTGTTAAATAATCCCTCCTCCATAGCACAATTTCTTCGCTATCCAGTAGTAAACTATTACGACCCCGTTTTTTCCATTTGAAATTTAAATGCTTCAGTAACGCATGGAAAGTTGATCGTTTGAAATTTGGCAACGTTGTATCTCCATTTACCTCATGCAGTCTTTATCTATAGTAGGTATTTCATTCCTAAAGAAGAATTCATGCACTTTCCTCCTAATCGCATGCTTAAAAGCTTCATCCAATGATTTAACAATACTTTTGCGATGTTTACTGGTCATTAGCTCAGAAAAGGTGTGATTTTTTTTGTATTGTCTTAACACATTAAACACTGATGCGCGACACACCCCAACTTTGTGAGAAACCTTCACAACAATTTCTTTGATGGTTGATGCCTCGTTCTCCTCGCGCTCGATCTTATATATATTCAAAATGACCTCTTTCATTTCTGCACTCAGGTGTCTTTTTTTAGAGCGTTTCCTAGGTGGACTACAGGAGTTTACAACTTCATCGGCAGTATCTGTACTACTGGGCATTTTGCGCAAGCAGTTGATAACAATAACAATCAATAACAAGGTATAACAATAACAACGACAAACTCAACAACTTAATAAGATACCAAACGAAAACGTCCAAAGAAATATCAAATTGCAATGATGCACACGACATACGTAACACGTCTGAACCTGAATGTGACTCTGCCTTGATACGACTGCTCTGCCGCTCGGCATAGGCATTTAATTGCGACTTGACCAATGAGGGCTCCTGTTTTACGTCGAGACGGCGGCGTTAGCGTGAAAATCACCCGAACCGTTTGTTTACATCCGGTCTATCTCTTATCTGAATATACTGTAAATCAAAGTAGGGTTGGGTCTTCTATGCAGTTACTTTAATTGGGCAGTCGCTCGTTCGTTGATAAATAAATAAATAAACATTAAAGCATAACATCACCAACTGCGAACTATCCACAATGCACAAAGACTAGAGATAGGATGTTAAATCGCTTAAGGGATTCGTATGAAGCCAATTCTGTCGCCAAGGCTGTCGGAAATCTAGTGGGCGTTGGACATGACGTAGAGCGTAAACCCTATTTCACAGGTATCCATTACCACAAAGTGCAACCAGAGGCGATACTCTCTCAAAAATCAGGTTCTAACAACGCCAACTTGATTTCTACGCGTTTGGTGGGATTTCTGTTGCTGTAAGATTTAGGGGTTATCCGTGACATGTGACAGTTTTATCAATACAAATCAATTATCTAGTCTAAATGTATTCGGGGAAATAATAAAGTCAAATTTCTACATTGCTTAGCTTGGCATATGACAATCGTGACGTCTTGCTAATGTAACGTTTTTCTGGGTTCTTTTCGGTATGGATTAAAAACCTCTATTCCACAAGAAGAAATGCACTGATTTATTTCACTTGATAAAACATTTATATACACCACTATTTAAGTCTGACTAATTCTTATGCCACCATTGACTGAACTATACCTCACTCTGCTCTGCTACTCTACCGTATTCCGTACTTTCTTTCCTCCAGCTCTCTCTTTAAATAGGCAATTTTCAAATCAACCAATCGCGCCATTCTTCCTTCACTGATCGTCCGATTTATTTTCACTAAATGTCCAATAATCCACATCCCACTTCTGACAAGAATGTAGCGTTTTTCTGGGTTGTTTTGGGTTTGGATTAAAACACTGGATTCCACAAGAAGAAATGCACTAATTTATTTAACTTGATAGAACCTTTATATACACCACTATTTAAGTCTGACTAATTCTTATGCCACGATTGACTGCACTATACTTCACTCTGCTCTGCTACTATATCGTATTCCGTACTTTCTTTCCTCCAGCTCTCTCTTTAAATCGGCAATTTTCAAATCAACCAATCGCGCCATTCTTCCTTCACTGATCGTCCGATTTATTTTCACTAAATGTCCAATAATCCACATCCCACTTCTGACACCAATGTAGCGTTTTTCTGGGTTGTTTTGGGTTTGGATTAAAACACTGGATTCCACAAGAAGAAATGCACTAATTTATTTAACTTGATAGAACCTTTATATACACCACTATTTAAGTCTGACTAATTCTTATGCCACGATTGACTGCACTATACTTCACTCTGCTCTGCTACTATACCGTATTCCGTACTTTCTTTCCTCCAGCTCTCTCTTTAAATCGGCAATTTTCAAATCAACCAATCGCGCCATTCTTCCTTCACTGATCGTCCGATTTATTTTCACTAAATGTCCAATAACCCACATCCCACTTCTGACACGAATGTAGCGTTTTCTGGGTTCTTTTGGGTGTGGATTAAAACACTGGATTCCACAAAAAGAAATGCACTAATTTATTTAACTTGATAAAACATTTATATACACCACTATTTAAGTCTGACCAATTCTTATGCCACAATTGACTGAACTATACCTCACTCTGCTCTGCTACTCTACCGTATTCCGTACTTTCTTTCCTCCAGCTCTCTCTTTAAATCGGCAATTTTCAAATCAACCAATCGCGCCATTCTTCCTTCTCTGATCGTCCGATTTATTTTCACTAAATGTCCAATAATCCACATCCCACTTCTGACACCAATGTAGCGTTTTTCTGGGTTCTCTTGGGTGTGGATTAAAACATTGGATTCCACAAAAAGAAATGCACTGATTTATTTAACTTGATAAAACATTTATATACACCACTATTTAAGTCTGACTAATTCTTATGCCACCATTGACTGAACTATACCTCACTCTGCTCTGCTACTCTACCGTATTCCGTACTTTCTTTCCTCCAGCTCTCTCTTTAAATCGGCAATTTTCAAATCAACCAATCGCGCCATTCTTCCTTCACTGATCGTCCGATTTATTTTCACTAAATGTCCAATAATCCTCATCCCACTTCTGACACGAATGTAGCGTTTTTCTGGGTTCTTTTGGGTGAGGATTAAAACACTGGATTCCACAAAAAGAAATGCACTGATTTATTTACCTTGATAAAACATTTATATACACCACTATTTAAGTCTGACTAATTCTTATGCCACCATTGACTGAACTATACCTCACTCTGCTCTGCTACTCTACCGTATTCCGTACTTTCTTTCCTCCAGCTCTCTCTTTAAATCGGCAATTTTCAAATCAACCAATCGCGCCATTCTTCCTTCACTGGTCGTCCGATTTACTTTCACTAAATGTCCAATAATCCACATCCCACTTCTGACACTAATGTAGCGTTTTTCTGGGTTCTTTTACGTGTGGATTAAAACACTGGATTCCACAAAAAGAAATGCATTAATTTATTTAACTTGATAAAACATTTATATACACCACTATTTAAGTCTGACTAATTCTTATGCCACCATTGACTGAACTATACCTCACTCTGCTCTGCTACTCTACCGTATTCCGTACTTTCTTTCCTCCAGCTGTCTCTTTAAATCGGCAATTTTCAAATCAACCAATTGCGCCATTCTTCCTTCACTGATCGTCCGATTTACTTTCACTAAATGTCCAATAATCAACATCCCACTTCTGACACCAATGTAGCGTTTTTCTGGGTTCTTTTAGGTGTGGATTAAAACACTGGATTCCACAAAAAGAAATGCACTGAATTATTTAACTTGATAAAACTTTTATATACACCACTATTTAAGTCTGACTAATTCTTATGCCACAATTGACTGAACTATACCTCACTCTGCTCTGCTACTCTACCGTATTCCGTACTCTCTTTCCTCCAGCTCTCACTTTAAATCGGCAATTTTCAAATCAACCAATCGCGCCATTCTTCCTTCACTGATCGTCCGATTTATATTCACTAAATGTCCAATAATCCACATCCCACTTCTGACACTAATGTAGCGTTTTTCTGGGTTCTTTTACGTGTGGAGTAAAACACTGGATTCCACAAAAAGAAATGCACTAATTTATTTAACTTGATAAAACATTTATATACACCACTATTTAAGTCTGACTAATTCTTATGCCACCATTGACTGAACTATACCTCACTCTGCTCTGCTACTCTACCGTATTCCGTACTTTCTTTCCTCCAGCTGTCTCTTTAAATCGGCAATTTTCAAATCAACCAATCGCGCCATTCTTCCTTCACTGATCGTCCGATTTACTTTCACTAAATGTCCAATAATCAACATCCCACTTCTGACACCAATGTAGCGTTTTTCTGGGTTCTTTTAGGTGTGGATTAAAACACTGGATTCCACAAAAAGAAATGCACTGAATTATTTAACTTGATAAAACATTTATATACACCACTATTTAAGTCTGACTAATTCTTATGCCACAATTGACTGAACTATACCTCACTCTGCTCTGCTACTCTACCGTATTCCGTACTCTCTTTCCTCCAGCTCTCACTTTAAATCGGCAATTTTCAAATCAACCAATCGCGCCATTCTTCCTTCACTGATCGTCCGATTTATTTTCACTACATGTCCAATAATCCACATCCCACTTCTGACACCAATGTAGCGTTTTTATGGGTTCTTTTGGGTGTGGATTAAAACACTGGATTCCACAAAAAGAAATTCACTGATTTATCTGACTTGATAAAACATTTATATACACCACTATTTACGTCTGACTAATTCTTATGCCACCATTGACTGAACTATACCTCACTCTGCTTTGCTACTCTACCGTATTCCGTACTTTCTTTCCTCCAGCTCTCTCTTTAAATCGGCAATTTGCAAATCAACCAATCGCGCCATTCTTCCTTCACTGATCGTCCGATTTATTTTCACTAAATGTCCAATAATCCACATCCCACTTCTGACACCAATATAGCGTTTGTCTGGGTTCTTTTAGGTGTGGATTAAAACACTGGATTCCACAAAAAGAAATTCACTGATTTATCTGACTTGATAAAACATTTATATACACCACTATTTAAGTCTGACTAATTCTTATGCCACCATTGACTGAACTATACCTCACTCTGCTCTGCTACTCTACAGTATTCCGTACTCTCTTTCCTCCAGCTCTCTCTTTAAATCGGCAATTTTCAAATCAACCAATCGCGCCATTCTTCCTTCACTGATCGTCCGATTTATTTTCACTAAATGTCCAATTATCCACATCCCACTTCTGACACCAATGTAGCGTTTTTCTGGGTTCTTTTGGGTGTGGATTAAAACACTGGATTCCACAAAAAGAAATGAACTGATTTATTTAACTTGATAAAACATTTATATACACCACTATTTAAGTCTGACTAATTCTTATGCCACAATTGACTGAACTATACCTCACTCTGCTTTGCTACTATACCGTATTCCGTACTTTCTTTCCTCCAGCTCTCTCTTTAAATCGGCAATTTTCAAATCAACCAATCGCGCCATTCTTCTTTCACTGATTTATTTTCACAAAATGTCCAATAATCCACATCCCACTTCTGACACCAATCTAGCGTTTTATTTGGGTTCTTTTGGGTGTGCGGTCGTGTAAAAGCAGAGATCGGCCTTTAAGCTCTGGCGAGTAGGAGATTCGCCCAACAGATGGCGCTATTTGTCACACTAATGACGCGTAACAACCCCTAGGAAAAAATCCTTCGGGCGCTGATGAGCATAAGCGGGAAATGTGGTAAGCAGTTGGGAACACTAGGATCAAAGGGACCGACAGCAGGTGTCGCATCTGTATAATCTGTGCCATTACGCTTTGACGTCTACTGATCACCAAGTGACATTTTTGTGTTAATCTGCAACGCTGGCAATAATGAATCGGTTGTAAACATAGTAAAACGTGTTTGTAGCGTTTTGTGTTTTTGTATGCAGCTTTTAGAAAGTACAAAATGAATCTGTAGCGTCAAAAAATCAAAACAAAATATGGCTCGATCTTCGCTCTGTCTACCTGGCATTGACGGATCCGTCAGAATTATGTGATGGATACTCGTGAAACACGGTATATGCGACTAATATCGACATGACCTGCCTTAATCTTTATGCGCAACCCACTCACTTTTTCCAGGCTTCGAAGGTTTATTTCCAGTGAACATGAAGACGCTAAAATGACGTCACTGTTCGGCGGCTTTTGGTCGGAAACGTCATTGACTAACGACTGACGTCTTTACTGACGTCATTTTTATGACGACAACAAGACGTCCTTTAAAAGGCTCACCTTCAAAAAAACATACTTTTAATGAATAGTAAGGCAAACTAGGGTGTCCAAAGGGAAAGTTCATATTTCAAATTTGAATACGCGAGGAAGTGGGGAGAGGTCTTGATCGACGCGTTCAGCGTGCGGGTTAAATACTCACAATGGAAAGTTGGACCGGAGCGCAACGTGCTCTTGCTATCGATGTTTACTTTATGAGTGGTGATACGCAGCTGTCCTTCGGAAATTTTGTACACGATGCAAGATTCGTCGACCAAGAGATGCCCCAAGTAAGAACCTAGTGAAAAAGTCGATTTAGGTGCTCCGTGAAACAGGCCAACCAAATCCTGGTCTCGTACCTGCTGTATCAATCAAAGAAAATGTGCGTCGAGTAAGTGACGGCCATTGCAAATCTTCGGCGTTATGTACGGAAGCATTCCGCTGCTTTGGGAATCCCTAGGTCAACACTGCATTGCATAGTGAAGAAAACAATGGATTTTCATCCTTATAAAATCCAATCAGTCCGAGATTTAAAGGAAAGTGATTACGCATTACGGAAATCATGTGCTGATCGAGGCAGATTTTCACTTAGATGGTTATGCGAACAAGCAAAATTGCAGATATTGGGCACCAACGAACCCAAAAGAGAAACATCAACAACAGCTATACAGGGTGTCCGCAAAGTTGGGGTTTTCCTTTTCAGAAACAACTACCCTTGAAATAACAAACGTAATGTGTAGTGAAACGAAGGCGACCAAGTAAAAAAAAATAAAGGAAAGAGTACTCACTCTCCAGTTGACGAGAAGGGCTAAGTACGTCTCTGCCTGAAATCGAAAGTTATTCACCCCATTACGCGTGAACGTAGATTCGTCTGTCACCAATATGCACTTCAAAAAGTCCGGATTATTGTCATGTTGATGCAACAACCATTCACAAAACCGCACTCTTGCTGGAAAATCGTCAGGTTGAAGGGCTTGTACACGTTGGACGTGAAACGGATACAGCCCCTCTTCACGCAGCGTTTGCCACACTTTAGTTTTTGATACTTGCACTTCTCTAGCCACATCTCTAGTGCTTGTTGAGGGATTCTCGTCTACGCGATTCAGTAGTTCTTCCTCAACTTGCACCATTCGTGGTTGTCTAGGCCTCCCACTGTGCCCACCTCGAAATTCCTCCAAATGGCCCGTATCCCTGACTGACCAGGTACACAAATCTGCGGGGCCTTGGATGATGTCGTCTAGGGAAACGATCTGCATACACTCGCGACGATTCTGTAGCATTTTGAAGACATTCGCCATAAATTAACAACATATCAACGAGTTCATTATTGGTGTATGAATGTGCCGTTATTATTTTTTTTTTGAAACGCAATCGATTATACGGGTTCGTTACCTCTATACGCGTGACCCTTTACCGTCGGTTGAAGGTTGCATACTGACCTGACACACTGACCCCGACCCCCGACCCAGTTCTGTCGTCGGGTTCAGCTACTAGCCGGTACCAGTCTGGGATATCGCGGCGGGTCGCGGCTACAGGACGGTATTCAGATATTTTTGATGTTGCAGAGCCCTTTATCTCGGTTCCCTTAAAACATTGGTGTATATGGTACTAAGAAAAATTGCTTATGTTTTCAAGATCTACACGTCGTGTAAAGGAAAACCCCAACTTTGCGGACACCCTGTATAGTCAAAAGTGACTCTTTGGTGCGCAATATCCTCTAGTGGTATTATTGGACCATATTTCTTGGAAGATGAAAACGATCATGCATTGACAGTCAATTCCGAGCGATACAAGGACATGATTGGTACTTTTTTGCTAATATTGAAAGAAGAGAACGTCGATTCAACACAAACCCATGGTTTCATCAGGATGGGGCCACTGCCCATACGTCCAGAGAATCGATGGACTCGGTGAAAGCACTTTTTCCTGAAAAAGTTATATCGAAGTTTGGCCTCCTAGGTCACCCGACCTCACGCCATGCGATTTTATTTTTTGAGGCGTGATCTAAAGTCAAAAGTGTATTCCAATAATCCACGAACACTGTGTGGATATCCAAATACTATACTTATTGTTATTTATAAAAATTAGCACGAATTGTTCGACCAAAAATATCTTGTTAATACGACTTTTCTAATAATAAAATTCCATGCAGATATTTCAAATTGCGATCTCACATCATGTTTTATTCCCATAAGCAACAAATTTATTAGTATAACTATAATCAAGTTTGACTAGAAAATTTGTAATCAAGCGCGGTGAAAATTCAAATTTTTGATGGGTATATCATTCCGTCGAACGACGTCACAAAGACGTCATATCGACTTTGACTTTGGTCCTTTATACGACATAATGACGTTCGCTTCCGAATCAATTCTAGGTGGCGCCAAGTGTAGCGGTCCATTCTGTACAAGAAGCCTTGAAAGCTGCTGAACAGTTGGGCTACCCCGTGCTAGCTAGAGCAGCGTTCTCATTGGGCGGCTTGGGTTCAGGTTTCGCTAGCAACAACGAAGAATTGACGACACTTGCCATGCAAGCCTTAGCGCATTCCAGCCAGCTCATCATCGATAAGAGTCTGAAGGGATGGAAGGAAGTCGAATATGAAGTTGTAAGAGACGCTTACGATAATTGTATTACGGTGAGTATCGCTTTCGGCGAGGTACGCTCGAACTCAATTGGAAAATCTACTCACCAATCACAAAAAGAGCGGTGTACGCATAGGATGTCACTTTATGTTTCCCATGTATTTTTTACACTAGAGACTATAAAAAGCATAATCTAGTGATTCTTTATATCTTCAGGGTGTTCATTTGAAAACTTCTCATCATGGATTTATCGAAATATATATATATATATATATATATATATATATATATAACTTGAGACGTGGTCATTGTCGTCTAGACCAGTTAGGTGAAAAATTAAAGCTTCCGCCTGTTGTTGGGTACTTCGACAAAATTTAAGCAAAGAGGACTCTTCATACTTTTTTTAATCCTCTCTAGCTTTCAATGGACTTTGCCATCATCATCAGGAGCTGCAATTACAATGATAACAGTAGCAACAAAAGTGTAAAATGAATTTAAATTGAATCAACTTACTTAGTAGTATGTGAGGATGTTGCTAATTGTTGTTTTCGTATAGGATGAGGGAAACGTCCAGTAACATGGTGAGAGCTGGATACATGGTACAATGGTTAAAATTATATAAAATATGACAAGACAAGTTAATGACAGATTAAAAATTATTTAGAAAACATTAGAGCATTACGTCGTGAAGCCACTTGATGATTGCACAAAATGGTGGTCATGGAATAATGAGTGAGATGAACCTTTGACAGAAGGTCGAAGGTTGTCAATGTCTGTGTTGAAAGATGGAACGAATTGTGGGCGTGTGCCAAAACGTTGCCAAATCACTTCAGATGATGTGATTTTCAGAAATTGTTAAACCGACCAGAGGCAGTTGAATAAACTATATTTTAATTAATGGGAATTTTAAATTAACAATTATTAATAATGTTAATAATGATGCAGGTAATAGTCACACAACCCCTAATAATAACGGAACTGATATAATTCCCAATAATAGCATCAATCCAAACAGTACAAGCACCAACCCAGACTCCAGACCTGGTTTTGCTGTCCTGCCCTATATCAAGGAACTGACCCCTAAGCTGATCAGATTGTGCAGTCCTTTGAACTTTCGAATTGCTTGCAAATCAGTCCTCACTATAAACCGCATTTTTTCAAAAATGAAAAACAAAGTCCCGCTACTTAGCTTAACTAACACAGTCTACTCCATCAATTGCAACAACTGCAACCAAATATACATAGGTCAGACCTCCAAATCTCTTAAAGGAAGGATTACATTACACAAAAGTGATGCTAGGCTTCATCCTGAAAGATGCGCTCTAGCATCTCATGTTAACACAACAGGGCATTCTATGAATTACACAAGTATCAAAGTTCTTGATAAAGAAAAACACCTTTCCAAACGTTTATTCCTGGAAATGTCCCACATTTTCATGAATAACAACTGTATCAACAAAAAGACAGATATTAAACAACTGTGTGTCATTTACTCATATTTACTAAACTGCGAAAAATTGGAGAACTTACATATCTCCCCAAATTTCGACTTTTCACAACCATACATATAATCTGTGTTTTGGCCGATTCCACCAACAAATTTCATTCCACTCAAAATCTAATAATTCTCTTCTCACGATTTATTAATAATTGTTAATTTAAAATTCCCATTAATTAAAATATAGTTTATTCAACTGCCTCTGGTCGGTTTAACAGTTTCTTACATAACATTCTGAAAATCACATCATCTGAAGTGATTTGGCAACGTTTTGGCACACGCCCACAATTCGTTCCATCTTTCAGCACAGACATTGGCAACCTTCGACCTTCTGTCAAAGGTTCATCTCACTCATTATTCCATGACCACCATTTTGTACAATCATCAAGTGGCTTCACGACGTAATGCTCTAATGTTTTCTAAATAATTTTTAATCTGTCTTGTCATATTTTATATAATTTTAACCATTGTACCATGTATCCAGCTCTCACCATGTTACTGGACGTTTCCCTCATCCTATACGAAAACAACAATTAGCAACATCCTCACATACTACTGTAAGTTGAGTCAATTTAAATTCATTTTACACTATTGTTGCTACTGTTGTCATTGTAATTGCAGCTCCTGATGATGATGGCAAAGTCCATTGATAGCTAGAGAGAATTAAATAAAGTATAAAGAGTCCTCTTTGCTTAAATTTTGTCGAAGTACCCAACAAAAGGCGGAAGCTTTAATTTTTCACCTATATATATATATATATACAGGGTGACTTTGAAGTTGAGTCATTAATTTTCAGATAATGATTGTAGAAGGAAGATAAACCAAAATATGTGTGTAAAAATAAAAAAAAATAAAAAAAAATGTTTACCTTGTTTTATAAAGTATCCTCCCGACAAGTATTTCAGTGCGGACCTGTATTTGATCGTGAGGTCCCCTGTGAGGTCTTAAGTCACCTGATTCACAAGCCCGTTGTACTACATTAACAAAGGCACGAGGGGTTGGTTGCACTCGATTGGGAAACCGATCCGCATAAACATGTGCCATTTTTTATTTCGTTTGAGCCACGCAACACATACCATTGTTCACTGACACTAACTGTATACAAATGAATGAGATACCTGTAAAAACATCGTTCCAAATTCTTTCGCTTTTTTGTTTCCGATGCGATGAACCGATACGACGGATTATATCCGTTGTCGCCAAACACGACCACATAATATCGTTATTGAGACAGGGCGGTACTCAAACTTCCAAAGGGCTATAACTTTGTTACTTTAATTTTACCAGGAAAATGGTAAAGGAAAAAAACAATTCTTTTGATCAGATCTACTCACTGTTAAAATAAATGACTCAACTTCGAAGTCACCCTGTATATATATAATTTTAAATTAATTTACTGTAGTATGTGAGGATGTTGCTAAATGTCATATATATAAATACGTTTAGTAAATCTATTGAGCACTGTTTTATTACATTTTTTTGTATTGCATATATTTTTTTTTTCATAAACAGGTTTGTAACATGGAAAATGTCGATCCCCTTGGAATCCACACAGGCGAATCGATAGTAGTCGCGCCAAGCCAAACTCTTTCCAACCGAGAGTACAACATGTTGAGAAGCACAGCGATCAAAGTGATTCGCCACCTAGGAGTCGTAGGGGAATGCAACATTCAGTACGCTCTGAACCCAGAATCTGAAGAATACTACATCATAGAGGTTTGTTAGAAAGTACTAAGAATCGTTGTTGCACAGTTTTTCCTAAGCACCGTTTCACAATCTGCAAGATAATCACACGCAAGGTCTTGTACTAGTTGAAAAGCGGCCCCGTTTCCTCGATTTTGTTAGTGCGCGTACGGTTGATCAATATTTCTCTTGCTGTTGCTGTAGATACTTCTCGATGTGGCGCGAACCTTCCTGATGACGCCACAAACGCTCGCGATATTCTGGTTGCACGATTGGTTGCCTAAGCGTCGATGTTACGGAGGTGCCTCACTGTTCCAGTTTCGAGGGCGTTACAATATCTAAGGATAATGGTGGAAATTACAGCTCTGTGCAAACATGGTTTCCTAATTAATTAATTAAGCTACTATTTGCGTTTGACCATGATGGAGTTTCATAGATGCAGAGCTAATGAGACCAAGCGTCTGTTTATGGTATGAATCTGGTTCGGGGCACTATACGAGTATGCTAGGTTTGAAAATGTCTTTGTCTTGAAATCGAATTTGTTACAGGTTAACGCCAGATTATCCAGGAGTTCTGCCCTTGCCAGCAAAGCCACTGGATATCCTCTCGCTTATGTGGCTGCCAAATTGGCTCTTGGGAACCCCCTGCCAAATATACATAATACTGTGACTGGGGTCACTACTGCGTGTTTCGAACCTAGTTTGGATTATTGCGTGGTCAAGATACCTAGATGGGATCTACACAAGTTTTCAAGGGTGAGATATCTTTCTTCTATGGTGTCCAGGTTCGATAAAAATTACAAAAAAATATATTTCCCAGCAAAGTGAAGTAGAGATAAAAGTTTTCATCTATACAGCGTGACTTTGAAGTTGAGTCATTAATTTTCAGATAATGATTGTAGAAGGAAGATAAGCCAAAATATGTGTGTAAAAATAAAAAAAAATTAAAAAAAAAATTACCTTGTTTTATAAAGTATCCTCCCGACAAGTATTTCAGTGCGGACCTGTATTTGATCGTGAGGTTTTGGAGCACCGGCATGCCGTCCATATGTGAGGTCTTAAGTCACCTGATTCACGAGCCCGTTGCACTACATTAACAAAGGCACGAGGGGTTGGTTGCACTCGATTGGGAAACCGATCCGCATAAACATGTGCCATTTTTTATTTCGTTTGAGTCACGCAACAGACACCACTATCCACTACCGACTGACACTGACTGTATACAACGGAATGAAATAATTGTAAAAACATCGTTCCAAATTCTTTCGCTTTTTTGTTTCCGATGCGATGAACCGATAAGGCGAATTATATCCGTTGTCGCCAAACACGAGCACATAATATTATTATTGAGACAGGGCGGTACTCAAACTTCCAAAGGGCTATAACTTTGTTACTTTAATTTTACCAGAAAAATGGTAAAGGAAAAAAACATTTCTTTTGATCAGATCTACTCACTGTTAAAATAAATGACTCAACTTCGAAGTCACCCTGTATAAAACAAAACATATGCCGACATAGTGATAGCATTATTTATAATATCTGTATGTTCTTATGCCTTTTCGTTATCTATCAAAATAAGACAATACAAACCACTCTTCGAGCTTGTATAGCTATCGGTTGAAACTGTGGCAACTTCAGTTCGCTGTGACCGCTAGAGGCTGACGATTTTGGTGGTTTTGTAGAACTGCATTGCAATGAAGTTACCTTATTTTGAACCCTAGGTGAGCACGAAAATAGGCAGTTCTATGAAAAGCGTAGGAGAAGTGATGGCAATCGGTAGAAAGTTTGAAGAAGCATTCCAGAAAGCGTTGCGAATGGTGGACGAGAACGTGAACGGGTTTGATCCCAACATAAAGCCTGTCAATGACGATGAACTCAAGGAGCCTACTGACAAAAGGATGTTTGTCCTTGCGGCAGCCATCAAAAATGGATATTCTGTGGATAAGTTGTACGAGTTGACTAAGATAGACAGGTAAAGGCAAGAAATTTCTGAAAATTGTAACAATATTTTTACTGTTGGATATACATTCAGAAATAACAAAAAAAAGTTTACTACTATTACCAAGAAACAGCGTGTTGTAAATCTCTGTCCATTGATGAGACTGAATAATTGACCATTCCAGTATTACGTAAGAACTAAAGAGAGGTGGGGGTCTTAAAGCCCCACATCCCTTTTTTCGCCTTTTCTCAACTACCTGTTTGCAACAGTATTCTAAATCCTTATTTTCATCTGATTACTTGATGATTTGTATGGAGATGACTAAAAAACACCGTTTTTAATTTTGTTTTGTGAATTTTATTGTGGATTTTTTCTACGATCGTAACTTGTTAACAAATATTAGCACAGCTCCGAAATTGTATGTGAATATTCCACTTTTATGGAAGAATGAAACAAGTGATTACTTTCATTCATATCATTTTTTGTATTCGAAAAATCTTTGCCTTCCTTGAAAACTCAACTTGCTGCGAGACGAGGCTTCAAGAAAATCAAAGATTTTTCGAAAAGGAAAATTGGTAGGAACAAAAATAGTCACTTGTTTCATTCTTCCATAAAAGAGAAATATTCGCATACAATTTCAGAGCTGTACTTATATTTGTTAACAAGTTCCGATTCAAGCAAAAAGGCACAATTAAATGCACAAAAATGCATTTTTTGACAAAAAAATGATAACATTGTTTTTTAGTTATCTCTCTATACACCATGTAATTATCAAATGAAAAGGATTTAGAATACTGCTGTATACAGGTGGCTGAACAAACTTTTAAAACAAGGGACATGTTGCTTTGCTTTTTTTTTAGATGACATGGGCGATGGTGACGTCTGGATGGTGATTACGTCAGCAATATTAATTTTTTTACTTTTTCCGATATTCTACAAAATTTAGTCTCCTCAGAGATAAATACTACTTGGCTATCTGCAACCAACAATGCACGCTTGATCGTGTCGTGTCGTTGAGTCATTCCTCAGTAGATGGACGCTTTTTATGACGCTCACAGCGAGCAAACGTGGGATGAACTATTTGCTAAAAACTACCTTGTCTTCTTGACACTAATTGACATTCTGTTTTTGTTCCAGATGGTTCTTGCAAAAAATGAAAAACATCATCGACTTCACCACCCAACTAGAACAACTCGACCAGAAAAGCCTGAACCATTCCGCTTTACTTCACGCCAAACAGCTCGGCTTCTCCGACAAGCAGATCGCTGCGGCTGTCAAAAGCACAGAGTTGGCCGTGAGAAAACAAAGGGAAGAGTTTCACGTCACCCCGTACGTCAAACAGATCGACACTGTCGCCGCGGAATGGCCAGCCGCGACGAATTATCTGTATCTGACTTATAACGCGGCTAGCCATGATGTTGATTTCAACGAGCAACACACTATGGTTATTGGCTCCGGGGTTGGTTCATTTTTCTTTTATTCGTATCTTAGACGCACTTGAGCAAATCTGAGTTATAAGTTTGGAGAAAATGTTTAAGTCCTCATATATTTTTTCAGACTGAAATCAAAATAAAGTAAACTATCTCATACAGTGCGTGCAAAAAGAATGACCTTGAGTGTGACCTTGACTTTATCAATGTCATTTCAAAATCAATAGGGTTTTCTTCAATGTAAACTCCTATAATACGATACAGAAAATGCAAATATCTCAAAATGTTATGTTCAAATATCTCCTTGCGCATGACCTTGACCTTTAAGGTCATTTGAGAGTTTCAAAAAGTATGAAAAGTACATTTGCTAGAGAAAGATGTTACGGAACAAAGTTGTGAGGTTTAAAAAGGGTTGTCTAATGGTGACATTGAACGTAACCTTGAAAGTGACCTGGACGGTGACTTTCAAGGTTTTACAACGGTCGGGGATTAAGAAGGACGTGAAATTACTTTTCCGTGAGCAAGCATAATTAATATCCCTTTGAGAATGCATTTACCCTCCAAATAACCTTGACCAAAAAATTATTCGCTTTTTTCATTTCGTCGTGACAGAATAGATATTTTACTTAAAAGTGTAGTTAACCTCCACCGTGACCTTGAAGATCATATGACAATTGTAAAACCTTGAAGGTCAAGGTCACGTTTTCAAATTTGACAATTTTGTAGCATTTTTCTCCTGGAAACTGGTTTTTCGAGATATTTTTGTCGTTATCGTACTTATTTAAACTCAAATGACACAACCGTATTTTGTCCTGACCTTCAACCTAACATTTATCGAGACCTTGAACGTGACCTTGATAGTGACTGTCAAGGTTTTACAACGGTCGAGGATCAAGCGGGACGTGAAATTACTTTTCCGGGAGGAACCATATTAATATCCCGCTACAAATGCATTTACCCTCCAAATGACCTTGGTTTTTGGACCAACAAATTATTCGCTTTTTCATTGCGGCAACAAAAAGTATAGAGTTTACCTAAAAGTGTATTTGACCTTGACTATGACCTTCGAGCTCATTTGACGTTTTCAAATCTGACAATCTTGTATTATTTTTCTCTAGGAAACATTTTTCGGGATATTTTGTCGTTGTCGTACGTTTTGAAACACTCAAATAAACTTAAAGGTCATAGTCAGAGTTGAGGTCAAGGTCATACCCGAACATAATTTAAGCTCAGTGTCAAAAACTGGGGTTTCCATTCAAGAAAATGCTGACCTTCAAATGGCCTTGAAGGTAATTATCAAGGTCACAGTAAACGTCGGCTTCTTCAAACCTTACAACTTTTTTACAATACTCTTCTATTGTAAATATATTTCTTAAGATATTTCGATGTTTCTATACTTTTTGCTGTATAACTTTTTCATTTTTTGAACAGCCTCCAAAATTATGAAAAGGAAAAACTATCTGAATAACTTCTTTCCTAGAGACAGAAGTTACGAAACAAAGTTGAGAGATTTAGGAAGGTCATCTAGTAGTGATCCTGAACGTGACATTTACTATGACCGTTGGACGTCATAGTTAGGGTCATGCGCAACAACATGCTCGAATGCATTTTGAGCTCTTTACATTTCCGGTGTCAAAAATAGGGGTGTCATTTTAAGAAAATCATATTGACCTTCAAATGACCTTGAAGGTAATGATCAAGGCCACAGTCACGACTATCCTAAAGACAAATGTTATGCAAAAAGATGTGAAATTTAAAAGGGGTCACCTTGAACGTGACCTTGATCATGACCTTTGGAGATCATAGAATCATGGTGTAGGATATACTCGAATGCATTTCAATCGCTTTACATTTCCAGTGTCCAAAATAGGGGTTTCCTTTAAGAAAATCCTCTTGACCTTCAAATGACCTTGAAGGTAACAGCCAAGGCTGCATTAAAAATGTCTAGAGACAAATGTTACAAAAAAAGTTGTTGGATTCAAAAAGAATCATCTAGTAATGACCTTGAACGTGTCCTTGACCATGATCTTTGAAGGTCATAGTTAGGGTCATGGGCAAGGGCATACTCGAATGCATTTTGAGCTCTTCACATTTCCGGAGTCAAAAATGGGGGTTTCCATTTAAGAAAATACTCTTGACCTTCGAATGACCTTAAAGGTAATACTCAAGGTCACAATCAAGTATTTCCTAGAGACAAATGTTACCAAAAAAAGTTGTGAGACTCAGAAAGGATCACCTAGTGGAAACCTAGACGTGACATTGACCATGACCTTTGGAGATAATAGAGTCATGGTCAAGGATATACTCGAATGCATTTTAAGCTCTTGACATTTCCGCAGTCAAAAATAGGGGTTTCCTTTTAAATAAATCTTCTTGACCTTCAAATGATATTGAAGGTAACAAACAATGTCTCTGTCAAGAATATTCTAGAGTCAAAAGTTACGAAAAAAAGTTGTTGGATTTAAAAAGTCTCATCTAGTAGTGACCTTGAACGTGACCTTGACCATAATCATTGATGCTCATAGTTACTGTCATGGGCAAGGACATAGTCGAATGCATTTTGAGCTCTTCACATTTCCGATGTCAGACATAGGCGTTGCAATTTGAGAAAATCCTCTTGACCTTCGAATGACCTTGAAGTTAATACTCAAGGTCACAGGCAAGTATTTCCTAGAGACGCATATTACGAAAAAAGATTTAAAAAGCGTCGGCCTAGTGGTGACCTTGAACGTGACATTGACCATGACGTACGGAGATCATAAAGACATGGTCCAGGATATAATCGAATGCATTTTAACCTCTTTACATTTCCGCTGTCAAAAATAGGGGTTTCCTTTTAAGAAAATCCTCTTGACCTTCAAATGAGCTTGAAGGTAATAATCAAGTCCACAATCAGGGTTATCATTAGGTGACCCTTTTCAAACTATCCTTTACAATATTTCTCTATAGGAAACATTTTTTGAGATGTTTCGATGGACTCTCGTTATATTTTTTTTCACTTTTCGAATAGCTTTCTGTTGTTTTCAGGTATATAGAATAGGCAGCTCAGTCGAGTTCGACTGGTGCGCTGTCGGTTGCCTCAGGGAGCTCAGGAGACTCGGTCATAAAACGATCATGATCAACTACAATCCAGAAACAGTCAGCACTGACTACGACATGTCGGACAGGTTATATTTCGAAGAAATCTCGTTCGAGGTCGTTATGGATATTTACAATCTCGAAAACCCTACTGGCATAATATTATCCATGGGAGGGCAACTGCCCAACAATATAGCCATTGATCTGCACAGGCAACAAGCTAGGATACTTGGTACCTCCCCTGATTCCATTGACGGCGCCGAGAATAGGTTCAAGTTTTCTAGGATGCTCGACAGGACAGGTATGTATACGCGAGAAGTGCGTACCAACACATGTTAGAAATAGATAGAAGATTCTATTTGATCCTGAGTTATTGTTACATTCACATTTAAGCACCTCATAGACGCGGTTCTTTCTTCACTTCTCTTGACAACAATCTGTACGCCTTGTAGGTATAATGCAGCCAAGGTGGAAGGAACTAACCAACCTAAAGTCAGCGATAGGGTTCTGCGAAGAAGTAGGCTACCCATGCCTCGTCCGGCCCTCATACGTTCTAAGCGGGGCTGCTATGAACGTAGCCCATTCCAACCAGGACCTGGAAACCTACCTGAACGCGGCTAGTGACGTCAGCAAGGAACATCCGGTGGTCATTTCCAAGTTTATCCAGGATTCCAAGGAGATAGACGTCGATGCCATTGCTTGCGATGGGGTCATTTTGTGCATGGCTGTCTCGGAGCATGTTGAGAATGCAGGGGTGAGATTCAAGGAACTGTACGATAGTGTTTTGTTAGGATCGTATCGTTAGTCGTTCTTACAATTGTAGAACGCCTTTATAGCCTCCTTGATTTTCATAACTTTTCCTGTCATTCAGAAACGCGCTTTATTTTGCTTTATTTATTTGCATCACACTGTTCATGCTTTTGATTTTTAACTTCCGTTGTATCAGCCTGAAATTCCCCACAATTCAAAAAGAAGGCATAACTAGAAGAGCGTTGACGCTGACACGGAACAGTAGAAATTTAGAAATATAGCAGCATTTCTGGAAGAGAGAAAAGACTATGGAAATTTAGGATGCCATAAAGGCGTCCCACAATTGTATGATCGACTGATGATACGGCCCTTAGTGATAAAAAGGAGACATAGACTGAAAGAAGAAGCATCGATAACGTTATTCAGTTATTATTAATAATAATGTCTGATCCCAAGTACAAGTTTTTCAGTAGAATTTTATACATGCATATACTCAAAAATGTTGAATTGTTAGAAGACGTGCAAGGGATGTTGTATTTGGAAATGGTAGATAAACAGTAAGTGATTTTTGACACAGATATTGATTCACATATTTTTTTTTTAGTTTTATTGTTAGGAAATTGTTCATTGAGTCATAGTTGGCGTTGGCAACTCTTACTTACCTTGTTCAAGTATGAACTTGAGATATTTATCAAAAGTAATAGCAAAATTTTTGACCAATTCACTTGCCTCATTGGTAGAACCATTTAGGCTTATACTAAAATTATTTTTGAAATCGTTTCTAAAAGGTTTTGGTGAAAAAAGCATCTTTGATTTTTAGGGGTTCAACTTGACTTTTTGCACTAATAGATTTAAGATCCTCATTGACCCCCGAACCGGCTGTTTGAATGTTGCGATTACGAAAATGATTATAAATTTGAGAATCATCGGCAAAGAACTAAATATTGCCATGTTTTACAGTGGCTTGTAGAGCAGGTATAAATAAAATGAATAACAGTGGTCCAAACACAGATCCTTGCGGTGTCAAAAATAGGGGTGACATTTTAAGAAAATCATATTGACCTTCAAATGAACGTGAAGGTAATGATCAAGGTCACAGTCAAGGATACCCTAGAATCAAATGTTACGAAAAAAGTTGTGAGATTTAAAAAGGGTCACCTAGTGGTGACCTTGAACGTGACATTGTCCATGACCTTTAGACATCATAGAGTCATGGTGTAGGATATACTCGAATGCATTTCAAGCGCTTTACATTTCCAGTGTCCAAAATAGGGGTTTCCTTTCAAGAAAATCCTCTTGACCTTCAAATGACCTTGAAGGTAACAACCAAGGTTACAGTTAAACATATCCTAGAGACAAATGTTACGAAAAAAAGTTGTTAGATTCAAGAAGTGTCATGTAGTAGTGACCTTGAACGTGACTTTGACCATGATCTTTGGAGGTCATAGTTAGGGTCAGGGGCAATGACATACTCGAATGCATTTTGAGGTCTTCACATTTCCGGTGTCAAAAATAGGAATTTCCATTTAAGAAAATCCACTTTACCTTCGAACGACCTTGTTCACGTATAAACTTGAGATATACATCAAAAGTAATAGCAAAATTTTTGACCAATTCACTTGCCTCATTAGTAGAACCATTTAGGCATATACTAAAATTATTTTTGAAATCGTTTCTAAAAGGTTTTGGTGAAAAAAGCATCTTTGATTTTTAGGGGTTCAACTGGACTTTTTGCGTAATCACTAATAGATTTAAGATCCTCATTGACCTCCGAACCGGCTGCTTGAATGTTGCGATTACGAAAATGATTATAAATTTGAGAATCATCGGCAAAGAACTAAATATTGCAATGTTTTACAGTGGCTTGTAGAGCAGATATAAATAAAATGAATAACAGTGGTCCAAGCACAGATCCTTGCGGTACTCCAGATGAAATGAGGGACTTAGGAGACAAAACCATATCAATGTTTACCCTCTGAAATCCTTATTAGTGATAAGATTTCATCCAAACATCTGAATATACCGATTTCATGAGAAAGTCGAACCTAGAATGTTGCCTTTTAAAAAAATATATCTGGCATAAGGGTTTATTTGTAAATAGATTGGAAAAATAATGTAACATCGATATTATTTAAACTTGAAGATGATTGAGTTTCAGATAATGCAGGGCCAATGTGACCAGCTTAGCGTACTTTCATCTGCCTATAACTCCTTGTACATCTCGAATTTTTCATTGTTTCTTTTTATTTGCAATTATAGGTACATTCTGGAGATGCAACTTTGGTCACTCCTCCACAAGATATCAACCCAGAAACGTTAAAGCAAATCAAGCAGATAACAAAATCCATTGCCGCATCACTGGAAGTCACCGGACCTTTCAATATGCAGTTGATTGCAAAAGACAACGTTCTCAAGGTTAGCATCTACTCTATCATTTTTCTAACATATTTATACCCTTTTGAACATTAGATATACTTATGTTAAGAAGCAAATAAGAAGCACCAAAATGTGTTTCCAAAAATTTCCATGGCGAGTTTCCGATAACCGATTTGAATTAACAATCAGGTCTTGTTGTTTGCTTTTTGCAAAAAATAACATACCACGTGCCACGCGCAAACTCTTAACATATCCATTCAGTCCAGAAATGCCTCGTTTTAGAGATACTGGCAAGAATTCTACTTTGAGAACAGCTAATAAAAAATATCCAACTATTACGCGTCTATGATCTACATCAAAGCTTCATTTTCATTTTAGGAAATTTAATTTTTAGTTATCATGAAGCAAAGCAGAGTAAAATGCACATACCCAGTAGCGTTTCTGTTATCCTGATAGCAACTCGTCGTCTACCAATTTTACGATAAAGGTCTGGCCGACAGTGTGGTTTTCAGAGACCTATAGATCTGTATCAGGATCGCAGAAACGGCAAGAGGTATCGATGCCATGGATTGGAATTTCGTTCTTATCTCAAAGCAGGAGCAGCGTACCATTTTCATACCTCTCACGTGTCTGTGATCATGATAGCAACTCGTCGTCCTCCAATTTTAAGAGAAAAGTCTGATCGACAGTGCGATTTTCAGAAGCCTATAGGTCTGCATCAGGATCGCAGAAACGGTAAGAGGAATTGATGCCATGGATGTGGATTCCGTTCTTATCATCTCAAAGTAGGAGCAGCATGCCATTTTCATATTCCTCTCGTTTCTGTTATCCTGATAGCAACTCGTCGTTCACCAATTTTACGAGAAAAGACAGATCTACAGTGCGATTTTCAGACACCTATAGAACTGCATCAGGATCGCAGAAACGGTAAGAGGAATTGATGCCATGGATGTGGATTTCGTTCTTATCATCTCAAAGTAGGAGCAGCATGCCATTTTCATATCCCTCACGTTTCTGTTATCCTGATAGCAACTCGTCGTTCACCAATTTTACGAGAAAAGCCTGATCTACAGTGCGATTTTCAGAAACCTATAGATCTGCACCAGGATCGCAGAAACGGTAAGAGGAATTGATGCCATGGATGTGGATTTCGTTCTTATCATCTCAAAGTAGGAGCAGCATGCCATTTTCATATCCTCACGTTTCTATTATCCTGAAAGCAACTCGTCGTCCACCAACTTTACGAGAAAAGTCTGGTCGACAGTGCGATTTTCAAAGACGATCTCTATCAGGATCGCAGAAACGGCAAGAGGTATCGATGCCATGGATTGAAATTTCGTTCCTATCTCAAAGTAGGAGCAGCGTGCCATTTTCATACCTCTCATGTGTCTGTGATCCTGATAGCAACTCATCGTCCTCCAATTTTAAGAAAAAAGTCTGGTCGGCAGTGCGATTTTCAGAGACGATCTGTATCAGGATCGCAGAAACGGCAAGAGGTATCGATGCCATGGATTGAAATTTCGTTCCTATCTCAAAGCAGGAGCAGCGTACCATTTTCATACCTCTCATGTGTCTGTGATCCTGATAGCAACTCGTCGTCCACCAACTTTACGAGAAAAGTCTGGTCGACAGTGCGATTTTCAGAGACGATCTGTATCAGGATCGCAGAAACGGCAAGAGGTATCGATGCCATGGATTGAAATTTCGTTCCTATCTCAAAGTAGGAGCAGCGTACCATTTCCATACCTCTCATGTGTCTGTGATCCTGATAGCAACTCATCGTCCTCCAATTTTAAGAAAAAAGTCTGGTCGGCAGTGCGATTTTCAGAGACGATCTGTATCAGGATCGCAGAATTGGCAAGAGGTATCCATGCCATGGATTGAAATTTCGTTCCTATCTCAAAGCAGGAGCAGCGTACCATTTTCATACCTCTCATGTGTCTGTGATCCTGATAGCAACTCGTCGTCCACCAACTTTACGAGAAAAGTCTGGTCGACAGTGCGATTTTCAGAGACGATCTGTATCAGGATCGCAGAAACGGCAAGAGGTATCGATGCCATGGATTGAAATTTCGTTCCTATCTCAAAGCAGGAGCAGCGTACCATTTTCATACCTCTCATGTGTCTGTGATCCTGATAGCAACTCATCGTCCTCCAATTTTAAGAAAAAAGTCTGGTCGGCAGTGCGATTTTCAGAGACGATCTGTATCAGGATCGCAGAAACGGCAAGAGGTATCGATGCCATGGATTGAAATTTCGTTCTTATCTCAAAGCAGGAGCAGCGTACCATTTTCATACCTCTCACGTTTTTGTTATCCTGATAGCAACTCGTCGTTCACCAATTTTACGATAAAAGTTTGGTCGACATTGCGATTTTCAGAGACGATCTGTATCAGGATCGCAGAAACGGCAAGAGGTATCGTTGCCATGGATTTGGATTCCGTTCTTATCTCATAGCAGGAGCAGAGTACCATTTGAATACCTCCTCGCGTTTTTGTAAACCTCATAACAAGGACAAGAAAAAAAGTTAATTTATTTAGACATATTGCAATTTCATTTTTTTTTTGTTCAAGGTCATAGAGTGCAACGTCCGCGTCTCGAGATCCTTCCCATTCGTCTCGAAAACGCTCGACCACGACTTCGTCGCTATGGCAACGCGTGTCATCGTCGGCGAGCATGTCGAACCTGTCGACGTTTGGCACGGATGTGGAAAAGTGGGGGTAAAAGTCGCACAGTTTTCTTTCTCTCGATTGGCAGGGGCAGACTTTATGCTGGGCGTTGAAATGGCGTCCACTGGAGAGGTCGCCTGCTTTGGAGACAACAGGTGAGAGGGGGAGGGGAGGAGGACTCATCCCACTGCGTATTTATGAAAATGATCTGTCAGCAACATTGCGTAGTGCGGAATACGTTTTTATTAGAAATGTTCTACCAACACTCGCATGGCCTTTCCTTAGAGACCCTATACAGGGTGTTCGAGAAGTCGACGTCAAGACGGAAACGGGGGAAGGGTTATAAAATAAAGATAAGAAAGTGTATTTCGTAGTTCAAATTTGGAAATTGGTATAAGAAATAGTTCTCTTGTTCGCAAACTACTAGATTCCACAAAAAAGTTACGGTTTATAAGATTTTTGATAAAAAAAGTCGGTCAATAATCAAGCGATATATCCTGGAACTACATTTGCAGTAAGGTAGAAAGTTCTGAACCTAATCCTTTATGAGCATTGCCTGAAATCACCCAAGTAAAATACGCATTACTTTCTTCCGTTTCGGTACTAGACTTTAGTATATTTTTCCAGGTACGAAGCGTATTTGAAAGCCATGATGAGCACAGGATTCAGTATACCAAGGAAGTCCATACTTTTGTCTATAGGCAGCTTCAAGGTAAAATAAAAAAACAACTGTTTTATATCACACTATCTTACGATAAATTATTTTTTTAGCATAAAATGGAACTATTACCTAGCATGAGAGCATTGCAAAAAATGGGATATAAATTGTACGCCAGTTTAGGTACAGCTGATTTCTACAATGAACACGGAGTTGACGTAAGTTCAAGTTTCACACTTTTATATACGAGGGTTGTCCCAAAAATAGGGTTCCCATCGCGCGTGCTGCTAGCCGAAATCTGACAACACCTATTTTGAATACAAGATACTCTTCGAAGCAGACCTTGGTTTCAAGGGACTACCAATCGTATTTAAATTAGAACCATAAATCAAGAATGGGGTACCGACATGATGCCTAGCAACGCTGACCAGTCAATCTGACTTGGATTAAAACGCATGCTGAAAATATGCGCTCGTTTGTTCTCTACGCTCAAATGGTGGCTTAATTTTGAGCGTACACATTTTTGAATTAGTAATTGTGTAAATTCTGTTAGCTTTGCCACAAATTCTGCAACATTTCAAAATTGATTCGCTTGGCAACACCGCATCTCGTACATTCCAAGGCAAGGTTTCCACCTCCATGATCAAAGATGGGCGATTTTGGTCAGTATCCTTTTAGCGCTCATTGGGGAGTGTCGTCCTGCTTTGGGATGGTTTTCAAGTGATAATTTGTATTGCGCAATGGTATTTGTTATATTTTGCGACAGCGAGCGGATGTGTTGACAAATCTGGTATTCCCTGCACAGTACGTCAAATTAAAAATGTCCAAATTCTAGTATAGAAAATACTTTAAAATTTTCGCGAAATACCTACCTTTGCCTCTAAATTTAGACTCAATTCTCAGTCTGAGAACGAGCATGATTGCGAACTCTTATACAAGCATTGTCGGAAAGTAGGCGTAACATTATAAGATGAAAATTACAGTGAGTTCAAAAAGTAGAAACATAAAAAAATATATCAAAATAAAAGAAATTATTAAAAGAAAAAAGCAAGCGAAAGAAAAAAGCAAAAGTGAAAAATAGGAAATAATTATAAAAAAGGATTGGTTAAACAAAAAATAACCTGTTCAAAAACAGCATTATAATTGTATACACGTAATGTATCTAACTATGATAGACATAGATAGTGGTAATATTAAGTAATGGAAGTTCTATTTTCTATTAGAACATGATATTGAAAATAAGGACCTCCCCAGTTGGTCATCAACAAGTCTCAATAACAGAACAAAAAAAACGTTACATAGACACACAAAATAAAATAAATAAAAAAGTTAAAACTATACATGGATTTTATATACAGCGTTGGCACATTATCACATTTTCAATTCTTTGCATGTGTTTAGGTGGTAAATAAGTTTCGTGCAAGAATGTAATATATCTTTAACAATCTAGACGAACCAGCGTCAAAAGCATGTGAAATACAATAATTAATTTTAGGATTTTTCAACACAATGAATGTTTTAGTTACATATTTTGCTATTTTTTAGTACTCTACTCTTTCAGATGATTGTCGGATTATAGGATTCAAAGGATTATTTAAAATGATTGATACGATCGTTATTTCAGATTAACAAACTAAATTACTGAAAATGGGATTATTAAATCCCTAGAAATATTATGAAGTACTATTAAGATAAAAAAAATCTGATATTCAGCCTTAATTATCGTATTACGATTCTGTATACATTTTTTACCATGGATTACCAGTTCTAACCGATTTTTTTAGCATATCAGTAAATATATCACAAAGTATCTTTGTGAATCTAACCGACGCGACGTTCAAAATATTTGAAATAGCAAACCTTTTCAGATGGACTTTTTGAAATTATCAATAATAGGCTCATACCAAATTTCATAGTATAAATGAGTATTTTTATAGGTTTTTAGGTTAGCGAAACGAAATATACTGATTTCAGTTTTTACAAAATGTATATAGGTATGAAGCCAATTTAAAAAAAATGTTTCGGCCATGATATGACGTCATACAAATTGTAAACAAAGAAACGTCACACATATGTCACTTGTCGACTTAAAGCCCCCAATCAACGTAAACAGATATCGTTTTCTTTTTTTTATTGAAACATGGCGGACAGCGTTTTCGCCTGTTTAAGAAAAATGTATTTTTGACTTGAAATTTTACGGTTTTTCAAGTCTGAAAAAATATAGTATTATTTTTTTTGTCTAACAGAACAAATATTAAGTGTTTAAAACGCGTGTCTAGCCTGTTAATGCGCAGAAACGTCATATTATTCTCATGAGTCCTATCACTTCACACTGTATCGTTACCATTCACTATCACAAAATCACTAGTGTCAAAAGTCACAGTTTTTCCAGGTGCTTCTCTAAATTCCTTCATACATTCCCTTTCTGTTTTATTGATAGCGTCCAGGAATTCCTCGGCTTCCTCCATGAAATGTTTTTCGTCTTTGAGAATTCTCGTCAGATATCGCGCTTGCTTGAAATAAAGCAACGTCTGTTTCTTGGTTGATATTTTCGAACTTTTCGTTGCTAAGTCTATGAAGAAATTGATGAAATGGCTGAGGAGCGGCTGTCTTTTGAGAAGGTCCAGTGTTTTCTCACACATCCACTGAAAAGACATCATACAGGGTATTGCAGGTTATTGTCGAAAAACTGAAAGCAGCTCATTTTTTTTTTCGAAAAACCCTCAGACCCGTCGATTTTGTTTCCGAGGGGGACACAAGTTTGGCAAAAAATCACGTTAGCACGTGCAGCCCCCTAAGCGGGGGTGACACCACCCCCAAAATCTTAAATGGAAAGGGGGGTCGAGTGATACCTTATTTTAAAGGTCTTTCAATTTGGTCAAATCAATCGCAAACTATGTACTAAATTCCTATTTAAAATAAGTAGGAGATATTTTATTATCTCAAGAAATAACTTTTTTGCCACAAGAAAACGCTCCAATAGCTATTTTCAACAATAAAATAATAAACAAACCATGGGCATAGTGAAGAAAAGCATTTACTTATTAAGTACATTCTTTTAGTCAAGTTTCTTCTGAAAGTATTACAAACTAATCTGATGTACCTATTAAAGTCTACTTTAAGCTTTAAATCAATAAAACTTCAAAAGTACTGAATTGAAGTACATTAATTTTATATCATTATAGAGCGAATTGAAAGACCTTTAAAATAAGGTATCCCTCGACCCCCCTTTCCATTTAAGATTTTAGGGTTGGTGTCACCCTCTCCCAGGGGGCTGCACGTGTTAACGTGATCTTTTGCCAAACTTGTGTCCCCCTCGAAAACAAAATCGACGGGTCTGCACGTTTTTAAAAAAAAAACTGAGCTGCCAATAAATGCGTCTGTTTCGTTTTAGATGCGCCACCGTGTATAAAGGAATCAATTTTTATACAATGTCAGGTAGTCTCAAAACTGTGTTACTTCCTTCTTGACCTTTTCTTAGATCGAACAGTATTTTCGAAATAGAACATTATGAATACATTATTTCAAAAATATCGAAAAAGATTAGTTACTTCTATAGAGTTTCCTATAATCTATATTATATCTAATTTAATTGTGTATAACACTATCATTCTTCTCCATTTTTTATATTGTTCAACTATCTTGTTTACAGCAAATGAAAACATATTTTCAAAGCTACAAAAATTCTACAAAATAAAGCTTTGAGAATCATTTTAAATAAGAACAAATATGCTAAAACTGAGTCTATGTTAGAAGAACTGCAGTGGTTGGATGTGAAAAATTTCATATATTATTTAGTTCTCGTTTTCATATTCAAATTAAAAAATCATTTATTACCACCACATTTAGAGAACCTCACAAAATTAAATAGTTATTATCATAACTACGAAACTAGAGGCAGTATAGATTTTCATCTGCCAAATTGTAATAGTAGCATAACTAGTAAATCTATATTTAAATAGGGAGTATTTGATTTAATAAATTGAATAATTATATTAAATCGAATTTAAAAATGTTTAAGGTGAAATTAAATAATCACTTCATGAATAATCAAAATGCGTAGTGACGTAGTTTTAGTTTTAATTTTAATAGACAAGAATGTAAAATTACAGAAAAAGGATTGAAGAAAAATATGTAACCGTATCATTATACAAAATTGACATTGCTAAATAAATCTGCAACAACAAAAATAAGAAGCATATTGAATACAATGTATGGAAAAATAACGCTAAAATGTGTTCTACATAAATTCAGAAAACTGGCCACATATTCTGGATTATAAATATTTTGACAACTTACATCCATATCTATAGAATCCTCGGAATCTCTCCGTATTTCTTCCAACTTTTTTAACTCTTCTTTCTTCTTTGTCTCCTGCACCTGTCTCCATTTCAGCTCCAAAACATCTAGTTGATTCAAGTCTTTAATTTCGATAGTTTTCACTACTTCTTCTTGCGAACGTTTCATCTTACTGTCTACTAGAATTTCGTAGATTTTCTTTAAGTCTAAAGGCGGATAAAACGATTTTCCGTCTATGTACCTCAAATTCCTCAGGGCTTTGTAACAACCTGGAACGATTTTGGGTCAGATAAAGTTCAGAAATTGGAGAGAATCGAACACTAATTCCAGACTCAGGTCCCATGAAGCATGAAATATGTTAACAAATACAAATTCTTAAGTTATTGAGAGCAACAGATTGAAATTCTAACGGGTGATTTTTTAAAAGGTATAGGATTTGATTTTTAAAAAAAACACAAAAAAATTGAAAAAACGATTAAATCTTTATTTGAGTCGATAGAACGGTCGATATAATTTAATGTTTAAAGATTATTTCATGTAAATGTTGGCCGCGGCTCCGCTTTAGATGGCCCATGCGCAAGGTCCAATTGCTGCGAACGGCGGCGAATCGACATTTCACGGTCATCACTAACACTGGCGGATACAGCCGCAATATTTTCTTCAGCCCTCACTCTACGTCTGCGTGTTGGTGGTTTAATGTCCAATAATGTAAACTGGGTTCGAAATTTAGTCACAAGCTTCCGAATAGCTCCCTCAGTAGGCCGACCACGTTGCCCATAAATTGGAAGCAGTGCTCGATGCACTCTCGTAACCGAGCATGAATTTTGATAGTAAAATTCAATAATTTGCAAGCGTTGTTCGTTCGTAAGTCGATTCATGGTTAAATTATAGACCAAACTGAACAAGTTTGACAATGACACAAGACACGATTCACGCGTCATCTGTCAAAAACAGTGTTGCCAAAAAGATACTAGCAAAAAAATCACCCATTAGTTATCCGTAATTTCTTGAAGTGGAAGTGGAATGCTTTTACAGAGTACAGGTGTATTTATTACAAAATTCAGATACTTTAAAGATATGCTGGTTAAAAAGTATCTACAGGTACACAATATTTGATATGCTCATGTTTACCCTCTAGGGAGTTATAGTAGGAAATATCGACCCAATCTTTTTAAATTAACCAATAAAAAAATGACGTCAAGTAGATTGACTTTCTACGCCTTTCAGGTTTCAAAGAGAAGATATGAGTCAAATCATTCCAAAAGGCATGACCTACCTACAAACGGCGTCTCCAAAATACCGTGCAAGACCCTCTGCGCCAATCTAAGGTACTTCCTCTGTATATTGTGGAACAAATTCTTCTCTTTCACAAAGTAATCGTACAGTTCTCCCTTCGCCAAATGCTGGTACAAGTTGCTCACGACATTGTACAGTTTGGTTCCCAATCTGTGCTCCGGCCAGTCGCTGTAGTTCGTTTCACATTCCCACAACATGAAACAACGAATGTGTTCGGGTAGAAGACCTAGATTCAGAGTCTTTGGTTCTATGTAGGTTTTGTGGATCGCGAGCAGGACTAAGTAGCATTTGATTTGGGCGTGAGACATGTACGATTCTAGGTACCTAAAGAAAAAAATATATATAAAAGTGACGGAACGGTTCGATAACTTTTTGGGAATGCATTATAGGATGTTTCAACCAAAAGTTGTAGGGTTTCCCCCTCAGCTATCGATAGGTGACCTTGAATACGACCTTGGTTTTAACCTTGAAGGTTGGGAACACATTTTAGGGGAAATGCTTCAAATAAAAGCTTTAAGATTTTCCTACAAATATTGTAGTGGGCACTTGGATTTGAACTTGAAGGTTATTTGAAGGTCAACTTTAAAATTCCAAATTTAAATCCTTACTCTTGATTCCGATAATGGAAAATTTTACGTTCAAACATGACCTTGAGTGACTTATCTTTGACCTTCCGTATCCCTCAAGGTCAAACTACCACTAGTGCTGGATATCGATGTCTTTAGGAATGCATTATAGAGGAAAATGCTTCTAACAGAAGTTGTAGGATTCTTCCTCAGGTGATCTTCACTTTTACCTTGAAGGTCAACTTCAAAATTTTAACCACCAACGCCTATGTTTGACATCGGCAATGAAACCAGCGAAACATTTCACGTTCAGATATGTGCTAGAATGAGCCTCATATTTGACATTGGTTGACCTCCCGGCCCACTAAGGCTTGGGACCTGGACATATAGTGGTAGTTGTGGTGACCATTTAAGGTTAAATATGATGGTCATTCAAGGTCATGTTTGACGTAAAAGTTTTCGCTCGTTTCATCGCTTCGTAAAAAATAGGGACTTACATTTAAAATTTTGAAGTTGAACTTCAAATGACCTTCGAAGTCAAGGCCATGATCGAATCTTAGGTCAACTTCTGATATTAGAGATTATCATTTTACGTTCAGACATGACCTTGAATAACCCTCATACTTGTCCTTGAATTAACTTCAGGGATACTGAGGCAAGCCCAGCCATATTGTGCTCATTCAAGGTCAAATATGAGGATCACTCAATGTCATATCTGAACGTAAAATGTTTCGCTCGTTTCATTGCCGGATCAAAATAGGTGTTTGCATTTAAGATTTCGATGTTGACCTTCAAATGACCGTCAAGGTCATGATCGAGTCTAATGTCAACTTCTGCTATTTGAGAGAAGATCCTATAAATTTTACTTGAAGAGATCACTTATGGTCAAATAAGACGGTCATTCAAGATCATGTTTGATCGAAAAATTTTAAGTTCAGATTTGACCTTGAAAGACCCTCATATTTGACTTTGAATCAACTCCCGGGTAACTGAGGCAATGTTAAGGGCTCGATCATATATAGGCCATTCAAGGTCAAATATGAAAGTCATTCAAGGTCATCTATGATCGTAAAATTATTCGCTCGTCTAATTGCCGGGTCAAAAATAGAGATTTACGTTTAAATTTTTGAAGTTGACCTTCAAATGACCTTTGAGGTCAAGGTCATCATCGAATACAAGGGAAAATCCTACAACTCTTATTTGAAGCATTACCCCCTAGATTGAGGGTTTACTCAAGGTCAAATATGACGGCTATTCAAGATCATGTTTGATCGGAAACAAGAGTAAGGGTTTTGCATTTGAAATTCTAAAGTTGACCTTCAAATAACCTTCAACTTCAAAATCAAGGTTGAATCTAATGTGACCGACCGATAGTTGATGGAAAATCCCACAACTTTTATTCAAACCATTTCCCTCATATTTCATTACGCATTCAGGACATCCTGTATAAGCTTTTGGAAATTTCACATACCTTTCTGGCCGAGGAAACATAATCTCCCACTCTATATCACTATTCAGTCTCTCTACATGATTCTTAAAGTACCCCCTGCGCGTAAAATTATTCGCTCGTCTAATTGCCGGGTCAAAAATAGAGATTTACGTTTAAATTTTTGAAGTTGACCTTCAAATGACCTTCGAGGTCAAGGTCATCATCGAATACAAGGGAAAATCCTACAACTCTTATTTGAAGCATTACCCCCTAGATTGAGGGTTTACTCAAGGTCAAATATGACGGTTTTGCATTTGAAATTCTAAAGTTGACCTTCAAATAACCTTCAACGTCAAAATCAAGGTTGAATCCAAGGTGACCGACCGATAGATGATGGAAAATCCTACAACTTTTATTCAAACCATTTCCCCCTTTCCCCTCAAAGACTTATCGAGCCGTTCGGATACTTTTGCCAAAGCCTATAGAATAAAAATAAAGGTCCCGTAACAATTATTTTTTGAACACAAGCTGAAATTCTCGAACATGGAGTTATTTCTGGGCGCCATCTTAGAATGGAGGATGTACTTTATAACTGTAGAATATAGTTTTATCTTCTTATCTATCCGAAGATATTATTGAATATCGACTATTCGCTTAAAAAGATCATCAACATCTGTCTATTTTTAAAAGGAAGGCCTTATATCTCATTACGCATTCTGGACATCCTGTATAAGCTTTTTGAAATTTCACATACCTTTCTGCCTGAGGAAACATAATTTCCCACTCAATATCACTATTCAGTCTCTCTCCATGCTTCTTGAAGTACCCCCTGGGCACTAAAGCGCAAGCCATATTCCTAATTTCGTTTATCATCGACTCCGTTGGGAATATCCGTATTTTCCTCTTACCGTTATCCTTCTCGCCTTTCATTATAAACCCCAAAGTCTGATCAGACGGCCAGCTGCATTGCAATGCCGGAATCACTTCGTGCGGTATGCCTTCTTTTGAACAGAAAATTTTTCCTGGGATCGATTTGGACTGACTGATTTCGTGTTCGGCGAAGCCCAAGTTTGGCGCTACCTGGTTAGGAAATAGGTAGTTTTTAAAGTGATTCATGAAGCTTCTCGAACCGAAGTAACACACTGTATGATACCAGTCATCTTCGGTGATGTCGCTGATGCATCGACCTTCTATGTCTATCTCAGAAGGTGTCTTTTTAACTCTTCGATACGTGACGCAAGAAGCCGGTATAGAGTTTCTCGTGTGAGACTCTAAGTAATTGATGATTTCTATCGGTTGTGGCGTCTTGAGGTCGGATATTGAGCCGTGCATTGACTGAGAGTCCGAATCTGTAGAGCTGCTCCTGGAGTTTGTTTCGGATTCGGAATTGGAATTGGCGAAAGGTACGAATTCTTCCATTGTCGGCGGCTTTGCGTCGATTTCACGTAACTTCACGAAACCTGGAAACAAAGAATGTTTGTAAATGGTTCTATTCGTCCAAAGATACCAAACAAAGTCAGGGAGAAAGAAGAGAAGAAGAAAGGAAGGAGGCAAAGCAAAGAAAAAAGAAGTGCGTCAATTTGAGGCATTGCTAGTTAGTATTCGGCAATTTTAAATTGATCCTAAAATTAATTTTGGGATTGGTTGTTGAAGAAAAATTGTAATTTTGGTTGGATCTAAAGTCGCACGATTTAATTTTGTTCACAGTGCGAGTCGCGGCCTTGTGTGATTGCGAACGTGCTCGACTGTGTAGTCTACTGACTCGCGCAACAAAGTGTTGTTATGCGATTCCGCTTGACTACAACGTAGCTGCGCTTGTTGTTTGATGTAGTCCCCGAGGTAAGGGATGTCAAGGTCTCTGTGAAGGGTCTCCTTGGAAAGATACCATGGGGCGTTAGTGATTGTACGCAAGGTTCTGTTCTGCAAAACCTGTAGGCTACGCAAATGTGTTTTTTGGCGAGAAAACACCAAGCCGCACTGGCGTAAGTGATCGCTGGTCTAATAACCATCTTATATAAAAGTCTTATGGCCTGTATCTCAGACCCAAAGCCAAATTGCACGTCAGCAATCACATTGTGGTCTGCCGAGAAATTTTCAAGGTGACCTTTTCAGCCAGCTTAGAAGGAACTGACAGTAGACTAATGGGGCGGTAATACTGGGGGAATATCGAACCCACCTTCTTTGGAATCATTATGACATCAGCGGTCTTCCACCCCATTGGGAAGTGCTGGGTCCTTAGCACGGCCTTGATTATTGCCACGAGATAAGGACTTCCGCGAAAGTAGCTTCAGCGCCTTATTAGTGATTCGATCCTCTCCAGGTGCCTTACGCACCTTGAGGTCTTTAATATGACCTTGGAGCTCTGCTGGTGTGCAATGCGGAGTCTCAGGAGATTCCGCTGATGTGCCGTGCAGCTCTTCAGTTGAGGAATCTACTATCTGATCAGGAGACCGAAGAGTCTACTACTGCGGCCACCGCTGCTGCCTTGCTCAATTGCAGCTCTTTTGTCAGAAATTTTCTGACGAATGTCTGCAGGGAGAGTTTGTAATTGGTATAGTAGAAGATCCGAATTAGCAGCGACCTTCATTCATCTGTTTAATGGAAGAAAAGTATTTTCTATCAAATTTGGTACAGGGTGGCCAACCGAGAATCGAGGTGGAAAACGTTTTCTGAAATATACGCTAGGTGGAACTGCAATCTTAAATCTAAAAAAGTGATGTTTTCGTGATTTCCCCTATATTAACATAACAATAAATGCCATATCATAAAGTCGAAAATAATGTGACTTTTTTTTTGTTTGACAATGTTTGCTGTATCTCTACAATAAAATGGTGGGGGGGTAATCAAAGGATTCCGTAAAAAACACCCTGTATCCGTGAAACGGCTGAGCCGATCTTGGGCTAGTTGAAAAAAGCTATTTTTGGGCTACAAATCGCTGATTCTCAAGAATAGTAACACTATTCAAAAAAAGCTTTTTCTCTGGAGAGGCATTTTTTATATTTTTAAATAACAATTTCGGATAACTGAAGATAAAGTTAATAATTCGGATTTAGAAGAAAAATCAATTAAATAAGGTTTGTTGAACTTTCAGACTCATTGAATAAAACATCAGTATGTGTTCAAAATATCCCATTTTATTACCTTTTTTGCAACTTTACAGGAATGTGTAACTATTCCTAAAAAAATAATGCACTTCTAATAAATATATGACAAATAATTCGTCGTTACAGAACAAAGATGGAAAATTTATTTCAGTATTACTACCAACGATACACAACTAACAACATTTTACATGCTATGTGGAACTAAAACATTAAAGTAACAAGAGCGAGGGATGAGTGGAAGAGCACGCAGGTCGTGAACTCCCCCTTGATATTCGAGAGCAATTCCTTTTTGTTTAACACTATTTTTATATGCATTGTCTCTTCGAAAAAAGCCATTTATTATTATTATTATATGTTTTTTGTGACCTTTGACCCCCCATAAAAAAAGCTCCACTTGGATTCACGGGGACTTTTGAGGAATGATTTATAATGTTGAAAAGAAGCTCTGGTAAAGAATTCAGCCAGGTGGGATTTTTTCAGCAGATTGGCCTTATTTTCGTCTAATAGTCCTGGAGTATTAGTGAATTTCTTTGAGAGACATTTGTTTTATTATGGAGGAAACACGGCTGCTTTCTGTTATACTAAGTGACATATAAATCCGAACACCCAGTTTAAATGGTTTTATTTAATAAGTAAATGATAAAAATTTCAAAATGATTGCACTGCTTTAAAGCCCTTTGACCTTTTATAATGTGTGGATGCACCCTGATGTGCTACGCATTCTCCAACGCGCCTAGGCATGCTTCTGATCAGGAGGTCAATGTCCTCCTGTGGTATCTCATTCCAGGCAACCACCAACTCCTCTCGTACCCATCATATCCCACACGTGCTCAATTGGGGATAAGTCGGGAGATCTTGGTGGCCATGGTAACAATGTGACATCATTATGTTGAAAGAAGTCTATTGTGACTCTTGCAACATGTGGTCGGGCATTATCTTGTTGGAAAGTTGGATCTGCCAGGGTAAAAGATGGGGTTCTAGAACTTCGTGGATATAACGCTGCGCGTTCATGTTACCTCTGATGAAGATTAAAGGTGACCTGGAACCATAAGCTATAGCACTCCAAACCATAACTCCAACAGTGTGATGATCATGTCTTTCAACAAAAAACTGTGGATTCCTCCTTTCACCACGTCGCCTTCTAACCCTGGCACGACCATCGTGCATGCCTAAACAAAATCGAGACTCGTCACTAAAGACAATACTGTTCCATTCCTGATCCCAGAGTGCCCGTTGTCTGCACCACTCAAGGCGATTACGTCGGTGTTCTCGAGTTAAAGGGAGGACCCAGTGTGGCCGGTATGAAAACAAGCCAAAACTTCTCATTCGTCGGTAAACACTTCGCATGCCAATAGGTCTTCCGTGTTCTGCAAACCATTCATTTGCAATAGACCTGGTAGTGGAGAAACGGTACATTTAAGGCCAATAATCTTAGGCGGCGATCTTCACGGTCTGTTGTTCTACGGCCGCGTCCAGTGCCCCTTGCGCTCTTTGCGTACGGCCTTCTCGAAGCCATGCCTGACAACACCTAACTACAGTGTCTACACTTCTTTGCACTCTAACTGCAATTGCCCGAAAAGAAAGTCAAGCTTCCCGAAGTCCCACTATACGGCCCCTATCAAACTCACTAAGTTGACGAAATCGTACAGGTCTCCGTACTCTAGGCATCGTAACCGATCGTAAAGGATGTCAAGAACCAAAATCCGCCAACGTTGATTCTTTACTGCGGCTGAAATATTCATTTTTAGAGCGTTAGTGAATTAAAAAAAAGCAGTATAAAAACCGGAATGTCCAACTGATAAGGCTGAAAATTTTTTTACTTGTTATTTACAGTAAGATAAATACATTCACCAACTTTTATTAAAATAAAACCATTTAAACTGGGTGTTCGGATTTATATGTCACTTAGTATATTTTTAACACGCTTTTATAAACTTGGCCTGTAGTATGTAACGGAATATTTGAGCATAATTTGCACCAATTTCCGAAAGCTTGATTAATTTGAAACTTCGTACACGTACCAAGGACCGATGACAATGCCATAATTTAATAATAGTTTTCCATTATCCTTATTAGACCGGGATTGATGAATTCTTTTAAAGACCCTCTGTGGGGGAGTAAGGGAGATAGAGCTAGCGCGCGATCTGCGCATGCGTGCAGTCTCGGACTTACTCTTTTTTTTAGGTCATTAATAGAATAATTCAATTCAGATTAAAAAGCGTGGTTTATGAGCGATTCAGAAGCGGAAATCAGACGAGCAAACGTCGGGACGCATTATATGCGGTACTTTACTGGTGGCCTTGGATAGTTTCGTTATTTCAATAATTTTAAACCCGATAATATACGGATTTTGCATCTCCACGTATTGCCTCCTCATTTAAAGATAATGTCAATCACACTAATCCCTATGTTAACATTATGCTATTTAAAAAAAGGAATGCGCTTGAGAAATAAATAATAAACATCATTATGATGGGATATTGATTGTTGCTAGCGATGGAAACCTTCATCATTTACTTCCAAGATGCTACTTTACCTTTATCCTGTGTATGCCCATGAAATGCTGCGTGATTGTGCCTAGGTACTTAAACAACTTCGTGAAAATTTGCCATGTTGTCCGTTTGGTGTTATCTGATATGTACGTTACAGTCTGTAATTTGACGGTCTTATTTATTTTTACATTTTTTTATACTCCAACTACCACGAAGGCCTAAACACCCATGGGGTACCGCCTACGAGATCCGCCGGGTGGTACCTCCGCGTTCGACAGTCAGAGACCGTCTACCATCTACGGACAATCACAACATCCATTGCCAAGAGAAAAATTTCTCCTGGCAATCACAACATCCATTGCCAAGAGAAAAATTTCTCCTGGGACGGGATTCCAACCCGCGCAGCGCACGGCGACTGATCAGGAGACCTACTACTGCGGCCACCGCTGCTGCCTTGCCCAACAGACTAGTCCAGTTACAGGGAAACATAACGGTTACTTAACTAATAGTGTGCTCACAAGTACCACATAAAGCGAACATACAGGGTGTTCATTTGAGAACTTGCCAACTTTATATTGCCGTTTGATTTTTTAAAACGAGTCGATTCATTATCGAGAAAATTAGAAAAATCTTTATTTATCTCAATTTGTTCGGAAAGAAAACAGAAACACACGAAAATATCACTATTTACTATGATAAGTGATCAAAATGTTGCCTGTTAGGGTTTGCCTAATCTACAATTACTCGTAGCTTATAATTTAAAACAGAAACCACCAACATAAATAGCAATTCGGAAGATTAGACGTGGGAACAACCAAATCACAACCCGAATCTTTTTCCGCATTGTTTTCATCAACACAGATACCCTGGGCGAACTGTATTTATTGTTATAGGGGAGACTGCCCTAAAATGACATACCCAAACTCTTTCAACCAAAAAGGCAAACAAAAAAATTAAATAAATATACATAATTTTAGCATCTATTGTAATGGAATGTTTAATATGGGATAGCGGTTTTTATTGCTATATAAAAATACCTATTTAGAAAAATACCCTGTTTATTCAAAGAAATCACTTTTTAGTAAACACAAAATATGTCTGATAAAATGACATACCCTATATCGATAAAATGACATACCTACCCAAAACAAAGAAACGGAACATAAAAGCTGTTTTAATTTCAAAAACTGTCTCAATAATGAGTGAAAACTTTGTTAAAGAAAATAAGAGTAATTTGGCATAAAGTGGCATAACGTTTGATATATTAACTTTGACATATATCACATAAGAACTGCTTGGCTCGTTTGCTTATACCGGCACATTCTGTGTGGCTCCACTTTTTGCAGCTCTGGCCTCTAATCCAACCTTCTCCAGATTTTGGAAAACTATACAACTCATTGCAATATACAGGGTGACTTTGAAGTTGAGTCATTAATTTTCAGATAATGATTGTAGAAGGAAGATAAACCAAAATAAATAAACCGTCCATATGTGAGGTCTTAAGTCAAATGATTCACGAACCCGTTGTACTACATTAACAAAGGCACGAGGGGTTGGTTGCACTCGATTGGGAAACCGATCCGCATAAACATGTGCCATTTTTTATTTCGTTTGAGCCACGCAACAGACACCACTATCCACTACCGACTGACACTGACTGTTTACAACTGAATGAAATAATTGTAAAAACATCGTTCCAAATTCTTTCGCTTTTTTGTTTCCGATGCGATGAACCGATAAGGCGAATTATATCCGTTGTCGCCAAACACGAGCACATAATATTATTATTGAGACAGGGCGGTACTCAAACTTCCAAAGGGCTATAACTTTGTTACTTTAATTTTACCAGAAGGTAAAGGAAAAAACATTTCTTTTGATCAGATCTACTCACTGTTAAAATAAATGACTCAACTTCGAAGTCACCCTGTATACATGAAACATCATCTTCATCATCTTCTTCCATTTCTGGTAAAACATCGCCTTCTTCTTCACTTCGAACAATTTTTCTCGTAACCCTTTTTCTTTCTGACTTTCTTCTTTCTGACTCTTTATTTTCGTACCTCGCTTTAATTTCTTCCATTTGTGGAGTGCTCGTTAACTCGCCAAACTCCTGCGTTCTTCTCTTTCTGTGGATGCCTTTTGTATTCTCTGGTCCTCATCATATTTGTTTGGGCTTTTTCGGTTAGATGAACATGCAACTTGATTGCTTTTTTTTGATTCATGCATGGACTTTGTGGTTGTAATGATTGGGCTTTTTTGGATAGACGGACCTGCACATTGATCGGTATCTGCCGTTACGTGAGGATGGTCAGTAACCGAGCTGGGCATAAACAGATAGTCTGGGAAAATATCCGAGTTGAATGGAAATATTCCAGAACACGCTATTGCAGTTGTTGCTGCCTTTCCATAATCTACAGAAAAGACCTTTCCTATCTGAAATGGGCCTACTATACGACCAGGATTTGCTTTTAACCATCTGTCAACTTCCTGGTCGTAATAAGTATCGAACGGGCCAAAAAATGTAACATCTAATGGTTGATTTCGATGGGTGCAGTGTGGAGGCAAACACATTAAAACCATGCCATTACCTTTAGCATGTTTTAGGGCTGGATAATATTTGTGGCTGCTGTGGCCATCTAAAATCAACAAAACCGGATTTTCCAATGAAGCATGAGAGTGCTTCAGCCAAAGTAAGAATAGTTCGCCGGTCATCCACCCAGACGCTTGACACAGAAGTAATGTTTCTACAGGTGCATCATTCACGAGTTCTGTTTTACGTTTCTTTCTGGCAAAAATTAATGCGGGGGGGACGAAAGATCCTGCTGCATTCATACAACATACTACGGTTGTTAGTAGCAAATATCTTGGAAGGTTTCTGGACTGTTGAGAGGTCAGATTCGTCAACATTGTATATGTTGTTGGGTCCAAAATGATATTTCTCTAGACGTAGAAAAAATCTTGAGGTTTGTTGAAGCCCTGTGCCCTCGCTGCAGATGTAGATTCCGGCTTTCTTAAACCAACTTCTGGATGACGCATACGAAATCCCCTAAGCCACTCAAATCCTGCCATTTTTTCGTCTTTGCAAAACCGATGAGGTAAGTTATTGGCTTCTGCGAACTCGTAAGCTACTTTCCTTAACTCGGTTACTGAAAGTCCAAACAACATACTTTTCCGAAACTTGATATGTTCAACAAGTTCGTTTTCCATTTCTCTTGAAAAGGTTGTAGAAAAACGTCCAAGGCCTTTTTCAACACCTCTTACTTTTTTGTTTTTATTCTGAGCTCGCCTTCTTAACGTGGCTTGTGGAACATTAAACTGTTTGGAAGCTGATATTACCGCTCTGTACTGCCTCGATAGCTCATCTCATATGATTGCCTATTGCTCTTCCTTTTGTATTTTCCCACCATACTGAAATAAAGAAGAAAAACCTAAAAATTTGGGACACTGGTTTGTTGTGACGACAAATTAGTTATTTAGAACAGCTGCTAACAAAGTTAGCTAACAAAATTAGGATCGCCCTGATAATACAAAGAAAGAAACTAAGTATATACCTAGATACAAATTACTGGGATAAAATGTTTTATTATGAGTTTTATTATGAGTGCTAATATGTCATTTTAAACGACAAATACACTTTTTAAAAACATGGTGAAAAAAAATATACTTACATTTTATTGAAAAACTACCCACTGGAAAGATAATATATTCGGCACCGTCAAATAGTTCCACAAAAAAAAACGTGGTTTTGATTTAATTTTCAACACTTACAGGGTTTGGCCGGAAAGTAGTAGGACTGAGTCGATTTAAAAAGATGTATTGAGCCAATCGTTACAGTTCTTTAAAAACTTTCAAAATAGGCTCCTTCTGCGTCGATGCCGCGCTGCCAGCGCGATTTCTAAGCATTGAAGGCGTCACGGAATAGCCTTGAGAGCCGCGGTGCATGCTGCTTGGATCCCCTCTGTCGTCTCAAAGTGCTTGCCTTTCATCGGCCGGCCTTTTCAGGCGAGGAAACAAAAAAAAAGTCCGGGGGGGGGGCACATCTGGGCTGTAGGGCGGCTGCGGAAGCGTTGGGATGCCGGCCTTGGTCAGGTAGCTGTTCACAAGAAAGGCGGTGTGAACCGGGGCGTTGTCGTGGTGCAACCTCCAGTCGGATGCGATGTCTTGTCGGACCCGACTGACCCTTCGTTTGAGTCTCCTGAGCACTTCCACGTAAAACTTGGCGTTGACGGTTTGTCCAGGAGGAACAAATTCATGCCTTTGATGTCAAAAAAGACAATGAACATCGTTTCCACTTTGGATTTGCTCATTCTTCCTTTTTTTGGGCGAGGAGACGCCGTCGTATGCCACTCGGAAGATTGCCTCTTTGTCTCGGGATCATGGATGATACTCTACTCCTGGTGCAAAATTTGGCACCTTACCACCTATACCTCCCGTCGTTTTTGCGATCCTGATACAGAACTAGAGGTTGATAACAGATTTCTTCGTAAAATTAGATTAGATGAGGACTTGCTGTCAGGATCACAGAAACGAGAGGAGGTATGAAAATGTTACTACGCTCCTGCTAACATACTGGCAAGAAATTTGGATCCTAGACGCTTATGCCTCACTTCACTCCTAAGGTCCTGATCTACAAACACCTAAAAATCGTACTGTCGACTAGTTTTTTCGTAATCCAGATTTGCTGTCAAGATCGCAGGAACGCGAGGAGGTATGCAATTGACATTCCGTTCCTGCTATTAGGTAAGCCCGAAATCCGAATCGCATCGATACCTCTTACCGTTTCTCCGATTCCGGTTCCGATTCCGGTTATGAAGACTTTTCTCGTGAAATTGGTGGACGGTGACTTGCTGTTAGGATCACAGAAGCGCGAGGAGGTATGTGAATGGTACCCTGCTGGTGCTATGATACTGCCACGAAATTTTGATCCTTGATATCTATGCTCCTAGTAGTTTCTGCGATTCTGATACAGATATATGTTTCTGAAAACCGTATTGACAACCACAGCCGAAAGATTCTTCAAACAAGCTATTATTTGGAACCCCTAGTTATTTTAAATTTTCAAGGAGATAACCCTGGGGGGCAGAGGGTTAAAGACGGCGAAGTAGTTTTGATAACTCTTATAGGTGTCTCTTTTTTTCGTTTAATCAGTGGTTTCCGATAAATCCAAACGAACATCCTGTATATAGTTGTCGTTACTCGTTAGGAGAAGGTATCCTTGACATATCTTTGGGAACCCGACAAATGTTTTCCAATGTACACTCGTTCAACTTTAAAACTCAAACTTTCGATGTTCTATGCCATCATCATCAGGAGTAAGTCGGCGAGATTGTTGCTGAATTGTTCTTAGAAGAAAGTGACCGCACAGTAGAATGATCAAAAAACTTTACTAACAAATCACTAGAAACCCATAGCTATGTTTTTCAAAAAACCACTAATGGATTTAAAAGAATTGAAGATCGATTAATTATTGAAATTTGTGAAATCAGATCGTTTTCGGAACCTGTACATCTTCAACACTTGCTCAGCAGCGTGACCCACTATATTCTCACTACTTTTTTTGAAAATCTCACTTTTCTCACTTAAATTCATGCTTAGGGCCGCCGATTGAAGCTTTACGCTATATAACATGCGATAACTAGAATGTCTTCTTCCTCACCAGTGGCATGGGAAGTAAAAACAAACCCGACCAAGGAGTTTTCTATAATTACGAAAAACGCCGGATATTTAGGACACGTACATTACCTTTTCTCGGAGATTCTTCAATTCTGACAGCCGCCTTTTCGGTGTTTCCACCGCAATCGTCGGTAATGCCAAGCACTTGCACATTCTCGTTGAACACGAACAACCTTCTGTCCATGATGGGCTCCAAATGATGCTTCTTGGGACCGTGGAATGGACGGAATTTGACGTTCTCACTCACTTTCTCTAGGACCGAATCTGGTGCTAGAAAGTCGGGTTTGGATTCGGTTCTAGAGTTCGACAAGTCTTCCATGTCTCTGGAAAAGAAGGGACACTTTTTGAAGATACACTAACCTCACAATTTGAAGAAACAGGAGATAGAAAAGTTGTATTTTTAGCTGCCTGAAAAAATTGAAAAGGTCAGTGGCGCACAATTTTTTTGTTAAAGATATTGGTTAGGGCGTTTTTTGTGACCACCACCAATAATTTCAATGTAATTGGAGCTAAACTAGCCCCTTACTGCCCTTTATATCGCTGCTAAATTTGAACAAAATCGACTGAAAGTTAAAGATATTTAAAAAAACCGTCTTTTTTAAAAAAGTTTGAAAATGAAGCATTTCTGGACTTTATATGAATTAAAATTACTAAAAAATAAAGTCCTGAAGTTTAGCCACGTACTTAAATCACACCCTGTATATGCTGGACAGAGCATTATTTGCTTTAGTTTCCCTATTTTGTTTCTGTCAATAATCCTCTAATTATACTAAGTGACATATAAATCCGAACACCCAGTTTAAATGGTTTTATTTTAATAAAATTTTGTATAAGTACTTAATGAAGCATAATAAGTAAAAGATAAAAGTTTCAAAATGATTGCACTGCTTTAAAGCCCTTTGACCTTTAATAATGTGTGGATGCACCCTGATGTGCTACGCATTCTCCAACGCGCCTAGGCATGCTTCTGATCAGGTGGTCAATGTCCTCCTGTGGTATCTCATTCCAGGCAACCACCAATTCCTCTCGAAGTGCTTCTAGAGTCTGAGGAGGACGTTGCAAATTGAGCAATCTCCTACCCATCATATCCCACACGTGCTCAATTGGGGATAAGTCGGGAGATCTTGGTGGCCATGGTAACAATGTAACATCATTATGATGAAAGAAGTCTATTGTGACTCTTGCAACATGTGGTCGGGCATTATCTTGTTGGAAAGTTGGATCTGCCAGGGGGTCAAGATAGGGTAAAAGATGAGGTTCTAGAACTTCGTGGATATAACGCTGCGCGTTCATGTTACCTCTGATGAAGATTAAAGGTGACCTGGAATCATAAGCTATAGCACCCCAAACCCTAACTCCAACAGTGTGACGAACATGCATGCCTAAACAAAATCGAGACTCGTCACTAAAGACAGTACTGTTCCATTCCTGGTCCCAGAGTGACCATTGTCTGCACCACTCAAGGCGATTACATCGGTGTTCTCGAGTTAAAGGGAGGACCCAGTGTGGCCGGTATGAAAACAAGCCAAAACTTCGCATTCGTCGGTAAACACTTCGCATGCCAATAGGTCTTCCGTGTTCTACAAACCATTCATTTGCAATGGACCTGGTAGTGGAGAAACGGTCCCTTAAAGCCAATAATCTTAGGCGGCGATCTTCACGGTCTGTTGTTCTACGGCGGCGTCCAGTGCCCCTTGCTCTTTGCGTACGGCCTTCTCGAAGCCATGCCTGACAACACCTAACCACAGTGTCTACACTTCTTTGCACTCTAACTGCAATTGCCCGAAAAGAAAGTCCAGCTTCCAGAAGTCCCACTATACGGCCCCTATCAAACTCACTAAGTTGACGAAATCGTACAGGTCTCCGTACTCTAGGCATCGTAACCGATCGTAAAGGATGTCAAGAACCAAAATCCGCTAACGTTTATTCTTTACTGCGGCTGAAATATTCATTTTTAGAGCGTTAGTGAATTAAAAAAAAGCAGTATGTCCAACTGATAAGGCTGAAAACTTTTTCACTTCTTATTTACAGTAAGATAAATACATTCACCAACTTTTATTAAAATAAAACCATTTAAACTGGGTGTTCGGATTCATATGTCACTTAGTATATTATTAATTATTGTTTATCCATGATATGCATTGATACAAAATAACAATTGACGTTATAGCTTTACAGCTTGAAAATAAACACATTTCATAAACAGTTAACTCATTGTGGGATTTCGAGCTATTAGGATTATCTTAGATATCCATATTAAGCTGGGTTATGAGGATATTAACTTTAATCCGGTTATTAAGTATAATCGAAGTAATTCTCGACAAAGCTTTTTCCTTACTATCTACGGCTTAAGCTATTAGTTTTATTAGTAAACAATGCGTCAAAATACTCTGACTAATATTTGTGACAAATCTCTAGTTCTGGAATTATGGTTAACAGATAATAGCTAAGAAACTAAAATACAGAGTGTTTTCAAAGTTGAGTCATTTATGTTAGCAACTTGAAGAACTCGTCAAAAGAACTTGATGTACCAAAAATCACCGCGCATACTCGGTCAATCAGATCTACCGTCGACGAGCGGTCATTAGCAAAAGTTTGTTCGGCGAGCATGCGAAGTTTCGGTAACGCTGCAAATTTGTTCCCATAGTTTTGAAGCTTTACGAGGAAATCTGTTTTGGCGATCAGGTACAGTGCATGCACTAGATATTATAAATATTTGGAAATGTAATTAATATCACCTCAGTATACGAACACATAACCTCTATGTGATGATGGTAATATGGAATATTAGCCGATATTCCATATTACCCGATATTCCGTATTACCCGAAATCCAGAAGTATTTACAGTGTCAATTTTTTTACAGACTTATAATGGCACCTAAAAAGCTTCTTAAAGCTAAAAAACAAACTTGGAATGTCGATAGTATGCGCAATGCAATAGATGCTGTAAGGACAAAAAGGATGGGTAATAACCGTTAAATATAGCGGCTTCCAAGAATTTTGGCGTTCCTCGGAGCACACTATTTCGCTGTTGTAAGGAAGGTGTTGATTCTATTAACAAAATATCACTAGGAAGAAAGCCAGTTTACCACCAGCTTGGAACACCCAAACAGCCAACTGTCGTTTACTTTTTTTTATTTTTTGAATTTCCGGAATTGAAAAGGTCAAGCGTTTTTTGACACCAATTAACCCTGGCTGTTCTCGGTTGAGTTCCAGTTTTCTAATGACTTGGTGACACTCAAAAATTCACTGTAGTGAGAACACTGCACGTACTGTTGTAAAACTTTGAATTTAAGTTTACTAAGGAGTGAGGTTATGATTCAGTACTGACGTTCGATCCGCGCGGCCTACTATGTTTCTATATGCAAAACTTAAAAGACATCCCTCGTATACCATATTACCAGATGAAGCTATTCCATATTTCTCGCCAGTTTTCTTGGCGCCTAAAAATGACATATGACATTAAATATATTTTTGTCATTTTTCGATTACATGTTATTTGCTAAATATATTTTTTTTTCGTAAAATAAATGTATTTGGCCACCCATTATCCTTATTATTATCAATTGTTATTCTATTGTAGTAATCTATAAGTGCATAGTAAGAATGGGTATTCCATATTCACCAAACTTCCTCTATTATGTCCACTAGTTCATTGCTTTCGTAAATACGTATAAACCATACAATAACATAAAAAGTTTAGATACACGATAAAAGTAGTAGAAAAAAAAACGATAATCGTGATAGGGACTATCAAAAAGTCATTATAATAACATTCCTATTTTCTAAAATTAATAATCTTTATTATGCAACTTTTATTAGGTGTTTTTCGGTATATCAACTACTTTGGTGAGTTCTACAAGCAGTTGAAATAAATGACAACTTTGAAAACACCCTGTACCTATAATGTATTTATCACTAAGCTGGACGAAAATGCATTTTTGATTGCTGAAATAGATTGTGCCCAAAATAGCAACAAATGATGAAATGACGAAAAGTTGAAGCCATGTTTCTCGAAGATCGTCGCGTCAAGGTCTCTGCCATTGTTATCGCATCTAATCTATCGAAACCTAGCGTAATGACTATATTGCAGGGCAATTTGAAGATGAGTCAGGTGTCAATCAGGTGGGTTCCACAATTGTCGACACTAAATTTTAGAAAATCATTTGGAAGCTCTGGCTGATTTTTTTGGTACAAATTGTGACGGGTGAGATCCCGAGACAAACACAAAATCCGGGCAGTGGGTTCATAAAGGGTCTCCACCCCCAAAAAGAGCACGGACAACACTCTGATGGCAATTGAGTACGTATCAAAAGGGACAACAGTGAATGCGCACGTCTATGCAAACACGCTGAAAAATTTACGTAAAGCAATCAACTAGAAAATACCCGAAACCGGATACAGGTCACTAAATTTATCATGCAACTGTAAGCATGCTGATTTGAGATGAATATTGAGTATTATACCTTGTGGTTGCGGACATACTGACGATCTATTATCATTTTTTAAGAGGATGTCTAGTATTTCGATGGTTTTATCAAAACTCACAAGTGCTGAAGGTATCTCCAATCGCTACGCCGCGCCGTCTCGTGGGCACTTACCACGATAGCACCGTGCGTGGACAGTAAGCTTTATATGATTTTTTTGGATAAACGCATCCGTATTAGCTAGTATGTTTAGTAAACGACAACTAGAGAGAAATTGAAAATCATCCGAAAAATCGAATACAGGTTACTGTCCTATCCGGTTTCGATGGATGGCCGGGTTCCGTCAAAGTGCCGTTCAATTCGACCGTAGGCAGTTGAAACATTGAGGTGTCTTCAAGCTCCTTCGGTATAAGAAACATTAAATAGGACAGAATTTTCGCAATGTCAATATGCACCCAAGTAGATGTTTTTTTCGCTAGAAAGTTTTCATAAATCGTTTGTAGCATTCTTAACCAAAAATGTTCTTGGTTGCTCTCTCTTTTTGAATTATACTCAATGGCATTAGAAGTGTTACACGGAGAAAATATAATTTCCTCAACTTGTTTCCTGGCAACATAATGTTTACCTTTGTTAAAATGTTATTTCTTAGTTTTTGTGAAGAAAGCAGTTTCTGAGAGCTGAGTAGTACGGATACGTTTTGTTATTGCCCTTTCATTTCTGCCTATCGAGATGTTGGCTTGATCTATCGCTGCAAAACGGAAATGCCTGTGTGTCGTGTGTGGACAGAAGAACGTAGAGGAACACGAAGAAGGCCGACAGACGACTAGCGATACGAGACCGTTCTGCTACTACGCGTCAGATCGTTGACCAATGGCTTGGAGACACCTGTTACTAGGCGCACACTCTGCAGTCGCACTCGAGCCTAGTCCATACCGTCCACGGTTAGTGCTTCCTCTGACTGCGGACCACTGCCGTCAACGTTCAAACTGGAGCAGAGAGCGGCAACATCGGGAGTCAGAATGGAATGCCATCTTCAGCGACGTATCGTGATTCTGTCTAGAAGCGCGCTAATCTTTTTCCGTGCCGGATTTAAGTCCCATCGAACATGTCTGGAATACGATGGGGAGACACACAGACTCTCGATCATCTCATTTTGTCGATTCCTAGACGTATACAGGAAGGTATTCAGCTCTGGGGTCTTCATTCTTGATGTAAGACTACCTCACTGCCAAAAAAGGTTGAGGAAATAATTTTTTCTGGGTGTATCACTTCTGATATCACTGAGTATATAATCGACTACATGTTTGAAAGCCCCTAAAAATACGTATTTTCAATCCTTGAAAACTCGGATTGATAACATTTTTTAAGCTTCTAGGTTTCTACATTGCAATTCAAACCTATCCTTGCAGGATACTGAGGAGGATTTTATGCTTAGCCTATTTTAAAGTAATTTTTAACCTCGCTTCAGAGACTAACAAGAGGCAAACTTTTGATTTTCGCCACGTAGGAAAAGTTACGGTATATCGACGTTTCTCCTTTGCAGATTTGTTAGCTGTGTAATCCGAGTAGAAAACCATGCAGTTCAAATATCATTTTATATTATTAATTTGATCATAGATATAAAACTAGCTTACATGGAATAGCTTTTTAGGTGAAGTAGGTACTTGACAATATTTATATACTAAGTGACATATAAATCCGAACACCCAGTTTAAATGGTTTTATTTTAATAAAAGTTGGTGAATGTATTTATCTTACTATGAATAACAAGTGAAAAAATGTTCAGCCTTATCAGTTGGACATTCCGATTTTTATACTGCTTTTTTTTAATTCACTAACGCTCTAAAAATGAATATTTCAGCCGCAGTAAAGAATCAACGTTGACGGATTTTGGTTCTTGACATCCTTTACGATCGGTTACGATGCCTAGAGTACGGAGACCTGTACGATTTCGTCAACTTAGTGAGTTTGATAGGGGCCGTATAGTGGGACTTCGGGAAGCTGGACTTTCTTTTCGGGCAATTGCAGTTAGAGTGCAAAGAAGTGTAGACACTGTGGTTAGGTGTTGTCAGGCATGGCTTCGAGAAGGCCGTACGCAAAGAGCAAGGGGCACTGGACGCCGCCGTAGAACAACAGACCGTGAAGATCGCCGCCTAAGATTATTGGCCTTAAGGGACCGTTTCTCCACTACCAGGTCCATTGCAAATGAATGGTTTGCAGAACACGGAAGACCTATTGGCATGCGAAGTGTTTATTGACGAATGAGAAGTTTTGGCTTGTTTTCATACCGGCCACACTGGGTCCTCCCTTTAACTCGAGAACACCGACGTAATCGCCTTTAGTGGTGCAGACAACGGTCACTCTGGGATCAGGAATGGAACAGTATTGTCTTTAGTGACGAGTCTCGATTTTGTTTAGGCATGCACGATGGTCGTGCCAGGGTTAGAAGGCGACGTGGTGAAAGGAGGAATCCACAGTTTTTTGTTGAAAGACATGTTCATCACACTGTTGGAGTTATGGTTTGGGGTGCTATAGCTTATGGTTCCAGGTCACCTTTAATCTTCATCAGAGGTAACACGAACGCGCAGCGTTATATCCACGAAGTTCTAGAGCCCCATCTTTTACCCTATCTTGACACCCTGGCAGATCCAACTTTCCAACAAGATAATGCCCGACCACATGTTGCAAGAGTCACAATAGACTTCTTTCAACGTAATGATGTCACATTGTTACCATGGCCACCAAGATCTCCCGACTTATCCCCAATTGAGCACGTGTGGGATATGATGGGTAGGAGATTGCTCAATTTGCAACGTCCTCCTCAGACTCTAGAAGCACTTCGAGAGGAGTTGGTGGTTGCCTGGAATGAGATACCACACGAGGACATTGACCACCTGATCAGAAGCATGCCTAGGCGCGTTGGAGGATGCGTAGCACATCAGGGTGCATCCACACATTATTAAAGGTCAAAGGGCTTTAAAGCAGTGCAATCATTTTGGGTGTTCGGATTTATATGTCACTTAGTATATGTTTGTTTCGTTTATATTGTTTTTGAATATGATATCGGCATTAAAGCGACAGTTCTACAATTTTGAAAAATTCATACTCATTTGGAGACAGCTGTTCTCGAATTGTTTGATATTAATCTCTTGAACCCACTTCAATGGAATATCCAAGTACTTAAAATCCCCAAAAACGTATTTCCCAGCTTTTGTTAAAGAAAATACCGCACATTTAATGGATTTTGTTTAAAACTGAGTACGAAAATGACAATCTTTAGATTGACACGTACGTTTGGTGCTTCATTTTGAATAGAGAGAATTTTCCTAAAACATTTAGCTTGCGTTTAAATGAATTTGGAAATCATATTTGCCGTGTCAGAAACACTTACTTTTTGTAATTCTTGAAGAACATGATGCCCATGAGCACATTGTTCAACACGAACAACTCGGGAGTCTCCTGAAGATCTCTTTTGATGGTGTCTATGATCTGCCAATCGTAGTTGTTGAATTTCTCGGTGACCCCGACTTTCTTTTTCTCGTCGTCTTCGACGTCGCTATCCGCTCCTTCATTCTTGATTTTCTTTTTGGATTTGGCGGGTTTCCTTGCCGCGTTGCCCATCACGACTGATGCATATTTCCCTATGTGCGGAGGAGGTGGCTAAAAATATCGATAAAAATATTCGCTGATAATAGATTAGATATATCGTGTTTAGAATCAATGTAATCAATCATTGATTATGCGTCAAGCGGACTAACTGAAGCTTATTTGTAATCCGTATAGTCGAGGATACCGGGTCCGTCTGGACGATGCGAAAATTTATGAGTTGAAACACGTTGATCTAGATAATCCTCAAGTCTGTATGTCTGAATTGAAATTTAATAAATTCCTTAAAGTAACTGGTGACTTTAACGATGTACAAATCAATTTCAAGCTTTACAAATAGTGAACCTGTTTGATAGCTATGGGCTTCAGGCACTGGCGGATTTAGAGACGTCTGAAATTTGCTTTTGCAGTCTAACACTATTGTGTTACTTTCTGTCTTGGCTATATCTATTGATATTTTTATCACCTGTTGATATAATAGACGTGCTTGATTGTGTCAGTATTTGCACCATTTACAGAGTCGTAATCCTTAAGCTTATTATACAGGGTGTTTCAGTTTATTGTTGCGTAACTCTAAGATTCGATAGAACTTTTAAAATTAATGCATAAAGTCTATATAAACATGGGTCGAAAAATGCGTGGCTTCCGAAATACAGGGCGTTTAAATTTACTTTCTAAAATAGTTTTTTTTAAATATTTCGAACAATATTTGACGTATAACAGTGAAAGTTAGTATACAAGGGTTTTTTGGTACGACAAAACGAACCATGTGCATAGTTTTACTGTAGCCGCTAGAGGGCGCCCTCTACTGTACCTGTAGTGTATTAAAATGACCGAAAATTTTTTCTTAGTGCAATTTTTTGCTTTTTGAATAAAAAAAAATGATTCTTCGCACTTTTAAACATAACAAAGCTCTCTTGTGAGTTTTCGTTATAGTTAGCCGTTTTTGAGATATTTCGATTTTTAAGGTTCGATGCATTTTTAATTATTTATGGGAAAATAATATTTTTTTTACATGTTCGATTTGGGCATTACAAGTAATTAAGATGATCGTTTAGATTGTGTTTTTAAACACAGCAATAATTCCTAACTCCAAATAAACACAACAAAACAGAATATTAATTTGTTTAATTTTCCAATATTATTTTCAACAAATTAAATTAATTATTTGCAACTAAAATGCTATTGGATAGTTAGGACAAACATACAAAATCTAAAGTAGTTGCTCGAAATGTAAACCCAATTGTTCAATACACAATTCACATCTACCAATGATCGAACGTGGTATAGCATTATTCAGACAAGGCCTTATTTCATCACATGCATTCCTGATTCTGTCTATTAGCTTATCTCTTGTGGTTACGGGAGTCTGGTACACTTTTTCTTTTAGAAATCCCCACACAAATAAATCTAATGGATTTAGGTCAGGGGATCGGGGAGGCCAGGCGACTGGTCCTCCACGGCCGAACCTTCTTTCTGGATAATTTTCGTCCAGCCAGTTTCTAACTATTTTCGAATAATGAGCTGGACAACCATCAAGCTGGAACCAGGCCAATCTTCTGAAATCTAACATAACATCATCCCACATATTTGCATGTTCAGCCTTTAAAAATTCCAAGAAGGTCACAGCATTTAAACTTACAGGCAAAAGGTAGGGTCCAAATAGTCGATTACGGTAGATACCAATCCACACGTTCACACCAAATTCATGCTGAAAATTTCTTTCTCCAACTGCATGCGGATTTTCATGCGACCAAATATGTTGATTATGAAAATTTACCACTCCACGTCTAGTGAAGCATGACTCATAGGTCGATAAAATGTTACTTAAAAACTCCCTATTATTATCAGTTCTATCAAGAATCCACTGACAAAATGTGATTCTTCGTTCTCCGTCCCCTGGCTGTAGTCCTTGCACAGGTTGCAAATGATAAGGACTTCTATGGTCATTTCTAAAAACACGGTGAACATGGCTTGCTGAAATTCCCAAGACACCAGAAACTCTCCTAACACCTGTGGTCGGATCTCTATCAAACTCACGCAGAATCATACGGGTAAATCTGCGCTGACGAACATTTATGTTTTGATCCCTTTGGAGATTTCCAAAACCATTTTCAATTATTTGGCGATGCACTCTTACAAATACTGAGAGAGTTGGATGTCGTCTGTTTGGAAATCTTCGTCCGTATTCTCTGGCTGCTTCTGCTGCGTTTCCATTTACAAAGCCATACACAAAATGAATATCCGCTAACTCTTGATTGGAGAGTAAAAATGGCATTTTTATAAAAATTACAAAAAAAACAGGCAAAAGAAACTAAATTTCGCGCATTCACAATTGCAAAAAAACGTTTCAGGTTTCAACAGACAACAAAACTAACTGTCAACTAATTGACGTTTAACCTTATTCTGCTTTCAATTTCAAAAATATTTGCAGGAACAGCCTACTTCTAAAAATTATCGAGATAGTGACTTTTTAACGTTATTTTATCATAAATAATTAAAAATGCATCGAACCTTAAAAGTCGAAATATCTCAAAAACGGCTAACTATAACGAAAATTCACAAGAGAGCTTTTTTATGTTGAAAAGTGCTAAGAATCAGTTTTTTTATTCAAAAAGCAAAAAATTGCACCAAGAAAAAAATTTCGGTCATTTTAATACACTACAGGTACAGTAGAGAGCGCCCTCTAGCGGCTACAGTAAAACTATGCCCATGGTTCGTTTTGTCGTACCAAACAACCCTTGTATACCGATTTTCACCGTTATACATCAAATATTGTTCGAAATATTTAAAAAAAAACTATTTTAAAAAGTAAATTTAAACACCCTGTATTTCGGAAGCCACGCATTTTTCGACCCATGTTTATATAGACTTTATGCATTAATTTAAAAATTCTATCGAATCTTAAAGTTATGCAACAATAAACTGAAACACCCTGTATACTACGAGTCGTAGACTCCGTTGCGCAATTCGTGTATAGGGTCTGGAGACACGATCTATAGATGGTCTACAGATAACCTTCTTTGTCTTGTCTGGCGTCCTTACGATAATGTGTATTTTTTAGACACATGTTGCTTTTGGCAATCAAAGACATTGTTTTGTGTGGAATGTTATCAATAACATCTTTGAGGTCCATGTCCCTATATGTAAAAATAAAATGTTTTCGTATCCCCCATGGTTCACACGTGAAATTATACTTAATATCAAGAAGAAGGACATAGCAAGAAGGAACTGGAAACGGACGGTACTAAGTTTTCTGATGATCAGTTCAGTAATTTTAGGAAGCTCATTAAGAACCAGATCAGTGTTGCCTACTCCGCTTACGTCCAATCGGTTGAGGATGCCATTGTCAATGATCCTAGCAAATTCTGGTCATTTGCCCAGATCAAAAAATAACAATCTAGAATCCCCCCAGGGATGACGCTTAATGGCAATGTCTGCGATACGCCTCAGGATATAGTGGACAGTTTTGCTACCTTCTTTTCAACATTTTTCATCCCGTCTGGTCTACTAGGGTCATCTCCTCCAACAAATAATTCTACCGATATCATTTCTTTAAAAAATTTAGGTGAAGAAAACGTAATTAGGGCTTCGAAAAGATTAAAGAACAAAATGACGTCTGGATGTGATGGTATCCCAAGTTTTTTCGTTAAAGATTACATTCATATACTAGCGAAACCGCTGGCTTCCATATTCAACCTAATTCTAAAATCGGAGACATATCCAAATATCTGGAAGACCTCTAAAATATGTCCTATTCACAAAAGTGGAGATATCTCTGATATTTCCAACTATCGCCAAATAACAATCCTGTGCAATTTCAGCAAGTTGTTTGAGATCATCGCTTATGAAACGGTTTACTGCTCGGTCTTTATTAATCAGCATGGGTTTATGAGAGGCAGATCTACGATCACCAACTTGGCTCTGATTACTCAGTACATTTCTGAAGTACTGGACGGTCAGGGACAAGTTGATGTCATCTACACAGATATTCAGAAGGCGTTTGATCAAGTTGATCATTATGCACTTCTGGATAAGCTTAAAACGGTGGGTATGTCTGATGCAATGCTGTCGCTCATGAATTCATATTTGAGGGATAGAAGGTTATTTGTCGAATATGGTGCTCATAGGTCTAGTTACTATCGGGCCACGTCCGGGGTACCTCAAGGGTCAAATCTAGGTCCGTTATTGTTTTTGATATTTATTAATGACTTGTCTTTTGAACTGAAGTGTTTCCATTTGTTTTTCGCTGATGACCTTAAAATCTGCACGTCAGTCAAGACAGTCGAGGATTGCGTCATGTTGCAAGATGACTTAGCTCTAATTCCGTCATGGTGTTCAAGAAACTGTCTCAGTCTGAATGTTTCGAAATGTAAAGTTATGACTTATACAAGAAAGGTTAACTATTTAATTTATGATAATTATAACATCAATGGTCAGGTTATAGACAGATGCACCTCTTATAGAGACCTTGGAGTCACTTTGATACCAAGCTAACGTTTACTGAGCATATACTCAATATCTCGTCGGCTGCCACTCGACTACTTGGTTTCTGTATCAGAAACTGGATGGGTTTCTCCAATGTTGATACATTAATGACTCTTTTTTTTACTTTTGTCAGGAGCAAGTTGGAGTATGCGACTCTGATCTTGTCTCCTATATACCAAAATTCTGTCGTGATCCTTGAGGCCATTCAACGGAAAGCTTTAAAGTATTTTCACCTTAAATGCACAGGTTCTTATCCAGAAAGAGGTTGTGACCATTGTGCCCTATTAGAGTTTTTCAATTTGGATTCACTGTCAACAAGCCGAAACATATTTGCTTTGTCGTTTTTATATGGCCTCATTCACAATAAAATTGACTGTCAAAATTTACTTGAAAAAATATGTTTCCGCGTTCCAAGGCTATGGAGTCGACAACAAACGGCATTCTATTGTCAAGCTAGCCGTACAAATGTTATGACAAAATCGCCAATTAATCTCATGTGCTGCATCATGAACAGTGTTACTGAATCATGTGATATTTACAGTGACAGTTGTGCATCGATTATTAACTGCTATAGATCATCCAATCTTATTTAGAATGTGTGATACTGTAGATTTAAGTCCAAGAACCATGTATCTTTAATTGTTATTTTTTTCAGCATTTCCTGTAATTGGGTTTCACCTGTTGGAAATAAGTAAATAAATGGACTGGGATATGTCTCGGGGTTCCTGAGAATGTTTTGTTTATTTTGTTGTCGGTTAACAGAGCAATGAAGGTTCTACGACAACATCCTGCTCGTGCAATCACCGAACTGAGACAAAAGCTTTAAGAAATATCGGATTGTTTTACACCAAAATTTTGCCAAAACTTGGTTAACACTATGCCCCAAAGAATTTCAGCCGTAATAAAAAATAAAGGTGTTGTTACCCGATGGTAATCTTTCAATTGTTGCTTTGTTAACTTCGCGCATTTATTCGCACATTGTTTATTTGTTCAGATGTTCTATTAGTTATAGGTCTAAGTGATTTCAAATATGTATTTTTTACGACTAGGGTGTATCTAAAATGTTTTTGAGAAAATAAATTGTTTTAGAAGTTAATAGTTTCGTCATGTTTAGTTTATAAAGGCATATTTCGGTATAAATCTTGAAGTGGGCCAACTGGGGGCTCCTACATTGGAGATGCTTTCCAATCGATGATAGACTCTAGTAAATTTTTATACAACAACAAAGAATTTATTATTAACAATATGTAACATTTTATGAAACAAAAATTTGAAGCCCAGTTAAATACCTAAATTATTTATTTATGACAAAAACGAACAGCAACAGTTATTTTGAACAATATTGTTACCATACACAATCTTCTTGACGATGTTTTTTGTTATTTTCTTCAGGTGGAATCAGTCCAATGGACCTTCGACACCATAGACACCATAACCAGTCAAGGCGAACTGAGACCGTTGGCTGAATTTTTGTCGAAAAAACAATTCGATCTGGTGATCAACCTGCCGATGCGTAACGCTGGAGCTAGGAGGGTGTCCTCGTTCATGACCCACGGATACAGAACCAGAAGGTTGGCCATAGACTACTCGATTCCGTTAGTGACAGATGTCAAATGTACCAAGCTTTTGGTTGAGGTAAGTGTTTGCTTGAATTTTTGTTTTCCGCTACGAATTCGAAGTAGGTAGGAGGCAAAATACATTTACGTAGTAATAAGTCGGAATGTAAGTAGGTCAGGCTGTATTTTTCAGATAAAACATTCCAGGTTTTTCAAATTCGACTCTCCTCATTGAGAAATGGTAAGATATTCTAACTACAGTGGACTTCCGGTAATCCGACAAACATTATGCAGGGCAGTGTCGCACTATCGAATTTGTCGGATTATAGAGCACTGCCTAAGACCCCCTATAGTCCGGAATTTTTTACAAAAGAGTACCTTGTAATCCGACAAATTACATATCCAATGGTAACATTATATGTATATGTTATGTATATGTATGTCGAATTTAGTAAATTAAATAACAATAGAGAGCTTACGTTTTATTATAAAATTAAGCATAAATGCACATACATATGTACCAAAATAATCAAGAATTATTAATCAAAATTATTAATGAATTTATCAAATTATGAAGCTTGGAAATATTCATCAATTTTTTTTGTTTAAGGTTGTTATAACGCGAGATCAGAGCTTTGTCCCTCAGTCTTCTCAAAAGTAAAAGTTCGTTGTAGGATGTACCAGTCTCTTCAGCCCATTGTAAACCTAGCTCAAAGACGTTAATTGCGTCTTGTGCTGTGACTTGTGGAGCAGTTGCAATCACGTCGTCGTTATTTTCCTGATTGTTGTAAAGGGTTGTCCAATAGGGACGCAGGAAAGTAAACGTCAATTTGACATAGACGTCATCTTTGCTTTCTGTCACCGACATGTCATTTTGTTAGTTGAATGTTTACCATTGATCGCTATGGAGTCGTATTCGATTGAAGACCGCATTAAAGTTATTCAATAGCACTACAAAAATGGTGCAAAAATAAAAAACACGTTTCGCGCGCTTCGTGAACATTTCGGACGCAAGAACCGCCCAAACGAAACAACGATCGGTCGTCTGGTGCGTAAATTCGAGGCAACAGGTTCTGTGGCAAATCTGCCAGGCTCTGGCCGGCCAACGAGTGTTCGCACACCGGAAAATATTGCTGTTGTGAAGGAAAGTGTGAGAGACGATCCGAAACAATCAACAACGCGTCGATCCCAAGAATTCGTATAAATAAATAATAATCGTTCACCTTTTGCAAAAATCTTAATTTAAAGGGCTCTATGCAGGTGGCATCGTTAGAAAGTTTATCTCCTGTAATAGTCATTAAACGTATACCATGCCGACTTTTAAAACGTTCTAGCCATCCTTTGCTGGCCACAAAATCGTCTGTTTTTATTTCCCTATAAAAAAACTTAGCTTTCATGGCCAACATGGGTCCTGAAATTGGTGCATGCCTATTTCTTTCCTGAAGAAACCACATGTACAAAGCTTCTTCCACTTCTGGATGTTCAGCTTTCTTGAGTGTCTGTCTCTTGCCTGGCCCGCAGTCAGTAGTTAACACGGACTTCTTGATCTTCTCGTGGTTTGTTTTGATGTCATAAATTGTAAATCGGCCTACGCCGTATTTACTTGCTAAACTACTGAAAGTTTCATTGCGATTTAAGCGGTCTAAAATATCACATTTTTCTTTAATTGTCACTGTTTTGTGCTTTCGCTTCTGAGTTTGTGATGACATTACTAGGTACTATACTTAATACACAATGAATAAATAGTAAAACAATGAACGCACGCTAGGCCGTACCGCTATCACAAGTAGTCAAATTCAAACTAAGTAAAACAATGCTTACGCGTCGAGCACGATAGCGGTGGCGCGTACAAGTTGTAACCTGTTCAAACCTGCGTGATCTACATTAGCGAAGATTGTCAAATACGTATGTATGTAATATTCAAAGACATGTCGGATTACAAGGAGCGCCGGATTAGCGAGGGGCCGGATTATCGGGGGTCCACTGTATGCCATCTTCTAGAAGAGAAAACGTCGCAATGCTAATGTGTAATTTATTTTGACACCCTTATACAAATAAAGTCAAGAACGGTTTTGGGAAAATTCAGTTTTTTCGCTTCCCTCTCCGAAATTTCCAAAACGTTTAAGCGGCATTTTGCCAGTTACCCAAACACGCAACTTTTCCTCTATTTAAGCAATTTCGTATATCTTACTATTTCCGAGTTCCCAATGATGAGGGTCGAATTGGAAATATTCGGTGCGAAAGTGCGTGGGTTCCATACAGTCCTGGTGTTCCAGACGAATATCTAAAATAGTGGAGGTTTCTATGGATTGCAATGAGCAGTTTAAGCTGAACGAAAGCACGAATAACTATTTTAGGCACAAAAAAATTCTCTACGAGACTGTAATCTTACCGTGTGTCAATGATCCTTTACGTTTAAATCATCTCATTTTTCGCCAGTCATCTACCCCCTATTTTTTATCAGTCTCGATTTGCTTATCACTGCATAATGAATGTTGGTATAAATAAATGATATCTGTAATACAGCAAATATAAGCTTGAGTTATATGCAACGCTATGATATCAGCAAAATTCCCAATATGATGAAAAATGAACTTGAACCTTGTACTGTGCGGAAGATTTTTGTGTCAGCTTTCGTTACATGGACTTATTAAGCTGACGGGATCAAAAACAATATACTACCTTATGTCAATATAAACAGGTCATAAATAATCATTTTAAACAGTTAGTGAAATATTGAATCACTCGATGATAATCCGGTAAAACGAAATTATACAATAACTGGGAAGTCCGGTAGAGTTTATCAGGGGGGGGGGAGATGTTAACAATGGAGAAGTTTATTGATGTTCAGAATCGCGTATGTAATGACATACCGGCAAAATATAGATGAAGTATAAAACCAGTGAAAAAATTATTGGAATCGATCAATAATTGGCAGAGAAATTAATATACTAAGTGACATATAAATCCGAACACCCAGTTTAAATGGTTTTATTTTAATAAAATTTTGTATAAGTACTTAATGAAGCATAATAAGTAAATGATGACCTTTAATAATGTGTGGATGCACCCTGATGTGCTACGCATTCTCCAAAGCGCCTAGGCATGCTTCTGATCAGGTGGTCAATGTCCTCCTGTGGTATCTCATTCCAGGCAACCACCAACTCCTCTCGAAGTGCTTCTAGAGTCTGAGGAGGACGTTGCAAATTGAGCAATCTCCTACTCATCAAATCCCACACGTGCTCAATTGGAGATAAGTCGGGAGATCTTGGTGGCCATCGTAACAATGTGACATCATTATGTTGAAAGAAGTCGATTGTGACTCTTGCAACATGTGGTCGGGCATTATCTTGTTAGAAAGTTGGATCTGCCAGGGTGTCAAGATAGGGTAAAAGATGGGGTTCTAGAACGTGCATATAACGCTGCGCGTTCATGTTACCTCTAATGAAGATTAAAGGTGACCTGGAACCATAAGCTATAGCACCCCAAACCATAACTCCAACAGTGTGATGAACATGTCTTTCAACAAAAAACTGTGGATTCCTCCTTTCACCACGTCGCCTTCTAACCCTGGCACGACCATCGTGCATGCCTCAACAAAATCGAGACTCGTCACTAAAGACAATACTGTTCCATTCCTGATCCCAGAGCGACCGTTGTCTGCACCACTCAAGGCGATTACGTCGGTGTTCTCGAGTTAAAGGGAGGACCCAGTGTGGCCAGTATGAAAACAAGCCAAAACTTCTCATTGGTCGGTAAACACTTCGCATGCCAATAGGTCTTCCGTGTTCTGCAAACCATTCATTTGCAATGGACCTGGTAGTGGAGAAACGGTCCCTTAAGGCCAATAATCTTAGGCGGCGATCTTCACGGTCTGTTGTTCTACGGCGGCGTCCAGTGCCCCTTGCTCTTTGCGTACGGCCTTCTCGAAGCCATGCCTGACAACACCTAACCACAGTGTCTACACTTCTTTGCACTCTAACTGCAATTGCCCGAAAAGAAAGTCCAGCTTCCCGAAGTCCCACTATACGGCCCCTATCAAACTCACTAAGTTGACGAAATCGTACAGGTCTCCGTACTCTAGGCATCGTAACCGATCGTAAAGGATGTCAAGAACCAAAATCCGCCAACGTTGATTCTTTACTGCGGCTGAAATATTCATTTTTAGAGCGTTAGTGAATTAAAAAAAAGCAGTATAAAAACCGGAATGTCCAACTGATAAGGCTGAAAATTTTTTCACTTGTTATTTACAGTAAGATAAATACATTCACCAACTTTTATTAAAATAAAACCATTTAAACTGGGTGTTCGGATTTATATGTCACTTAGTATACAAAAAAACTCAAATGCAATTATCTCAAAACTGCTTATTTGGACATACCTAGCCTGCCTCAGAGGTAAATATATACATTGAGAACGAAATTTGTTTGATAGTTTGAGTTCAATGTGCACGATAGAGAAGTGTGTACACATACAGGGTGGCCCAACGAAGAAATCGCACCCCTATTTGTGACTCTCCTGGTATATTTTGAGAAAAACGCTCGGACACGTCAATTCTGATTTCTATGAGGACGTCTTTTCAATACAGGGTGGTCCAAAAATAAGATATTCCATTACGCTTCAGTTTTTTAAATGGAAACGAAACATCTGAAGGATTCCGGGGAAAAACGGCATTAGTCCATTATTTGGCTTTCAGTTTATTTTGGAGGTATTTTCTTGATGTTATCTTGTAATCAGCTTCTTAAATTGTAAAAAGGGCTTAGATTCACAAAACAACAGCTATAAGATTGCCTGTGCCGGGAAAGGATGGCATGAGTCCCTGCGCGTGTATGGAAACACGGCATCAGTCCATATGGAAAGGCGGCCGTACCTACCCGAACATCTAAATATCGCAAAATTGCACAAAATGTGTTCTATTGGCAATGTTGAAAACAAGATTTCCTATGAATCCTTCCGAGAAATCTTCCAAAAACAACTTCAATATACAAGATACTTGTAGTACGTGTGATTCCTTAAAAGCTGATATATCTTCAATTACCGCTACCTTATATTCCCACACGGAACAAACTAGGCAGTCAGCAAGTAATAATTTCGAGAAAAAGACACTTGAGAAGACACTACATCAAAAAAGGAGTGAGCGATTTTACAGTCTAAAGAGAACATACCGCAAACGTGCCTCGGAGTTCCCCGCTATCGAAAGTATCACGATGGATTACCAAAAAAACTTGCACTATACAAATATCACGACAAATGAAGTTTACTATAAGCGTTTTAACATCCACATTCTGTCAAACTCAAATTCTATCTTTTATACCTGCGATAAATCTATTGCTAAGAAAGGAGCTATGCTGTATTACTTTTTTTATAACATCCTGCCTATGGAAGTAAAATAACTTGCCATTTTCTGTGACTCCTGTGCAGGGCAAAATAAAAACTTTACAGTCATTCGGTTTTTGCATTACTTGGTTACCAAGAAAAATCGTTTTACTACTGTGAAGGAAATATTCCCGATCAGGGGGCATTCTTACCTCGAGTGTGATAGAGATATGAGTCTCGTGAACCAAAGAGCATACACTGAGGTATCGGACGATTGGAGAGATGAATTGAAAAACTGCCGTGTGAAACCTACACGATTTGAAGTCATTGATTGTGGCAAAAAATTTTGATTTTCAAGATTGGAGCACATTTTTATCGCCATTTTATCCCAGTCAGGATGCTCAAGTTTTGGAGACAGAATCCTCGCGTAGTTTTTCACAAATCGACATATACTAAGTGACATATAAATCCGAACACCCAGTTTAAATGGTTTTATTTTATTAAAAGTTGGTGAATGTATTTATCTTACTGTAAATAACAAGTAAAAAAATGTTCAGCCTTATCAGTTGGACATTCCGGTTTTTATACTGCTTTTTTTTAATTCACTAACGCTCTAAAAATGAATATTTTGGTTCTTGACATCCTTTACGATCGGTTACGATGCCTAGAGTACGGAGACCTGTACGATTTCGCCAACTTAGTGAGTTTGATAGGGGCCGTATAGTGGGACTTCGGGAAGCTGGACTTTCTTTTCGGGCAATTGCAGTTAGAGTGCAAAGAAGTGTAGACACTGTGGTTGGGTGTTGTCAGGCATGGCTTCGAGAAGGCCGTACACAAAGAGCAAGGGGCACTGGACGCCGCCGTAGAACAACAGACCGTGAAGATCGCCGCCTAAGATTATTGGCCTTAAGGGACCGTTTCTCCACTACCAGGTCCATTGCAAATGAATGGTTTGCAGAACACGGAAGACCTATTGGCATGCGAAGTGTTTACCGACGAATGAGAAGTTTTGGCTTGTTTTCATACCGGCCACACTGGGTCCTCCCTTTAACTCGAGAACACCGACGTAATCGCCTTGAGTGGTGCAGATAACGGTCACTCTGGGATCAGGAATGGAACAGTATTGTCTTTAGTGATGAGTCTCGATTTTGTTTAGGCATGCACCATAGTCGTGCCAGGGTTAGAAGGCGACGTGGTGACGGGAGGAATCCACAGTTTTTTGTTGAAAGACATGTTCATCACATTGTTGGAGTTATGGTTTGGGGTGCTATATCTTATGGTTCTAGGTCACCTTTAATCTTCATCAGAGGTAACATGAACGCGCAGCGTTATATCCACGAAGTTTAGAACCCCATCTTTTACCCTATCTTGACACCCTGGCAGATCCGACTTTCCAACAAGATAATGCCCGACCACATGTTGCAAGAGTCACAATAGACTTCTTTCAACATAATGATGTCACATTGTTACCATGGCCACCAAGATCTCCCGACTTATCCGCAATTGAGCACGTGTGGGATATGATGGGTAGGAGAGATTGCTCAATTTGCAACGTCCTCCTCAGACTCTAGAAGCACTTCCAGAGGAGTTGGTGGTTGCCTGGAATGAGATACCACAGGAGGATATTGACCACCTGATCAGAAGCATGCCTAGGCGCGTTGGAGAATGCGTAGCACATCAGGGTGCATCCACACATTATTAAAGGTCAAAGGGCTTTAAAGCAGTGCAATCATTTTGAAATTTTTATCACTTACTTATTATGCTTCATTAAGTACTTATACAACATTTTATTAAGATAAAACCATTTAAACTGGGTGTTCGGATTTATATGTCACTTAGCATACATGGGCCGATATGCTAGTTTTAAATTTGATAAGGTAATTCGGACGAATCTAAAAAAGATCAACAAAAACGAGAAGAGGAACCATTGAGAAAACCAGGAGCAGGATCCATTCCGAATTAAAAGTAAGAAATGGAAGGATCTGCAGGATATGACCAAATTTCTAGAGAGAGCAGATTCTAGGGCATTGTATCAACAGTTAATATCTCTTGATCATCCAGAAGACATCAATGGTGAATATGTCAATGACCGGCCAATAGGCGCTTAAAGCAGCGGAAAAGTGGCACGAGTCCAGAGTTGAACATCATCTTTTGTTTGTTACTAGTTTTGAGTAAAAGTTCATGCTATTACCAATAAATACACAGTTTAGCAAAGACATTCTTTACAACTTATTTTTTCATCAATTTTACTTTCCAACAGGTAAGTAAACCTGTCCGGATGGACCATTGTAGTTATTCTCCCGTACGCTTCATATATGTACTGTATGTCAAGGCACAAGAACTTCTCTCAGTCGCCGAATAATAAAAATTGACTTAGATCCATGCTGTCCATTTGTCCAAAATACGTACAGAGTCGATCTACTCGACGCCATCTCTCAAATTCTACTCTATTACTTGGTAGGCTCTGAGGCTGATAGGAACCACCCCACCTTCGATGAAAACCCATACGGACTGCATTAGTTCGCGAAGACTCCTGAAACTTCCAGGCTTCATCGATGCTCATGTCCACGTTAGAGAACCTGGAGCTACGCACAAGGAAGACTTTTCCAGCTGTACCGCGGCCGCTTTGGCGGGAGGTGTCACGCTTATTTGTGCGATGCCCAACACCGATCCGGCTATTGTTGACGAGGAGTCGCTGATTTTGGCTAAGAAGTGCGCTAAAAAAGGAGCCAGGTAAGTTAGGAAAAGCTTGTGTCTTCCAACTAAGTGACTCTTAGGAATACGTACTTTGAGATGATTCTTTAGAAAATGCGTTGCAAAGCTTCACAAAAAACCCCTTTTATATTTTGACTATTATCATTTCAGATGCGACTATGCCCTTTTCGTAGGCGCCTCGTCCGAGAACACCTCAACAATCTCAGAATTCGCGGCCGATGCAGCCGCATTAAAAATGTACCTGAACGAAACCTTCACCACTCTCCACCTCAAAAACATGGACGTATGGACCAAACATCTCTCAAACTGGCCGAGAACTGCCCCGCTGTGCGTCCACGCGGAAAAAGAAACTCTGGCCGCGATTTTGTTGCTGGCCAACCTACAGAACAGGTCGGTACACGTGTGCCACGTAGCCAGAAAGGAAGAGATATCGCTGATCAAGGCGGCGAAGGAAAAAGGACTGAAGGTCACTTGCGAGGTGTGCCCGCATCATTTGTTTTTGAGTACCAATGATGTGGAGAGGTTGGGACCGAAGAAGAGTCAGGTGAGCGTGTGAAGGTGAACACCAAATGCCGGAGTATCGTAAATGAGACTGCAACGTTTTAATAAGGATACTGAAAGAATCAGCTTTAGCTAGGCCTTATTTCACAGCCATCACATAAATCAGCTTATCTAGACTTGAGATCTATGTATTCTATAATATGTTTAGTTCTTACACATACACGTCAAGTGGTGGTGTACCTCAGGGTTCCAATTTGGGTCCCCTATTGATTTTATTACTGTTTAGGTTCGTCCTGTCCTGGTAACCCCAGAAGACCAACAAGCCTTATGGGACCACCTGCACGTCATAGACTGTTTCGCCACCGATCACGCACCACACACTCTAGAAGAAAAAACTAGCGAAAAGGCACCGCCAGGTTTTCCAGGATTAGAAACAATCCTTCCGCTACTCCTCAACGCTGTCAACGAAGGCCGGTTGACCATCGATGATCTGGTCAACAAATTCCATAAAAATCCGAAGAAGATCTTCAGCTTGCCGTACCAGCAAAACACTTACGTTGAGGTAGATCTGGACGAAGAATGGGTCATCCCTGAGGCTATGCCGTTCAGTAAGGCCAAGTGGACGCCTTTCGCTGGAATGAAGGTAAGATTTTGGTGCTATCATAGCAGGTTGGCTAGCTTTTCAGTCACGTTGGTGGCCAACTTTTGACCTTGCCCTTAAAAGTTAAAATTAACTAGGTGTCTAACTATGAAATGCCAGGCTAGATATTGGGAGGAGAGTAGCACCGACAATTGGAAATTGAAGAGCGGGAAGACAAGAATTTTCTGTGTATTTACCTTGTCCTAGTGCTATCTCTCTCTCTCCCTCTCTTCCTCTCTCCCTCCCCTCTCTATCTCTCTTTCTATCTCCCCCCTCCCGCTCTCTCTCTCTCTCTCTATCTCTCTCTGCCATGCGAGCGGCTTTTTTCGAAGGCTACATAAGTCTTGCCATAAAGAAGTAATAGACTAGAAGTCAATAAAGTTAAGAAAATCATGTTTTAAATGGAAATTTGTAGTTATCAATTACATTTTTATTTTCGTATTTTAATTTCTTCATTAGCATCAATGGATGATATGTTAGATAAAACTAATTTTCATTTCCTTCAGTCTTTGTAACTAACACCATCTTTAATAACTCCATCTTGTCATGTTCATTGAACTGAACCACGATCGTATCCATGCAACCAGTAATACATCCTTCTGGTTACTTGGTTGCCTACAGTGGTTTCACGTCTCCTATCTGGTTCTTCTTTCACTCATAACTATTTCGCTTGAATCACGAAGTGAATGATGAATTCATTTCCTTACTTCAGTCATAAGAGTCGTTCGTTTGAACTAATTCATTAACGAACTACAATCACTAGGCATGTTACCGCCACTGTGGTCCACCTTGTGTAGTAATACTTTTGACATTGACAATTGACATTTTCATCCTTGACAGCGTTGCCGCTTATTGCTTATGGGATAATTGCACGGATTTGAGGACTAATAATTGAATGTGACAATAATAAGGCAATAGACCTGAGACGAATTTTCAGAATTTTCGGAATTTTCAGAATTTTCAGAATTTTCAGAATTTTCAGAATTTTCAGAATTTTCAGAATTTTCAGAATTTTCAGAATTTTCAGAATTTTCAGAATTTTCAGAATTTTCAGTTTCTTCAGATTTTTCAGAATCTTCAGAGTCCTCAGAATCTTCGGAATCTTCAGAATCTTCAGAATCTTCAGAATCTTCAGAATCTTCAGAATCTTCAGAATCTTCAGAATCTTCAGAATCTTCAGAATCTTCAGAATCTTCAGAATCTTCAGAATCTACAGAATCTTCAGAATGTTCAGAATGTTCAGAAGGTTCAGAATTTTAAAAATTTTCAAAGTTTCTGAATTTTCTGAATTTTCAAAATTTTCAAGATTTTCGAAATTTTCCAAATTTTCAGAATTTTCGGAATTTTCAGAATTTTCAGAATTTTCAGAATATTCAGAATTTTGAGAATATTCAGAATTTTCAGAATTTTCAGAATATTCAGAATTTTCAGAATTTTCAGAATTTTCAGAATTTTCAGAATTTTCAGAATTTTCAGAATTTTCAGAATTTTCAGAATTTTCAGAATTTTCAGAATTTTCAGAATTTTCAGAATTTTCAGAATTTTCAGAATTTCAGAATTTTCAGAATTTTCAGAATTTTCAGAATTTTCAGAATTTTCAGAATTTTCAGAATTTTCAGAATTTTCAGAATTTTCAGAATTTTCAGAATTTTCAGAATTTTCAGAATTTTCAGAATTTTCAGAATTTTCAGAATTTTCAGAATTTTCAGAACTTTCAGAATTTCAGAATTTTCAGAATTTTCAGAATTTTCAGAATTTTCAGAATTTTCAGAATTTTCAGAATTTTCGGAATTTCGGAATTTTCGGAATTTTCGGAATTTTCGGAATTTTCAGAATTTTCAGAATTTTCAGAATTTTCAGAATTTTCAGAATTTTCAGAATTTTCAGAATTTTCAGAATTTTCAGAATTTTCAGAATTTTCAGAATTTTCAGAATTTTCAGAATTTTCAGAATTTTCAGAATTTTCAGAATTTTCAGAATTTTCAGAATTTTCAGAATTTTCAGAATTTTCAGAATTTTCAGAATTTTCAGAATTTTCAGAATTTTCAGAATTTTCAGAATTTTCAGAATTTTCAGAATTTTCAGAATTTTCAGAATTTTCAGAATTTTCAGAATTTTCAGAATTTTCAGAATTTTCAGAATTTTCAGAATTTTCAGAATTTTCAGAATATTCAGAATATTCAGAATTTTCAGGATTTCCAGAATTTTAAGAATTTTCAGAATTTTCAGAATTTTCAGAATTTTCAGAATTTTCAGAATTTTCAGAATTTTCAGAATTTTCAGAATTTTCAAAATTTTCAGAATTTTCAGAATTTTCAGTATTTTCAGAATTTTCAGAATTTTCAGAATTTTCAGAATTTTCAGAATTTTCAGAATTTTCAGAATTTTCAGGATTTTCAGAATTTGAAGTTATAAATTACATTTTTATTTACGTGTTTGAATTTCTTCATTAGCATCAGTAGCTGATATGTTAGATCGTTTGAACTAATTCGTTAACGAACCACAATCACTAGGCATGTTACTGCCACTGTGGTCCACATTGTGTCGCGATACTTTTGACATTGACAATTGACATTTTCACCTTTGGCAGTGTTGCCGCTTATTGTTTATGGGATAATTGCACGGATTTAAGGACTCATAATTGAATGTGACAATAATGGGGCCTCGGTTGGCCGCGTTGGTCAGAGTGTCGTGCTACTGATCAGCCGGCCGGCCGGGCCGCGAGTTCGAATCTCGCCTTCGCCATGGATGTTGTGACGTCGTGTGTTTGTCGTCCATAATTATAGAAATATATAAAATATCCAACCTAGTTTCTGGCTGCATGGCCTAGTCCTAAAGCCAAAAAAAAAAAAAAAAAAAAATGTGACAATAATAAGGCAATAGACAGGAGAGGAGAGTTTCACGTTTGTAATGATCTCGTCTATGATTAGCGTTTTGACGTTTGCACCACAGAACATAAAGTAGAGAACACAAATGGATGAAGGCCGGCTGTAGTTGTAACCCCCTGGAGACAGGTCTTAACAGATTAACAGAATTGTTTATCTTATTTTATCCCTACCATGTTACTTGTAGCGTTACTTTTTAAATGAAAGACTTATTAGCAAGTACAAAATGACGGAGTCGTCAGATAATAAGCTGTCATTTTACCGCGTGGATACTCGTGATACTTTTTTCTTTTAGATTAAAGGGGCTGTCCACAGGGTGGTCCTCAGAGGCGAAATCGCTTACGTAGAAGGCCAAGTTCTCGTCCAACCAGGTTTTGGTCAGAACGTCAGAGAATGGGAGCTCAGGATAAATCCATTGGACTCACGTCCTCCGTCGATATTGGCACTTGACAGGCCTGCTTCCCCCTCTCCTCACCAGATGGACGACGATGATGGGCAGACCAACGAGATTTTCTTGAAATTGCTATCTACAGGAAACAAGGTATGCTTTAACGTGATCTCACATATATAAAAATTAAATCCCACATAGAATCTCATGCTACAGTGACAAAGTTTCCACGAATCTACTCAATCCGATGTCAAACCCCTAATTTGACTGGAATACGAATTTTTGACCAGGTTGTGCCGTAGACATCCCACGAAGCATCTTCTCTTGGTATAAGCCTCATTTGTTAATAATTCCAGGTGCATTTTGGTCAAGAGCCACACATAGAAACCAGACTACTGTCTCCAGTTCCTCCAAGGCTCAGAACAGAAAGTTTCTCGAGCGTTGAACGCAAAAAGACTGGCAGCCAAATCGACATCACCCAGTCGCATCCTCACCACGGTTTGACTGGAAAGCACATCCTTAGCGTTGATATGTTTACGAAGGAGCAGCTGAACGACATTTTCAACTTGGCTCAAACGCTCAGGGTGTATACCGCGAAAGACCGACCTTTGGATCAAATATTAAGAGGTAAATCGAATGATTCTATGAAAAGCGAATTTCTCATCTTATGGTAAAAGACTAAACACTTAAGTTTGCTGAATTACTTGGATATTAGTACCAGAAAGTTGTTCTAAATATGCTTAACCCAAGGACGCTACCTTATTGCCCCCAGCCGTTCAATCTTAGTTCTGATCCCATTGATTCTGTTGACTTAAGGTAAAATCATGGCGTCCATATTCTACGAGGTGAGCACCAGGACAAGTTGCAGCTTTGCAGCTGCCATGCAGAGGTTGGGAGGCAGAGTGATTTACATGGACGAAACCAGCTCGTCGGTAAAGAAAGGAGAGACTTTGGAAGACTCTATTGCCGTAATGGCGGGATACTCTGATGTGCTCGTGCTCAGACATCCAACACCAGGATCAGTTATGGTGAGAGTTATCTTTATGTTATTTCGTTTTTGTTGTTGTTTGATAACATGATAAATCGAGTCTAGATCAGCTTGAAATGCCAAAATACCGCCAACTGAAAATTTAGAAGTAGGAAGGAAGTGCTGTCTTATTTCTATGTTTATTTGATTTCTTTTCTTCGCAGAAAGCATCACAGCACTGCCGAAAACCCCTTATAAATGCTGGAGACGGCATTGGAGAACATCCTAGTCAAGCGTTGCTGGACATTTTCACAATTCGAGAAGAAATTGGTACCGTCAACGGACTGAACATCACTTTGGTTGGAGATCTCAAAAATGGAAGAACTGTTCACTCTTTGGCTCGATTACTGACTTTGTACAACGTACAACTAAGGTGAGTTTCTTTCATTGTCAAAGGCCCATATTTATAGTCGACCCTTGAGTGTCAAGTTGCCGATTGAGGGATGACCAAGATTTTTATAGTCTTCACAATTCACAATGTCTTGAAATATTCAAAATTTTCTAAATATTTAGAGTTTTCAGTACTTTCAGAATTTTCGAAATTTTCTGAATATTCGGAATTTTCAGAATGTTGAGAATCTTTAGAACTTTGAGAAACTTGAGAATTTCAGAATTATTAGAACTTCCAAAATTTTCTGAATTTCCAGAATCTTGAGAATTTTCAGACCTTGAATTCTCGGAATATTAGGAATTTCCGGAAGTTTCGGGTTTTTCTGAATTTTGAGAATTTTCAGAACTTCCAGAACTTTGAGAATTTTCAGAATATTCAGAATATTCAGAATATTCTGATTTTTCATAATTGTCAGACTTTTCAAACTTGTCAGACTTTTCAGACTTCTCAGACTCTTCAGACTATTCAGACTATTCAGACTATTCAAACTATTCAGACTATTCAGACTATTCAGACTATTCAGACTATTCAGAATTTTCAGAATTTTCAGAATTTTCAGAATTATCAGAATTTTCAGAATTTTCAGAATTTTCAGAATATTCAAAATTTTCAAAATTTTCAGAATTTTCAGAATTTTCAGAATTTTCAGAATTTTCAGAATTTTCAGAATTTTCAGAATTTTCAGAATTTTCAGAATTTTCAGAATTTTCAGAATTTCAGAATTTTCAGAATTTTCAGAATTTTCAGAATTTCAGAATTTTCAGAATTTTCAGAATTTTCAGAATTTTCAGAATTTTCAGAATTTCAGAATTTTCAGAATTTTCAGAATTTTCAGAATTTTCAGAATTTTCAGAATTTCAGAATTTTCAGAATTTTCAGAATTTTCAGAATTTTCAGAATTTTCAGAATTTTCAGAATTTTCAGAATTTTCAGAATTTTCAGAATTTTCAGAATTTTCAGAATTTGCAGAATTTTCAGAATTTTCAGAATTTTCAGAATTTTCAGAATTTCAGAATTTTCAGAATTTTCAGAATTTTCAGAATTTTCAGAATTTTCAGAATTTTCAGAATTTTCAGAATTTTCAGAATTTCAGAATTTTCAGAATTTTCAGAATTTTCAGAATTTTCAGAATTTTCAGAATTTTCAGAATTTTCAGAATTTTCAGAATTTTCAGAATTTTCAGAATTTCCAGAATTTTCAGAATTTTCAGAATTTTCAGAATTTTCAGAATTTTCAGAATTTTCAGAATTTTCAGAATATTCAGAATATTCTGATTTTCATAATTGTCAGACTTTTCAGACTCTTCACACTATTCAGACTATTCAGACTATGCAGAATTTTCAGAATTTTCAGAATTTTCAGAATTTTCAGAATTTTCAGAATATTCAGAATTTTCAGAATTTTCAAAATTTCCAGAATTTTTAGAATTTTCAGAATTTTGATAATTTTGAGAATCTTGAGAATTTTTAGAATCTTCAGAACTTTCAGGATTTGAAAGTTTTCTGTATTTCCAGAATTTTGTATATTTTTAAATGTATCAATTAATAATTTCGAAAACTTCAAATTTACTAAACTTCCAGGGTATGCAAGATTTTAACATTTCTAAATGGAAAATCTGAAAACTGTGATAAAAACTGTTAGTGTGTGCAAATGATGACTCTTCTCGTGAGGATTACTTAGGAGTGCGTTACTATTAATTTAACCTCCAAGAATTGATCAACCCTCAATCGGCATGTAATCATTCAAAACTTTCAAAATATTAAAAATTTTCTTCATCAAAATTTTCAGAATTTTCAAAATATCCAGCATTTTAAGAATATCTAAGATTTTCTATAATTCTTAAATTATTAATTGAAAATATTAAAATCTTGAAATTTACAAAACTTATACTTGTTACAAAATTTGTAAATTGATAAATTGAAAATCCGTCACGAGAACTGTTGCTGTGAGCAAATGATAAATATTCACTTGAAGATCAGTTAGGGGTATGTTACTATTCATTTAATCTTCAAGGGTTTATCAACCCTCACGATATTAAAAATTTTTTACATTGAGTTTTTGAAAACTTAAAAAATATTAAACAAAATTCTATATTTTTGAAACTATCAACTGAAAATATCGAAAATTTGAATTTTTCAAAATATCCGCGGTTTTCAAGATTTTCAAATTTTTAAATTGAAACATCTGGCCGAGACGTTAGTCCGGTGGATCACCACCGGTGGCGTTTGTAATATAACATCCACGACATTTTTATGAAAAAACTAACCTTGAAATTGCACGCGTCTTATTTTTATGCCAATCGGACCAAAAACAGCAAGCTTCTGTGTTGAAACTGCTGCTATTTTTGCGTTTGTGTTAAAAGTGAAATAAAACGAATTTCGTGTGTTGAGAAAATGAATGTTGAAATCCGGTACGTGGCATTTCGATCTGACCAGCGATGAAGTGCTTCCATATCAGACAACTCATCTCAAATTCCCGTATCCCATCAAATACGCGTCTGAAAGTTATTTCCCGGAATGAAAAACCCATGTACTATTCCAGACTATAAATAAATATCTGCAACAAACACTTTCTTATTTATAATATTAATAGGGATTAATAGACTTTCTGTATTTCAGATATGTCAGTCCTCCATCCTTAAGAATGCCTAGCCATGTAGTAGATTTCGTGAAAGAACACGGAATATCACAAGAAGAGTACAGCAGCTTAGAAGAAGTTTTGCCGGATACAGACGTATTGTATATGACGAGAATTCAGAGAGAGAGGTTCGAAACCCAAGAGGAATATGAAAGGGTAAGACAGGATTACTTGCAATACGAAACTTTCCGATAGATTCACAAAATGTACGCGAGAGGGGGTACAGTGGGTTTGGTTTGACATTTGATAGCCAAAAAACTATCCATTATCGAAGTTTGTGCCTGTGCAGATTTTTAATCAGAAGGCCATAATATACGAGGTGGGATCCAAAACTTTAGTTTGTTAGGGAGGTTATGTGCATTGCATGAACACAGCCATTTCTAACCTTTCAATGTTTCTCGTTGAATCCTGTAAATAAAAAAACTATCCATTATCGAAGTTTGAGCTGTGAGGCCTTTTCATCAGGAGGTCTTAATATACAGGGTGTCCGGAAAGTTGGGGTTTTCCTTTTCAGAAACAACTACCCTTGAAATAACAAAGGTAATGTGTAATGAAACGAGCGCGACCAAGTAAAAAAAAATAAAGGAAAAAGTACTCACTCTCCAGTTGACGAGAAGGGCTAAGTACGTCTCTGCCCGAAATCATACCGCTCCAACAGAAAATGAAATCAGCTGATGCGCTACCGAGCAGACGCCGGCGGTGGTGCAGACCACGAACAGAGGTAACAAAAGACGGCGTTGCCGCGTTTTCAGTTTTTAGGTAAACGTACTTTATAGGTATTGTTCGAAGTTATCGCCGTTTGATTCAAAAACACAGGTGCGTGCACGACGTAGCCAAGCATCGGTGCAGGCTTTGAGAATGGAGTCCCTCCCCCGAATGAAAGCACCAGCTTCTTCAATTCTGAGACGAAGTTCGTCAACCGTATGCATTTCAGTTTTGTACACTAAGCGTTTCATTTCTCCCCAAAGAAAAAAATCACATGGTGTTAAGTCTGGAGATCGCGGAGGCCACGCTACGGGTCCATTACGTCCGATCCACCTATTCGGAAATAATTCATTCAAAAACTCACGCACTTCGCGTCTAAAATGGGGCGGTGCACCATCGTGCAGAAACCACATTGATTGTCGTACACTTAATGGCACATCTTCTAACAAGGAAGGCAAAATGTTGCGTAAAAAATCTAGGTATTGCATCCCGTCCAATCGATTTGGGAGAATAAATGGTCCAATGAGCATACCGTTCACCATGCCAGCCCAAACATTCACCGAAAATGTTTGTTGAAAATGTGCCCGACGGACAGCGTGCGGATTTTCTACTGACCAAACATGAGTGTTGCGAAAGTTGTTCACCCCATTACGCGTGAACGTAGATTCGTCTGTCACCAATATGCACTTCAAAAAGTCCTGATTATTGTCATGTTGACGCAATAACCACTCACAAAACCGCACGTGAAACAGATACAGCCCGTCTTCACGCAGCGTTTGCCACACTTTAGTTTTTGATACTTGCGCTTCTCTAGCCACGTCTCTAGTGCTTGTTGAGGGATTCTCGTCTACGCGATTGCCTCTACACGCGTGACCGTAACCGTCGGTTGCATACTGACCTGACACACTAACCCCGACCCAGTTCTGTCGTTGGGTTGAGCCAGTGACCTTGTACCAGTCGGTGATGTCGCGGCTACAGGATGGTATTCAAATATTTTTGAGGTTGCAGAGCCCTTTATCTCGGTTCCCTTAAGACATTGGTGTATATGGTACTAAGAAAAATTGCTTATGTTTTCAAGATCTACACGTCGTGTAAAGGAAAACCCCAACTTTGCGGACACCCTGTATAATGAAACGATATAGAAAACAAGACTTTATTTTGTTATGGGCCTAGCATCTGCAGAACCGTTCCTAACCTTTCAGTTTTTCTGGTTATACCATGGAAATAAAAAACTATCCGTTATCGAAGTTTGGTCTGTGAGTTCTTTTAATCAGAAGGTCATAATATATAACGGGACTAGATAGGATCCAAGACTGTACTTTGTTAGGGAGGTTATGTGCCTAGCATTCTAACCTTTTAATTTGTCTTGTTATAGTCTGCGAATAAACTAGTTTTTTTTCTAGGCTTGCGGACATTTCATTGTGACTCCAAAACTGATGACCAGAGCCAAAAAGAAGATGGCGGTGATGCATCCTTTACCGAGAGTCTTCGAAATCAGCACAGAATTTGACTCTGACCCTAGAGCGGCTTATTTCAGGCAAGCAGAGTACGGCATGTATGTTAGGATGGCCCTACTTGCTATGGTCTTAGGGAAATGCTGATCATGTTACGTTATATGAATTTACATTGACTTCCATTATGCATCCTTTTGTAAGAAAAATTACACTGAATAAAGAATATGTTTACTACATGTTGTTTTTATGGAGACTGAAAAGATCGAGGTTTACTTAGTGCAAGCAAAATTTCGTTTTTTATTCCACAGTCACAAAACATCGATAAAATTATAGAAGTGAACATCCTTTAGCAGCTTTCAAAACAGGTTGTAAATGTTAAAAACGATATATTTTGTAAACGATTGACTATTAACTTTCGATGGTCGCAGTAAAACAACGAAACGGTTAAACTGTTTATTATTAAAATAACAAAAAATATTCATGGCTCACAATAATGTTAATAAATAAAAAAATATATAAATGTCAAAAAGGCATCAGACACCTAAGGCACATTTATACAATACATATTATGGCAGCTTTTTTCTAACGTAGATCCAACTACTGCTATACACTTTGAGACATACAAAAACGGTTATTTTTTAGTTTTAGAGTGAAAATTCCATCATTTTGAAATTTTTCATCCCATAAATATTTCTACAAAAATAGTTACGGTTTTATCAGTTTTCTTCGATATATGTGTTTTAGATCTCTTGTGTTTGTAGTCGTTTATAGAAAATAGACTGAAAATTTCCGATAGACGATGGATGAAATTTTTACTTTTATTATGCAGAAATAGACAAAAAATAAATTTCCTGTACTGCTTTATTCTACTACACAGTTTACCACTTCTACATATGTAAAACATTAAACGCGTATACCGTTTTCGTATTAATGAATAAATATATGTCTTAAATTACCTTCAGAGAATCCTTGGAGTATTTATTGAAGGTCTATTATTGTAGGTTCTTTTTTGTTATACAGGGTGTTTCAGTTTATTGTTGCATAACTTTAAGATTCGATATAACTTTCAAAATTAACGCATAAAGTCTATATAAACATGGGTCGAAAAATGCGTGGCTTCCGAAATACAGGGTGTTTAAATTTACTTTTTAAAATAGTTTTTTTTAAATATTTCGAACAATATTTGATGTATAACAGTGAAAATTGGTATACAAGGGTTGTTTGGTACGACAAAACGAACCATGGGCATAGTTTTACTGTAGCCGCTAGAGGGCGCTCACTACTGTACCTGTAGTGTATTAAAATGACCGAAAAGTTTTTCTTAGTGCAATTTTTTGCTGTTTAAATAAAAAAACTGATTCTCCGCACTTTTCAACATAAAAAAGCTCTCTTGCGAATTTTCGTTATAGTTAGCCGTTTTTGAGATATTTCGATTTTTAAGGTTCGATGCATTTTTAATTATTTATGATACAATAACGTTAAAAAGTCAACTATTTTAGAAAGTAAATTTAAACACCCTGTATTTCGGAAGCCACGCATTTTTCGACCCATGTTTACATAGACTTTATGCATTAATTTTGAAAGTTCTATCGAATCTTAAAGTTATGCAACAATAAACTGAAACACCCTGTATATGCTGCGGCAATGTAAAACATTCACAATAATATTATATCAAAAAGAGCACTTGCACCCCCGAAAATCGTGTATTATAAAAAATTAATATGCTCGACAAAAAATGTGTCAGGATTTATAGATTTTAAGTTTTGGCGTCGTATACTCATGACATTTCTGTGGGTTGCTTCTTCCATCCCAAAACTTCGTACTTCTATACTAGAGAAATTATGTGATATTCAACGATATGGTAACAAAAATAACGACGGATTGTGAGTGTTCAGTTTCTGTAAAATGACTGTTAAACGACTAATAAATACAATAAATTAAGCCGAATAAGTACTTTCTGTACGACGCTTTGATATTTTTAGAGTCCTCTGTAACTTCTCAGTGCGAATACTGCGCTCAATAGATAGAGCAGGGAGATGACCAGGCCGATTATCTGAAAAAAAAAAACAAATTTAAATATACGAATTCGTCTTTATCGGAAAGTCCTTTAAGAAATTATAAAGAGTGTACGAATATATGCTCAGTGACAATAGTAAAAATAACTTCTTCAACTTGATTTTTTAGCCACGAGGTCTTACATCAAGAATGAAACGACAATATTCGCACGAAGTTTTATTGACAATTAATCAGAAAAAAAATTATATATGTGTTGGGCTGAATACACCCCTGTATACGTCCAGGCATCGCCAAAATGAGATGACCGATGTCTGGTTTTGGCACCTCATCCTAAGCAACTTGAACTTCGCGGATTAGCCTGTGGCAAAATCTGTGGCGGATGGTGGAAAGTGGATAGTCTCCTCCCCATCATATCCCACACATGTTAATTAACGCCTGCTTTTTGGAGAAAGTCAGCAGTACGATGAGCAATATGGAGACGTGCGTTGTCTTGCTGAAAAAGGACGTGTGGACGGCGCTCTAGATACGGCAGTAAAGTGGTTTGTAGAACATCATCAACAAAACGGGCAGCAGTCATATCGCCCTGAACAAAAAGAAGTAGGCAATATCTTGACGTTCTGTAGTACGCAGTTGGCCTTCGTCATGTTCTTCCGCTTCCTTCTATCCACACACGACACACACGCATTACCGTCAACACGGCGGCCAATTCCGCGATGAGACAAACCAACATCTCTATAGGCAATGATTGTACCCGTATCAAAGTCGCTAACATGGCGATAATTTGGACGTTTTCGAACTCGAGGCAACAAAAACAAAGATAAAATGTTGCCATTTTTGCCACAGCATTCCATAAATATAGTCCAAAAAAACAAGTTGAAGAATTTTTTTTTAGGTAACACTTCTAATGTTACTAAGTATATGTTTTACTAGGTTTTCGTAGAACCTTACTGGGAAAATTCGTATTCCAAAGACCATTTTGAAGGTGTCAATTTTAAGGTCTTTGTGTACTAGCAAATAAAGAACCCCCACCCTTTCAGGAAACCGAGAAATCTCTTTCCGCTTTGATATCAAATTGCATTTTTTCGTTATAAAAACAATATTCTCGGTCACGAATAAGTGAACTCATTGATCATACAATCGTAACCATTCTTATTACAACGAATGAGAATTAAGAAGAATCAATTAGTTTAAGCTTGACGCTCGATTTTAGGTCGAAATGAAAGTTCAGGTTCGCCCCAAGTTCTGCAACATTGCGTGATTGATTCGCTTGGCAACACCGCATCTCGTACATTCCAAGGCAAGGTTTCCATGATGAGCGATTTTGGTAAGTACCGGGAAGCTATCCATCTACAAAGCTCCTGTAGGAGGCCCTAGGACGGAAGTTTGTACAGGGTGCTCAGTTTATTGTTGCATAACTTTAAGATTCGATAGAACTTTTAAAATTAATGCATAAAGTATATATCAACATGGGTCGAAAAATGCGTGGCTTCCGAAGTACAGGGTGTTTAAATTTACTTTCTAAAATAGTTTTTTTTAAATATTTCGAACAATATTTGATGTATAACAGTGAACATTGGTAAACAAGGGTTTTTTGGTACGACAAAACGAACCATGGGCATAGTTTTACTGTAGCCGCTAGAGGACGCTCTCTACTGTACCTGTAGTGTATTAAAATGACCGAAAATTTTTTCTTAGTGCAATTTTTTGCTTTTTGAATAAAAACACTGATTCTCCGCACTTTTCAACATAAAAAAGCTCTCCTGTAAATTTTCGTTATAGTTAGCCGTTTTTGAGATATTTCGATTTTTAAGGTTCGATGCATTTTTAATTATTTATGATAAAATAACGTTAAAAAGTCAGTATCTCGATAATTTTTAGAAGTAGGCTGTGCCTGCAAATATTTTTGTAATTGAAAGCAGAATAAGGTTAAACGTCAATTAGTCGACAGTTAGTTTTGTTGTCTCTTGAAACCTGAAACGTTTTTTTGCAATTGTGAATGCACGAAATTTAGTTTCTTTTACCTGTTTTTTTTTGTAAGTTTTATAAAAATGCCATTTTTATTCTCCAATCAAGAGTTAGCGGATATTCATTTTGTGTATGGCTTTGTAAAGGGAAACGCAGCAGAAGCAGCCAGAGAACACGAACGAAGATTTCCAAACAGACGACATCCAACTCGCTCAGTATCAGTGGCGGCTCGTGATTTTACAAATAGGTGACGCAGGATTGACCGACCCCCCCCATACCATGTAGAGCGCATACACAAAAAAAAACATGAAATAACTTACCTAAATTCAGTAACTCGAAAACAAAGTCAGGATTATCAGGCACTTTTCATTGTTTATATATGAGAGCAATTCGTCGGTCCTTCAAATTAGCAAACTTATTTATAACGTCATCGTAAAACGGCTGTGACACTATCAGTTCATTTAATAATTCTTTTTCGATCGATATTTTTGCCAAGGTCGTCAACCGATCTTCCGACATGGTACTTCGTAGATAACTTTTGATTCGCTTAAGGCATGAAAAACTGCGTTCTGTCGAAACACTTGTTGATGGAATGGTCAGTATTAAACACAAAAGCTTATATGCCTCCTTGAAGATACTGCGATTCTCAAATAGCGATTCCTTTAATAAGCGGGGTTCCATATTTTGATATTGATCATCGCTATAGATCAGCTGAAAATCTGTGAATGTATTTGAATAAAACTCCTTCAAATTACTTAGGGCTTCTGTTGGAAATTTTTCTGAATATGTTTTGAACTTCGAAGTGTCCATTAACGTCACAAAATGAAGCTTTTCCATATCTTGGAAACGGGTCGTGATTTGCAGAGAAATGGTATCCAAAATTTCAAAATACAGCACTCTATATCTTTCAATAATTTGATCCCGAGACAATGTTACTCTTGTCCTGCCGTCGCGGTGTTCCGTTTGTACAATTGTTTTTGATGCAGCCAATTCGAAAATATTCTTAAATGTTTCTTCATTTCTCTTCTTGTTTAATTGTGTTTGAACACTTTTAATTTGCTTAATGCAAAGGTTTATATCAAAAGATTTTTTTTGCAGTGTGTCGAATAGTATATCTGTCATTCCAAAGATCTCGTTAAAAACAACAACCAAAAGCACGAATTCGAAGTCATGGAATTTATTTAGAAATCCGTCGCTCTGTCTAACCGAGGCTTGATCAGAGGTTGGATCATTAATAATTTCAGTAAACACTTGCTTTAAGGAATCCCACTCCTTATTTATAAAACTGATAACTTTAGAATTTGATGTCCATCGCGTAATAACGGAAACAGGTATTCGACGTCCTATTATTGAGTCTGCTACGTTAGTTCGTTTCGGAGAATGGTGAAAAAATGTCGGTAAACCACTTATAGTTGCAAAAAAAATGCGGCATTTTGTAATACTATTGCAACTTTGTTGTAACACTAGATTCATGCGGTGTGCGAGGCAATGAACAAAAACTGCTTGGGGTGCCTGTTCCTTTATTTTAGCCTGAAGACCATTTAACTGTCCGGACATGACGCTTGCACCATCGAAACATTGTCCAACGAGTTTTGTTTTGTAATCAAAATTTTGTAGACACCTTGTCACGAGGTTAAATAATGCTTCAGATGTTCGGCTGCAGCTTACATCATGAAATCCTAAAAATCTCTCCACAAGTTTTCCTTCAAGATTGACATAACGGATTATTATGCTGCACTGCGATTTGTGGGCAATATCGGTGGAATCATCCACCTGAATGGAAAAAAAACTGCATTCCTTTATTTCATTTTCCACATATTCATCAATGCATTTGACAATGCAGTCAATAATTTCGTTTTGAATGGTTTTAGAATTGCCCGCAAATATTGAGGCAATTTTTTTGTAGTGCTCCTGAATGTCTACAGGGCTTATAGATACAAATGCTTCTAGGAGCTCTTTGAAATTTCCACGGTTAATAGAAGTCGTCTCTTCGTTGTGGCCACGAAACGCCAGTTCTTGTTTGCCCAAAAAAAGGACAGCGCGTATTGGCAATTCCATGAAACGTCTATTAAGTTGCACGTTTTCGTTAAACTGTTTAATATACAGCCTGGAATTTTCGCGTAAAGCATCCTCAATAGTAGTGAGATTTTTCTTCAATTTTGAAAAACCTAGTGCGCAACGCATATGATCCGATGATCCTTCATGTTTACGAAGAGCACGAGTCACATTCCCGAAATCATTGAAACCGTACTTGCTCCACACGGTTGCTTTAACACTTACAATCAAACACGGCACACAAAAAAGTTTATTTAAATAATAGCTACCACATAACCATGCAAACTCACTATACCACGATTTTTAAAAATTTCGACTGTACACTTTGTCCTTAACTTTAGCGGTTTTATTTACATTTAATATCGGAGAAGGTTTTTCGGAGTTTAAAAAGTCTTTTTTATCATCATTACTCCATTGAGAAAACGATTTTTCCAACATAACACAAACCGTATCATAGACAGGAAACATTGTTCAAAACAATGAAAACTAACCTCGACACAATACGATATCGGTAATAATGCAGAGCAGACTAGACGCAAATTCATAATTTGCTTCACTTGCCTCGGCCAAAACGGAAGCGCGCGTGCCGTTGTCATGGCAACCGTCGTATTTGCTCGTATCTGTACTGGACGCAGCAATGCGGTGTAAATAAAGCTGCTTCAGGTCTCTGTTTCAACACGCCAAATTAAGCGCAAACGTAGGCGCGTTGTTTTTTGCGGGGTTTCTCAGTATTCTGTTGATCGCAAATACAAATAAAGAATGTCCGAAAAATAATTTTTTAAGATATAAATGAATTTTTTTTATAAATTTCAAAATAAAAAAAATATATTTTTTTTGAAATTGCAGGTGAAGCAGCGCTTCACCTGCGTCATGGGGCGAGCCGCCACTGCTCAGTATTTGTAAGAGTGCATCGCCAAATAATTGAAAATGGTTTTGGAAATCTCCAAAGGAATCAAAACATAAATGTTCGTCAGCGCAGATTTACCCGTATGATTCTGTTTGATAGAGATCCGACCACAAGTGTTAGGAGAGTTTCTGGTGCCTTGGGAATTTCAGCAAGCCATATTCACCGCGTTCTTAGAAATGACCATAGACGTCCTTACCATTTGCAACCTGTGCAAGGACTACAACCAGGGGACGGAGAACGAAGAATCACATTTTGTCAGTGGATTCTTGATAGAACTGATAATAATAGGGAGTTTTTAAGTAACGTTTTATGGACCGATGACTCATGCTTCACTAGATGTGGAGTGATAAATTGGTCGCATGAAAATCCGCATGCAGTTCGGGAAAGAAATTTTCAGCATGAATTTAGTGTGAACGTGTGGATTGGTATCTACCGTAATCGACTATTTGGACCCTACCTTTTGCCTGCAAGGTTAAATGCTGCGACCTTATTGGAATTTTTAAAGGCTGAATATGCATATATGTGGGATGATGTCATATTAGATTTAAGAAGATTGGCCTGGTTCCAGCTTGATGGTTGTCCAGCTCATTATTCGAGAATAGTTAGAAACTGGCTGTACGAAAATTATCCAGAAAGATGGATCGGCCGTGGAGGACCAGTCGCCTGGCCTCCACGATCCCCTGATCTAAATCCATTAGATTTTCTTGTGTGGGGATTTCTAAAAGAAAAAGTGTTCCAGACTCCCGTAACCACAAGAGATATGCTAATAGACAGAAACAGGAATGCATGTGATGAAATAAGTCCTTATTTGAATAATGCTATACCACGTTCGATCATTCGTCGATGTGAATTGTGTATTGAACAATTGGGTTTACATTTCGAGCAACTACTTTAGATTTTGTATGTTTGTCCTAACTATCCAATAGCATTTTAGTTGTAAATAATTAATTTAATTTGTTAAAAATAATATTGGAAAATTAAACAAATTAATATTCTGTTTTTTGTGTGTTTATTTGGAGTTAGGAATTATTGCTGTGTTTAAAAACACAATCCAAACGATCATCTTAATTACTTGTAATGCCCAAATCGAAAATATAAAAAAAAAATATTATTTTTCCATAAATAATTAAAAATGCATCGAACCTTAAAAATCGAAGTATCTCAAAAACGGCTAACTATAACGAAAACTCACAGGAGAGCTTTTTTATGTTGAAAAGTGCGAAGAATCAATTTTTTTATTCAAAAAGCAAAAAATTGCATTAAGAACAAATTTTCGGTCATTTTAATACACTACAGGTACAGTAGAGAGCGCCCTCTAGCGGCTACAGTAAAACTATGTCTATGGTTCGTTTTGTCGTACCAAAAAACCCTTGTATACGAATTTTCACTGTTATACATCAAATATTGTTCGAAATATTTAAGAAAAACTATTTTAAAAAGTAAATTTAAACACCCTGTATTTCGGAAGCCACGCATTTTTCGACCCATGTTTATATAGACTTTATGCATTAATTTTAAAAGTTCTATCGAATCTTAAAGTTATGCAACAGTAAACTGAAACAACCTGTATAAGAGGACTCTTCAATCCCATTTAAATGCTGACAGAATATCAGGACTCCTGGAACTATTCCCTGCTATGTACTTACCGCGGCGGCGAGATACGGTTCGTAATCATAACTGTAGTTCGATCGTTTGTTGTGATTCACTTCGGTTATGAACACCAGACTGGCAATCAGGTACAAAAGAAATGCGAATCCGTGATATATCACTTCCTGAAAAAGAAAAAAAAAACGTGACATCGACAAAATTAAAACAATGTGAGAGAAGCAAATTATACTACTTCTTCAATTCTTGTAGTAAGTAGGAAACGTTTGGGATTTTTGTAATGGGATGCCTTCCACAAAAACAAAATCTCGTCTGCGCAAGGTTGTGAAATCTCGAAACTGGAGATACTACAGACCAAAATATGTGAATTGACCTAAACATACCTTAGTCGAAAAGTTGATAGTTTGCAAAGTTTCAGATTTTGGCATAAAACTCGGTATAAGGAGGTTTTCTAGTATGAAAAACAAGAATCTGTTGTTTCTTATGATCAAACTTCTAGAGGGCGCCACTTATAGCACTATTTTAGTAAATAACTTATCATAACTTTTTTGTGCTACCCTGTATACAACAACCGTCCGAAAAATCTTATTTTCCCGTATTCCCACAACAAAAAAGGTTTACTCGTTAGATGTATCTAAAGCTAATAGTTTTCGAGATATTTGTGTTTAAAAGTTCTAATGCATTATTTGTACAATGATGATAAAACATTTTTATAACATAGTCAAGCTGCTTTGGATATCTGAGTAGCGTTGCTATGGTTTCTAATGTTGCTTTAAACTTCATGAATAATTTAAGCAATATCATGACAAACATTAGAAACCATAGCCACGCTAATCAGATATTATCCAAAGCAACTTGATTATTATGTTATAAAAATGATGTATAAACAAATATCTCGAAAACTATTAGCTTTAGACACCTTTAACAAGTAAACCTTTTTTGTTGTAGAAATACGAGAAAATGAGAATTTTCGGTCAGTTGTTGTATACAGGATAGCATAAAAAAGTTATAAGTTATTTACAGAAAAAGTGCTGTATGTTTGGCCATAAAGAATAAGCGATTCTTGTTTGTCATACTAGAAAACCTCCCCATACCGAGTTTTATGCCAAAATCTGAGATACTTCTCAAGAAATAAGGAAAAATAGAAAATAAAATTGTAACTTTGACAACCTGTATCTTGCAAACTATCAACTTTTGGACTAAGGTATAGCAGAAATATAAGGGACATTTTTTTCAAGTCAGAGAAACTTTATTTATGAATGTAAATTGCATCACAAACTAAAATATAAACATTTTTCGATAAGGCCACCATAAACTTCCAAGCATCTATCAAATAGTAGCACTAGTTTTTGAATCCCGTCGTCAACGATGCCGACTGATCGAGAAATCAGTTAGTAACTAATTATACTAAGTGACATATAAATCCGAACACCCAGTTTAAATGGTTTTATTTTAATAAAATTTTGTATAAGTACTTAATGAAGCATAATAAGTAAATGATAAAAATTTCAAAATGATTGCACTGCTTTAAAGTCCTTTGATCTTTAATAATGTGTGGATGCACCCTGATGTGCTAAGCATTCTACAACGCGCCTAGGCATGCTTCTGATCAGGTGTTCAATATCCTCCTGTGGTATCTCATTCCAGGCAACCACCAACTCCTCTCGAAGTGCTTCTAGAGTCTGACGAGGACGTTGCAAATTGAGCAATCTCCTACCCGTCATATCCTACACGTGCTCAATTGGGGATAAGTCGGGAGATCTTGGTGGCCATGGTAACAATGTGACATCATTATATGAAAGAAGTCTATTGTGACTCTTGCAACATGTGGTCGGGCATTATCTTGTTGGAAAGTTGGATCTGCCAGGGTGTCAAGATAGGGTAAAAGATGGGGTTCTAGAACTTCGTGGATATAACGCTGCACGTTCATGTTACCTCTGATGAAGATTAAAGGTGACCTGGAACCATAAGCTATAGCACCCCAAACCATAACTCCAACAGTGTGATGAACATGTCTTTCAACAAAAAACTGTGGATTCCTCCTTTCACCACGTCGCCTTCTAACCCTGGCACGACCATCGTGCATGCCTAAACAAAATCGAGACTCGTCACTAAAGACAATACTGTTCCATTCCTGATCCCAGAGTGACCGTTGTCTGCACCACTCAAGGCGATTACGACGGTGTTCTCGAGTTAAAGGGAGGACCCAGTGTGGCCGGTATGAAAACAAACCAAAACTTCTCATTCGTCGGTAAACACGTGCGCATGCCAGAAGGTCTTCCGTGTTCTGCAAACCATTCATTTGCAGTGGACCTGGCATTGGAGAAACGGTCCCTTAAGGCCAATAATCTTAGGCGGCGATCTTCACGGTCTGTTGTTCTACGGCGGCGTCCAGTGCCCCTTGCTCTTTGCGTACGGCCTTCTCGAAGCCATGCCTGACAACACCTAACCACAGTGTCTACACTTCTTTGCACTCTAACTGCAATTGCCCGAAAAGAAAGTCCAGCTTCCCGAAGTCCCACTATACGGCTCCTATCAAACTCACTAAGTTGACGAAACCGAACAGGTCTCCGTACTCTAGGCATCGTAACCGATCGTAAAGGATGTCAAGAACCAAAATCCGCCAACGTTGGTTCTTTACTGCGACTGTAATATTCATTTTTAGAGCGTTAGTGAATTAAAAAAAGCAGTATAAAAACCGGAATGTCCAACTGATAAGGCTGAAAATTTGTTCACTTGTTATTTACAGTAAGATAAATACATTCACCAACTTTTATTAAAATAAAACCATTTAAACTGGGTGTTCGGATTTATATGTCACTTAGTATATTTACAATAATTGTTGGACGCATTGATGACCTTCTTGATGGGTATTTCTATATTTCTACTGCTTAGTGTCAGTGCTCTATTTTGAGGTTATATCTTCTTATTGAATTCTATGAAATTTCAGGCAAATTATTTTTTTATCATCCTTTTTATAAACCTGAAATTTCTTAAGATTCAATCATCAAAAAGAAGCAACCATACAATACGTTTCCTTCATAGAAAAGGTGAAAATATTCAGAACACTTTTTTTTTGGTATATCGTCTGAATACAAATTTTGAAAAATATCCCATTGGCGCTAGAAGTAAAAGTAGAGCCTCAATAGTGTCTGGAATTTGACGCAAATACCACGACAATACCTAAACGAAATAGAAAAAACTTATTCTACTTATTCAAAAACGTATTATTCCCATTAGTATTCTAGTATTTTATCAATTCGCCTCGTACATATCGATTCAAAAATAGACATAATGTAAGAATTTCCCAGCGATGCATTCTTTTTGCCTGTAGTAACATTTAATAATAAATTATTTATAAATAAACGTATGTTTTGCCGCACGCATCAGCCATAACAAAATTATTCAAACATTATAAAGATAGGCAGCTTTCGGAATTTATGAAACAATGAAAATATTTTTAGCATTCACTCATTCTCTTCGGGCTATCAGTTTCATGATGATTTAACTTATTAGCATTATTTAATAACAAAGCATACTGTAACTTTTAATGATATTCAAAATATAAAAACACCTTTGTTGGATTCAGGATTTACGTTTGGAAGGTCTGGGGGACTCCCAAAAAAATAAAAGGTACCAGATACAAAAATTTGTTTAAAAATACATAATTCTACGAGCACTATCGAAGTTGAGTCATTTATTTTAACAGTGAGTAGATCTGATCAAAAGAAATGTTTTTTTTCCTTTACCATTTTTCTGGTAAAATTAAAGTAACAAAGTTATAGCCCTTTGGAAGTTTGAGTACCGCCCTGTCTCAATAATAATATTATGTGCTCGTGTTTGGCAACAACGGATGTAATCCGCCTTATCGGTTCATCGCATCGGAAACAAAAAACCGAAAGAATTTGGAACGATGTTTTTACAATTATTTTATTCAGTTGTATACAGTCAGTGTCAGTCGGTAACGCGTGAGTGAATAGTGGTGTCTGTTGCGTGGCTCAAACGAAATCAAAAATGGCACATGTTTACGAAAATGCTGAACTTGTGGACTTGATTCTTATTTACGCGGCATAACGGATTTATGCGAATCGGTTTCCCAATAGAGTGCAACCAACCCCTCGTGCCTTTGTTAATGTAGTACAAAGGGCTCGTGAATCAGGTGACTTAAGACCTCACAGGGGAGGGCATGCCGGTGCTCCAAGACCGCACGATCAAATACAGGTCCGTACTGAAATAGTTGTCGGGAGGATACTTTATAAAACAAGGTAACATTTTTTTTTATTTGTTCTTTATTTTTACACACATATTTTGGATTATCTTCCTTCTACAATAATTATCTGAAAATTAATGACTCAACTTCAAAGTTTAAAGTCATGTACTGTCAAAACTCTCGGCACTTTGTGTGCATTTGAAACCTTTAGACAAATCTGGCGGGCAGCTCGGAAATCTAAAAGATTTTCGAAGCTTTTCAAAAACTATACAATTTGTCGTCATTTCAAATTACGAATAAAAGTTGTTTGCAATACTTGTGAGATTGTCATATTTTTCGCGTTTGAGTCAATGTTAAAACGCAAAGCGGAATATCTAGAAATGACCTAACTTTTAGTCAATCGAAATTGTAACAGTACTTACATAAATTGTCTTCGAGATAATCGATGCTGTGGATATTGAGATCAGACATGCGAGGAGCAACAAGAATGTACCAATCATGAAGGTGACGGCGATCAACAGGTAGAACAGTTCAGGAGTCTGGATGTATCTGTGGTATTTGTCGACATAGTAGCTGACTAGGCCTACTACTATGATTCCTAAGATCTGGAAGAAATAATAAATATAATAGTTATTTACGTATCTAAACTGTGAAGTGGTCGTTTTTAGGTTGCGGTGTGAAGCGGTCTTAGAAGCCAAGAGTTATAAATGCTTTTTGCGTTCGAGATACAGATATTTTTTTCTTCAAGCGGATATAGAGTACGCCAAAAATTTAGAGTAGATTTCTAAGTGGATATAGGAACATAGAAATTGACTGTACTATACAGGGTGTTCTACATGAATCTACATGGAAAATTAATGTTAGTTTGTTTCATAAACTATGGTCTAAAAATGTTTCCTTACAAAAACTCGAGGTGTTGAAGTTTTAGGAAAAAAATGGAAATTAATTAATATATTCTGAACCGCTTCAGATATGTCACTGATATTTAGCACGTAGTGAAAGTTAATAAAGTTGCATATTTTTCAATGCAAAAATAATTTTTAGCTTTAACAGAAGCGTGCGTACGGGTATTGACTTCGATATACAGCAGACGCTCGATAATGTAAACTAATTTAATCCAAGTGTGGTTCACATTATCGAAATGTTTACATTAGCGAACGTGATTTATATAATATTTGATTTATTAAAATAAACGTTCAATACATACTATTTATAACAAAATAAACAAATATTCTAACAGCGATAAGTATTTTTTTAATTAGAAGAAAAATAATTAACAATTTTTGTCTGCGTAAATTTGCGCTTAGCATTGTCTTCCAATGCCTGCGCCCGTAATTTACGAAGAACTAAAATATCCGTGTATGAAACTTCTTTTCTTTCAGCCCAATCTATAGCTTGGTTAAAAACTTGTATAGCTTGCGCGTCAGTCACTGCACTTCTGACTTCAATGGGATCGTTCTCATCATCCTCACTGTCCATATCCTCCTCCTTATCAGCATCATTCGTCTGCTTATCTTCGTTCCATAAATTAATATCAGCAGGAGTACAAACAATGTTTTCAATAAATCAATAACATCCAATGACACACTAATAACATTATCATTATTGGATCGCAACCGTTCTCTAATTACGCTTAAGGGGACATCGTCTTCTTCTTCATCTTCATTATTGGTACAAAAGAGATTGTTCCAACATTTTTAAATAGTTTGCTGGTTAAGTTCATTCCAGACCATATGCAAATCTAAAACAGCTTCTCGTAATGTTACTTTTTTAAAGCCTCGGATAGGTTTTCAGGATTCTTTGATAAGACAGACGAAAGTAGAAACTTATTATAGTATAGTTTGGTGAGTCTTATTATATTCTGGTCCATCGGTTGAATTAACGGTGTTACGTTGGGCGGCATGTACATGACGAAAATTGACCCATCCCTGCTCCTCAGTTGTTGCTCGGGAGGAAGACTTGGTGCATTATCCAATAGTAACAACGCTTTTATTGGAAGCTTCTGTTGTTTTAGGAAACCCTTTACCTACAAATTGAAAACACATCTTCAAATTATGAATAGAGCATTTGTGATAATTGATTGTCATACCTGAGGGACAAAGCACCTGTGGAACCATTCCAGGAATATACTGCTAGTCATCCAAGCGGATTTTGAACAGTCATAATCAACAGGGATATTAACATTTTTAAATGAGCGCGGATTTTTTGCTTTCCCAATTACCAGTGGCTTTATTTTGTGTGAACCATTAGCATTAGTGCAGGCTAGAAACGTTATTCGTTGTTTCTCCGGCTTTCTTCCCGGGGCAGATTTTTCAAATGATGCAGCATAGGTTTTCTCTGGTAACATTTTCCAATAAAGGCCACTTTCATCTGCGTTGTAAATTTGTTCCATTCTTAAATTTAGCTCGGTAATTGTTGTCATCAATTTTTCTTTGAATGGTTGCACTAATTGTGATTGTACTGATAATTATTCACCAGATATAGACAGCAGTCGAATTCCATATCTTGTTTTGAATCGTTGAGCCAGCCATCACTAGCTACGAAGTTTTCAGTTTCTTTCAGTTTTTCATTTAACAGTCTCGCTCTCTGTTTAAGTACTTCGCCACTAACTGGGACATGATTTTCCCGTTGTTTTAAAAACCACTTATACAGGGAATTTTCCATTTTAGGTGCCTTCGCATTTTTTTAAGTTTTTCTTTTTCCCGAACCTCCAAATGTATTGCACGTTCTTTGTAAAATTTGAGTTTTCATATGCTTAATTTTACATTGCTTTCGATACTCCATATTTTTTTTGCTAACTGTGTCACTCCCGCACCTAGTGCAACTTCATCTATGATTTTCACTTTCTCACTCAACTTTAAACACTTTCTTTTATAGAATGTGGATGCCATAGTCGTAAAATATATTAACGCGTGCAATGTATGCACTTAAGTTCAAAAATGAAATACATACGTACGTATAAACGTATCCTAAACGATCATACGACTGACCGAGTTTGTCGTATTTTATCGCAGAGGTGAATCCCCTACACTCTACATCATAAATCGGGGACTCCCCGACGCCCGACATAAATCATCGAGGCTTCAGCATTTTACCGTCGCGCTGTTTCCGTGCGCCGAGAGTTGTTTACGTTATCGAGCGTACACATTGTTTACGTTATCGCGCGTTCCGTTTGATCCTATAGAACGAAGTTTGTGTTTACATTAGCGCAAGTTTTCATTATCCCGTGTTTACGTAATCGAGCGTCTGCTGTATTTAAGAAAAAAAATGGTACCTCAATGGTTTTTTGCCAAATGAGTTATTTTTAAATTCCCCGTTCAATTTAAAACAAATAATCTCTCTTGAATTGTTTCTCTTCGATGCGCCATTTTTGAGTAAAAAATGAACACGGCTCTATTGGCTAAACTGCAAAATTATTATTAATTTAAATGGAAAAATTAAACACATTAGAGGTAGTGAACAACAACAACTGACAACATAAACATAACACTAAAACCATCGAAATGATTACAAAAATTGTTGAAAATGGCCCCCTTCACTTAGTATGCATGCTTGTGCCCTCCTTCTTATGGAATTGCGCATTCCTTGAAATATCCCTGGAGTGTTTTTTATTCTATCACAAGCTGCAACAATTCTTTCTCTTGATTCCTCTACAGTGTTTATGGGACTTGTATTCAGTAGTGTCTTAAGATAGCCCCACAAAAAGAAATCTAAACTGATGAGGTCTGTGGACCTTGGTGGCCTTTCTTGAGGCCCACCTCGGCCAATCCAACGATTTGGATAAACAGTTTGTAAATAATTACGAACCGCTAAACTGAAATGCGCTGGTGCACCATCATGCATGCACCACATATTGTTTCTTATTACTAACGGAACACCATCAAGCAGCAAATGCAACTGTTGTTGAAGAAAATTGAGGTAAATTTGTCCGTCAAGTCGTCCCGGCAAGAAGAATGGGCCAATAAAGTTAAAAAAAGAAGAGGATATAGAATGGGAGAAAAGGAAATGCAGATAATATGTTACGCCGACGTCGCCATAATCATAGCCGAAAATGAAGATGATCTACAATGATTAAAGAATAAAGATACGGCGCTCATACACAACATTTCAACAGAGAAAACTAAATCGATGTTAGCGGAACCGAGACGATGTAAACTGGTCGTAAATAACAAAATGACAGAACAAGTGATGGAAACGGAATACTTGGGAATCGAACTGTCAAGCTATGGAAAAGTGGAAGAAGAAGTACAAAAACAAGTGAACATGGCGAACAGAGCAGCAGGATGTCTCAACAATACAATCTGGAGAAACAAATATCTCACAACTAAAACGAAAACTAGGATATATAAATCAACAGTAAGACCGATAATGACATACACAGCGGAAACAAGAGCAGATACGGCGAAAACACAAAGATTATTGGAAACATCAGAAATGAAAGTCTTACGAAAAATAACAAACCAAACTCTAAGAGACAGAGTAAGAAGTGAGGAAATACGAGCCAGATGTGGTATAGAGGAAATAAACCTGTGGACCAAAAGAAGAAAAATAGAATGGAATCAACACATAGAAAGAACGACAGAAAATAGAACAGTACGAATAGCAAGAGACAAATCGCCAAATGGAAGAAGATCTGTGGGACTACCAAGGAAAAGATGGTCAGACCACATCAATTGAGGCTAAAAACCGAAGTAAAACAGTCCTATTAATAAAGTAGGAAGCATCTTGCGCTTTTAGTTGGCCATCCTGTACAATGGAACATAATAGCCTAAAGAAACATTGCTTCAGAACCAAAATCATTTCAAGGAAGAGTTTCACCACAATACTGATGATAGAATAAACCTCAAGAATCAAGAACTACAATTAATGAAACTTATGGAACCCACATGAAGAATTGCATTATCTCACGAACAAAACAGTTGAACGGTATTAAAGAATTATGTAAATTGGCCACCACCCACTACAGGTCATTTAGTTGTTACACCCATATATAATGTTAATGAAAAGTTGAAGACTGTTTTTAGCTTCTCCACTCATTTTGAGAAACAAATTTAACCTCTCTATTACGACTTTTCCCTTACTACTCATGCGCGATGGGCGCCCGCAGGGATTTTTCACAGGGAGGCGGTTGGTGTATCGTTGAGACAACCTTTTGTGAAGTGTACCTACTGTACCTGCCTCCAAAACATTTGAAGAACTGGGTCCTGAAAATACGTACACAAAATCCTGCTCAATATGCACATTTCAAGGTACACGCCCCGCCCCCTGCTGAACAAAACTGTATGCTTTTTGAATTGTATAGAGATTTTCAGTTAGAGACATCGATGTAATTTCATTAAAAAAACAAATTTTGGTACAACAGTTTGTAAAGTTTTTCAAAAACTTACGCTCAACATTTCATAACGCACTTTAACATAGTCCGCTGTCGGAAGAACTATTGATTTTAGCACTGGTTAAAAAATGTGATTCGATATACAGTGGACCTCCGGTAATCCGACAAACATTATGCAGGGCAGTGTCGGACTATTGAATTTTTCGGATTATAGAGCACTGCCTAAGACCCCGTATAGTCCGCAATTTTTTACAAAAGAGTACCTTGTAATCCGACAATCTACATATCCAATGGTACGATTGTATATGTTATGTATAAGTATGTACTTTGAAGTACAAATCATACATAGTTTAGGTACGTCGAATTTAGTAAATTAAATAACAATAGAGAGCTAACGTTTTATTATAAAATTAAGCATAAATGCACATACATATGTACCAAAATAATCAAGAATTATTAATCAAAATCATTAACGAATTTATCAAATTATGAAGCTTGGAAATATTCATCAATTTTTTGTTTGTTTAAGGTTGTTATAACGCGAGATCAGAGCTTTGTCCCTCAGTCTTCTCAAAAGTAAAAGTTCATTGTAGGATGTACCATTCTCTTCAGCCCGTTGTAAACCTAGCTCAAATTCTTTAATTGCGTCTTGTGCTGTGACTTGTGGAACAGTTGCAATCAGGTCGTCGTTATTTTCCTGATTGCTTGTTGTCTAATTAGAAACCTCTTTTATAATCTCTTCATCAGACATTTCATGAAAAACATTTTCCTCTTTATCCATTCCACGGCTCCAGATTTCCAAATCTTCCGGACTTATCTGTGTTTCAATAGCTACTTGTCTATAACTTCCGAAGTAACACTGATTTGTGGAACGTTGCTCGGAGTGGTGACTATATCTGGCCATAACTTTTTCCAAGACAATTTAATAGTTGATGAAGGTAACGCATTTCACGACTGACAAAGAGCAAAAACCAAGTCTTTCATATTAAATTTTAAAGTTTTTTCTATTGGTTGGTCTTTTGATACGGCTCTCAGAAGTAGGTTTTTCTTATAGTCTTGCTTGATAAACTGAATGAAATTCTGGTCCATTGGTTGAATCAGTGCAAAATTTGGCGGAAGAAACATCGCAGTGATGTATTTATCCTCAGTTGTTAGTTCTTCTTCAGACGGATGACCGGGAGCGTTATCAAGAAGCAACGACGCTTTTTGAGGAAAAATCATGATCTTTTAACCATTTTCTAACTTCGGGTACGAAGCATTCATCAAACCACTTTTTGAAAAGGTCTTTTGTCATCCATGCACTTTTTGTCCGTAATAGTGTACAGGTAAATCAATGTTGTTCAATGCCCGTGGTTTATTAGATTTCCCAATGACCAACATCTTAAGCAAGTGTGTGCCCGCAGCGTTAGCACATGGTAGTATGGTTAAAAGCTTTTTACTTACTTTTCGTCCAGGTACGGATTTTTCGTTACAAGAAACGAAAGTTTTGTTAGGCATCACACGCCAAAAAAGCCCTGATACGTCTGCATTGTACACCTGTGACGGGTCAAGATTTAAATCGTTCACCTTTAGCAAAAATCTTAATTTAAAGGGCTCTATGCAGGTGGCATCATTAGAAAGTTTCTTCCCTGTAATAGTCATTAAACGTATGCCATGACGACTTTTAAAACGTTCTAGCCATCCTTTGCTGGCCACAAAATCATCTTTTTTTGTTATTTCCTTATAAAAAAACTTAGCTTTCATGGCCAACATGGGTCCTGAAATTGGTGCATGCCTATTTCTTTCCCGAAGAAACCACATGTACAAAGCTTCCTCCACTTCTGGATGTTCAGCTTTCTTGAGTGTCTGTCTCTTGCCTGGTCCGCAGTCAGTAGTCGACACAAAGTTCTTGATCTTCTCGTGGTTTCTTTTAATGTCATAAATTGTAGATCGGCCTACGCCGTATTCACTTGCTAAACTACTGAAAGTTTCATTGCGATTTAAGCGGTCTAAAATATCACATTTTTCTTTAATTGTCAATGTTTTGTGCTTTCGCTTCTGAGTTTGTGATGACATTACTATACTACAACTATTTAAAACTGTAATGACTCATACGCGTGATCAACACGTGATCAGAGCTCGATCCCGGCTTCTTTCCAGTACAGCCTTATAGCGTACGACATATGTCATTTCTGTGGCTTTGCGGTGGTCAACAGCACAGACAGAGATGGAAATAATGGCTGATTGTTCTCCGCCGGTAGAACCAATGAAATCAAAGACGCGCCTCGACCGGCAGACTCATAGGCGTCGGCAACGCATTGGAACGTGTTTCGTTGAGCGATCGCATATTGTGTGTTTTTATAAGAATTGTTGTGTGATTGTTATTGTTGTGGTTTCTGTGGTTACTGTTTTGGTTATACATACTTAACCATGGAGAGTACAAATGGCACGAGTGGAAGTACTGAAACCCATGGAACAAGTAGACGGCTTCGTAAAGCACTGAAAAGGGACACGAAAGAAATCGTGCTCAACGTGTTCAATTATCTGAACAGAAATATGTCGCAGGGAGATGCACTCGCGCGTTGTGAAAGTATGACAGGGGTTCCAGAGTGCACCATTCGCAGGGTGGTGCATGAAAAGAAGAAAACTGGAGCTACTACTGATCCAAAGTTTAATTTGAAGGGACGAAATGCCGTTAAATTGGATGACGATAGCAAAATGGCGTTAAGGTGAACCGTACATTCATTCTTCTTTAGGAATGAGATACCAACCCTCAAGGCTGTACATGCAGCGATCAACGAAAATGAAATTATACCCCAAATGAGCGTCGAGGTAATGAGGAAATCCCTGCACGAAATTAATTTTCGTTACGAAACGCGTAATCGGAAGTCAGTATTGATAGAGCGACCTGAAATAGTCGCCTGGCGTCGAAAATACCTACGCGAAATGATTGAATATAGGCGACAAAGCAGAAAAATCTATTATTTGGACGAGACATGGGTAAATGCAGGTCACACAGTTAAAAAAACCTGGATAGACAAAAACGTAGTGAGTAACCGACAACCGACAAGCAAGCATTGAAGGTTTGTCAACAGGTCTTCGTGGACCGTCAGGGAATGGTCAAAGATTGATCGTAACTCATATTGGTAGCGATAGTGGCTTTTTAGAAGAGTGTGACTTGATTTTCGTCTCTAAGAAAGGAGGTGATTACCATGACGAAATGAATGCCAGCTGCTTCGAGAGCTGGTTTGAAGGGGTGCTTCAGCGAGTTGAGCCCAACTCTGTGATCGCCATGGATAATGCTTCCTACCATAGTCGTCGAGCCGAACGTGTACCGACTGTGGGATCTCGAAAAAGTGACATGCAGCAATGGTTGCGCGAAAAAGGAATCCCGTTTGACGATTCATGTGTGAAAGCGGAATTGTATGAAAAAATTAAACAGCACAAACCTGCGAAGATTAGTTACGTGACTAATGAGATGGCCCGTCAATGTGGTGTCACTGTGCTGCGGTTACCGCCCTACCACTGTGAACTGAACCCAATAGAGCTCATCTGGGCTCAAGTGAAGGGTTATATTGCGCGCCATAACACAACCTTCAAATTACCAGACGTTAAGGTTTTACTTGAGACTTCCATACAGCTAGTAACGCCCGAAGCTTGGCAGAATGCTATCCGTCATGTTGTGAAGGAAGAAACAAAAATGTGGCAGCTTGACCAACACATCGACACCATCATAGAGCCAGTTATAGTCAATTTCAACGAGGAAAGCGATAGCGACAGTTTATTACTGTCAGATGTAAGTGGAAGCGACGATGAATAAAGGTAGTTCCCAAATTTTTGACTTACAATATGTTTCAAACCACTCTTTATTAAGCATGTGACAAATCTAGTTCACCCATGTTAAACATTCATACCCCGCCTATGAACAGCCGACTACTGGTAGTTAAGTGATGTTCACGTGAACATCGATGAGTCATTACAGCTTTAGATAGTTATAGTATAGGTACTATACTTAATACACCAGTAGTCAAATCCAAACTAAGTAAAACAATGCTTACGCGTCGAGCACGATAGCGGTTGAGCGTACACGTTGTAACCTGTTCAAACCTGCGTGATCTACATTAACGAAGATTGTCAAATACGTATGTATGTAATACATATTCAAAGACATGTCGGATTACAGGGGGCGCCGGATTAGACAGGGACCGGATTATCGGGGGTCCACTGTACTATTCGTCATTTGTTTGTCTCTGCGGTCCGTAGGACCTTTCCCATTAGTCACTGTCTAACGTATGATAGTCGAATCTATCAGTCCTGGTTGCCCAGAAACCAGACAACGTCAAGGAAAACGAGAAAGGGAAGGAGAAGAATAAACGAGACGAGCAAAGAAAAACAGAAGTGTTTAGTTGAAGAGGAAACACCTAGGCTTTTTGACTTGGTACACGGATTAGTTTTGAGGTGAACTAAACAAATTTTGATTCGGTTTTGTTAGAGTGTAATTTTAAGTTTACTAAAAGTACGCGCTAATTTTTTATTACAGTGCGAGCCGTGGCCTTGAATGTTTACGAACTTGTTCCACTGTTTAGTCCACTGATTCGCGCAACAGAGGGTTGCTCTGCGATTCCGCTTCACTGTGTGAGATTCGATGTTTTTTAGAGAAAGCGTGATTGTCAACCACAAAAAAATATTCTTAACCGCGTTTCTCATTTCGGAGTCAGGTTTTTCAAGACTTGTTGCTTATAACACGAAAACGGTTAACTTTAGAGAAAAGTTACTAAAGACATTTTTTCCTCAGAACGATAAGGAGTTCTAAACAAAATTGCCAGGAATGAAAAATTGAATTTTTCTGTAATTCGTTTGAAAACGTTGTGCCAACTTCTTGATTCACATCAAGGGCATCTAAAATACGATGAAGAGGCATTTCACACCACGATTTTTTACCAATTCGAATTGCTCGTTTCAGTATTTTACATCAACGTAATATGAAGCATGCCGTGAATAGAAAATATATGCGTTCATCTCCGTATATAAGATCTGAAAATTAGGTCATCTTATCCAATACATCTGAGTTAATGTTTTAAATATAACACACAAAACGGACAGATTATATTTTTAGTAGGAAAACTTGGGTAATTCGCCCTGTATTTTAATAATGGAAATCCATATCGCAGTGCGTGGGCAATTGTATGAAGCAACATCCTGCGAGAAAAAATTTGAACGGCATCCAAAAATCATCCGGGCAGATGGCTATTGCTCAATAACTGACAGGTTTTTGCAGTAAATGATTATTTTAACGCTTTACATCACAAAATAGCGAATGGGCTGACGCAGGAAATTCAAGCACTCCAGTTAATATGGTTTATTTTACCACTAGCATCAAACGCGCAAAAAAGTTGCGCTCGATTTCAAACGAACTCTAAGAAAATGGACTTACTTGACTGTATTCTTTCTGGAAATTTATCTAGATACATTTTTGATGTATTTTTAATATTTTTGTAACTCAAAATGTGGCACGTAATCATGTCGAACTTTGCTTCTTTGCTATAATGACCGCCTGACATCTTTGACGATGATCAGGCGATATTAACAACACAATAATAACAATACTCGGTGACAGGTATTTACGTCGCGTCAAGCATTTGTTTGCAACGCCTACTTAAAAAAAAATATCAGAAAAAATAACCTGAGTCCGTCCCTGTTAAATATGCTTCCAAACAAAACTGTCTACAGTTGTTAATATTTTTAAATCCAGCATAAAAAACTAGGCTATAATACCAAATTTTATGTCTTTATCTCAACACGTTTCGGAAATATTAAGGAAAAATCATCGTCAGGGGAGCCCCTTTAAAAGACCGTAGCGCCCTTAGGGGACGTTTGTCGACCTATGTTTATATAAACTTTTCTTCCTACTTTAAGCTCTAGAAACCGCTGGTAGAATATTGCACACTTTTTTCGGGACACCCTGTATATGTAACACGTTGAATTCGTATAAAAAAATGCTATTAGATGCAGGGTTTACTTTTTCCGGACCACACAAAAAAATGGCGTTGTTGACGGGTTTCTCAAAAACGACCCGTCGGACACAAAATTTAAAAACATCATCGTTTAGTGCCTTAAAGGTACCAATGGAAAAGTTCAATTAGTCTATTAATATTAAAATGAAGTAAGAAAAAAGGAAAAAATAATTTGACCAAATTTTAGTTTTTCCCAAATATCTCAGTAGGCCATGACATTTTTACAAGTTTCTCAACGCCCTAAATAACGCAACTTTTTCCTAATCTAACCTAAACTGTATCTCGCCATGCATAGGATCCTTAACTTGAACACCCTGTATATTCAGTGACAAAACATTAGTGACATAGAACTACATCTCTGAAACAAATCATTAAGTATCCTGTCTTGTTATAGGAGCTTTTTTATGGTTTAAAGGTGGCGCGCGTCCCTGTTTTAGATTTTTTTTCAACTTGCAGTATTCTAAATCCTTTTCATCTGATAATTTCATGGTGTGTATAGAGATGACTAAAAAACAATGTTTTCTTGTTTTGTCAAAAAATGCATTTTTTGCGCATTTTATTGTGCATTCTTTCATCAATTGGAACTTGTTAACAAATATAAGTATACATTATCTGAAGTCACTTGAAACACTGTGAAATACCGGGTGCGTTTTATATATCTATATTTAACACGCTCTGTTGCTGCAAAAATTGCCAAATTTCGCAGCAAATATCCCCCGTATAAGATCAAAGGCAGTTTCACCGGTCCACGTGGAGTAAAGCACGCCTATGCGTGGACATAGCAAATGAGAAAGCGTGTATTTCAGAGCTCCGAACAAGTGCAGGTGACTACTGAAAATTGAAACAGTCTAGCCAGTGCCGTGTAGCGGTGAATAAACGTGTTTTCTTTAGTCTGTCCGTGTTTTTTCATAGATTTTATTAGTTTGTGTGTTATTGACTTTTGAATAATCAGTTTACTTGTTGATTTAATTGTTGTGTTGATTGTTCTTGTGTGTCCTAAATATGGCTCTTTGGAGACCTTGGGAAAATGCTCCAAGCCACGAGGAGATGGTTGATGAACCTGTGCAGGCAGAATTCTTTCATAAAGATTTAGAGGAACAGACCCAAAGAGTAATCCTAAATATGTATGATTGCCTGAAAAACGAAAATCCAGATTCCTCGCAAAATCAAATTTTAAACAGAATTTGTATCCTGACAAAAATCAGTCGGTCTACCATTTATCGGGTTATAAAAAGGGGAGATGTAGTCAACCATTCCTTCCACAGAAAGCGCATAGGGCAAAAATTAAAAAGAATAGACGTGGGTTTTTAGGAAGATATTCGTCGTATAATATACGGATTTTATAAAGAAAATTTGGTGCTCACGTTGGAAATGATACGGGATAAATTAAAAAATTATCCTGAAGATTTTTATAATTACAAATGCTTAGACGCACTGCACTGTATTGTAAAACTGTGTGGTTTTCAATACAAAAAATTAGATAAAAGAATCGTTGAATTGCGCCAAGAATTTTTGCACAAAGTTAAAATCTATAGAGAGCAGAAAAGAAATCTGATTTACCTGGATGAAACGTGGTATGATACCCATGATGTTGTGCAGTACGGCTGGGTTGACGACAGCAACAAGTGCATTTTAAATGCACCATGCAACCGTGGAAAACGAATCATTATTCTCCATGCTGGCAGTGAAAATGGATTTATACCTAATGCCTTGCTGTTATCTGCCAAAAATATCAAAGAATCATGTGCCGACTATCATGAGGACATGACCTCCGACTTATTTGAAAAGTGGATAGAGCAGCAGTTAATACCAAACATTTCCCAAAATTCAGTGATTATTATGGACAATGCGCCATACCATTCCCGACAGAAAAACAAAATTCCGAATACAGGCACAAAAAAACAAGACATTATTGATTTTATGAAGGATAAGGGAATGGAAATACCACAAAAATCAACCAAAGCCATATTATTGGATCTTATTAAAAGACATAAATTTGAAAAAGAGTGTGTTGTTGACAATCTGCTTCAGCAAAATGGCCATGAAGTATTACGTCTACCTCCCTATTACTGCATTTTTAACCCGATTGAGTTGGTCTGGGCTGCTTTAAAAAAAAAGTAAAAAAACATAATCAGACCCCTCAATTAAGTGAATCGCTATTGGCCACAATAAGAGATGCAGTATCTCATATTGCTGCCACAGACCTATGGAAGCAGTGTTCTAGGCATATTATTGAAAAAGAAAATGAATATTGTGTTTTGCCTCCTGTAAATCCCGTTGTAATTCCTCTACAAGATGACTCTAGCGACAGCTCCGAAGGCGAGGATGATATATAAATACCTATAATGTAAGTCTTTATATACCTTTTTATATACCTACCTGCTATGTAAATATTTGCCTATGTCAAACGTTGGAATTCTGTAATTTTTCCATTTCTTAACTTTCAGTCAACATAAATTAAACTCCCAATATAAGTATTTTTTATCCCAAATCAAAAAAATAAGAAGATAGTAAAATCCATTTATTGTGATATAAAAACATTATTATTATGGTTCTAAATAAATGACCGCACGCCTATGATACGTCATGAAATTACAAAGGACGCGCCGACCAAAGGTTTTTATGCTATTTCAAGTGACTTCAGATAAAGTATACAGCTCTAAAATTATATTTGTATATTCCTCTTTTATGGAAGAATGAAACGAGTGATTACTTTCGTTCTTATCACTTTCACTATTCGAAAAATCTTTGCTTTACTTGAAAACTCAATTTGCTGCGAGACGAGGCTTCAAGCAAAATCAAAGATTTTTCTAAAAGGAAAAGTGATAACAACAAAAGTAATCACTCGTTTCATTCTTCCATAAAAGAGGATTATTCACACGCAATTTCAGAGATGTACTTATATTTGTCGACAAGTTCCGATGGAAGAAACCATACACAATAAAATGCACAAAAATGCATGAAAACATTGTTTTTTAGTCATCTCTATACACACCATGAAATTATCAGATGAAAAGGAAAAAGGAATTTAAAAACGCCACCTTAAAGTAGTATCACGACGTATTGACATTGCTTTCTGAATGACCCTGTATCAGGATTGTGCATGTTTGCATTGGCTTTCACATCGTCATGAAACGAGTGATTACTTTCGTTCTTATCACTTTCACTATTCGAAAAATCTTTGCCTTTCTTGAAAACTCAATTTGCTGCGAGACGAGGCTTCAAGCAAAATCAAAGATTTTTCTAAAAGGAAAAGTGATAACAACAAAAGTTATCACTCGTTTCATTCTTCCATAAAAGAGGAATATTGACACACAATGTCAGAGATGTACTTATATTTGTTAACAAGTTCCGATTGAAGAAACCATGCACAATAACATGCACATCAAACGCATGAAAACATTGTTTTTTAGTCATCTCAATACACACCATGAAATTATCAGATGAAAAGGAAAAAGGAAATTTAAAAACGCCACCTTAAAGTAGCATCACGACGTATTGACATTTCTTTCTGAATCACCCTGTATCAAGATTGTGCATGTTTGCATTGGCTTTCACATCGTCATACTTGCAAATACATCGGGCAGATATCCGAAAGAATTATCGCATCACATCAAGCTACCTGTGATTCTCGTTTGTTTTGATGACCTTTGAAAGTAACGAATGCGACTTACGTCATCCAGTTCAGAATGTGACCTAGGCCTCCTTTGACGAATATAGTATTTTATACGTTGAGCCCACCGAGATAGCCATTTAAGTTGGCCGACAAGTGAGGCGATGCATTTTAAATACGTTTTTAAATGCATATACAGGGAGGCATTGTAAAGTTTTAAGGTCATCACTGAAATGATCCAATTTGTGCAATTTAACAGTTTGCCTAAAACTGACATCGTAACGTTATATTTTTTTTTAGGTTGACGTGTCAGGTTCGGATATGTAAGATTCACTTCGATTTTTTCAGGACCGGCTTCAGAGTTTTGTGAACCCTGGGACAAATGATAAACTATGCGTTTTATTTATTAAGACATGCAAAAATATACACAATATTCTAGAAATCACCGAAATTAAGATTATACAAACAGATGTTGAAATTAAATTGACATACATAAAAGTGTTAACAATATAATTAAGGTTCTTCGATCTCGATACCGAAAGACCACGTAAATATGTTCATTTTTGACAAGAATTGGAAATAGAATTGTAAAACAATTCTTACAATAAATGTTTTCAGCGATCATTCTATCGATACAGATATTAAAAATATTTGGTATACGTATTGCTTGAGGTGGTATAAGGATTACTTTTTATTCCCAGTATAATGAAATACCATAATGCCAAATTGCTTGTTACGAATTCATTGAGAGAAATAGAACTTTACCAAAATTGTAAACTGGATTCAGGAAGAAACACTCAACTGGAACTGCAATACAAATGGTTATAGAGGACTGGGAAGATGTGTGGAAGATAGGAAACATACAGTGACAGTGTATTTGCACTTCAAAGGGGCGTTTGAAACTATTGACACGTATAAATTACTTACAAAATTGCATCACTATGGTTGTAAAGAATCTCAATTCAAAATTCTACAAAGCTACTTGATTGATAGAAGTCAAAAAAACAAAATAGGATCTACATTGTCAAGCTCAAATAATGTTTTTGTTGGTGTACCGCAAGGTAGTAAACTAGGTCCATCACTATTTATTTAATACATTAATGACATTTGTGGTATTTTAGATTATTGTAAAATTTGCAAATGTTACAAAGTATATCAGATAAAAATATAGATACTTCTTTAAAAATGCTAAATAATATGTTGGTTGAATATGAATAAATTAAAACTGATTGCTTCTAAAACAAAATGTATGTTAATAGGGAAATACTTAAAATATTGTCACAGTTAGGATAAATGGTGAAATAATTGGAAAAGTTGAATCAATAATATTACATATTTCAAAAATTCACAAAAGAATACAAATTACTTTTATATGGCTTTCATAGTCGTAGTACATATTCCAAAAATAAAAATAGTTCATAAAACAATTTATTATTCTACCGAATTTGGTGTATTGCCGTATTATCTTGTTCACTGCCGATGAACCTGTATTCTCAAAATTACAAGTCCTACAAAATGAAGCTATAAGAATAACGTTGAATAAAAACAAGTACATCAAAATAAAATCAATGTCAACAAGAATTGCAGTGGCTTATTTTTAGATCTGAAATAAAATTTACAACATTACATAGAATTGAATAATCATTACAATTATTATATATATTTTGAGACGTGGTCATTGTCGTCTAGACCAGTTAGGTGAAAAATTAAAGCTTCCGCCTTTTGTTGGGTACTTCGACAAAAATTTAAGCAAAGAGGACTCTTTATACTTTTTTTAATTCTCTCTAGCTTTCAATGGACTTTGCCATCATCATCAGGAGCTGCAATTACAATGATAACAGTAGCAACAAAAGTGTAAAATGAATTTAAATTGAATCAACTTACAGTAGTATGTGAGGATGTTGCTAATTGTTGTTTTCGTATAGGATGAGGGAAACGTCCAGTAACATGGTGAGAGCTGGATACATGGTACAATGGTTAAAATTATATAAAATATGACAAGACAAGTTAAAGACAGATTAAAATATATTTAGAATACATTAGAGCATTACGGCGTGAAGTCACTTGATGATTGCACAAAATGGTGGTCATAGAATAATGAGTGAGATAAACCTTTGACAGAACGCCGAAGGTTGTCAATGTCTGTGTTAAAAGATGGAACGAATTGTGGGCGTGTGCCAAAACGTTGCCAAATCACTTCAGATGATGTAATTTTCAGAATGTTATGTAAGAAATTGTTAAACCGACCAGAGGCAGTTGAATAAACTATATTTTATTTATTAATATTTATTAATAATTATTAATTTAAAATTCCCATCAATTAAAATATAGTTTATTCAATTGCCTCTGGTCGGTTTAACAATTTCTTACATAACATTCTGAAAACCACATCATCTGAAGTGATTTGGCAACGTTTTGGCACACGCCCACAATTCGTTCCATCTCTTAACACAGACATTGACAACCTTCGGCCTTCTGTCAAAGGTTCATCTCACTCATTATTCCATGACCACCATTTTGTGCAATCATCAAGTGACTTCACGACGTAATGCTCTAATGTTTTCTAAATAATTTTTAATCTGTCTTTAACTTGTCTTTTCATATTTTATATAATTTTAACCATTGTACCATGTATCCAGCTCTCACCATGTTACTCGACGTTTCCCTCATCCTATACGAAAACAACAGTTAGCAACATCCTCACATACTACTGTAAGTTGATTCAATTTAAATTCATTTTACACTTTTGTTGCTACTGTTATCATTGTAATTGCAGCTCCTGATGATGATGGCAAAGTTCATTGAAAGCTAGAGAGAATTAAAAAAGTATAAAGAGTCCTCTTTGCTTAAATTTTGTCGAAGTACCCAACAAAAGGCGGAAGCTTTAATTTTTCACCTATATATATATATATATATATATATATATACATATATATCCTTTAATTTCTTTGGGTAGAAGGCAAATTATTAAAAAGTACACTCGTATAACTTAAACTCTCAAGCTTTCGAAGATCTATGTCTTTATCGTCTGGAGCTGGAAAAAATTATTGACAATAGCAACAAATAGCAATTAGGAGGAAAAATAGTTACTCGCTAAGTCGGCGAGATTTTTGCTGAAATTGTTTTTAAACAACAGTGAAGGGAACACATAGTCGACGAATAAAAAACTGGACTGATGAGGTTCGATTAGGACGGAACGATTTTATTATTAAATGGCAAATCATTTTGAAAGGTTTTTTAATTAAATGTTGATTGATGTTGGAAGAAATTTGGACATTTTAAAACTATCAACTATTGAAAATTCATTCTAGATTTCATCTTTTTTTCACTGATAATAAAATAATTCCGTCCTAATCGATCCTCTTCAGTCCAGTTTTTTATTCGTCGACTATGTGTTCCCTTCACTGTTGTTTAAAAACAATTTCAGCAACAATCTCGCCGACTTAGTAAGTAAACATTTTTCTCCTAATTGTTATTTGCTGCTATTGTCAATAATTGTTTCCAGCTCCAGACGATGAAGACATAGATCTTCGAAAGCTTGAGAGTTTAAGTTATAAGGGTGTACTTTTGCAATCTTTTGCCTTCTAACCAAAGAAATTAAAGGATATTTTCTCTTAACAGTTAAGGCAATTAACTATGAATACTATATACATATATATATATATATATATATATATGTATATACAAAATCGCAATATCAATATAACTGGCAGATCAATATTTCAGAAGGGATAACTTAAATTTAATAAACTAAATAATGACATAGTCTACTTGTAGTTTGAAGATGTTGATACGAAACTTAAAGGAACATTTCATGGACAGAAAAAATTCTGAAATATGCAAATTTTTGTTCTTCTAAATATTTGTATGTTATGTAATTGTTGCAGTTTTCTAAAAGAATGAAAATATAGTAATGAATGAACAAAACAATAATATTTTTCTGACCTCAAAGCCTCTGAGAATTTCCGCGTTTTCTTAGCAAAGCCTTTCAAATTTCGCTGCACGTGCCAGCGGCGATAAACATTGTAAACCAGTAGCATAAAGTAGTTGACGTAACGAGTCTATTTTAAAGTTTTCGAATCCCAATAATCGGCTGTGTATTATAACAAATGTGCGCGAGTTCTCACCAATTGGGCGAATTTCAGCAGTCCAGGCCAGGACTTCAGGTAGCCTGTGTTGATTATGATCGCTGAGGTAGTTGTGGTCGTCGTCGTCCTGGTTATCGTCACTGTGTGAGACATTTTTCACAATATCTGGAAAAGATATTCAAATCTCAGTAAGAATAATATCTAGGATATGTTTGCTTTCCGTCTCAGGGGCCATTAACAATCGTTTGCAACGCTGTTTCATGCTTTCTAGCAATCATCAATATAGTACAGTCCTAGTCATGTGGTTTTCTGCTGCTGTACGTAGGGGACGATAGTGCCGCAATTTTTCACAAATTTGTTGTTTTTAACAAACAACTATTTTAACCCTATAGTGAAATTCTGTTGAACTTATTCGATTAAGAGGCTCTCTTAGATATTTGGGAAAATATTGTAATGAGGTGCTTTTCCAACGATGAACTCAAAAAACCCGAATCTAGACATGCCAGATTTTTTTAATTAACTTTTAATGGTCGGAGTTGGAAAAATCACTTTTTATATCAATATAATTATAAAGGTTCATAAGATGGTTATAAGGCATGAAAAAATCTATCAATATATGCCTTTTTATGGAAAAATCGGTTACACCGCTGGATAGAAAAAAATACAAAATTATAAAATACGGCGTCAAGTATAATATACAGGGTGGCACATCAGTATTTAAACTACTGAACTGAAGTACATTAATGTTATATCATTATAAAGGGCATTGAAAGACCTTTAAAATAAGGTATCACTCGACCCCCTTTCCATTTAAGATTTTAGGGTTGGAGTCACCCCCGCCCAGGGGGCTGTACGTGTTAACGTGATTTTTTGCCAAACTTGCGTCCCCGTCGAAAACAAAATCGACGGGTCTGAGCGTTTTTCCAAAAAAACTGAGCTGACAGTAAATGCGTCTGTTTCGTTTTCGATGCGCCACCCTGTATATAATAATATATAATCTGAGAAATAAGTCAGTCAAATAGGTCCATACAACAGACGATTTTAAGACAAAAAGTTCATCAAAAGTCTTCGTTCTCAAGATACAGAGAATAAAAATTAAAAAAGTGTTTTCCGTAAATTTCTTAAGTATATTTTACCTAATTTTGTTACAAAAAGTCCATTTAATTGCATATCCTTGGACCACACAAGGAATGTGAGGAAATGTTTCTTTTGGATATACTTCGAAGTTGAGTCATTTATTTTAACAGTGAGTAGATCTGATCAAAAGAAATGTTTTTTTCTTTACCATTTTTCTGGTAAAATTAAAGTAACAAAGTTATAGCCCTTTGGAAGTTTGAGTACCGCCCTGTCTCAATAATAATATCATGTGCTCGTGTTTGGCAACAACGGATATAATCCGCCTTATCGGTTCATCGCATCGGAAACAAAAAAGCGAAAGAATTTGGAACGATGTTTTTACAATTGTTTTATTCAGTTCAGTCATACATACAGTCAGTGTCGTCAGTCGGTAACGCGTGTGAATAGTGTCTGTTGCGTGGCTCAAACGAAATAAAAAATGGCACATGTTTATGCGGATCGGTTTCCCAATCGAGTGCAACCAACCCCTCGTGCCTTTGTTAATGTAGTACAACGGGCTCGTGAATCAGGTGACTTAAGACCTCACAGGGGACCTCACGATCAAATACAGGTCCGCACTGAAATACTTGTCGGGAGGATACTTTATAAAACAAGGTAAACATTTTTTTCTTATTTTTTTTTTTATTTTTACACACATATTTTGGTTTATCTTCCTTCTACAATCATTATCTGAAAATTAATGACTCAACTTCAAAGTCACCCTGTATATATAGGATACATTTCTGTGCCTGAAATTTTCCATGCCTTTTTATCTTAAATATTCAAACCACTTTATCTCCAAGTAAATTGTCTGCCAATAACATCTCAGAAGAGGCAATTGTGTTGAAATGAAATCCCTTATTCAAAAGTGTAGTAGATGTTTCCAAAAATCAGTGGCTTAGAAATTATTCGCCTTTCTTCTTCAGCATGGATTAAAATATCTACGCTACTGATATAGTTTTAGCCAAGAAAACTTTTGTGGGTACTGATATAGATTTTTCTTAATCTCGAAATTTAAACTTTAACATCCTCTATCTTGATCGCGATAATTTCGCACGTTTTGCAGCCCAATAAATATTAATACTGTTTTCGAATCACCCTGTATAAGAAACACATGGCTGAGTCACATCACAAATTTTGTGTCAGCGATGAAAAATCCTCTGATGCTTTTCAACAATCGTGTTTCAGATTCAACAGCGAGACGCAGTCAAAATATTTATAAAACATCGACATTTTTAGCGTCTAGTCCAACATACCAACGAGAACCGAGTTGCATCGATTTAAAGAATGTTGAGACTTCCTTTTAAATCACATTTTTCTACTTATCTTAACTTCTATTTACTCACACATATTTACAAGTATGTTAGCCTTGACATTGCTCATTACCATACAAGCGAATATGCGTTGATCATTAAATATCTATAAAATTAACTAGGATTTTGAAAAAAATGACGTGCTACTTGTAAAACGTAACAATAAAATTTTCATCTGCACTTTCTGCAAAGGAAAGCGATTTCTTGAATAGTATCTCAAATTAGGGAACCAGCTGTAAATTGACAAAAATGTTTACTTGTTTTAAAAGATACTTTTTGTCTGTGAAAAAATACCTTTAATATTATTTTTTTATTTAAGAGTATGCTAGGAGCATCAAATCGCAAGTTTATTTAAAAATATACGCTCGTTTGAAACAAAAAGTACTTTATTTTACCTTTACAAAAAAAGTATCTCAAATTTGGTTCATTTCCTCTACATGACTTAGATTCTATTTAGATTTTTCTGATAACTGATATGACTTGGCCTATCCTCCCTTGGCCTATAACCTATAATATCAATATTACTACTAGTGGAATCGGGTTTGACGTTTAGCAGTTTGTTTATACAAGTCATCATCAGTTTAGATACGATAAATATGATATGTAACCCCTAATTAGTGCCATAATTTTACATGACAGTTAATATGGATCCAGCCTAAAAACAATACATAGGCAAGTAATCTTTTGCGTCAGAAAATTTTTCATTTAATTGGTTCGGAGTATTGTTTTTTATAATTACAGAATAATCTTCGTCAGGTTTTGTTTTGGAATTGTCGTTTGATCCAGGTTTTGATTTGTTTGCATTCTTTAGTGCAGATGAAATCTGACAATCTGAGGTGTGGACGTGTTCCATGAGCTTCAGTCTCACGTATCCTGGAACTTTTGGAAAAAGTCAGAATTTTCGGAATTCTCACAATCTTCAGAATTTTAGGATTTTTCGAAATTTTCTGAATTTTCTGAGTTTTCTGAAATTTCTGGAGTTTCTATATTCTCTAAATTTTCTAAATTTTCTGAATTTCCTGAATTTTCAGAATTTTCCGAAATTTCTGAATTTTTTGATTTTTCTGAATTTTCTGAATTTTCCGAATTTTCTGAATTTTCTGAATTTTCCGGATTTTCTGAATTTTCTGAATTTTCTAAATTTTCTGAATTTTAAAAATTTTCTGAATTTCCTGAATTTTCTGAATTTTCCGAAATTTCTGAATTTTTTGATTTTTCTGAATTTTCTGAATTTTCCGAATTTTCTGAATTTTCTGAATTTTCTGAATTTTCCGAATTTTCTGAATTTTGTGAATTTTCTAAATTTTCTAAATTTTAAAAATGTTCAATTTCCAAAACTTTGGAATTTTTTTGTTTTTAGTTTTCAGAACAGAGACAAGACCTCCACAATATCGCATATAGCTTTCTGTTTATCTACAGTTTAATATTTGTAATAACAAGCTTAGAACAAGCAATATGAGCTAACAAATTCCATAGTTAAAGTGTTAAGATTCATGCGAATTTACCTGTTGATTGTTGGGATGCAATTAACATGAGCCATGGTCATTGTCGTCTAAACAACCAGTTAGAGTATATAGTAGAAGTAGTGTCTAAGTGCCTAACTAAATGGTGAAGCTTTTCTCACCTGATTTTATATATAAGATGTATATATATACTAAGTGACATATAAATCCGAACACCCAGTTTCAATGGTTTTATTTTAATAAAATTTTGTATAAGTACTTAATGAAGCATAATAAGTAAATGATAATAATTTCAAAATGATTGCACTGCTTTAAAGCCCTTTGTGTTGATGCACCCTGATGTGCTACGCATTCTCCAACGCGCCTAGGCATGCTTCTGATCAGGTGGTCAATGTCCTCCTGTGGTATCTCATTCCAGGCAACCACCAACACCTCTCGAAGTGCTTCTAGAGTCTGAGGAGGAAGTTGCAAATTGAGCAATCTCCTACCCATCACGTGCTCAATTGGGGATACGTCGGGAGATTTTGGTGGCCATGGTAACAATGTAACATTATGTTGAAAGAAGTCTATTGTGACTCTTGCAACATGTGGTCGGGCATTATCTTGTTGGAAAGTTGGATCTGTCAGGGTGTCAAGATAGGGTAAAAGATGGGGTTCTAGAACTTCGTGGATATAACGCTGCGCGTTCACGTTACCTCTGATGAAGATTAAAGGTGACCTGGAACCATAAGCTATAGCACCCCAAACCATAACTCCAACAGTGTGATGAACATGTCTTTCAACAAAAAACTGTGGATTCCTCCTTTCACCACGTCGCCTTCTAACCCTGGCACGACCATCGTGCATGCCTAAATAAAATCGAGACTCGTCACTAAAGCCAAGCCAAAACTTCTCATTCGTCGGTAAACACTTCGCATGCCAATGGGTCTTCCGTGTTCTGCAAACCACTCATTTGCAATGGACCTAGTAGTGGAGAAACGGTCCCTTAAGGCCAATAATCTTAGGCGGCGATCTTCACGGTCTGTTGTTCTACGGCGGCGTCCAGTGCCCCTTGCTCTTTGCGTACGGCCTTCTCGAAGCCATGCCTGACAACACCTAACCAAAGTGTCTACACTTCTTTGCACTCTAACTGCAATTGCCCGAAAAGAAAGTCCAGCTTCCCGAAGTCCCACTATACGGCCCCTATCAAACTCACTAAGTTGACGAAATCGTACAGGTCTCCGTTCTCTAGGCATCGTAACCGATCGTAAAGGATGTCAAGAACCAAAATCCGCCAACGTTGATTCTTTACTGCGGCTGAAATATTCATTTTTAGAGCGTTAGTGAATTAAAAAAAAGCAGTATAAAAACCGGAATGTCCAACTGATAAGACTGAAAATTCTTTCACTGTTATTTACAGTAAGATAAATACATTCACCAACTTTTATCAAAATAAAACCATTTAAACTGGGTGTTCGGATTTATATGTCGCTTAGTATAGTATCAAAAAAGCTTTAGTGCCCATGAATGCAAAACAAGTAAACAAACTTGTCAAAATTAGAAGATCTCATTAGATTTTTAAACAACAGAGCGCAGTTTTTAACTACATTTGAGAGTAATCATACAGATTTTGCTAGAAGCGATTCCTATTCACAAAAAGTGGGAGGTAACTTTTCACACTTTATTACGAGTAACGAACTTATCCGTAAGATCTTTAACTCTGTAATCTATTTGTTTAATTTTACGAATTACTGTATTATGGTCATGACTAATGAGTATAAGCTCGGATGTCCTCTTAATGAAAGCTTACTCTGTCATTAATAAAAAATTTCTGAATGATATCAATATTAAGCTGATAATGTGATATCATAGTAGCATTAACAAATTACGCTATCGACACCGATATATCCCCGTTTCTTGTTATTCGAAAAGGAAATCGTGAGTCAGACGGACAAAAATAAACATTACATAGCGCTAACAATTTAAATTTTTCAAAGCTGTGATATAATACGACGCGTTTTTATAAGAAAACACATTAAAATCCACGCGAATACAGTAAAAGTCGCGAAAAGCGTTCTAATTTTAAAACTGAACTCGTACACAAGTACCAATTTTAGAACGAAAACAAACAGAGTTGATTATCTCGCAAGCGAAAGTGCACTCAATGCTCGCAGAGATCTTCACTGGATAAATAGCGCAAGGAAATAAGACTCGAAATTCACCTTTGTTTTGATTCTATAACAGCTGAGGGTTCTGATCTATTCGTTATTGGCTGTCAAGGCGGTAAGCAGGACCTCCTTGGTTGTCATACTCCTTTCCCTCCTTCAAAAATTTCTAGATTGCACTTGTCCCGTGTCAGCGTCAGCGCTCTCCTATTGTGAAGATAGGTTTTCTTTTTAAATTGTAGGAAATTTCAGGCTGATAAAACATGATATAACTGAAAAGCAAGCACAATTTGATGCAAATAGATGTTTGTGACATAACCTCAAAATAGAGCGCTGACACGGAGAAGTAGAAAACTATGACAATCAAGGAGGCCATAAAGGCGCCCTACAATTGTAGGGACGACTGACGATACGGGCCTAAGAAGATCGACTTCCTGAACATCAATCCCCCGCTTCAGAGGTAGTTCTACTCGGTGATTTCAATGAGCTGTGGTTGGGCTCAAACAAGTCCAGTTGAAGCGTTCGGTATTACCCAAGGACTGACCAGTTGGTGGCGAACCCTACCTTTTTTCCTCCACGCTTCGTTACGCGCCAGTGGCCCCCTGGGTAACTAAGACCACGGTGCTGTGTTTCGGTCAAATTCGGCATTACGGACATACCGGCTGGGAGGGACTCGGAGACTTCTCCACTTTTCCTTGGAAACACTTCTCAAAAGTGAAACGTCTTTCCCTGATACCATAAATGCAGCTTTTACATCCCCAAGTGTCAACACCTACACTTTTTTTTCGGAAGTCTCTGCGAAACCTTGTCTCAAAGTTTCAGCTAAATCTGAGAGGTACTTTCCACGTTATAGTTATAACGTCTAAAAAACAATTTCTCACGATTACAATACTTCCTCGCCAATACCGCGGAAAGTAAAATCGAGTTGGAAAATTTCCTCAATGACTGCAACGTTACGACCTCGTCTGCCTGTGCTAAAACCAATTTCCCTAACTTCTTATAAAACAACTGCCTTTCGTGACTCACCAGAGCTGGCCGACTAGATCGATTCGAATATTTCCCTTGCACACACGCCCGCGAAAAAGCGTCACGCTCGATTCGACGATTTTCAACCGTTTGAACACTTGAAGCTCGAAAGCGCACTGCGATCGCGATGGTTCGCTATCCAGTGAATTTCGTTTGTTTTTGTGCCGCGGCTGGTTCAATGGTAAGGTAGGCGGCTTTGGAAAAACGACGCAACGCGAGGTTGGGCGTGCAACGCAACTACTACTGAGCTTCAAGGCTTACTACGATGATGCCATTTCGCTAAAGTGTGGCGCACATCGCTTGTTTTTTCCTCCCGTTTTTTTGCGAGCTGAGCAAATTATTTCAAATCTCAGTGATAAAGAAAATGGAATATCCAGTAAAAACGAATGTATACCGTTAGACAGCAACAGGAATCGTGATTAAATTTAGATGTTGTTATCGACCCCTTCAAGACCCATAATGTATTTATGGTTATTTTTTCAAGTTCTTTGGATTTGGCAGGTGTTTTATTTATTTTCAAAGGAAAAGCAGGTAAAAAGAGGGTCGATAGACACTTCCGAAGCTTCCTAATCGATCAAATTACTCATAATTTTATTAATTCAGGCATTTTAACGGTTTTTAAGATCAGAAAGTGGTCAGTCTTACCGAGTTTTAGGCTCTGGAGGCAAATTGACACGTGATTTGCTTTCAGCTGTTTTTCAAAGCGCACTCAGATGTCTTTCGCGGTAACGACACGGGCTATTTTCATTTGTTTCTTACCTTGCTTATTATTTTGTTGAGGTAAGTAGGCGCTGCCTAAAGGAGGACAACCTTCAGATGTTTTTCAAGGCGCACTACGATGGTTCGTCGTATGGACATTGGACACCGACCATATTCATTTGTATCTAACCTCTCTTTCTCTTTATTAAGGTTTCTTGTGCGATGCCTCGACGTCGTGAGACTTCAAAAGGTATTCAAAAAGATCTAGCGGAAACAACTGAAGCTGGATTTGAGAGTATTGTGCAGTCCTCGTAAATATACCGGCTATTATCATTAGTTTCTTACTTGTTAGCTGGAAGCAAACAGACACCTGATTAGCCTTCAGCTGTGTTTCAAGGAACATTAATACGATGTCTCGCCGTAACTATTTTTATTTGTTTCTTAGTTGGAAATTCTTACCTGTTGTTTTTGTTATGAAGATGTTCTTGGACGGCGTAGGAACTCGCGAGACAGCCGAAAACAACTGAAGTTGGGTTTCAGCGTACGCGTATGCGGGGTCGCCAGTTTGTCGGAGTCGGCCGGGCAGTCGACCTATTTTTTTGTTTTGATCATAGTCGACTTCGCGAACGAGCTGATAGAGAGACGAGATACTAATGATGTATGGGTAACCCTTTATCGATTTTCAGCTGATAGTTGACAGTAAGACGCAAAAGGTGAATGGAATGGCCATGGAAAAATTATCATTAGCAGTGGCGAATCTAAGGTCTTGGAGATAAGGGTAGGGGGGCCCTTAAGAACCCGGAATACGGCTGACGAAGCTTCGTGGCAGATTACTGGTAGACTACGAATCTGCACGAGTTCGAATCCAGTCACAAGAGATTCTTTATTTCTTGGCTATGGATGTTGTTATCTGTAGGATTGTGGATGTTGCTATTCATTCATATTATTTTTTATACTTCGAAGTTGAGTCATTTATTTTAACAGTGAGTAGATCTGATCAAAAGAAATGTTTTTTTCCTTTAACATTTTTCTGGTAAAATTAAAGTAACAAAGTTATAGCCCTTTAGAAGTTTGAGTACCGCCCTGTCTCAATAATAATATTATGTGCTCGTGTTTGGCAACAACGGATATAATCCGACTTATCGGTTCATCGCATCGGAAACAAAAAAGCGAAAGAATTTGAAACGCTTATCACGATGTTTTTACTACAATTTTATTCAGTTGTATTCAGTCAATGTGTCAGTCGGTAACGCGTGAGTGAATAGTGGTGTTTGTTGCGTGTCTCAAACGAAATAAGAATTCTTATTTACGGGGGGGGAGTCTTTACAAAATGTTGCCGCGGCATCACGGATTTATGCGGATCGAGTGCAACCAACCCCTCGTGCCTTTGTTAATGTAGTACAAAGGGCTCGTGAATCAGGTGACTTAAGACCTCACAGGGGAGAGCATGCCGGTGCTCCAAGACCGCACGATCAAATACAGGTCCGCACTGAAATACTTGTCGGGAGGATACTTTATAAAACAAGGTAACATTTTTTTTATTATTTTTACACACATATTTTGGTTTATCTTCCTTCTACAATCATTATCTGAAAATTAATGACTCAACTTCAAAGTCTAATCGAAATAAAGGCTTGATAACTGATATCAAACAGGTTTGACAATGCTTTTTCTTCCAATTTTTCAACTCCCCAATTTTCTCGCACTAAAAACTGAGCTCAAAACTGCACACTTCCTCCAGAAGTTTCTCCATGTTCGTCTTCAAGGAATGAGCTAAACCGTGAGCGTTTGAAAAACACCCTCACCGGTTCATTTTTCAGTTCCCATTCAACAATATTCCAAAATACAGCACAACAACGACGTTTCATACAAAATGTGTGGTATTTTGTCGCTGGGCGCGTGCCACGCTGTCGCCTTTCTGGCCTGCGAGAACGAAGTTTTAGAGTCAGAATCAGCATATTGAAACGGACTGGTATAGCTGGGACCATGGGGATTCAACTCATATGGGAGTTGGCGAACACAACCTGACAACACTGTTAGCATCCAGAAAAATTGGCGGATTTGACAAATGTAACGGTTAATTGTTGTCTTTTTTAGTTAACCTCTTTGATTTGTGTCTGGATGTTTGGAAGGTAGGTCGTTACTCCGGGATAGACATACGTTTTGAAAGTTGATCTTGTAACCTGGATTGCGGCGTTGCCAGCTCATCGGACGATTTTGTTACCTCTGCCAATTACTTGGACCTTTTGTTCGAGGCCTTGCTAATAGTTTTGAGATTTTTCAGAAGTCCACGTAAGTACATAAGAATACTTACAAGAACGTTGGGTTAGTGCACGTTTCTGTAAATTTCTTTTTATAATAATGTATACAGGGTGGCCAAGATAAGGATCAGACTAGGTTAAACTCAGTGATCACACAATCTTACATCAAACATTTGTTTGCAACGCCTACTTAAATATAATGAAAAAGTAGAAAAAAAACACTGGCTCTGTACGCAGCGCTGACGGTTGCCGAGAAACTGAAACGTGCTGTACCTCGCTGTGGCGATACGGTACGGCCAGGTAGTACAGCCACGCCCCTTTCCAGCTCCCACTCCGCGCGTCTGCTCCCGAAGCGACTCGATGTTTACGTTGTCCGGTAGCAGACGCGCGGAGTGGGAGCTGGAAAGGGGCGTGGCTGTACTAGCCAGCCGTACCGTATCGCCGCAGCGAGGTACAGCACTTACACACTTCAGTCTCTCGGCAGCCGTCGGCGCAGTGGAACGTCTAGGCGTTCACAGCTCTGTGCAGATCTCTATTTGGTTTAGCTACTTTTCTTTCAGTGTTCACTATAGGGTTCTCGTTTGTCTCTCAGTATTGCTTTGGTGTTTTAGTGTTGTGACGTGGGTATCAACTGGAAAGTAGGTCCAAGTCCAACTCTTCTGAGGGAAACAGGATATCTGTGCAACAAACGAGGTGATTCTTGCACACTAATCTAGTTGTGTGTTAGGGTTGACATCCTGTTTTTTTTTTTAAATAAATTGCGCACATTGCATACACTGAGAGATTAGTCGCCATATACTGAGGTATATGTCAATCGCCAGATCAATATTAGTCAAAGAATCACTTCCACAGCGACTCATTTTCACTACATAGGCTGACTAGCACTGTTTAAAAATAATATTACAAAATTTAGCTTAGGGGCGTTTTCTGCTGTCCTAGAAGGCCATAATTACTTGTTGTCACATGAGATATTCCCCTACGAAGTAGTAGAGAAAATGAAAATCGTACTTCTCCTATTAATGATCATGTAATTTTAGATCAAATACTTAATAAATATATTAATATAAAAAAATTGTTTTTATTTCAATTGTTGGAACAATTCAAAAAGTAACGATTTCAAGAAAAATTTCGCTACGGATAGTATTCTAGAGTCTAGTAGAGTATATTTAAATACTTATGTTGCGTGGCCATGTTATCTTTACTCTGGCCGGTAGGTTTTTCGTAACTACAAATTTTGTTAAAGTCGTTCTTATTTAAACTACATTTTTGTGAGTTGAACTTTAGAATCTGGTGTGCAACACCTAACATGTTGGTGAAATTGTATAAAAGAACAACTCAATTTTCTTATAGATCATTATAATCGACAAAGGGAGCATCCTTATCTCTTAAAAAAAAGCTTTAGTGATTAAGAGATTCTAAAGTGGAAGGATGTATTTGTTAGAACATTACAACTATTGAGGATTTATACTTGATTCAACAGTCACAAATGTGGAGTGCTATGAAACATTGAAGAAGCCAAAGTTGAAGGCACTTCATTCTACTGCCAACCCATGGTGTTCAGAAATAGATAGGACAATGGCTAATGTGTTTCACAATCATGGCTAATGTAAGTTTGTATCAAATCGAGTGATTTGTAGCGTTTCTCTGTTAATATTGGTATTCTGTTGTTGATATAAGATACTAACGACAATTTCCATAGATTTTAATTTTGAATATAAATATGAATGAATACTAGAGTTAATTTGTATAGCTTAAAAAGTATGATATATTTTAATGAAACTTTTACATTATCACTGTTATGGAGATGTGATTAGATTAGATAATCCCTGTGTTATAATTCTAATGAAAAATTTGGTAACTCTAGTAACCTTACGGTTGTTAATAATAGCTATTATTTCTTTTTGAAATAATTTGTTTTCATTACTAATTCTTACAATTTTTCCATGCAGGTGCTGCAGAAGACCCTCACCAGGAATGAAAATATTTGGACCATAAATATTATTGATGTGTTCCGTACAATATGAAATTTAGCTAAAAATATATTCTCAAATATAGATTCTTTTACTGTTCTCAAATGTTCAAATAGCTATAGAGCGATATATGGATTATTTTATAATGGCATGTGTTATTGACGCTGCTGCCTAAACAGATAAGCGATTACTTATTTGTCAAGACAGCAAAAATATGTTAATAACACATGTCGTTATAAAATCTTCCATATATCATTAGTAAATGCTCAATATACAGGGTGTCCCAGAAGTCGACGTCAAGCCGAAACCGGGTGATAGGCAAAGTCATAACAGCTATCAGAAAAATATTTAAAAAAATTTTATGTATGTGTTTTGAAAATTATAGGTCAGTGAAAAAGATATAGAAATTTCACACCCTACGGCAGTCTGTCAACTCCTGTTACTACAAATATTAACTTTTTTCGGATTTTATTTTTACAATGTAATGATGAATAATGCATCTTCAAACTGGTGTCTCAACCTTACTGCCAACTTTTCTCGTTCAGGAAAAATTGCCACTTATTTCCCAGCCAAGTATTCCAAAGTAAAACTTTGCTCAACTTTAACTGGCTGTACTGGAAAAAAATGTATTACGAGAGTTTGGCAAGTAACCTTAAAAGTTGGTGCATTTAATAACGATTCCAAAATAGTATAACACTTAGAAGATTACTCGTTAACTTATGCACAATTGTTATTTGAAAAGAAACTGATGAAAATTTTTCAAAATTTCCTAATTAAACAGCGATTATGAATACGCACAAGCACCCTTAAGGATAACTGTTTGCACAACAGTGGGCGTCAAAATGCTGCTGATGATGATTTACCTTTACAGCAAATGCTCAAACTGTTTTCCTTCAGCCGCAATACACGCTCGACATCTTAAAAAAGATCGGGTTATTAAACGAGCGAATCCACGGTTATTAACAAACTCAGCTGCTTCCAATAGTCTTTGCCGTAGCTCAGCTACATTTTGAATCGGCTTGAAATACACTTTTTCTTTTACAGTTCCCCAGTAAAAAAATCTAAAGGATTCAAATCAGGTGATCGGGCTGGCCACGGTATTGTACCAGACCGCCTTATACATCTGCCTGGAAAGTTTTGATCGAGATACTCTCTCACTGAGAGTGCATAGTGCGCTGGGCAGCCATCATGCTGAAACCACATGTCCCTGTAAATACTCAGTGGCACGTCCACCAATAAATTTTGTACATGATTTTACAAAAAATCCAAATAAACTTCAGCAGTCAAAGTCTCTGGCAACTCAAACGGACCGATTATTTTAACATTTAAAATTCCTGTCCAATGGTTTATCTTGAAGCGATATTGAGATTTATCTTCTCTCATCAAATGTGGGTTTAGGCTACGTGCCACTCGTGTAAGTTATGCAGGTTCATGTACCCATCTTTCTTAAATGTGGTCTCATCCGACCCTAAAATTTTTTCAAAGAACTGTGGATCTTTCCTGTTTCTTTCTAACATTGTGCGACAAAAAGCAACTCGGGGGCTCATAATCCCGGGGCAGGAGAGGTTGAACACGCTGTATGTGGTATGGATGAAGCACATCACTTACTTGCTATTGCACACTTTGATACCGATCAGTACTCCTTCGTTTACTGTGCATCTTTACATGTTCGTGCTTGTTGATTTCGTACTGTTACTAGTTTTGGATTCGTGAACTGGACAGTTGATCGCTTGTGATTTGGATTTGGACTGTTTAATTGCTCTTCAAAACAACATTTGCTTTCCTTAGACTATCTTTGATAGTGTGATTGTGCAGTGCCGCTATGTCCGTGTACACCGTACAAGAATATGCTAACATGCACCTCATTTATGGGGAATGCAGATGCAACGCTAGTGCTGCAGCGAGACTTTACTGTGAGAGGTAACCGAATGCAGCTCGTCATCCAGATCATCGAGTGTTCATAAATGTGCACCGCTTACTGTTCTCAGAGGGCCAACTACCAAACCAATCACACGGTGAGGGAAGATCTTTCCTTCCTTACGAAGACGTGGTGCTAGGAGCTATCGAAGAAGACCCGAGTACTTCAGTGCGTGCAATAGAACTAAAAACAGGTGTGCCCAAAAGTACAGCCCATAGAATATTTCAAAAAAAACGTGCTCCATCCATACCACGTACAGCGTGTTCAAGCTCTTCTGCCCCTGGATTATGAGCCCCGAGTTGCTTTTTGTCGCACAATGTTAGAAAGACACAGGGACGATCCACGGTTCTTTGAAAAAATTTTATGGTCAGATGAGACCACATTTAAGAAAGATGGGTACATGAACCTGCATAACTTACACGAATGGCACGTAGCAAACCCACATTTGATGAGAGAAGATAAATCTCAATATCGCTTCAAGATAAACCATTGGACAGGAATTTTAAATGGTAAAATAATCGGTCCGTTTGAGTTCCCAGAGACTTTGACTGCTGAAGTTTATTTGGATTTTTTGAAAAATCATGTACAAAATTTATTGGTAGACGTGCCACTGAGTATTTACAGGGACATGTGGTTTCAGCATGATGGCTGCCCAGCGCACTATGCACTCTCAGTGAGAGAGTATCTCGATCAAAACTTTCCAGGCAGATGGATAGGGCGGTCTGGTACAATACCGTGGCCAGCCTGATCGCCAGATTTGAATCCGTTAGATTTTTTTTACTGGGGAACTGTAAAAGAAAAAGTGCATTTCAAGCCGATTCAAAATGTAGCTGAGCTACGGCAAAGACTATTGGAAGCTGCTGAGTTTGTTAATAACCGTGGATACGCTCGCTTAATAACCCGATCTTTTTTAAGAAGATGTCGAGCGTGTATTGGGGCTGAAGGAAAACAGTTTGAGCATTTGCTGCTAAAAATTGTGCATAAGTTAACGAGTAATCTTCTAAGTGTTATACCATTTTGGAATCCTTATTAAATGCGCCAACTTTTAAGGTTACTTGCCAAACTCTCGTAGTACATTTTTTTCCAGTACAGCCAGTTAAAGTTGAGCAAAGTTTTACTTTAGAATACTTGGCTGGGAAATAAGTGGCAATTTTTCCTGAACGAGAAAAGTTGGCAGTAAGGTTGAGACACCAGTTTGAAGATGCATTATTCATCATTACATTGTAAAAATAAAATCCAAAAAAAGTTAATATTTGTAGTAACAGGAGTTGACAGACTGCCGTAGGGTGTGAAATTTCTATATCTTTTTCACAGACCTATAATTTTCAAAACACATACATAAAATTTTTTTAAATGTTTTTCTGATAGCTGTTATGACTTTGCCTATCACCCGGTTTCGGCTTGACGTCGACTTCTGGGACACCCTGTATAATTGTACAAGAGTCTCAGATTGATGCAAAGAGCAGGCAACGTCGCATGCGGCGTTCGTGCACGATCTGACAACCATGTGGCATCCAGAAGAAATGGCGATTGACACTGACATAAATCGACCGTGTTGCCCTATGGATAGCACGTGACTAAACCTTCTTCAGTCTATATGTTCTGTGGCTAGGACCTTTGATGGCGTGTAGTGGTCTCGTGATGTCGTCGCTAGGCAACCAGAGTTACGCGACCATGTATGGAACGTGCTAGCGTTCTGGCCCGTACGCCGTCGCGAGTAGTCGACACATCTGAAAATGAATCTACTTCCATGGAAGTTCCCGAAAACGCTGGAATCTTTCTCGACTCGTCGATAGAGTAATAAATATCCGACCAGATGGCGGAACAGTTCAGCCACGGTCGAGTCTACAGTCGCAGTTCAAACGCTCAAAAACCGTGGAATGCCGTAGTCTACTTGGCATAGTTATAAGCATGTGAGTGTGTAGAGTAATATATTAGACTTTGGACAGTGAAAACGGCGTTTTCGTTATAATATCCCAAACACACGTGTTTCCTTGTGTGGCTTCCCCTACTACCCCGGTATAGCTCTAAAGCCCCACAGTACAAAAATGGGACATCAAAGTTACGTAAACCTCTTCTGGGCTCCAAAAATCGCTAGTCATTCCTACAATTGTAGGACACCTTCATGGCCTCCTTGATTATCTTTTCTCACCTTCAGAAAGGCTGGAGTATTTCTAGATTTTCACTGTTCCGTGTCAGAGTCAGCGCTCTGCTATTGTAAGACTATGTTTTGTTTTTGAATTGTAGGAAATTTCAGGCTGATATAACAGATGATACAACATAAATCAAAGGCATGAACAATTGAAAAAATAGATATGTGTAACATTACCTCAAAATAGAGCGCTGACACAGAACAGTAGAAAACCATAAAAATCAAGGAGCCCATAAAGGCCATAAAACCTCTATGTAGTGGCAGTTTAATATGAACTATAGAGGAGAAGCGTTACTCTGTCGTTTTTGGCGAGGTAACTGAAGTGATACTGTGGTATCCAAAATCACTGGTTTCACTGTGGTGTCTGTGATATATGTACCAGGTAGTGAGGAGGAAGGTAAACATCTAGGTAATGAAGGGCATCTGCAGGTAGTTGACCGTAGAACACGGAGGAAGTGGGGTGCTGAAATTTCGTTGCTCCGCTAATATTGTAAAGACAAGGTTATTACAATCTCGGCACCCTAGGATCACTCGTTTTGGACACATTTAAGTTTGAATATTTGAGGTAAAATCGTAACATGTCCCTGTGAAAAATTTTAGCCTCCCGTATTCAGAAAATACCAAGAAGCTGTGTTTTAGATCCTTTAGATGGAAATGTTTTTTTTTTGATTTTTTGATGTCAATATAATCGCTACTCATTCGAGCCTTGTATGTCCCAATAGTTGTTCGGGGCTGTGTCATTAACCATCTCAGACACTTGAAGATTTTTATAATGCTAAAGACGCAAAAATCAGTACACATAAGAAAAACAAATATTTATTTTAATATACAATATTAGGTACAGTTAGGTGTGATAAAATTTGAAAACATAAACGCTATTTTTTACATAAACAGAGTGATTTAGGTACATAAATATTAATTTGTAAGAATAAATTACAAGTTTCTAACAATTTTCTTTCAATTTAATTTCGGCTTATGGCTATCGAAGTTGCATACCATCAGTATTGAGATAGACAGCTTCATAAAAAAATATACATATACAGCAAAAAATTAAAACGCACAATCTTTGGGCAGTTTTATTTCACAAAAATTAGTGAGTATAAATGAGAAATACAAAAACTGCTGGTGATTCAGTCATACTGCTGAAATGACATTTGCTGAATGAAATACAAAAGATAAATACAAAATTTTCTCGTTATTACATAACTCGAAAAGACAAGCCATGAACAAAATGCTTAGCAGAAAGTTTGCACAAAATGAGAAGAACCAAACTAGGAAAACACGCAAAAATGTTATGCTGATACTAATTCTGTATCTCATTTTTCACCATTATTTTTTTGGATTCAGTCAAATTTGGAATAACAATTAAATGCCCTCATAAATCGACGAACGCAACCAGATTTATGCACATTTTGACAAATGCTGTCCTGAGTGCGGCGTAGAAAACGCGGGAATGCATCGAGATCTGTCGACTAAAAAATAAATACATTCACAGATGGCAGAGAGACGATGAGTTATCAGCAGCGCAAAACGCAATAGTCCAGTCGACATGGTCATACAATTTTTAATAAATTCGTTGAAAGTGTTATAATAAATTGCTGTGAGAATAAGAAATTAGACGTTGGATTGTAAAAGAGTTTTCTACACTTACTGTAAAAACTGAGATAGTGGACAAACAAGTAAGAACACCCTGTAGATATGTATTTATGCAGCATATACAGGGTGTATCAACCGTGGAGGAGTATCGCTCCTAAACAAAAAATATTCAAGGAAATTGTTTATGGATTTGTTGATATGTTTATTATACAGGGTGTCCAAATTATCACCCACATTTCTAAGGTTTTTAAATGGACTCTCCCACTTTTTATTGCATAGATGCTTTTAAAAGGAGATTTATATACCTTACTTATGGATCTGATAACTAGTTGTTGAACTATTGGGTGTTTCATCTAAAAAAAATCAAAGTTTGATAGTTTGCGTACCTACTATCTTGATAGTTAGAATGCTGGATTTTGTGTAAAAAATATTTGATCCGATAATACTCAATTTTAGCTTAATTCGTAAATTTTTTTAAATTGTTTGGTGTGATCAAAATGCAAGTTGTGCTTGTACGCAAAAAAATCAAATGAAACAACCTGTATATTTTTGAATCCCAAGTTTCATGAGCTTTTTTGATATGAGATTGTTATCTGTTTTTTTAAACACAGTTTCTGCGTTTGTTTCAAATAATCGTATATTTCTCTACAAGTCACATCATCCATGGAAACAAAATACAAGTAAAGGATAAATATATCTATAACAGAAGGGTTTCATCAGAAAACCGACTGATTCAATGCTTTTGTCTTGTAATTCAGCTTGACATTATAAAATTAATTTTTTATCATAACTAAAATTTAAACATTTTTAATGCCAAAAACTATTCGGGTTATTTCACTTCATTCCTATGAGTTTGGTAGAATTCCCGTTACTGTCAACTGCTACTCTCCCATTTAAGGATATTCGATGTACTTACTTCTCCTGTTTTTGATGTTTTATATCCAATGTAAAAAGCTCTCTAAAAATGATCTTGCCTAAATGCATGTGGGCAAATGATGCATTTTTTGATTCTGTAGCTTGTCGTATGACAAGTATGACGTCACCACCAATTCTCCGGGACGCCCATGGAGTTAGGTAGGTAAAGCGTCAAGCACGAAGATCAACGGGACCGACGGTAGATGTCGCATTTGTATAATCTGTGGCAGACGCTAAATAAAATCTCTGCATTTCCGGGCACATGTTTATAAAAACTTTTTTCCATATTTTTTAACAGGAAATCACCCCCTAAAATATCTCCGTCTATTTTTCGAACACCCTGTATAGCGTAAATGCGAATTCTGCTAGCTTTCCTCATATGAAGTCATAATGGAAGGTCCAGGTCAAAGTGAGAGACATTAGAATACTTCTGGATTTTAATTTTTGCGGAGTATGCAATCAGGTATAAAATCTGGGGTTATTCTGAAACCAAGGCGGCAGCCATATTATTTTCAAAATTTTAAAGAATGCAAAAAATGATTTTCACAATCAGTACGAAGTTTTGAAACCCTTCATACCTTCCATTTTGGAAATGTAGCAATAATTTACGATTCCCAATGATCTAAGCAAGAAACGTTTTGCATATGTCACACAAACAAGGTCTCCATTTTTTTGTGAAACCTCTCATTTTTTCTATCTTTTTCTGATAAATATTTGCTCATTACTTTTTTAAGAGCTATATCCGGTTCTAGTTCGAGCGTTTAAGTATTCCTGTATTTATATTTTGTATCTTTGCAGTACATCGTCCATTGATTAAAGTTACTCTATCTGAAGATAATACTATTTGTATTCACACATCCAAAAACTTATCCAAGATGAATCGTAGCGTCATCTTTGGACATTTCTCACAACTATCTTACCCCTTCCGCAACAATTAGAAGTCTACTTTGAAAAGGGACTCGTAGATGGCGCTATAGCTATATGCTCATTAGAGTTGGGTACAGCGCCATCTATGAGGCAATAACCTTCTCAAAGTAGATTCCTAATTATTGCAGAGAGAGGAAAGATAGCTTAAATATAGTATTAGGTTTTGTTATCTTCAGGTACAAAACGGTAATCAATGATTATACATACTGCTGTACGTATGTATTGTGAAAATCACTACGCCTCTCTATTTAAATACACATTTTCATCAGCTTACGATATAATTGACAAGATGTTGTCTCCTTATACTTTTAGGTTTAAGGTACATTCATGATGAGTTTATGAAGTCCTAACTTAGCCTTACTTAATACCCGGTTTACGTCAACGATTTCTTCACGAATTTATTCCGATGGATTTTTTATTTAAACATTTTGAGTTTTATGTCTATTGTGGTTTTCATTTTGAGGCAAATCTCATAAACAAAAACCATATTTTTGACCATTTTAGTTTAAGATTAACTGTAGGTGGCAGCGCACGTAGAATCGACAATTCAATACAATTGTGAATTGTCTGGACGAAAATAAAGGTTTCGAATTTGGATTTGTTGAATATTGTAGTTCTATACTTGAATTGACAGGTTATTCAATATAATGGAAAGGGAAACAACCATGGAATTGGCGTCCAATTTTTGCAAAAATTAAACTTAAAGTGAACCTTGGAAGTACAGTATTCGATGGGTATCCTGTTGAGCAGGGTGCTCCTCAGGGATCTGTACTAGGACCACCGCTATTCAACTTCTAGACACGTGAGCAGTATTCATTGCCAAAAACTTAAAGCGTAGTGAACTCTTTTGACGATAATGTCAAGCTTTCGACAAACTATGTTGTCATCTTCAGGAGCTAAAACACAATTATAGAAATAGCAACCAATTTAGAATAGAATCAAATTATTAAACTATATGGGACAATCTCAGTTACATTTTTGAAGGACTGGATACGGTGCAGACAACGGTTGGCACATGAGATAAACACCCCAATATGTAGAGCTATTTTTTAACAACTTGAGTATGTTTTCCACTTTTTTTTAAATTGTTCGGGTTTTTTGATAAAAGGTTATAACGCGTTGCTATGTGTTACGTCTTTAACAACAAACCCAAAGTATCCGGCCTTTTGCTTTTATAATTTTTACAAGTGTTCTCATTCACGCTTTCCTCCTAAAACACGATTTAGCTGCAACCTCATCGACGAGTAAATAGTTTAATAATTTGAATCTGTTCTGAATTGGTTGCTATTTACATGATTGTGTTTTAGCTCCTGAAGATGGCAACATAGTTTGTCGAAAGCTTGAGATTACCGTCAAAAGAGTTTACTACGCTTTGAGTTTTGCCATTTCCCAATAAGCAATTTGATTGTATTTTTTGCCTTATATATATATATATATATATATATATATATATATATATATATATATATATATATATATTTATATATATATAGATATATATATAGGTGAAAAATAAAGCTTCCGCCATTATTTGGGTACTTCGACAAAATTCAAGCAATAAGGACTCTTTATGCTTTATTAGTCTCTAGCTTTCAATGGACTATGCCATCATCATCAGGAGCTGCGATAACATTAAGAAGAAATAGCATCTATTGTACAAAATGATTTCAAATTACTTACATTTGATCCATTTTGATGTGTTCCTGACAGCTGTGTGTATTTTATATTAATTTTAACGAATGTATCATGGAATCATCTTTCACCAGGTTACTAAATGTTTCCCTCAACTTATCCTTTAATAACATTTAGCAACAATCTCACATACTATCGTAAGTAATTTAAAATCATTTTGCACAATAGCTGCTATTTCTTCTTAATGTTATTGCAGCTCCTGATGATGACGGTATAGTCCATTGAAAGCTAGAGACTGATAAAGTATTGCTTGAATTTTGTCGAAGTACCCAACTAAAGGCGGGAGCTTTATTTGTCACCTAACTGGTCTAGACGACAATGTCCACGTTTCAAGTTATATATATATATGTATATATGATATTGAATTTTCACTTTTGAAATTTCGCCATGAAGAAATCCGTGGAGTTATTGTCAATGTCAGACGGGCTATAAGAGAGCTAAATCCAACGCCATTAGAGGAAATCATCCTTAGGTTAAGTTAGATTTTATTTTAGACTTGATAAACTCGACAACAAAATACGACGATGTGGCTTAAATTCTATACAGTACGTATTCCTTAAATTACAAAAAAATAACCTAATTCGTTGTCCGACTGGATTTCCATTCCAAGTGCAGCAGGTAGGTAGCGAAACCGTAGACGCCTGCGTTGATCATCCCGAATACCTGCGAATAGAAAAGTGACGTCAGGATTATTCATTAACAGCCATCGTAAAATTGTAAAATGATTTATTCGTAAAAAGATCGAGAATTTATCTGACTGCTTGACTTAAATCTGTACGAGCGAGAAGTGTGACATGTGACACATCAGAGATGGAAAATATACAGGGTGTTCAATTTGAAATTTTTGAGAAAAGGTACATTTTGCTTTTGGACGTACCCCGTATAAATAGAAAGGAATTATAGCACTTTTTCTAGATCAGCTTAAAATCGATGATAATAAAATGTTCATGAAGTAAAATTTATCTAAATATACATATCAACACCCAGTTTAAATGGTTTTATTTTAATAAAAGTTGGTGAATGTATTTATCTTACTGTAAATAACAAGTGAAAAAATGTTCAGCCTTATCAGTTGGACATTCCGGTTTTTATACTGCTTTTTTTAATTCACTAACGCTCTAAAAATGAATATTTCAGCCGCAGTAAAGAATCAACGTTGGCGGATTTTGGTTCTTGACATCCTTTACGATCGGTTACGATGCCTAGAGTACGGAGACCTGTACGATTTCGTCAACTTAGTGAGTTTGATAGGGGCCGTATAGTGGGACTTCGGGAAGCTGGACTTTCTTTTCGGGCAATTGCAGTTAGAGTGCAAAGAAGTGTAGACACTGTGGTTAGGTGTTGTCAGGCATGGCTTCGAGAAGGCCGTACGCAAAGAGCAAGGGGCACTGGACGCCGCCGTAGAACAACAGACCGTGAAGATCGCCGCCTAAGATTATTGGCCTTAAGGGACCGTTTCTCCACTACCAGGTCCATTGCAAATGAATGGTTTGCAGAACACGGAAGACATATTGGCATGCGAAGTGTTTACCGACGAATGAGAAGTTTTGGCTTGTTTTCATACCGGCCACACTGGGTCCTCCCTTTAACTCGAGAACACCGACGTCATCGCCTTGAGTGGTGCAGACAACGGTCACTCTGGGATCAGGAATGGAACAGTATTGTCTTTAGTGACGATTTTGTTTAGGTATGCACGATGGTCGTGACAGGGTTAGAAGGCGACGTGGTGAAAGGAGGAATCCACAGTTTTTTGTTGAAAGACATGTTCATCACACTGTTGGAGTTATGGTTTGGGGTGCTATAGCTTATGGTTCCAGGTCACCTTTAATCTTCATCAGAGGTAACATGAACGCGCAGCGTTATATCCACGAAGTTCTAGAACCCCATCTTTTACCCTATCTTGACACCCTGGCAGATCCAACTTTCCAACAAGATAATGCCCGACCACATGTTGCAAGAGTCACAATAGACTTCTTTCAACATAATGATGGCACATTGTTACCATGGCCACCAAGATCTCCAGACTTATCCCCAATTGAGCACGTGTGGGATATGATGGGTGGGAGATTGCTCAATTTGCAACGTCCTCCTCAGACTCTAGAAGCAGTTCGAGAGGAGTTGGTGGTTGCCTGGAATGAGATACCACAGGAGGACATTGACCACCTGATCAGAAGCATGCCTAGGCGCGTTGGAGAATGCGTAGCACATCAGGCTGCATCCACATATTATTAAAGGTCAAAGGGCTTTAAAGCAGTGCAATCATTTTGAAATTTTTATCATTTACTTATTATGCTTCATTAAGTACTTATACAAAATTTTATTAAAATAAAACCACTTAAACTGGGTGTCCGGATTTATATGTCACTTAGTATATGTATATTTAAAATGGCGTAACTGCGGGCCATCAAAGCTGAGCTTTTTGACCAAATATCTTAACAATTGACAATGTTACATCATATCAAACTCCTTGTTTTTAGAAGCTCTATTTATAGATGCAATAAAATACAAGATCTTTATTAAAAAAACGTGTATTTGTTCGATATAGCACGAAGTTTTGAAATACCCTGTATGTATGAAAATAGTTTGAAAATATTCACTAGCAACACATCCAGGTTGTCCCGAAAACAGATTCTTGATATGTTTCCCAGTTTACTCATAAAGCTACTTCCCATTTTCGTTGGGACACTCTGTATAATTACAGGACCGTAACAAAAAAATTAAAAATCAAAAAGTTTTTCAAAAATTTTAGAATTTTTGTTACGTCAAACGTGTACATTTATTGGGCTAGTTACAAATTTTGCGCGTATAGTCAACAATTTTCTGAAGGAGAAAAAGTATTGAAAATTTTGATTATCATTTTTAATTCCTTTCCTCCTGTTTCTCGAACTGTCATTTTATTTACATACAATCTTGATGTAAATCTAATAAAAAATACTTTACCCCTGCTGCAATGTAAGCTCCTCGATGCGAGTACGCGTGATGTACTGTCGCACCAACGATCAGCTGAATGATGAAAGCTATGATGTAAAAGGCCGTGCAAATTCCTGTGTTCACCAACTCCTGTAAAAATAAGTCTCATTTTAGAAATTGTCTTAGGGCAGCCCAGTATGGGATCTTCTGACTCACTCTAGGGATGTTCCGATCCACGAAAAGTATCGATGCTATGTATCGATTCGTAACATTGTAGGAAGTATCGATACTCTAAAATATCGAAATAAAAGTATCGAAACCCGTCGATACGGAACATACACTGCCGAAAATCGATGTTGTTTCTTCTACAACACTCGAAATAATGTTTACTTTTTTCTGGATGACTAGATCGTCAAATACGTTCACTAATAAAAGTAGATAAAAACCTCAGAATTACATCTCCCAGCTGAACTCGAAATAGCTCCACAAATCATTTCTTACAGGAGCCACCACTATCACAAAAATATTTTGTTTTAACGTGTAATTCCCCGAAATCGAATCCAACAGGGTTGCCAAGTCGGTTAGCTCAGTTTCCCCACTCGTAATGTAAAAATCCCCTAAATTCAGGACTAAAAAAGAATACCCAAAAAATACCATTTATTTTTTGTTACCATAGGTTGACGATTTGTTAGATATTCTTTTACCTTAAAATATTTTTTTGAGCGACATATTTTTGGTATGTCCCAAAAGATACAAGTCTTTGTTTTGAATCGAAAGACAGATTCATACATAACAAGTACGTTATGTAATGTCATTAATAAAATTTCACATAATAGCTCCCCAGTAAAATATTTTTGACCAAAAGAAATCCCCAGAAAAAATATCCCAAAAATATTCCCCTTTAAAATAAAAATTCCCCGATTCTGATCAGAATTTAAAATTCTATTCGTCTGTGCAAAAATATAATATGGCGTCCATAATAAGAAATAAAGTGAATGCTGGAGGATAAGAGACGAAACATCATACTGAGATTCTAATTATGCCACCTCGTAGAGCAAAAAATGACAATGTTAATATGCAATTTAGTTTGAAAACCCACTACAAATGCAGCCAATAAAAAATTAAACATATAGTCAACGCCAAACAAAGTGGCGTGCACGTCATCACGATAAAAATTCCCCGACCTAATGCCTAGGTTTCTATCACAAACAATTGCTCTATTGCAGTTTCATATTAATGTGATATATAAATTGTAAAATGGTCATTACTCTCTTATTATGGTATCGACATGTAAACGCACTAAACCGATTTCGCAGCGTTGACACATTGTCACCTTGAAACTTATTTAAACTGGGAACTGACATTTGTATTAATTTTGACACTGAATCAATTTGTGGCATTTCAAATCTTTATAAATCCTTTGGCCCCGCATACTGTAAATCAACAACTGTTTGTTTCAAAACAAAATTATTCATTTTACGAGTAGATAAAGGCAATTTTGGTATATAAAGATGCCCAAACAGTTAAATAGTCGGTGTAAGGAACTCGTGGCCTCGTTAATGCACTACTTTGAGCAAGAAAGGGACAACAACGGGCCTTTGTTGCCTTTAAATGCTGTTCAAGAGGTAGGTTACTAATAATTATATGTAATGTATATTAATAATAGTGAAATTTTATTTCATTTTTTGTAGCGTGTTGCTGCTGCTTTAAAAATTAGTTTAAGGACAGTTAGTCGTATTTCCGAGGGTGTGAAAAGTGATGCAAATTTAGAATCGCCCAAGAAAAAGCGGAGTTATATTTAACGTGTAACCAACACAGCGACATTGGATACAAGTGCCATTCGAGAAGTGATCTATAATATGTATCACAAAAGTAAGATCTCATTATAATAACTTATCAGAAATTTGCATTAATTTGTGAACTAAATTATAATGTCATATTACACATGGTTTCAGAAGAACAAGTTACGATACAAACTTTATGGTCTCGATTAAGAGATAGGGCATTATTTGATGGTAGTGCCACGTCTTTAAGGCGGTTGCTTAGAGATCTTGGATTTAAGTGGCTTAAGGACAATCCGCGACGAGGGCTCATGGAACTACCAAGTATAGCTTTGAAAAGGGTGGAATTTCTAAGGCAATACAATCAAGCCAAGGTTGAGGCCTTATACCAGTTTGTCTTCCTCGATGAAACTTGGATATTTCAAAATGGGACCATAGGTCGCTCTTGGCAAAATGGAAACCAAAAAAGCGTGAAAGCTATTAAAACAGATGGTAAAAGGTATGTACTTTTACACAATTTGCACTATAAAATTTAAAACTAATATATTTTAGATACATTATATTACATGCTGGAAATGAAAATGGGTTTATTGAGGGTAGTGAAGCGATATTTTCTTCTAAAACAAAATTGAGCGATTACCATGGAGAGATGAACCAGGACAATTTTTTGAAATGGTTTCAACATCAGTTATTAGAAAAATTGGAGAGTCCATCTATGATTATACTGGATAACGCCCCTTATCACAGCATGATATTGAACAAAGTGCCCAACAATGCATGGACAAAAAAAAATATCCAAGACTGGTTGACAAATCAAAACATACCATTTTTAAACACAATGTTTAAAACAGAGCTATTGAGTATTGTTGCTCGGTACATAATGCTTCTTAATTATATATATTTTGGTCGACAGTTTATATTTCTTTTGTTTATTCCTATTCTTAAAATAACTGCTTTTTTAGAAACAAACCACCTAAAATATACGTGATTGATGAATTGGCGGAACAACATGGGCACAAAGTTCTTCGTCTGCCTCCTTACCATTGTATATTTAACCCTATTGAGTTAATTTGGGGCATAGCAAAAGGTTACTATAACAGACATATTGGTAGAGATGGTAACAGTGAAAAAGACTGTTTGGATATGTGGAACGAGGCTCTACAAACGGTTACCCCAGACATGTGGAAAAATAGTGTTCGACATACTGAGCAAGAAATTTTTAAATGGTATGAAAGAGAACGAATTTTTGATCGACCAGACATCGAACCTTTAATAATCAACTTTGAGAGTGATGAAGATTCAGATTCAGACAGCGCTGAAGAAAGAAACTCCGACTAACTTTATTGTACAGAAAAAGCTTACACCAGTAGCTTACCTAATTTTAGAATGCATTTTTCTGTATGAATTCTGTAAAATAAATACCATGCATAAAATTTGGAGGACCCCATTTGGATTTTTATTCAGTACCTTTAAGCTATCAATTAAATATGGTAGTTTCATAGTGTCATCTGATCAATAATTGTCATACTTAATGATTATGCAAGTACAGATCTATAATTTTATTATACTATTATTTTTGTTCTCATTTGAGGTTAATATTGCTTATAAACCTAGATATGTAAATAATAAATTTTATTATTTTACAAAAAGTTTGGCAACAATGTAAATTTTTCAACACACCCACCTTGATGACGTGCACGCCACTTTGTTTGGCGTTGACTATAAGTAAACTTGCTTGTTGAAAAATTTAAACAATTCACTGGGTACTTTTTTTATTTTAATGAAAATGACTGGGCCATATTTCGAAATAGAAAGCTAATAACCAACAATTTAAACGACGTCTATACCGGATTTACATATTTGAATAACAATAATGTTTGGGATTAGGACTTCACAATTCATCGATATTTATGTATAGAAAATTTGGAAAACGGGTTTTGCCTTTCACGTTATGTCAGCCGTTGTATTCATGAATACTTATTCCATCTCCAAAGAGTGTAACAAATATACCCAGTGGAATATTGAATATATTTTACAAGTCAAGGCAAAACTTGTTCCAAAATTAGTTTGTATAACGCAGTGATTGCAATATGATTTATCCTCAAGGTTAATGCTTTTAGCTCAAATGCTAAAAATTATCATATTATTATCATCACTTAACCAAATGCAACCTTTAAATATTTTACCAAGGAAAATATGCCAAAAATATGCATACAGTAATGGACAAAAGTATATAGACAAATATGAATATTTACCTAAATACCTTTAGAAAACGAATTCATGCTTCATTGCTTCATAAACAAATACGTTAATTCCTTGTTTTACATTGTCTGCAATGAACACAATACAAGTCTTCTGAATATAAGCGCTTTTTTATGAGCGACAAAAATATGTAGAAAAATTCTTTTCAACACTGGTTTAGTACAGTTTCGTGTCAGAAGAGGATTATTTTGTGTTCATCAAGTATTGTGTGATTTTAAGACCATGCTGCGTGGTCAAGAAATTTCTTTCGATGTGAATACTAAGATCATTGAGTTATGCTCAACGTCAAGTCGACATTGCCAAAAATTTGAAGCTGAAGCGTAAATCAGTTTGGGAAATATTGAACACATATAAACATAAAGGTATCTTAGAAGCCTCTAAGAGAAGTGGTCGGCCTAGAAAACTAAATGCTAGATCAGTTATATTAATAAAAGTAATTTCGTCCAATGATCTGTTTAAAACCCCAAGACAAATAAAAGCCGAAATCGAGACAAAAGGAATTGTCAGTGTTTCTACGAAAACTACAAGTAGACGATTAAATGATTTGAAGTTATTTGCACGTCGCCCGAGGAAGAAGCCGCTAATCTCGAGGAAAAACCGTAAGGACCGATTACAATTTGCACGGTTGCATCTCTGACTAGAAGAGGGTATGTTTCAGTGACGAATCCAAGTTCAATATGTTTGGATCAGATGGTGTTCATTACGTCAGACGTCCTAGTGGACAAAGATTGAACCCCAAGTACACTTTGCCCACTGTCAAACACGGAGGCGGGTCTGTTATGGTTCGGGGGTGCTTTTCGGGGTTTGGGATGGGACCTTTAAATAGAATAGATGGCATTATGGATAAGTTTGTATACACAGACATACTAAAGCATGTCATGTTACCCTTGAGATCAATCTTCCAGCAAGATAATGACCCGAAGCACACATCAAATCTCGCAATGAAATTCTTTCTGGATGAAAAAATACCAGTTCTCGAATGGCCTTCACAGTCTTCCGATATAAACCCCATTGAAAATATATGGGAACACTTAGATAAGCAAATACGAGATGAAAATTATTCAAACAATGATGAACTTTTTGCCGCTTTACAGCAAAAGTGGAGACAGATTTATGAATCTTATATGAAGAAACTTCTACAATCTATGCCGAGACGATGCCAGGCGGTGATTGATAATAATGGTTATGCTACAAAATATTAACACAAACACGGCTGGTTTTCTATAATTCAATGAACTTTGCTTCTTTTTTCTAAAATTGTTTTGCTTTGTCTATATAGTTGTCCTTCATAGTTCCAGTTTTTCTCAATTAATTTTTTATTGAAGGGAGTCTAATGAATTTATTTATGTATAAGTAAGTACTATGCTATAACGAATTATGTACATGTATACAGGTTGGTGTATTAATTAAACAAGTTAAAAAAGGAATACAGCACAATATTAATTTGTCTATATACTTTTGTCCATTACGTATATAATATTTTATATCCGCAAGATTGAGTTTTGTGATTTATGTTCCTTATTGTTTTCTGGCCAAGCATCAAATAGTTGAAGTACAAACACATAACTATTAAACGTATCCAAATTATTTGGAATCTTATATTGATAGTATAAATAACTTCTATGACCGTATTTAATATTGTTCACTTCGAACTAATTTTAATAAAAATAGTTCTCATGATTCTTTTCTGAAAGACGAATATTGAAAGAAGTTTAATACCCTACTATCTTCTGTTCCGATAATCATCATTTGAACTTTGAGTACACATCCTGTCAAACTGACCAGCCTTTTCCGTACCTCAACTATACTATAACTATCTAAAACTGTAATGACTCATCGATGTTCACGTGAACATCACTTAACTACCAGTAGTCGGCTGTTCATAGGCGGGGTATGAATGTTTAACATGGGTGAACTAGATTTGTCACATGCTTAATAAAGAGTGGTTTGAAACATATTGTAAGTCTAAAATTTGGGAATTACCTTTATTCATCGTCGCTTCCACTTACATCTGACAGTAATAAACTGTCGCTATCGCTTTCCTCGTTGAAATTGACTATAACTGGCTCTATGATGGTGTCGATGTGGTGGTCAAGCTGCCACATTTTTGTTTCTTCCTTCACAACATGACGGATAGCATTCTGCCAAGCTTCGGGCGTTACTAGCTGTATGGAAGTCTCAAGTAAAACCTTAACGTCTGGTAATTTGAAGGTTGTGTTATGGCGCGCAATATAACCCTTCACTTGAGCCCAGATGAGCTCTCTTGGGTTCAGTTCACAGTGGTAGGGCGGTAACCGCAGCACAGTGACACCACATTGACGGGCCATCTCATCAGTCACGTAACTAATGTTCGCAGGTTTGTGCTGTTCAATTTTTTCATACAATTCCGCTTTCACAATCGTCAAACGGGATTTCTTTTTCGCGCAACCATTGCTGCATGTCACTTTTTCGAGATCCCATAGTCGGTACACGTTCGGCTCGACGACTATAGTAGGAAGCATTATCCATGACGATCACAGAGTTGGGCTCAACTCGCAGAAGCACCCCTTGAAACCAGCTCTCGAAGCAGCTGGCATTCATTTCATCATGGTAATCACCTCCTTTCTTAGAGACGAAAATCAAGTCACACTCTTCTAAAAAGCCACTATCGCTACCAATATGAGTTACGATCAATCTTTGACCTTTCCCTGACGGTCCACGAAGACCTGTTGACAAACCTTCAATGCTTGCTTGTCGGTTACTCACTACGTTTTTGTCTATCCAGGTTTTTTTAACTGTGTGACCTGCATTTACCCATGTCTCGTCCAAATAATAGATTTTTCTACTTTGTCGCCTATATTCAATCATTTCGCGTAGGTATTTTCGACGCCAGGCGACTATTTCAGGTCTCTCTATCAATACTGACTTCCGATTACGCGTTTCGTAACGAAAATTAATTTCGTGCAGGGATTTCCTCATTACCTCGACGCTCATTCGGGGTATAATTTCATTTTCCTTGGTCGCTGCATGTACAGCCTTGAGGGTTGGTATCTCATTCCTAAAGAAGAATGAATGTACGGTTCGTCTTAACGCCATTTTGCTATCGTCATCCAATTTAACGACCTTTCGTCCCTTCAAATTAAACTTTGGATCAGTAGTAGCTCCAGTTTTCTTCTTTTCATGCACCACCCTGCGAATGGTCCACTCTGGAACGCCTGTCATACTTTCACAATGCGCGAGTGCATCTCCCTGCGACATAGTTCTGTTCAGATAGTTGAACACGTTGAGCACGATTTCTTTCGCGTCCCTCTTCAGTGCTTTACGAAGCCGTCTACTTGTTCCCTGGCTTTCAGTACTTCCACTCGTGCCATTTGTACTCTCCATGGTTGAGTATAACCAAAACAGTAACCACAGAAATCACAACAATAACAATCACACAACAATTCTTATAAATACACACAATATGCGATCGCTCAACGAAACACGTTCCAATGCGTTGCCGACGCCTATGAGTCTGCCGGTCGAGGCGCGTCTTTGATTTCATTGGTTCTACCGGCGGAGAACAATCAGCCATTATTTCCATCTCTCTCTGTGCTGTTGACCACCGCAAAGCCACAGAAACGACATATATGTCGTACGCTATACGGCTGTACTGGAACGAAGCCGGGATCGAGCTCTGATCACGTGTTGATCACGCGTATGAGTCATTACAGTTTTAAATAGTTGTAGTATAAAAATGTACAATCATGACAGTTCAAATGGATTTAGTTTCCGTTATTTTGTCGAATATGATATTTTAACGATATTAAAGATACTCACCGTTAAAATCCAGTTAATCGGCACTGCATGCAAGGCCTCCCTGATTCCTAAAAGGTAAATGAAGATCCAAATCATGGTGCCGATGAAACTGGTCGTAGCTACGAACAGGAAGAAATGTGTGCCGCCATAATATGCGGGGGAGGCTAGGGACATGCACAGGATACCCAGGATCTGAAATTGAAACGAAAAATTTTACATTTAATTTGAATTCGTCGATTGAGCCAAGTGATAGATTTTAGTTTAGTTAGGTAGGTAGATGTATACTAAGTGACATATAAATCCGAACACCCAGTTTGAATGGTTTTATTTTAATAAAATTTTGTATAAGTACTTAATGAAGCATAATAAGTAAATGATAAAAATTTCAAAATGATTGCACTGCTTTAAAGCCCTTTGACCTTTAATAATGTGTGGATGCACCCTGATGTGCTACGCATTCTCCAACGCGCCTAAGCATGCTTCTGATCAGGTGGTCAATGTCCTCCTGTGGTATCTCATTCCAGGCAACCACCAACTCCTCTCGAAGTGCTTCTAGAGCCTGGGGAGGACGTTGCAAATTGAGCAATCTCCTACCCATCATATCCCACACGTGCTTAATTGGGGATAAGTCGGGAGATCTTGGTGGCCATGGTAACAATGTGACATCATTATGTTGAAAGAAGTCTATTGTGACTCTTGCAACATGTGGTCGGGCATTATCTTGTTGGAATGTTGGATCTACCAGGGTGTCAAGATAGGGTAAAAGATGGGGTTCTAGAACTTCGTGGATACAACGCTGCGCGTTCATGTTACCTCTGATGAAGATTAAAGGTGACCTGGAACCATAAGCTATAGCACCCCAAACCATAACTCCAACAGTGTGATGAACATGTCTTTCAAAAAAAAACTGTAGATTCTTCCTTTCACCACGTCGCCTTCTAACCCTGGCACGACCATCGTACATGCCTAAACAAAATCGAGACTCGTCACTAAAGACAATACTGTTCCATTCCTGATCCCAGAGTGACCGTTGTCTGCACCACTCAAGGCGATTACGTCGGTGTTCTCGAGTTAAAGGGAGGACCCAGTGTGGCCGGTATGAAAACAAGCCAAAACGTCTCATTCGTCGGTAAACACTTGCACATGCCAATAGGTCTTCCGTGTTCTGCAAACCATTCATTTGCAATGGACCTGGTAGTGGAGAAACGGTCCCTTAAGGCCAATAATCTTAGGCGGCGATCTTCACGGTCTGTTGTTCTACGGCGGCGTCCAGTGCCCCTTGCTCTTTGCGTACGGCCTTCTCGAAGCCATGCCTGACAACACCTACACTTCTTTGCACTCTAACTGCAATTGCCCGAAAAGAAAGTCCAGCTTCCCGAAGTCCCACTATACAAACTCACTAAGTTGACGAAATCGTACAGGTCTCCGTACTCTAGGCATCGTAACCGATCGTAAAGGATGTCAAGAACCAAAATCCGCCAACGTTGATTCTTTACGGCGGCTGAAATATTCATTTTTAGAGCGTTAGTGAATTAAAAAAAAGCAGTATAAAAACCGGAATGTCCAACTGATAAGGCTGAAAATTTTTTCACTTGTTATTTACAGTAAGACAAATACATTCACCAACTTGTATTAAAATAAAACCATTTAAACTGGGTGTTCGGCAACATTAAGCCCCTTTTACCCTTTACACTTTTATGATGATTGATTTGTATAATGTTCGTGGCAATATCCTGTATACTAGAAACCAAGAAAGATTGTAATATAAAATTGCTCATTTGTTATTCTTATGCAAGTAGAGGTAACACGCTTAATGAGTGGCTGTTAGGCACTTTTATAACATATTTTTACATACGCATGGTGTGCACGGGTGTTTATAAAGTAATAATCGACGTTTTCTTTGCACTTTACATACAATATAAATCAATTCTTCTATCAATATTATTATCCAAGATACCTGCACGCAATGTCTTGTTGTATGAGCTGAGTAAATAACTTATAGTATTAAGAAACTATGTAACAACAACAAGCACTCGCTTTGATAGCAAACTAAAGAGTACAATAATTTTCAAATGAGGAGTGTTGGTGTTGTTGCAATAGAAAGTCCAACAATAGAGTATGACCAATTAATTTGGAATCAGATTAATATAAAAATTGATATAAAAAATTCAATTAATAGTAAATAAGTATTGTTTGATATGAGATGTTAGAACTATTGTTTTAGTTGCTATTTACAGAACTGGAGTAGTTATGAAAATATAGATAAATACACCCCATGCTTTTTTCTATAATTGCATTTTTTGTTAATATCCTAATTTTTATATTGAAATGAATTAATCATACTCGATTGACGGGCTTCCTATTGCAATATCACAAACTCTCATATACTTAAAATTATTTTCTACTTTTCAGTTCGATTTGCTATTAAAGCGTGTTTTTAGTTTTTTAAACTGTAACTCATTTTCTCAAAATGACAAAAAAAGTACTTATACAATTTCAAATTTTCTACAAATTTAATATTTAATTTTTTTTCAATTTTTAAATTGCATACAACATTTTTCGAAATATCCAAAAAAATTTCAGTTTCCAAGCTTTTTTAGAATTTTCCAAATGTTCAAATTATTTTGTAAATCTCCGATTTTTCCAATTATTTTCCAAATTTGCAAATCCGATTTTATCCAAATCCAAATTTACCTTGAAGATTTTCAATTCCAACGTTTTTCCAGATTTCTAAATCCAAATTATTTTCCAAATTTCCGGTATTTAAAATTATTTTCCAAATTTACAAATACAATTTATTCCAAATTTCAAATTTAATTTTTTTTATGTTTCAATCCCACCATTTTTCAAAATTTCATGAACCATTTTTTTTTAGATTTTAAAAATTATTTTTGCTTGGTATTGTCATTGGCGCCTAAGCCCCATGCAAATTTTCTAGTTAACTTCCTTAAATTAATAGACATAGTTCGATTTGCGATTAAAGCATTTTCTGTTTTTTTTAACTATTATTTATTTTTTAAATTTATAGTATCAAAACGACAAGAAGAGGAATTATGAAACAACCATTTTTCCGAACTTAAAATACAATGTTTTCAACTTCCAAATTTCCTTCAAAATTTAAAAATTTCCGGTTTTTTCAAATTTCGAAATTTCCAAATTTTTTTTAAAATCTCCAAATTGTCCATTTTTTCAAGATTATTGATTGCCATCGGCGCTTAACCACTGTGAAAAATTTTCAAGCTCATCAGACTTCTTTAAAATGGTAGAAATAGTTCGATTTGCTATTAAAGCGAGTTTGTTTAGTTTTTTAACTGTAATTTATTTTCAATTTGTTCCAAAATGACAAGAAAATTTCTTATAATATTTTCTCCAAATTTTAAATTCAATTTTCCAAGCTTTTTCAAAAGTTCCAAATCTCAAAATTATTTTGCAAATTTACGATTTTTACAAAAACATATACCAAGTGACATATAAATCCGAACACCCAGTTTAAATGCTTTTATTTTAATAAAATTTTGTATAAGTACGAGTACTTAATGAAGAATAATAAGTAAATGATAAAAATTTCAAAATGATTGCACTGCTTTAAAGCCCTTTGACCTTTAATAATGTGTGGATGCACCCTGATGTGCTACGCATTCTCCAACGCGCCTAGGCATGCTTCTGATCAGGTGGTCAATGTCCTCCTGTGGTATTTCATTCCAGGCAACCACCAACTCCTCTCGAAGTGCTTCTAGAGTCTGAGGAGGACGTTGCAAATTGAGCAATCTCCTACCCATCATATCCCACACGTGCTCAATTGGGGATAAGTCGGGAGATCTTGGTGGCCATGGTAACAATGTGACATCATTATGTTGAAAGAGGTCTATTGTGACTCTTGCAACATGTGGTCGGGCATTATCTTGTTGGAAAGTTGGATCTGCCACGGTGTAAAGATAGGGTAAAAGATGGGGTTCTAGAACTTCGTGGATATAACGCTGCGCGTTCATGTTACCTCTGATGAAGATTAAAGGTGACCTGGAACCATAAGCTATAGCACCCCAAACCATAACTCCAACAGTGTGATGAACATGTCTTTCAACAAAAAACTGTGGATTCCTCCTTTCACCACGTCGCCTTCCAACCCTGGCACGACCATCGTGCATGCCTAAACAAAATCGAGACTCGTCACTAAAGACAATACTGTTCCATTCCTGATCCCAGAGTGACCGTTGTCTGCACCACTCAAGGCGATTACGTCGGTGTTCTCGAGTTAAAGGGAGGACCCAGTGTGGCCGGTATGAAAACAAGCCAAAACTTCTCATTCATCGGTAAACACTTCGCATGTCAATAGGTCTTCCGAGTTCTGCAAACCATTCATTTGCAATGGACCTGGTAGTGGAGAAACGATCCCTTAAGGCCAATAATCTTAGGCGGCGATCTTCACGGTCTGTTGTTCTACGGCGGCGTCCAGTGCCCCTTGCTCTTTGCGTACGGCCTTCTCGAAGCCATGCCTGACAACACCTAACCACAATGTCTACACTTCTTTGCACTCTAACTGTAATTGCCCGAAAAGAAAGTCCAGCTTCCCGAAGTCTCCGTACTCTAGGCATCGTAACCTATCGTAAAGGATGTCAAGAACCAAAATCCGCCAACGTTGATTCTTTACTGCGGCTGAAATATTCATTTTTAGAGCGTTAGTGAATTAAAAAAAAGCAGTACAAAAACCGGAATGTCCAACTGATAAGGCTGAAAATCTTTTCACTTGTTATTTACAGTAAGATAAATACATTCACCAACTTTTATTAAAATAAAACCATTTAAACTGGGTGTTCGGATTTATATGTCACTTAGTATATTTTCCAAATTTACAAATACGATTTACTCCAAATTTAAAAATTCTAATTTTTTAAGGATTTTGTTTCCAAAGTTCATAATTCCTTTTTTTATTTGATTACTATATTGTCATCGGCGCCTAAGCCCTGTGCAAATTTTCAAGATAATCAAACTTCTTTAAATTGGTAGAAATAGTTTAATTTGTTATTGAAGCGTGCTTTTCATTTTTTTAAACTATAATTTATTTTCTAAATTCTTAGTCTAAAACGACAAGAAGAGTAATTATAGAATGTCATTTTTTTCAAATTCAAAACTCAATGTTTTCAATTTCAAAATTTCATTCAAAATTTCCTATTTCTTCAAATTTCGAAATTTCCAAAATGTATTAAAAATCTCAAAATTTTCCACTTTTTTCAAGTTAATCAGACTCTGGTATAAATAGTTTGATTTGCTATTGAAGCGTTTCTTTTGTTTTTTAAACTATAATTTATTTTCAGTATTTTTAGTCTCAGAAAAAGACTATAAATTTAAAGATTCTATTTTTTTATTCCCAAATTTCCTTCAAAATTTAAAAATATTTTCAAATTTCCGAATTTTTTAATAATTTCCATTCCGCAAATTTTCAAATTATTGAAATTTCCGAATTTTCCAACAATTTTTCATATTCCAAGTCCAATGTTTTCCAATTTATAAAATTCAAATTTCTTAAAAATTATCAATTTCGATTTTTTCTCAAAATTGTTGTATTGTGGAGGCACAAATTTCTCTGGGATTTTGATAGAAAAGTATCAGATTTTAACTGGAATTTGTTTTAATTCTAAGGAAACTACGGCGATACTGCATGGATGCGATGATAGTAATTGTATGTGAACTTTTAACGGTTTGGCATCTTCTTGGAGAACTCTTTAATCATAGACGCTTTCATATATTGCCTTATTTTTGCCTATAATTCCAAGTAAGTTTTCAGCGAGTTATTTTTTCCAGAACTCTGATGTCTGAACTATATCAACTATCATAAATATATATATAACAAGCAACGATAATAATTATATTCACAAGCAATCTACTGGACTTGAGAAGGTCACTGTTGACAACTCAGAAACCGTACATCTGTTAGTGCAGATCACTTGTTTACGCGTTCCTAGTTCTAGCTTCAATTAGCGATGGCGACGTCAATATATTATTTTCCACCTTCCACGTTCATTTTCACCTATAAACTTATGCATTCCGCCGGTTCCAAGGCTAGCAGTGTTGCCAAGACATGCATTTTTCACCAAACCTGTACAGAAGTCAAGCCGGCAACGGGGGATAAACCGAAATTAACCGGACAAACAATTAAATTAAATTTGAAATACCGTTTTAACCTTTGTATCAATTTGGTTACTTTTCTCGTCAAGTTGTAGGTAATTTCAGTGTCATTATTATCGACCGGCGTTATTCCAAAACAAATTGAAGATGTTTCTTGTTATACAGGGTGTAACTAAAAGGTGTATTTTGCCCTAAATTTTGAACCCCAACTTTTCCCAACTTTTTTTGATTCATGTCAATATCTCAATTATTGAAGAATATATGCTGTTGTGAATAAAATGTTATTTCAAATTCAATTCGAACAAAATTTAGTTTTCCCGGTTAATTTTGCGTGGCAGTGTAGTTGTTGGAAAATTACAAAAAGAATCTAAGTCGTAAGCATAATAATAATAATAATAAACGTATCTTCATTAAAGGGCGAAGTTTAGCTTGAAGCTATTTAATTCATAAGTATTGATAATTCTCTTATCCAATCTTTTGCAAATGATACGCAGCTTCCAATGGCGTTTCTTGTTGGGATCGTTGGTGGGCGAGCCGACAAACACTACAGTGTTGCCAGATTTCGCCCAGCATCATGCACGGCAAAGTTACAACGTCGGGAACCCTATTTTTTTAACAGCCCTCGTAAAACCACATAAATTACAGGATAATAGTACTGAAAGTACGACCGCAATTCTCCTCTTAGTAGATGTCATAGTTATGTTTTTAAATGTTGGTGTACAAACTTCCAATAAAAATGACCCTATGAACAAGTGAATTCTTCTTGATATTCTAACAAGAATAAATAGTACCGCTGGCGCCATCTGTGGATGCGACCGCGCCAGACTCTCCTACTCGCCAGCTGCTCCATGGCCGATCTCTGTTGGGGACCGCGCCAGTCTCCTTCGGTGGCGACATCTGTCGAGGACCGTGCCAGTGATCCGCCTTCTAGATCGACGCGAAGTGACCTCGAATATTCTAGACTTCCGCTTTGTGGCTCACCGGACTCTTCTCGAATCAGCGATGCGACTATATAGTTCGACGGCCGGGAGATGGAAGCAGTGTACAGTAGAGTAGGGCAGAGCAGAGTGGAGTATAGTTCAGTCATTGGAGTATAGTCAGACATAAATAGTGGTATACATAGATGTTCTATTTAGTCAAAATAAATAAATCAGTGCATTTCTTTTTATGGAACCCAGTATTTTAATCCACACCGAAAAGAACCCAGAAAGAAGCTACAATATAATGGTTTCGAGGAAACGTATCTGTATTATAACATTGTATAATATACGCAGTTTTAAAATATGATGAAGATAACAAACTGCATACGAGTACTGCATCGGTTAATTCAGACGGAGTGCATTGTTGTAAGAAAGTTCGTAACCAGCTCAGTGAATGAAATAATGCGACTATTTATAAAAGTTATTTAACTTTGGCATCAGCGGAGAAAATCTTCGTTTTCAAAACAAACTGCACGGAGAATCGTACACACGGCGCACACAAGGTCAACGGTTTGCGGGCGTAGTTTGTCACAATTATTCTTAGATTTTCTATTTTCCTTCTGTGCTTGACCGTGCGGAAAATAATTGCAGATGTGCAATTTGCATTCAACGTTCGCTACACACTTAAGGCTGTGGCATTGTACATGTCAATTTCTGGAATCGACTTTCATACAATTTTTGAAGATGGACGTATTTGGGAAACTAAGATTCTTATTTTTCGGGGCAGAGTAAAATTTGTCGTTTATTGAGCCGACGACACGGCAAGATATGATAGAGAGTGCATAAAGAATGCCATCGATCAAATTCGAAACTGTGGTTGAGTCAAACGTGCAGAAGAGTGCAAAAACGGTTTTTATGTTTTTATTCAAAAATGGCGCATCTAAGGAAAACAATTCAAGAAAGATTATTTATTTTAAATTGAACGGGGAATTCAAAAATAATTTTTGTTTGTCAAAAAACCATTGGAGTACCATTTTTTTCTTGAAAAATATCGAAGTCAATACCAGTTCGCACGCACTGTTAAAGCTAAAAATTATTTTTGCATTGAAAAATATGCAACTTTATCAACTTTCACTATGTACTAAATATCAGTGAAATATCTGAAGCGGTTCTGAAAATATTAAATAATTTCCATTTTTTTCCTAAAACTTCATGTAGATCCACACCCTTAAATATTCGCATATCATTAAGGACCACCCTATATAATAAATATTCTCCTGTTGCGGTATGTCAGTGACGACACCACCGCAGACCAATCGGAGTTGACCAATTTTCAAAAACTAAGATTTGAAATAGATAATCCAAAATTTTAAATTACCATTATTTACAAAATTTCGTATTTGCCAGTACAACACTGCGCTGTTTAGTGCGGGAAGTAACAGGCGGGCGCCTACCGGCTAATTTTAGCTTGTCATAGTTTGGATAGTGTCCAAGACATAGACACTGATTCACAATCAACACACGCAGGATTTAAACACGCAAAGATGTGGAGAAACACACGAAATCCGGCGGAAAACGCATGTGCGTTGGTGTCAGTTTACATATTGGCATTGGTTTATGCTAACATACGGAATCGGTTGACATTCTCGCTGGCACAGTTTTAATAAGCTCGTGTGATCTGGAGCGAATCTGTTCGATGAGAAAATAGCTTAAGCGAACTAGATATAAAACCGTAGGAAGTGAAGAAAAATGGCATCAAGTAACTTTGACTGTACATCCCACGCTACCCTGTCATCAATTCGTAAAAAAATTAAATCACCCTCCTGTCCCTGACAGGAATTGCTGAAGGCGCACATGATCGTTGCGTGAATGACGACAATGGCCTTCACCATCCACAGTGCACACCGTCCACAGCAGTGCGTAAGCGATGCCGACTGTGACGCACGACCACCGACGACGACGCTTGTCAATCGGGCGATCACGACGCACATATAGACACCCAATTTTAGATATTTCCAAGTTTTAAGGGTAAACGTATGATCAGTGAAATATGCCTAATATGTGAATGTGAATGAATATACAAACGTCAAAAATTGAGATCCTTCATTTTAACTTAGATTTTCCAATTTTTTACAGAGTCAACTTGCTTGTCTCCATTTGTTGTTTTTATGGCTTATTTTATACTATTGGGATTTATGTACAATCTTGCAATTGTTATTATAAGACCCTACCTATACAAATTCTAGCGTTATCAGGTACCCAGGAAACGGGAAAAAAATATCCAGAAAAGTTTTGCAAGCTTTAATAATATCGCTGCTGTCATTATTTTAAATAACACTAATGCACTGCTAATTGCACTTATTCATCATTGTTAACTACGTTAAGTAAACATTACTGTAAGATGTTTAACACAACACACGTATCACCTTACAGTTCCAAATTTTGATATGTAGACAGATGGCAGAATGATATCACCATTATATTTAACTTCCATTGCATTTATTTTCTCAATGAAGCTGTCAATAGCTAGAGAAGTGACTTACCTGATCTGAAACCGAATTGACAGTCAGCGAATAGGTTGTTGCTTTCAAAATAGTCAACCAGCTATTCTTACAAAAAAATCTCAAGTACCTTAGCAGTAGGGTTATAAGTGAAATAGGTCTGTAATTTGAAAGATCGTTGCCATCACCTTTTTGAAAGACGGCAATAATTTTCGATTTGAAAACATCAGGAAATATACCATTCGAAATATACCAGTTGAATAGTTTTGTTAATGGTATAATAATAGTTGTAATAATTTTTACATTGAAACCGAAAACGTATGGAATTTATAATAAAAGAATAATTCAAACAACACCCTGCTAGAAGATCCTGTTATTCAAAGTATAATTTAAAGCCCAACATTCAAATTTCATTGAGGTTTTATCGGCTGTTCGCATCAGGGAAACTATTCTTGGCATCAAGAAGCCTAAATCATAGACAACCAGTAGTTACCGTGGTAACATCGTAATAAAAACAGGAGTAAAATAAATTGTCATCACGAAAAAGCATGTCATTCATTTCCATCGGCCTGAATCAAAATATCTGTCACTGTCTTCGTATCTACTTCCTAATTCACTAACAATTTCAAACAGAAATGTTCGCTTGAAAACCAAACACATTAACCATTAATGATATACGAAACGGCGGGATAGTAAACAACAAACCTGAAGCGATAATAAGTTATGATGGTCATGCAGAAGTTGTAACAATCAGATTTATAAATACTTAGTTACGACACAGATGATGTGCTAAATAGAGACTGCCTCTTTATAAATATTGTATTTTTAACTGTCTATTCAGATTGTTAGCCGTTAAAATCATGTTTACGGCCTGCATCCTGGAAAAAATCTAGAGCTTCGGTTATTTATAACTTTGTTTTTAGGCATTACGATAATTCGTCTTCTTTTTTATTGTTTTGACAAGCATGCGCTAGTTACTAAAATGTGCTTCTAACAAACCGTGGAATGTCCGTTATAATCAAGCTTTTTCCATGTTTTGTTCCACAAAATCAACGACGGTATTCCTCAGGGATTGGTTATAACTCCAACGTCGCTTTTGGTCACATTGCTTTGGTTTTCACGGTTGTTTGATAGTATGCCACAAATATTGTTCACAGGTTGGAGTTAAAGAAGGAAAAGAATATTGTAGTTTGATTTTTGGTATGGTACTTGTGACGTAAGCTTCAATATGTAACTTGAAAATGACTAATTACTACCATTTACTGTGAAACCAGTGACCATTATCCTGTATACACATGTAGGTTGTTTCAGAGAATATTTCTAGGGTATAAGGTTCAACGAAGGATGAAAGAAAGAAGGTGATGAAGTTTTATTTACGAAATTGAATATATATATATATACATATATACAGGGTGGCGCATCGAAAACGAAACAGACGCATTTACTGGCAGCTCAGTTTTTTTTTTTGGAAAAACGCTCAGACCCGTCGATTTTGTTATCGAGGGAGACACAAGTTTTGCAAAAAAACACGTTAACACGTGCAGCCCCCTGGACGGGGGTGATACCAACCCTAAAATCTTAAATGGAAAGGGGGGTCGAGTGATACCTTATTTTAAAGGTCTTTCAATTCCCTTTATAATGATCTAAAATTAATGTACTTCAGTTCAGTAGTTTTGAAGATTTATTGATTTAAAGCTTAAATAAAACTAATACATCATCATTAGTGGAGATCAATACATTTTGCAGCAAATTAATTTAAAAATGAAGAATGAACTGACCCGTTAGGCAAGTAAATGTTGAAAATGGCCACTAGAGACCCACTAGAGAACTATAGACCCAGGATGGTACGGCCTGGACTATGCAGCGAAAATTTCGTCGTCAGCGCACCACGATCCCCACTCTTCACGGCCAACGCGGCTTGGCCTACTCCAGTAAAGAAAAAGCCGAAGCATTCGCCGATTCGCTAGAATACGAATGCAGACTCAATTGCCAAGAAGACGAGGACGACAACCACGAGGAGGCCGTGGAAGTCGCAGCCGAAATCATGAGGGGACGACCACCTGGCCAGGAGACGGATCACCCCTCCAGTCCAGAGGAAATCCGTCTGATCATCCGGGAAGGGACGGCATCAACAACAGGATGCTGAAGAACCTTCCCTCCAAAGGCATTGCTGCGCTCACCAACATCGCCAATGCCACTCTGAGACTTAACCACTTCCCGCGGCGGTGCCGGGAAGCCCAGGTTATAATGCTCACCAAGCCAGGCAAGGACCGGAAGTTGCCCCAGAACTACCGGCCCTTCAGCCTGGTTTCCTCGATGGACAAAATAGTCAAAAAGGCTATCGCCGTTCGACTAGAGAAGCAGGCAGAAGAACTGGAACTTCTCCCCCCAGAGCAATTCGGCTTCAGATCCTCCCACAACACGGAACTCCAAGCGCTACGACTGACAGAAAATATCACCAGTGGCTTCAATCTCCAGGAGGCAACCGGCCTCGTCCTACTGGACGTGGAACGAGCCTTCGATCGAGTTTGGCACGATGGACTCATCGCCAAAATGGAAGCCGCCGGAATCGATGCAAACATGTGCCAACTGATCCAGAGGTATCTAACACAAAGATGGTTCACGGTGAAGATTGGTACATGCCACTCAACAAGACGACAGCTGGAAGCAAGCGTACCCCAGGGGTCAGCCTTAGCCCCCCTGCTCTACATCTACACTCACGACGTACTGAAGACAGCTGACACAATGCTGGCCCTATATGCAGACGACACTGACGACCCGAGATCATCCGTAGGAGACTACAGGATGAACTGGACCACATCCAGGACTGGTGCGTGAAATGGAAAATCCGCATCAACGTCCAGAAAACGCAGGCAATCTTCATCCAACGAAGAAGGATTGCAAGACCTCTCGAAGCATCCATCTTCGACGAAGATATCCAGTGGAGCGACAAAGTCAAATATCTGGGGATCGTATTTGACAAGTCCCTCACCTGGAAAGACCACATAGAAGCTGTCATAGCAAAGACCAGAGCAGCCATCGCCCAACTCTACCCATCACTGGGTAGACACAGCCGGATGCCGCTAACGACCAAGCTACGGCTGATCAAGGCCATCGCCAGACCTCGGCTCGCTTACGCCTCCGCGGTCTGGGGGTACGCTGCTCCCAGCTACCGCAAGCAACTTGCTGCTCTAGAGATGAAGCTACTCCGGATCGCCACCAGTGCACCATCCTACATAAGAAACTCAACCTTGCGTAGAGACCTGCATTGGGACACCATTCACGAGTATATGAGGAAAAAAGCGGAAAAGACCTTCCAGAAAGCTCAGGACCACCCGAACGAGCAGCTACGATTCCTCATGGACTACGATCTGGACGACAGGCCTCACAACCGCAGAACCAGGTACCCTAGATCCAAGTCACAGTTGGCAGACGCTAACTGGAACCTTGACTAGGAGTACCCGCGGTTGCTCTCCCCTTCCCCCTCCACGGCGTGGATACAGAGGACCAGGAACCACCGGGACCAGGACCCACCGGGACCAGGATCCACCAGGACCAGGACCAACCAGGACCAGGACCCATCAGGACCAGGACCAGGAACAATATATAGATAAGAGGACTTGAAACTCTTGATTTTTCGAAAACAAGAGTTTCAAGAGAACCTAGCAGACCCTCTATCGATGATCGCTTAACGACATCGATAGAATGTGCGAGGTAAAGGGAACCAACCAGGCGTTCCCAGAGACTGAAACACATGAGGAGACGTTGTAGCAGACCGCAGGTCACGCACAACACATGGCCTACCGAGACGCTGATGAGTCGGGCCACGCGGAGGTTACGGTTTAGTGGGTATTAGGTGGTCTCCTCAAGACAACCTGGAGTCCCACACACGCCATAGCTCGGGCTATGGTATGGTGCATAATCGCATTCCCCCTCACCAAAAAAAAAAAAAAAGCATACGGAGTTAAGATATTAGTCGTTTAGTGAGCACATCTTAAGCAATAAGCACACAACGTTTCCCGGCCCAAACTAAATCAGGGACGTAGAAACTGGGGCACCTGGACACCTAGTATGAAATATTTTCTACGCCACTGAGCTGATCGGGAAAAAGAAGCAGATTCTGTGAAACGCGGTCCAATTTTCTATAGATTTTGTCTCTTAAGGAATTTTTGTCAGATTACTCGTTTTGGAGATATTCAGATTTGAATATTTGGGGTAGAACCCCAAAATATTCTTATGTAAGGGCCTATCTTATTCTGAAAACACCGAGAAATTTGAAATAACTTTTTAACCGTTCGTTAATTTTTTGGTCAAGTTGTAGGTAATGTTTGTTGTTATACAGGGTGTAACTAAAAGGTGCATTTTGCCCTGAATTCCTGAACACCCTGTGGAACCATTGGATTACTGAACACGTGTCTTCGTATGAGAATTTTAAGCCTCAACTTTTCTCAATAATTCTTTGATTCAAGTCATTATCTCAATTATTGAAGAATATATGCTGTTTTGAAGAAAATCATGTGAATCGTCGCCATAAGCAATTTAAGTTAAAAAAATACAGTGAAAACATTGATAAGAAAACTATGCGAATCATAATCATACACAATTTAACTTAAAAAATTACAGTGACCATTGGTAATTATAAATTGTTGTCAAAAACGGGTATTATTATATACCAAGTGACATATAAATCCGAACACCCAGTTTAAATGGTTTTATTTTAATAAAAGTTGGTGAATGTAATTATCTTACTGTAAATAACAAGTGAAAAAATTTTCAGCCTTATCAGTTGGACATTCCGGTTTTTATACTGCTTTTTTTAATTCACTAACGCTCTAAAAATGAATATTTCAGCCGCAGTAAAGAATCAACGTTGGCGGATTTTGGTTCTTGACATCCTTTACGATCGGTTACGATGCCTAGAGTACGGAGACCTGTACGATTTCGTCAACTTAGTGAGTTTGATAGGGGCCGGATAGTGGGACTTCGGGAAGCTGGACTTTCTTTTCGAGCAATTGCAGTTAGAGTGCAAAGAAGTGTAGACCCTGTGGTTAGGTGTTGTCAGGCATGGCTTCGAGAAGGCCGTACGCAAAGAGCAAGGGGCACTGGCCGCCGCCGTAGAACAACAGACCGTGAAGATCGCCGCCTAAGATTATTGGCCTTAAGGGACCGTTTCTCCACTACCAGGTCCATTGCAAATGAATGGTTTGCAGAACACGGAAGACCTATTGGCATGCGAAGTGTTTACAGACGAATGAGAAGTTTTGGCTTGTTTTCATACCGGCCACACTGGGTCCTCCCTTTGACTCGAGAACATCGACGTAATCGCCTTGAGTGGTGCAGGCAACGGTCATTCTGGGATCAGGAATGGAACAGTATTGACTTTAGTGACGAGTCTCGATTTTGTTTAGGCATGCACGATGGTCATGCCAGGGTTAGAAGGCGACGTGGTGAAAGGAGGAATCCACAGTTTTTTGTTGAAAGACATGTTCATCACACTGTTGGAGTTATGGTTTGGGGTGCTATAGCTTATGGTTCCAGGTCACCTTTAATCTTCATCAGAGGTAACATGAACGCGCAGCGTTATATCCACGAAGTTCTAGAACCCCATCTTTTACCCTATCTTGACACCCTGGCAGATCCAACTTTCCAACAAGATAATGCCCGACCACATGTTGCAAGAGTCACAATAGACTTCTTTCAACATAAATGATGTCACATTGTTACCATGGCCACCAAGATCTCCCGACTTATCCCCAATTGAGCACGTGTGGGATATGATGGGTAGGAGATTGCTCAATTTGCAACGTCCTCCTCAGACTCTAGAAGCACTTCGAGAGGAGTTGGTGGTTGCCTGGAATGAGATACCACAGGAGGACATTGACCACCTGATCAGAAGCATGCCTAGGCGCGTTGGAGAACGCGTAGCACATCAGGGTGCATCCACACATTATTAAAGGTCAAAGGGCTTTAAAGCAGTGCAATCATTTTTAAATTTTAATCATTTACTTATTATGCTTCATTAAGTACTTATACAAAATTTTATTAAAATAAAACCATTTAAACTGGGTGTTCGGATTTATATGTCACTTAGTATATATTCTTCAATAATTGAGAAATTAACATGAATCAAAAATGGAACTGTTGAGAAAAGTTGAGGCTTAAAATTCTCATACGAAGACACGTTATTCAGTAATCCAATATTTCCACAGGGTGTTCAGAAACTTAGGGCAAAATGCACGAAAGGCTAAAAAGTTATTTAAAATTTAATTTGAACAAAATTTTGTTTGTCCGGTTAATTTTGCGTGGCAGTGTAGTACGCCAGGAACGAAAACGAAAAATTAAAATCGTTCAAACTTTTTTTTTGAATTTTCAGAGGATCGTGATCATGTTTGACAAATGTTTGGGGACAAAAATTTGTGGACGAGTGGTTTCACGATACCCAACTGAACTGGAATTAATATCAAACATCTAAATACTCAGATATTTCCTACATTTTATGTGGATATCAATTCATACCCCATCATTTTTATATCAACAGCAGAGTGAGCACTTTCATTAATTCAAACTCCGCATTCGTCGTACACCTGGTGCACCGACAACAAAGCAAACGCGAACATTCTTAGCTGCAAGTAACAGCCGTATCGTTGCTTTTTCCTTCTAATTATGATTAGCATTTATGAATTATGCAACCTTAAAGTGCCTGTTTGTTATCTTTGCGAGCGCACAGCACGTAGCAAAAGCTATGCACTCAGTCATTTCACGTTCCAATCTAAATTAATTTCTAATAAGCGATACGGTGCGAGCGGCAGCTATGTGAAATTATTATCTACTAGATATTTGCATCGCATACTTCAAGTTGATACGCAAGAATCGCTGCCGCCTTTACAACACTTTAACCCCAAGAGATAGTATGAAATACGTCTTGCTGCAGGTTCGGGTTCTGGTCAAGCTCAAGTCAAGTATTATACATATACAGGGTGTCCCGAAAAAAGTGTGCAATATTCTACCAGCGGTTTCTAGAGCTTAAAATAGAAAGAAAAGTTTATATAAACATAGGTCTACAAACGTCCCCTAAGGGCGCTACGGTCTTTTAAGGGGCTCCCCTGACAATGGTTTTTCCTTAATACGTATTTCCGAAACGTGTTGAGATAAAGACATAAAATTTGGTATTCTAGCCTTGTTTTTTTTGCTGGATTCAAAAATATTAACAATTTTAGACAGGAAGCGTATGTAACAGGGAAGGACTCAGGTTATTTTAGCCCCAAAATTTTTGAGTGATTCTATTTTTGAAATTCAATTTCTGAATTTGAAAATTTAGGTTTTTCTACATAAAAAGGTACTGTTATTGAATATCGATAAATTGTGCCATTTTTGAATAAAATCAAACTAAAAAATTTGTCACACGATAGGAAATGTACTGCGAATTTAAACCAATTGTTGATTATACATAGTTAGCCATGACTGCAAACAAAAGTTGTTTTGATTTGTTATGACTTATTATGACGTTAAGCTGACATTGTTAGCAGTGTAAAATTACTAGATTAAAATCAAAATTTTTATTAAATCGATTTAGAATGCCAAGATTTACAGACAGAGAACTGACTGACATGCATGTTGTGTACGGGTTTTGCAATTCGTCGCCTGAATGCAGAACTATTGTATGTCCAAATTCTTCATTTTTCAGATTTTAACACGACATTGTAGGTCATAGTCACCTACATTGCATGCAGAGGTATTGTGAGCCCCTGCGCAAGCGTTCCCCCGCCGCTGGTCTTGAACGACATTTTGGCGTAATAGCTTGAGGCGCTGCAGAACTATGATAAGAGCAGATGATCACTTACAGAACAACTGTAAGTCCAATGTCAGCAACAAATTTAAGTCTACTTTCACGGACTACAGTATATTCAGATAAGAGATAGACCGGACATAAACAAGACCACGTGATCATCGAACGCTGTAACATTCGGCAGGGACGTATTAAAAGTCACGCAGTACATATTTTAGATAGTAGATGCTGCTTTGCGTAACTTTGTAGTAAATTAGCACAATTCGATGTGTATACGATTGGTGATGGATATAGGATCATGTGGGGGTGGGGTAAGAAATATACAATGATGTAAATATACATAAGGGTTTCAAAATTTTCGCTTCGATTTCCAGCTTCGGATGCCGCCTGATGTTTGGTGAAATACAGTCGAATATAATTTCAAAATGGCGTTTAAATTAGCCTAAATTAAAAATAATCGTATATCTCTTAAAATTGCTTTTAGAATATTGATTAGTATATTTTTTGATTTCTAGGTAAATATGTAACCAAATTAAAACGTTCAAAACGTAAAAAAATGTGCATGGTTGAACATTGTCAGAAAGTAGATTCTTGAATAGGTTTTGCCAAAATGGGTTCAAAAATGTCAATAATTAATTAAAAAATACAGTAGGTTTATAATTACTTATAACTTACCGAATTTGATGAACGACATCTTTTATTGGAAAGATGAGCTTGATGAGCTTTCATCATCGCTACTGCCTGAAGCACCAACGTCAATAATGAATGGCTCGACTTGTTCCTCTAAAATATTGTCCAGTTCCCACATTCTCTTTTCAACTTTGTCTTTCACGTGCTTAATACAGTTTTCCCATTTTTGCGCTGTTATTAATTCTAGTGCTTCTTTGAAAAGTCCTTTGAGGTCACAAAATTTAAAAGTTGTATTGTGCTTAGCTATATAATTTTTAACCTCTGCCCATATGAGCTCAATGGGATTGAGCTCGCAATGGTATGGAGGTAAACGGAGCACAGTTTTATTTTGACTTGCTGCCATTTCGTCAATGGCGTATTTTTGATATTCCGCCTTGTGATCCTTGACAATTCTTAATAATTGTACTTTCAGCATTGCTTCTTCAAAGTTGATATTTTTCGAGCGGAGCCAATTTTGAACATCTACTTTCCTTGAAGCCGTTGTTGGGACCTTCTCCATTCTTCGAGAATGATAAGGCGCATTATCCAACATAATTACTGCGTTTTCCTCTAAGTTCGGTAAAATTTTTGAAAACCACTGTCCAAACGATTCGCCATTCATTTCCTCGTGGTAATCTCCAGTTTTCTTAGACTCAAAGCACCACAGACCGTCAACAACAAATCCATCCTCACTGCCAATATGGCAGATAATGAGCCTTTTCCCTTTACCTGGAAATCGAAGTACTAACTGGTGTAGATTTATTTCAATAAGCGAACCTTTTTCAAATGTTTTCATCACATTCAGCGAAAAAACATTGAGACATGAGTATCAGATTGCTATAATTGGGATTATTTAGTCATATTGAAAGAAAGAATATTGAACGTCGTATGATTACTCAGCGCTTCACAATTTAATTTAAAGTTATAAACCTTTACAAAATGAATGATCAGGAACCTGAAATACGCGCAAATATTAATATTAACAAATTATAACTTTATAAAGCTTAAAGTATGAATTACAATGATTAGAAATATTAGGAACGGTACACAATATAAAACTTAGTGACTTTTTTTAAGTTTATAATATTCGACATATTTTAAGATTATATTAAAAAATTATTGAAATATCGAAAACACATAAAAACATGGCTTAAAAAAGTTCTAACAAATGAAAATGGCAATAAAACATCCACGCATTTTATCGAAAGTTATAAAAGTTTTGTTACTTGTAATATGTTTTATCTGCCCCCTGGAATTAATGTTTAGAACCTTGTTCCCAAGGTTTGAAAAACATCCGATTGTTGTCTATTACTCGTATTTACCTGCTGGATTTTTTAATCCGGTGGACAGTCCATCTAGAAAGGCCCTCCTGGATGAAGTTACAGAATCATCAACCCATACTTTACTTGTAGTGTGTCCTGCGTTTACCCACGTTTCATCAAGGTAATCAATCTTCCTGTTTTGATTTCTATATTTCCCAATTTTTGTTAAATAATCCCTCCTCCATAGCACAATTTCTTCTCTATCCAGTAGTAAACTATTACGACCCCGTTTTTTCCATTTGAAATTTAAATGCTTCAGTAACGCATGGAAAGTTGATCGTTTGAAATTTGGCAACGTTGTATCTCCATTTACCTCCTGCAGTACTTTATCTATAGTAGGTATTTCATTCCTAAAGAAGAATTCATGCACTTTCCTCCTAATCTCATGCTTATCAGCTTCATCCAATGATTTAACAATACTTTTGCGATGTTTACTGGTCATTGGCTCAGAAAAGGTGTGATTTTTTTTGTATTGTCTTAACACATTAAACACTGATGCGCGATACACCCCAACTTTGTGAGAAACCTTCACAACAATTTCTTTGATGGTTGATGCCTCGTTCTCCTCGCGCTCGATCTTATATATATTCAAAATTAGCTCTTTCATTTCTGCACTCAGGTGTCTTTTTTTAGAACGTTTCCTAGGTGGACTACAGGAGTTTACAACTTCATCGGCAGTATCTGTACTACTGGGCATTTTGCGCAAGCAGTTGATAACAATAACAATCAATAACAAGGTATAACAATAACAACGACAAACTCAACAACTTAATAAGATAACAAACGAAAACGTCCAAAGAAATATCAAATTGCAATGATGCACACGACATACGTAACACGTCTGAACCTGAATGTGACTCTGCCTTGATACGACTGCTCTGCCGCTCGGCATAGGCATTTAATTGCGAATTGACCAATGAGGGCTCCTGTTTTACGTCGAGACGGCGGCGTTAGCGTGAAAATCACCCGAACCTTTTGTTTACATCCGGTCTATCTCTTATCTGAATATACTGTAGTCATACTTTTTTCCGGTAAAGCATTGTACATATATCCAAAATTTCTCAGAAATGTTAGGCAAGACACAAACACGAACAATAGCTCTCCTGTAAAATATGCATTTTGTGACAGAATACTTCTGCATTCAAGCGACGAATTGCAGTTCATTGGCAGCCGTAAGAGAATATTAAAGAAGATTTCCCAACCGCATAGTGTATCTAAAAAATTTGTCACATAATAGGAAATGTACTGCGAATTTAAATGGATTGTTGAATAATTAGCCATGGCAAGGTAAATATTACATAGATACCTCTAATTTTTCCTTCCATAGCTTTCAGCCACTCTCTTTCCCAATCTAACAATTTAATTGCTTTATTGCCAGTTTTTTTAGATCTGTTTTTTTCTTCAATCTTGATTTCATGTTGTTGATTTTTTTAATAAGCCTTTAGTACCTAATGGTTTACCGAATGTTGATTCGTATTTTTTCAACATCTCCTTCAAGGCATCGTCCTTTCTCATTTTTATTTTTGGAACTTGTTACTTTTGTAAAGTGATGGGAGCAATGGCAATTTCATCTGCGATGACCTGCATTATTTTCTGTAGTTTCCTCATCACTTGAGGATCACATGCTTATCCATTTGATAAAAAACTGTATCCAGTAAAAATACGGAACGGTCTGTGTAAGCTCTGTAGTACAACTGTCAGTGATGCTGAGTGAACGAACTTCCACGTCAGCTACAAGCTGGAACAAGTCAGGACATGTCGCTCAAGATACAAATACCATTCAACCTTTTACTTCTTCTTGGAGGATATCCTAGCGAGTATAAGGTTAATCACTATGAATATGAAAACAAGGATATGCTTATACTTCTACCTTTTTCTCCGAAACAAGGCCTTAGGCTTCCGACGATATGCTTCCCTTTTATGAATACGGCTCATTATTTTTTACTTACAGTATTACGTAAGTATTACGACTTCAATGATAAAAGTTGGAATTATCCAGTTTTCAGTAAACAATACCTAAAAATGTTATTTTTGAAAGAGCATTAAATAGCTAGTTTTTAAGGTCACTTGCTGATCCATCAGTCTGTACATGTTTTTCGCAGTAATTAGTCAAAATCTGGTAAAGGTTTTCGCATTGAAATCAAATGTAAAAATTTAGTTTTGTTAGCAAATGAATACTCAGTTGTCTCAATTGTAGCCCAGGGAAATAAACCACCATAAGTTAAAAGTTCTTTATAGCCATAACAGGTGAAAAGGGAACAAGAGATGGGAATTTTTTGAAAAAACTAAATGTGGCAATATCTCGAAAATTAAAAAGCTTTTACTAAGATCATGTTGATCGTAGCTGATTTATCTGAAGCCAATAAACCTCCCTTGTCAATCTGGCGTATTATTTCTGGGATTCTGTATTCCAAGCAAAGTATTATTCTGATCCTGCAATGAGTTGACCTTCCAAGCTTTCTGAATTGATCTTCGCCAAAAATTGCGACCGGCGGCGGCGATTATGGCTCTCTTGGTGCACACACCGGCTTGTGTACATACGAGGGATGTCCTTTAAGTTTTGCATATAGAAACATAGTAGGCCGCGCGGATCGAACGTCAGCACTGAATCTTAACCACACTCTTTAGTAAACTTAAGTTTCACAACAATACGTGCAGTGTTCTCACTACAGTGAATTTTCAAGTGTTACCAAGTCATTAGAACAACCGAGAACATTTTCGCGCCATAATTTATTACAACTTTCAGAGACAATTATCGCAACAAGAATGCCTTGCTGAGTTACTGTCTGTTTTCTGCAACGAAGCGCCACATCAGTCGACAATTTCCCCTTGGTATGGAGAATTCAAACGTGGACAGGTGAGTCTTAGCGACAATCCCAGGGTGAGTCCACCAAAACCGGCAGTCGCCTAGGAAAACGTCGATGCTGTGCGAAAACCCATCATTGAAGATAGACAAAGACACCCCTCGTACATGTAGTTGGTCAGGTTGAACACTTTCACATCTCAACTGAGATGTGTAGAGATACGCGAGTATGTGTACGAGAATCCACGCATATTCTTGCTGTATGTAGGTCAGTCGACAGTCTGCGGTCCGACGAGCAAAAACACAGATTGGATGTCTGAGGTCATATGCCAACCTTTGTAGACAAGGCAAGAAACCGCTTTTGTCGGAGAAATTTTACAGTTCCAAAACACGGCACTTTACTTTCACTAACAAAAAGCGCCCTAACGCTTGTTCGGTTTCGACGGATGGCAAAGTTCTGCCACAGAGCTATTTTGGTTGGGCGGACTCCAGATTACCGAGGTTAAACTGTATCCATCGAAGAAACAAAGTAAAATCAAACATATACACCCGTATTGCACGTGATCAAGAACTTAACCGTAGGAGACGCTACAGGGCCGAATCAAGCTATTGTGACTGATCTATCAAAAAATGTCGTACAAGATATGTGGTGCTGTAAATTCTATCAAAAGCATAGTAAATTATCAGGAATATACCACGCCTTTCTAATCATATTTCGACATTAGGAATCAGTGCAAAAAATTCTGTATTCACCATTTCAGCAAAATGTTACTAAAACGCACACGAAAAAAACTTGTGGACCATCTCAATTGAAATTGTTCATATTTTATTATTAACTTACATATATACCCAATAATATTTACAAATCAACCTTCTATTCACAATGCAGAGCAAATTTTTTTAAGCAAATAGAAACTACAGACGTAGTAGTAGTAGTAGTACAAAAGTTTATTACAGACTCCATAAATTTTGTTAGTTTGATTGCTATTAAAATTTACATGAGAAATAGGAAGAAGGTCAAAATGGCACTATTATGCTTTGGAACTCCTAAATTAACCCTAATTTTGTGTAATTATAAATTTGGAATTTCCACATTAATAACTAGAAACTTACACTTTGATTGCAGTCTATAATGAACTTACCTGTCTTGCCAAAAAGCCCGTTAAACTGCCAGTCTTAATGGTATCAATCGATTTATATGCTGTATTCCGAGGAGCTTCGAAACTTACCTGCAGGATTTTCCAATCCCGTCGAAAGGCCATCTAAAAAAGCCTGCCTTGAGGACCTCACAGATCTGTCTACCCAAACCTTTCCCTGCGTATGCCCCGCGTTCACCCATGTTTCGTCTAAATAATAAATTTTTCTTCCTTTAGCGCGGAATTGCCTAATTTTTCTAAGGTATTCTCTCCTCCAGATAACAATTTCCTCCTTTTCTATCAATAAACTATTCCTTCCTCTTTTCAAAAATCGAAAGTCTAGTTCTTTCAACAGCTTATGGAACGTAGATCTTTTAAAATTTGGCAGGTCCTCATCATCATTCACTTGCTTCAATATTTTATCTATTGTAGGTATTTCATTCCTGAAGAAAAAGTGATGTACTTTTCTTCTAATGGCACTTTTGTCAAAGTCATCTATTTTTTCGATGATTTTTTTTCTCGCTGGATATGTTTTTGGCTCAGATAGTGAGTGATTTTGTCTATGTTCCTTCAAGATTTTGTAAACACTTGATCGACCTTCTCCAGAAATTTCAGCAACCTTACATACGATATTTTCTATAGCCAATCCACTATTCTCTTGCATCTGGTTCTTGTAGACATTTAGAATAATTTGTTTTTCACCTGCGCTAAGATGAAGCTTTTTAGTCCTTTTGCTGGGTGGCGTTAAGCTGATTTCAACCACTTCATCAGCTGTATCTGTGTCAGACATTTTAGACTAATATTAAATTTCCGCAAGAAAAATCAAGTCAAGACGTGCATAAAACGTTCGCGCTCATAAACGGGTATCCGTAACTGATTACAATCCTGTGCGTGGTGACGAACCATCAACGTGACGCTGAGAGTTCCCTCTACTATGCAGCGTTGCCAGGCTTAATGTCACAATGATCATGTTTTATTGGGAAAATTGTCAGAAATCGCCGAATGTTGAACAGAAACATTACAAGAAGTCTAACCTTGAAATGTGAGGCTACAAATCGATATTCTTATAGGGGGGAAGGGTAGGGAGCTGTTATGGTTCCTATTAACCTTGGTGAAAGTTGGAAACGGTAATATCATATATGGCATAGATTCGGTTGAAGGTGTGTGCACGGAAAATAGATTGCGGATAGGATTTTAATAGATAAATCTGCACAAAAAGACACAAAAGGAGATTTTTGTATTTCCCTGAAGAATATCTCAAGGTTATTTCAGATGTACTCATCGAAACTTTATGGAAGGATTATCGAAACCTTATTTTCAATTGCGATAGGGCCACATACCTCGACATCGCATTAATGTGAAAAATAAGACAATAGAAAAAAATTCCCTCACTGATGCTATCTCTTAGGAAAAATTTAACTATAAAGATTGCACAAAAATTTTCTTCACCTTTTTGAGCTTGTTTTCGCATCTCCGTATATGCCGTTCATAATTTGCTGCAGATCAAATTGGAATATACCTTTGTGATGCCATTTATTGTTATATAATGTCTTTTACAATAGTTATTGCACGTATTGCACCAACAGATTGATTTGTGATCCATGCGAATGTGATCAACCACTCTGGCGAAAACTCGCCGAGCGTGGCAACCGTGCGACTTTGTCTGGAGGCTCGTCGCTACAAGCCAATCAGGAAGAGGCCGACAGAGCGCCATGGCTACCGATCACGAATCAACCACTGTTTACGATTACTTTGTAGCTTCGTTAGATACACTTTAGGTTATTTATTAACACGCTTTTATTATTTTATTAGCTTGACCTGTATGTATGTATGTAACCGAATCTTTGAGCATAATTTTCACCAATATCCAGAAGTTTGGTTAGTTTGAAACTTCGCACACGCCAGGATTGATAAATTCTTTTATAATGGGTGATTTTTTTGCTAGTATCTTTTTGGCAACACTGTTTTTGACAGATCACGCGTGAATCGTGTCTTGTGTCATTGTCAAACTTGTTCAGTTTGGTCTATAATTTAACCATGAATCGACTTACGAACGAACAACGCTTGAAAATTATTGAATTTTACTACCAAAATCCATGCTCGGTTAAGAGAGTGCATCGAGCACTGCTTCCAATTTATGGGCAATTTGGTCGGCCTACTGAGGGAGCTATTCGGAAGCTTGTGACTAAATTTCGAACCCAGTATACATTATTGGACATTAAACCACCAACACGCAGACGAAGAGTGAGGACTGAAGAAAATATTGCGGCTGTATCCGTCAGTGTTCGTATTACTCCACTACGTTGAAAATTTTGCGATAGGATTTGGGTGTAAGACCTTATAAGATACAGTTGGTGCAAGAATTATAGAAAATAAAGATTTAATCGTTTTTTCAAGTTTGTTGTTTTTTTTGAAAATCAAATACCTCTTAAAAAATCACCCGTTAGATCCTCTGTAGGGGAGAAAGAGAGATAGAGCTCGTTGTTGGTTCAGGCTCTTGGCACATCACAACGGAGGCAGATACTTTTTCAAGGTAGTGACGAGCTGAGGAGGTCAGGAGGAGAAAAGTGTTCCTTAGCTCTGAAAAAATAGCCCATCTTTTCCCAGCAGCTGCCGCTATTGATGAGATGAGTTCGTAACATGTCAAGTCCTCGGTGATCTGCACTCTTCTTGTTAGTCAAGGTGCAGTAATGTGGTTTAGCAGCATTGAACTGGACAAGATTGTTGCATCCCCAAGCAGTGAATAACCACAATGTCTCTTGTTAGAGAGGAAGTCGCTGCTAGTCTATCTTTTCCAACTCACAGGCGGAGATCTGCTTGTCACTCTGAATCCTTGCATGTAGAGTGCAGGTATCAGCAAAGCTGCAGATCGGATTGATCGTACAGGAAAGGAGGTCGTTGATGTATAAGAGGAACTTGACATATCTCTCACGAATGCGCGGTTTTCGCCTTGTCGAGGAAGCGTTGTTTCCATTTTCGATGATAGTGTAACGCGTCGAATGCTACGTTAATGGTTCAAGTACCGCTATCTTAAAAGGGTACGCAGACCCATCAAGTGCAGTTCTGCCGAGTAGTCGGCGACAAACTGTGACCGTTTTCTATGTGCATCCAAGTCACTTCCGCTTTTTTTTTATAATACTTCCTATGGAACGTGTTATCATTTTCCTGGCAGTGGCAGCGCTAGAATGTATGACTATAGTTTATTCGCTGAATCAAAGCGATTACGTCACAACGTCAAATAATGACAGTGACGCACATGGTTGCCACAATAATTAAAACTACTAGATCCTAGGATATTTTAAAAAATCTAGAGCTGGTGTAAATCCTATTTACTACCTAGTACCTCTCTTACGGACTGTAAAGGCAATAATAGAGCTCCATGTTCTCGTTCGGTCTAAAAATATTTCGTCAAATTAATGACGAAATATTTTGCTTGTCTGCCCAGAGGTTTCGGCATTTTAGCAAAATGACACCTCAAAGTTTTGGAAAAAACTGTTCTTATAAAGTAACAATGCAAATACTGAGCAAAAAATGAACCACAAATCAACAACAGCCGTTGGCGTAATTAACGGACAAACTTTGCGACAATGTCGCAACGCGGAAAACTGTTACCAACATAAATTTACCCGGGAAATTCAATTTAGGATTTATTTTGCATAAGGGTGACATTCAAATGTCTAAATATCACGTAACTGCTATGTTTCAGTGAATAAACTATACAGGGTGGAGCATCAGATCAGTTGTTTTGAAGATTTATTGATTTAAAGCTTAAAGTAGACTTGATTTTTTGCCAAACTTGTGTTCCGCTCGAAAACAAAATCGACGGGTCTGAGCGTTTTAAAAAAAACTGAGCTGTCTGTAAATGCGTTTGTTTCGTTTTCGATGTGCCACCCTGTATATATATATACATATATAAAATATATCTGCTATACACCCTCGTAGTGATCGATTCTTGTAATAGATGGCGCTTAGCGCTATCTTAATTCAATTTACCATTCATGGATATAAAAGTGTTGTATTCAAATATCAGCAGGATAAATATCACAAATCTGAACTTCTAATATTTTTTCATTATCCATACTATGAAGGAGTGATTGGCCAAGGCCACAACGTATTGAAATGTGTAGACTAATTGTATGGGCCAGTTTGACTGACCTGATTCATTCGGAATTTTGTTATGGATCTTCGTGGGTATCATTTTTCTCAGAGCGACTGACTTTTGTTGAACATAATGAACTGATGACCACGTTGTGTGGAAAATACAGAGTCAACCTACCTGACGCCATTTTTATTTCTCACGCGTACTGACAACTGACAATATTGCCGCTAGGAAGTTATACTAACGTGACCCGGCGCTTATGACGTCTTTGACTGGTGTGGTCCAGCAGCGTTGCCAGATGATCGATACTTAGGGAAGGGAAGAAACTAGCGTTAACGTTATCAAAAATATATATGTACTATGTGCTAATTATATATTGGCCTATTCAAATTTGTTATACTCAAAGGGACTAACTTGGGCCGGACTTAATCTTTCTCATCGTTGAGTCAAAAGTGCAGAGTTAGCCACTACATGCATACCACTTTTTACAACAATTATTTTATGCTAGCATCATAATCACCCTGACTCGGCGTTCATGCAATGACGTAACAGAACAAAAGAAATAAAAAAACTCGCATTCTATTCTTCGCGAGCCGGTGCGCGCCGCACCTGTCGTACGGCCATGGTGCGACCGCATTCAGCGTCTGGCACCACCCATCAGTAGGTCAAATACCTTTAACGAATGGTCGTATGCATCCACAGAAACAATAATGAGCTGTCGGGAAATTTCACTGGATTCCTTTCTTGTACCGATGAATCTTATTTATACCATTGAAGTACTCTACTAGAAGGCAATGTTTCCGCGCCCGAAAATTATCCGAGATAAAATAAGAAACTTTAACGTCATCTATAAGGAACCGTCACAACTGTTTCTCTTTTTGCTATATAGAGACCTGTCTCAATGAAGTCGCCGCAACTTCAAAACTATTGTCATATTAGCGGAAACGCATTAAAAACTAAAATGTACAGTGGACCCCCGATAATCCTTCCCCTGTCTAATCCGGCGTCCCCTGTAATCCGACATGTCTTTGAATATGTATTACATTCATACCTATTTGACAATCTTCGCTAATGTAGATCACGCAGGTTTGAACAGGTTACAACTTGTACGCGCCACCGGCGGATTTATATGTCACTTAGTATATGTCTTAAAAGGGCCGAAAACGGCGCTGTCAAGAGGTTGAAGTTTATGTGAACAGTGACGGTAAAAAGACATTATATACATATACCTACGTAGAATGATGTGCAAAGCTAATCGTCTAGTGTGGGGGCTGGTTGTCCCATGTGGCAAGCGGCCCCCGCTAATTTGAGACAACCTGCCTTAATTTTTAAGGTTAGATAGCGTCACTAAATTAACAAATTCAAAGTCAATACTCACGTTAAGTCGTATTCGGATTATTAAAGAGCAAAATAAATTCAACAGTTTTTTTTATTATCAAATGTAGTAGAAAACACAAATTATGTGGCAAACGAAAAAATTCACTCAGGTCAGGCGATTTGTTTATTTTTGTGTGTGCGACCTTAATCTACCAACGACAACTTTCGTACTGAATACAAGTGTTCTGCGCGGACGCAGAAACGATGTGTAGCGCGCCAGGCAACTACATCCCATGTGACAACCAACCCATGTGACAACCAGCCGCGGTCTCCGCTACTGTTACCACGTTGTCAGTTCGCAGTTCAGTTGCTGAACAAACTATATTTAACAAAAGAGTCGTTCAATCATTGCTCACTTAGATGAGTCGTTCATTTTGAACGACTCTTTCGCGAACGACACATGACTAATTCTCAAACATGACGCTGCGGTATTATCATTTTACCTGTGATAATTTTTTTGGACGTGGGAATATAGCACTTGTGGCTTTCATGCCGATAATTCCTCATATTTGCCTGGTATATGAAATTAAATATATCCTAAGTGACATATAAATCCGAACACCCAGTTTAAATGGTTTTATTTTAATAAAAGTTGGTGAATGTATTTATCTTACTGTAAATAACAAGTGAAAAAATTTTCAGCCTTATCAGTTGGACATTCCGGTTTTTATACTGCTTTTTTTTAATTCACTAACGCTCTAAAAATGAATATTTCAGCCGCAGTAAAGAATCAACGTTGGCGGATTTTGGTTCTTGACATCCTTTACGATCGGTTACGATGCCTAGAGTACGGAGACCTGTACGATTTCGTCAACTTAGTGAGTTTGATAGGGGCCGTATAGTGGGACTTCGGGAAGCTGAACTTTCTTTTCGGGCAATTGCAGTTAGACTGCAAAGAAGTGTAGACACTGTGGTTAGGTGTTGTCAGGTATGGCTTCGAGAAGGCCGTACGCAAAGAGCAAGGGGCACTGGACGCCGCCGTAGAACAACAGACCGTGAAGATCGCCGCCTAAGATTATTGGCCTTAAGGGACCGTTTCTCCACTACCAGGTCCATTGCCAATAAATGGTTTGCAGAACACGGAAGACCTATTGGCATGCGAAGTGTTTACCGACGAATGAGAAGTTTTGGCTTGTTTTCATACCGGCCACACTGGGTCCTCCCTTTAACTCGAGAACACCGACGTAATCGCCTTGAGTGGTGCAGACAACGGTCACTCTGGGATCAGGAATGGAACAGTATTGTCTTTAGTGACGAGTCTCGATTTTGTTTAGGCATGCACGATGGTCGTGCCAGGGTTAGAAGGCGACGTGGTGAAAGGAGGAATCCACAGTTTTTTGTTGAAAGACATGTTCATCACACTGTTGGAGTTATGGTTTGGGGTGCTATAGCTTATGGTTCCAGGTCACCTTTAATCTTCATCAGAGGTAACATGAATGCACAGCGTTATATCCACGAAGTTCTAGAACCCCATCTTTTACCCTATCTTGACACCCTGGCAGATCCAACTTTCCAACAAGATAATGCCCGATCACATGTTGCAAGAGTCACAATAGACTTCTTTCAACATAATGATGTCACATTGTTACCATGGCCACCAAGATCTCCCGACTTATCCCCAATTGAGCACGTGTGGGATATGATGGGTAGGAGATTGCTCAATTTGCAACGTCCTCCTCAGACTCTAGAAGCACTTCGAGAGGAGTTGGTGGTTGCCTGGAATGAGATACCACAGGAGGACATTGACCACCTGATCAGAAGCATGCCTAGGCGCGTTGGAGAATGCGTAGCACATCAGGGTGCATCCACACATTATTAAAGGTCAAAGGGCTTTAAAGCAGTGCAATCATTTACTTGTTATGCTTCATTAAGTACTTATACAAAATTTTATTAAAATAAAACCATTTAAACTGGGTGTTCGGATTTATATGTCACTTAGTATATTTGAAATTCTTCTTTGATGTGGTATACATTTCGGTCACAATGGTAGCCTTGTCAGTACATGACACTTTTGACAATATTTTAATTATCTGTCTTCCAGATGACGCCACGCAATGCCAGTATAAGCCGGGACAGTCTGGAATAGGCATTACCGCTTCCAAAAGGGACTCGCAAAACAGCGAGTTAGGTGTTATCTGTCGATTTTTTTAATGTACCAGATACGTCAGCCTCGTCCATCGTTCCAAAAACGCCAAAAGCCCCCCAAAGAACGCGAAAACTCATCCAGAACTCAACAGTTCAGCTGTCGTAACACACCGGTTAATATTGTTATGCAATCTTCGATTGAAATGTTGCGGGAAATAAATGACCTTCGAATGGGTGCGTTCCAGATGGTATTAGAAATCCACAGCTCGGTAAAAATGGAGATGGTACAATTTAAAAACCGGTTTGGCTGCGAGTTCATATTATAAATTTAACGACGACGACCGGAGTCAACAAAGTGAGGACCGTATTGACAAAATAATAAATATTTTCATTTTTTATATTCAAAGAGCCAAATTATCCCAGTAACGGGAGTCGGGAATGGAGATTTGAATAGTCAGAGCACGAACATCATGCTAATGATCATATCGTGTTTTGGCTAGGCCTAGCATCATGCCATTACTCAAAAAAATCAATAAATCTTCAAAACTATTGAACTGAAGCTCATGTATTTTACATAATTATAAAGGGAATTGAAAGACCTTTAAAATAAGGTATCACTCGACCCCCCTTTCCATTTAAGATTTTAGGGTTGATGTCACCCCCGCCCAGGGGGCTGCACGTGTTAACTTGTGTCCCCCTCGAAAAGAAAATCGACGGGTCTGAGTGTTTTTCCAAAAAAAAACTGAGCTGCCACTAAATGCGTCTGTTTCGTTTTCGATGCGCCACCCTGTATATTATCTGCAATCTCTTGTTTTCAGGGGGAATTGGGTGCGTAGATCATGAATCTGATTTTCTTAGAGTTCGGAAACCCCAAAAGTCCAAAATTTCTGCTTCAAATAGAAGTTTACGGTGCTTTATTATTTGCATGCCTAACAAATGATGTAATCCTCTTGTACATCAATACGCAGACTTTTGCCAAAAACGCAGAATTTCTTCCACATTTCTCCTAAACAAAATAACACAGGATACATGTCTACCATTCGGTATAATATTTTTTTTCTTGTTGATTCTTCATTTGGCTCATAGCGTATTTTACCGTTACGGCATTACGGCGCTGCGTTTTATAATTCTCATCGCAAACTCACCGGCTTGTGATAACGGCATACGTGATACTAGGGTACTACGTGACAGGGTCGGAATGAGGACAGTCGTACTTTTATATCTCTGGGAATTCAGGTTGTTAAATTGGTCCGTTTTGGAAAGACTCTAATGAACCTCGATTCGTGGATGAATTTCATAAATAGAGCGATAAAAAATAGTATCAGTGGGAAGCGGACTTGATGCACGTAGCGATCTCAGTTAAAAAATCACAATGTGAATCTGATTTTGAAATCGGGTTTTTTTTTATAGCAAATTGTTGAAAAATTGCGTTACAAGTTATTTTAGCAACAAAGTTTAGTCAAATCTATCGCAAACTATGTACTAAATTCCTATTTAAAATAAGTACGAGATATTTCCTTATCTTTCTTCAAGGAATAACTTTTTTGCCACAAAAAAAAATCGCTCCAATATCTATTTTCAACAACTAAATGATAAACAAACCAGGGGCGTAGTGAAGAAAAGCATTTACTTACTAAGTACATTCTTTTAGTTACATTTCTTCTGAAAGTAGAACAAGCTAATCTGATGTACCTATTAAAGTCTACTTTAAGCTTCAAAACAATAAATCTTCAAAACTACTGAACTGAAGTACATTAATTTAATATCATTATTTAATTGAATTGAAAGACCTTTAAAATAAGGTATCACTCGACCCCCCTTTCCATTTAAGATTTTAGGGGTGGTGTCACCCCCACTCAGGGGGCTGCACGTGCTAACGTGATTTTTAGTAGTAAATTAAATGCGTCTGTTTCGTTTTCGATGCGCCACCCTGTATTTATATCCTCCCAACCGCGGTACCCATCGGCACCTATTAGAAATATTTCATCGAACATTCACAATTATAGAGAAATGCAATGCGCGGCTTTACTTCTGCTCTCTGGGTTAATCAGCGGGCGTACCGGTTTTGGTAAGTGTCCTGCCATTACTGCCGCTTTGCCTAGCTGCTGAGTTTGACGCGTTTTGCGGTCAGGGATGGTTGAGATGCGACGTTGCCAGATGGATGGTATAATCGGTAGGGCGGGGAGAGAATGTCTATGTGCCTGTTTGACTGGCTTGGTCAAGTTCAAATTCAATTTTTTTATTATCCTGAGAGACGTTACAATGTATGTATAGGATTCGTCGGCGCAGAAACAAATGAAACAATACAAAATATATATATATATATATATAGGTGAAAAATTAAAGCTTCCGCCTTTTGTTGGGTACTTCGACAAAATTTAAGCAAAGAGGACTCTTTATACTTTTGGTGGAATGAAATTTACTGGTGAAATCCACTCAAAATCTAATAATTCTCTTCTCACGATTTATTAATAATTGTTAACTTAAATTCCCATTAATTAAAATATAGTTTATTCAACTGCCTCTGGTCGGTTTAACAATTTCTTACATAACATTCTGAAAATCACATCATCTGAAGTGATTTGGCAACGTTTTAGCACACGCCCACAATTCGTTCCATCTTTCAACACAGACATTGACAACCTTCGGCCTTCTGTCAAAGGGTTCACCTCACTCATTATTCCATGACCACCATTTTGTGCAATCATCAAGTGGCTTCACGATGTAATGCTCTAATGTTTTTAAATAATTTTTAATCTGTCTTTAACTTGTTCTTGTCATATTTTATATAATTTTGACCATTGTACCATGTATCCAGCTCTCACCATGTTACTGGACGTTTCCCTCATCCTATACGTAAACAACAATTAGCAACATCCTCACATACTACGGTAAGTTGAGTCAATTTAAATTCATTTTACACTTTTGTTGCTACTGTTATCATTGTAATTGCAGCTCCTGATGATGATGGCAAAGTCCATTGAAAGCTAGAGAGAATTAAAAAAGTATAAAGAGTCCTCTTTGCTTAAATTTTGTCGAAGTACCCAACAAAAGGCGGAAGCTTTAATTTTTCACCTAACTGGTCTAGACGACAATGACCACGTCTCAAGTTATATATATATATATATATATATATATATATATATATATAAAGCAAACAAAACATACAAGTAAATCATAAGATGACAAACTCAGAGATGGCATAATAACATTTACTTAATGTCAATTTATCTTTGAGATTATGTACATCTCCACACTGTTTAATACGGTTTGGTAGCCTATTGAAAATTCGTGGACCCATTGTTTCTGGAGATGAATTGTTTAAAAACCTATTTTTATGAATAAAAGTATACACAGCCATTTCGCATAAAAATAAAGATGGTAAATTTAAAATTTTCAGACGCTTAAAAATATGCTTACAAGAGTGCCTACTACTGACTCCTATCATACATCTAACCACTATTTTCTCGGCCAAACATACAGGGTGACTTCGAAGTTGAGTCATTTATTTTAACAGTGAGTAGATCTGATCAAAAGAAATGTTTTTTTCCTTTACCATTTTTCTGGTAAAATTAAAGTAACAAAGTTATAGCCCTTTGGAAGTTTGAGTACCGCCCTGTCTCAATAATAATATTATGTGCTCGTGTTTGGCAACAACGGATATCATCCGCCTTATCGGTTCATCGCATCGGAAACAAAAAAGCGAAAGAATTTGGAACGATGTTTTTACAATTATTTTATTCAGTTGTATACAGACAGTGTCAGTCGGTAACGCGTGAGTGAATAGTGGTGTCTGTTGCGTGGCTCAAACGAAATCAAAAATGGCACATGTTTACGAAAATGCTGAATTTGTGGACATGATTCTTATTTACGTGGGGGAGGGAGTCTTTACAAAATGCTGCCGCGGCATCACGGATTTATGCGGATCGGTTTCCCAATCGAGTGCAACCAAGCCCTCGTGCCTTTCTTAATGTAGTACAAAGGGCTCGTGAATCAGGTGACTTAAGACCTCACAGGGGAGGGCATGCCGGTGCTCCAAGACCGCACGGTCAAATACAGGTCCGCACTGAAATACTTGTCGGGAGGATACTTTATAAAACAAGGTAACATTTTTTTTTTATTTTTTTTTTATTTTTACACACATATTTTGGTTTAGCTTCCTTTTACAATCATTATCTGAAAATTAATGACTCAACTTCAAAGTCACCCTGTATAATCAGGACCGTTCTCAAAGTGTTCATAAGATATGATTGAGAGTTTATCTTTGAAACAGTATAAACCCAGTGTTCTTTAAATTTAAACCTGTATCTAGATACAAGCCCAAGAATGTTACTTGTGTGTCAAGGGACGTTTTTGAGCCAGTAAAAGTGTGATATTTAATGTTATAGGTTCCTTCTGAACGTAGTGAAATTGGACAACTGATGTTGTTTCATAATTTGAATAGAGCTGATTGCTGTGAATATTTTCAACTAAAAATCCACAATCTCGCTCTCTGAGGTAGGCTCATAATTATTCGATATCATCTGCATATAAAATGAATCTACCTTAAGGGGAGCAATACTCAAGGTCATTCAAGTATAGACAGAATAGCACAGGTCCTAGAACAGAGCCCTGAGGGACGCCTATGGTAATGTGAGCCAAGTCGCATTTAGACCACTATCGACGATTGAGACCTATTCTCTAAAAGATACTTTATCCAATGATATGGTGGACCATTTATGTCATACTTTGACATTTTCTGTTTACATTTAATTTCTCTATTATACGTGTTCGTAACTAGATTTTTTCTCAGAGGGTTAAACTTGTGCTATGAAGTGATAACGGCGTTGCTACTTGGCGCCATTTTTTTTAAAGGGTCGTTATAATTTTCAATAATTAATATCATTTTTAAAAGCTAAAGTTAACAAAGTATTTACGTTATGACTGCGGACCTGTACTCGTCACACACATTTCTCATTAAAAATTCAAATACAGTAATTTGTGTGACGACGTGTCTGGTATGTTTTATGCGACTGTCCAAATACGCACTGACCTACTCTACTTTAGTCTTTTTTCTTTAACAATCAGTAATTTTCATTATGAATGTTCTCATTCATGCATGTCTCGATGAAATATCATTTCCCAAATGTATCTTTTTTGCAGAGGCAGGAATAATATTCTATTGAGCCGTATTCATAAAAGAGAAGCATATCCTCGGAAGCATAAGGTAGAAGTATAAGCATATCCTTGTTTTCATATTCATAATGATTACCTTATACTCGCGAGGATATCCTCCAAGAAGAAGTAAAAGGTTGACTGGTATTTGTATAAGTACTTAAAGAAGCATAATAAGTAAATGATAAAAATTTCAAAATGATTGCACTGCTTTAAATCCCTTTGACCTTTAATAATGTGTGGATGCACAATGTCCTCCTGTGGTATCTCATTCCAGGCAACCACCAACTCCTCTCGAAGTGCTTCTAGAGTCTAAGGAGGACGTTGCAAATTGAGCAATCTCCTACCCATCATATCCCACACGTGCTCAATTGGGGATAAGTCGGGAGATCTTGGTGGTCATGGTAACAATGTGACATCACTATGTTGAAAGAAGTCTATTGTGACTCTTGCAACATGTGGTCGGGCATTATCTTGTTGGAAAGTTGGATCTGCCAGGGAGTCAAGGTAGGGTAAAAGATGGGGTTCTAAAACTTCGTGGATATAACGCTGCGCGTTCCTGTTACCTCTGATGAAGATTAAAGGTGACCTGGAACCATAAGCTATAGCACCCCAAACCATAACTCCAACAGTGTGATGAACATGTCTTTCAACAAAAAACTGTGGATTCCTCCTTTCACCACGTCGCCTTCTAACCCTGGCACGACCATCGTGCATGCCTAAACAAAATCGAGACTCGTCACTAAAGACAATACTGTTCCATTCCTGATCCCAGAGTGACCGTTGTCTGCACCACTCAAGACGATTACGTCGGTGTTCTCGAGTTAAAGGGAGGACCCAGTGTGGCCGGTATGAAAACAAGCCAAAACTTCTCATTCGTCGGTAAACACTTCGCATGCCAATAGGTCTTCCGTGTTCTGCAAACCATTCATTTGCAATGGACCTGGTAGTGGAGAAACGGTCCCTTAAGGCCAATAAAATTAGGCGGCGATCTTCACGGTCTGTTGTTCTACGGCGGCGTCCAGTGCCCCTTGCTCTTTGCGTACGGCCTTCTCGAAGCCATGCCTGACAACACCTAACCACAGTGTCTACACTTCTTTGCACTCTAACTGCAATTGCCCGAAAAGAAAGTCCAGCTTCCCGAAGTTCCACTATACGGCCCCTATCAAACTCACTAAGTTGACGAAATCGTACAGGTCTCCGTACTCTAGGCATCTTAACCGATCGTAACGGATGCCAAGAACCAAAATCCGCCAACGTTGATTCTTTACTGCGGCTGAAATATTCATTTTTAGAGCGTTAGTGAATTAAAAAAAAAGCAGTATAAAAACCGGAATGTCCAACTGATAAGGCTGAAAAATTTTTGCCTTGTTATTTACAGTAAGATAAATACATTCACCAACTTTTATTAAAATAAAACCATTTAAACTGGGTGTTCGGATTTATATGTCACTTAGTATACATACCTACAGACCAAGCTAATAAAAGAGTGTTAATAATCGGTATCGAGATTGTAGACAGTTCAAAAATCGGATTAACAAAGCTCCTTTAAGTTCCTGTTTTTTTTTTTAGAATACCCCGATATTTTAATAACATCGAACCTATAAATAGAATCACGTCTTGTTATGCAATTCCGAATTGTTTATAACAGCGGTAATTTTATAAATGACTCACGATTAAACTAAAGGCCTTGACACGGACCAAGCCCTATCAATTAGCTTATTTTCACGTCTAAACATCTCCAGCGTAATTTTTATCTCATTAGAACGATAATGTTATTTAAAGAGATGAGTGAGAAAAACTTTAATAATTGTGTGACACAGTCATCGTGTTTTTTGATCGGTTGACGTGAATGATTGAAAAATGTACAATTTGGAAAAAATTAAACTATACAAATCTCCAGCGTAATTATCTTGTGGGAACGATAATGTTGTTATTTAAAGAGATGAGTGAGAAGAACTGCTGTGACCCAGTCATCGTGCTTTTCGATCGATTAGTTAAAATACGTGAAAAATGTGCGATTTGGACAAAATTAAACTATACACATACAGGGTGTCCGCAAAGTTGGGGTTTTCCTTTTCAAAAACAACTACCCTTGAAATAACAAAGGTAATGTGTAGTGAAACGAGGGCGACCAAGTAAAAAAAAATAAAGGAAAAAGTACTCACTCTCCAGTTGACGAGAAGGGCTAAGTACGTCTCTGCCCGAAATCATACCGCTCCAACAGAAAATGAAATCAGCTGATGCGCTACCGAGCAGACGCAGGCAAACAAGAAAGGCAAAATGTTGCGTAAAAAGTCTTTTATAGAATAAATGGTCCAATGAGCATACCGTTCACCATGCCAGCCCAAACATTCACCGAAAATGTCTGTTGAAAATGTGCCCGACGGACAGCGTGCGGATTTTCTACTGACCAAACATGAGTGTTGCGAAAGTTATTCACCCCATTACGCGTGAACGTAGACTCGTCTGTCACCAATATGAACTTCAAAAAGTCCGGATTATTGTCATGTTGACACTTTAGGTATCTGCAAATTTTTGCAGTACTAACTAAAGAAATAAATCATTAGTATTGAGCCTCTTTGAAAAGTAGATTTTCTTTTCCTGGTCAAATAATGATAAAAGAAGCTTTCATTAATGTATTTTGACAACTGGAATATTTAAAACCATGCAAGACGGCGTAGTAAAATATTTAATTCGAAACTTCTTCTTTTTGGGATTCCAAAGCTGTCACATGCTCCCCGTGCATAAATTAACCATATTATTTTTTATTTCCTTAAAATTTTCGTTTAAATACATGGACAACTAAACTTAGTACTGAAAACTCCATTTAAATATACAAAATTCCAATACAGCATCTATATGAAAAAACAAAGTCGGTAATGGAAGTTGAAAGAAGATACAACGAGTTTAAAACTAGGCCATCTTGCAGAGGAGAAATTTGGCACACCCGTGATAAAAATAGTGAGACTCGGTATTTGACCACCAGCTCTTCGCAGGTAGCTTGACATATACAGGGTTATCCAAATTAAGTGTCCACCATTGGTAACTTTGTTATTAGTAAAAATACAAAGTTGTTTAAATTAGCAAACTAGTAGCATTTTTAACGCTGGTAAAAATGAGAAATAAAAAAAAAACAATTGAGAGTCGTTATTTTGATTTTTTTCAGTGAAATAACATTTTTTTAAATGGAAACCCCTGTATATTATATTTTTTTCTGTTAAAGCATCAAATTTTAAACAAAAAAGTTCATAATGACTTTTCCGCTAAAGTCAAAAATAAAGTCAAAATAACGATAAATATTTTTAATTATTTGCAGTATTATAATATTAAGACGGCTATGAAAACAACATGGCGTTCGCGATTTGACAGCATTAAGATAAGCGACAAATTGTTAAACTGGACATACTCGCAACTAGAAGGCTTTGGAAAACAATGATAAAATCAAATAATGTCAAACATTAGTGTAAATACTTGTTTATAAGCTTTATTGTGTCATTAATTTAAAGAAAAATGTTCTCCCATGAAGAAAAGTGTGATATGTTAGAATGCTATTTAGTGTGCAGAAAATCCTCCTTGAGAGCAAGAGAATACTACAGTGAATTATATCCCGCTCGCATTCAACCGTATGAACGATATTTTCTGAGACTTTATCGAAAATTTAGGGGCAACGAAAATGTTTTTGCTAAAACAAGGGCAAAAAAAGAATTCATAATAAGCGAGGCCACGGAAATTGCAGTTATTGGATATTTTGAAGCTTATCGTGAGAATTCAATAGCAGATATTCTCAAGGACTCTAATTTCAGTTATGGTACTGTTCAAAGGATTTTAAAAAAATACAAATTTATTCCGTATAAGTACCGACCAGTTCAAACGCTTTTGGCAGGGGATCCAGAGAGAAGACTTGTTTTTTGCCATTGGTATCTTAGCTTCTGTCGCCAAAATGTAAATAACTTTCGTTACCTTTTATGGACAGATGAATCAAATTTTTCAAATTCTGGAATGTTTAATAGAAAAAACCACCATTATTGGTCAAGAGAAAATCTTTTGTTAGTACATCCAAGAGGCCCACAAGTCCGTTTCAGTTTCAACGTTTGGTGCGGTATAATTGGATCAAAAATTGTTGGCCCGTTCTTTTATGAGGGAACCCTAACTGGTGAAAGATATGTGGAATTTATGTCAGAAATTCTGACTAATTTCTTAGACGAATTGGATCTTATAAGTAGACATCATCTGCATTTTCAGCAAGATGGCGCACCTGCCCACAACTCCAGAGGTACTTATCATTTTCTAAGTACTACTTTTAATGATCAGTGGATAGGAACAAATGGCCCAATACAGTGGCCTCCCAGATCACCAGATCTAAACCCACTTGATTACTTCTTGTGGGGTTACTTAAAGAACCAAATTTACAAGCGAAGGTACGATAACCTTGACGCGTTAAAGACTGCAGTTAGGGAAAAGATAACCCAGATAGATGGTAGGACCATGCTTAAGACAGTTCGAGCAGTTGAAAAACGTGCCCAAAAATGTATTGAAGAACAAGGTGGTGTTTTCGAGCATCTTCTTTAAAAAAAATTGTTATTGTATTTTGTAAGATTATAAGTTGATGTTGAAAATAAAGTTTGTCGATACAATTTAATTGTTTCAGATTGGAGGCCATAACTTCAACAATTTGTAACCTAGGAGAAAAGTTATTGTAAGCTTTTTTGTTTAAAATTTGATGCTTTAACAGAAAAAAATATAATATACAGGGGTTTCCATTTAAAAAAATGTTATTTTACTGAAAAAAATCAAAATAACGACTCTCAATTGTTTTTTTTTATTTCTCATTTTTACCAGCGTTAAAAATGCTACTAGTTTGCTAATTCAAACAACTTTGTATTTTCACTAATAACAAAGTTACTAATGGTGGACACTTAATTTGGATAACCCTGTAGACTTAAGTTATTAATGGTACTAGATACGATTTTTGAACACATTTTGTACACCCAAACCAAGCTTTGATCTTTTCATGTCCAACTTACCGTATCATCAAAGCAAATCGTATGTCTCAAAGCTAGCCGAAGCTTTCGCTAAGCGTATGTGCCTTGAAATACGAAATATTGATCTAGGTATGTTTATTTTAATACAATAAATATTCATGAGAGCCATGTGGAGGGCAACCCACAAGTTATTATTCGTATGGTCGTAAAAATAGTTCTATATGTATATGTGTATGTTCGTACCGTAAAAATTGCATTACTGAAGAGGTGGTTTACATATGATACATACAATAAAAGCTTACCCACAAACGATACAAAGTAACAACTAAATGTATTCACATTTTACACCTAGCACTGAGTTTGGAAATATGTAGTGATTCTTTTGTACTGTCTATAATCTTGCATTCTTGTAATCTGTAACCCAAGGCAAAAATGCCGTCAAGTAGATTGACTCTATCATTGAGTCAAATCGTTTCAAAAGGCGACATCGACGTGATCTTACACTTCCACACATGAATTGGCCAATAAATAGTAGAAAAAATTGTATTGGATGATTTTACAACGGAATTACAGGGTGTTTTAAAAGTTGAGTCATTTATTTTAACAGCTTGTAGAACTCGTCAAAAGATAATCAGACAAATGAAAGTATACGCACTATCATAAGACTGATAGAACTGATCGAACCAAAGACTCATACTAAGAGTCATTAAAATTAACACAAAAAGTTTGCCAAATTTAGATAAACGATAAGATTAGTAAACAAAAATCCCTCAGATTTTACATAGCAGTGTTCGAGAATATCAAAAAATCTGTGTAATAACATTGTTATTTTTAAAAATATTTATCTTTTACTATTTCTTTTATTATGCAACTTTTATATAGGTGACTTTTGGCGAGTCCTACACGCAGTTAAAATAAGTGACTCTACTTTTAAAACACCCTGTATATTCTCAAGAGCACTCCATCTAGGGATACCAAAAAATCTGCATCCTTTGAAGTATGAGGAGATGAAAAAAAATGCCAAAATGTCGCTAGCCGATTCTTCAAAAAAGGCGTAAAACGACAAAAAGTAACAATTATTTTGGATTAGCTGGGGAGACACAATCATGTTTACATGGTTTTTTATGGGGACCAATCGACGATATTAACATTTTTTGAATTGACAAATTAGTCTCTGCAGCAAGCTGAATATGTGAGATTTTTTTTAATGTATTCTTATCGCTTATAAATCTTCATGAACCAGTTACACCAGTATAGTTTTGGAACGATTTTCCAATTTTAACATTAATTAATAAACAAAGCAATTACAAATACGTTTCACAACCTGACGTTAACAAACTTTGCAAGTGTACATTTCCTGTGTTTTCGATCGTATTTAACGCACTCTAAAGATTATTAAAGCAATTTGGTGTACCTATTTTCTTATCACATCTTCCCACGCATAATCGAGTGATTTCACGTCTAATCACCATTGTACTCTGTAAGATCGTATCAGGTATAGCGTGATTGCGTGTCAATTGACATATTATGATAATCAAACAACCCAGACAAAGGTCATTCGCATTCCAACCTTTCCCGGGTTCGCAGCAGAAAATATAACCCTAAGGTCAATTTCTTCATCGCTATACCAACCAAATGGATTCCACTCTTGTACGAAGAACTGATGAAATCGGCTCTAATCCAAATATCAGCTTGCTAGCTTTACCTGTTCAAAAAACAAAAGTTGGATGGTGCTTTTTGTTAAGCACAGATATTGGAATAAAATGATGAATGCTGAAATATGTCAAAATTTCAAATAAGCGATTAACTTGAGTTTTGGGTCATTCTTAAAGACAAAAAAATCCGCTTATAGACCCTAGTCCTATGAAACTTGAATCCTATATCCAGTTTTTGAAATAATACGTTGATAAATCTATCGGATGTCCTACAAGTTTTAACACAAAATTCATCGGCTTCAATTTCAACAAACACAAAATAATATCAAGTCTCCTTTGGAATGAAAAGTTTGTCTACCTCTTTACTGTCAGTTGATATTTATTTATTTTGAAGTTTTTCCTTTAAGATGTCGTATAAATTAGATAAATGAAAAAGTATACACAAGTTGATTGGGCGGGTAACCAAAGCTGAAATCTGTCGAATATTCCAGAATGAAAACATATCACGCAGAACCATTTACCGGAGTGCGAGCACGGAATACGATGTCTGAATCTCCCAAAAAGTCGAGGACCACCTGTGTTTACTGCACAGAGGTCAGAAAGATGGATGAGAAGAGCAAATAATTAGGTTGGAATGTCAACAAGGAGACTGACTCGTTAATACAGACCTTCTAAGAGTACGATATCGTTGGAATTGACGAGGAATGGTGTTAAATATCCAAAGAGAGGTCTTAAGTGCTCCAAATATTCTCAAGCGCAACTTTTCCATATACCAAGATGATGTCAACTGAGGCAGGTACACTTTGTCAATGGAAAAATCATTATTTTAGATAACGAAAAGTATACTAAGTGACATATAAGTCCGAACACCCAGTTTAAATGGTTTTATTTTAATAAAAGTTGGTGAATGTATTTATCTTACTGTAAATAACAAGTGGACATTCCGGTTTTTATACTGCTATTTTTTAATTCACTAACGCTCTAAAAATGAATATTTCAGCCGCAGTAAAGAATCAACGTTGGCGGATTATGGTTCTTGACATCCTTTACGATCGGTTACGATGCCTAGAGAACGGAGACCTGTACGATTTCGTCAACTTAGTGAGTTAGATAGGGGCCGTATAGTGGGACTTCGGGAAGCTGGACTTTCTTTTCGGGCAATTGCAGTTAGAGTGCAAAGAAGTGTAGACACTGTGGTTAGGTGTTGTCAGGCATGGCTTCGAGAAGGCCGTACGCAAAGAGCAAGGGGCATTGGACGCCGCCGTAGAACAACAGACCGTGAAGATCGCCGCCTAAGATTATTGGCCTTAAGGGACCGTTTCTCCACTACCAGGTCCATTGCAAATGAATGGTTTGCAGAACACGGAAGACCTATTGGCATGCGAAGCGTTTACCGACGAATGAGAAGTTTTGGCTTGTTTTCATACCGGCCACACTGGGTCCTCCCTTTAACTCGAGAACACCGACGTAATCGCCTTGAGTGGTGCAGACAACGGTCACTCTGAGATCAGGAATGGAACAGTATTGTCTTTAGTGGCGAGTCTCGATTTTGTTTAGGCATGCACGATGGTCGTGCCAGGGTTAGAAGGCGACGTGGTGAAAGGAGGAATCCACAGTTTTTTGATGAAAGACATGTTGATCACATTGTTGGAGTTATGGTTTGGGGTGCTATAGCTTATGGTTCCAGGTCACCTTTAATCTTCTTCAGAGGTAACATGAACGCGCAGCGTTATATCCACGAAGTTCTAGAACCCCATCTTTTACCCTATCTTGACATCCTGGCAGATCCAACTTTCCAACAAGATAATGCCCGACCACATGTTGCAAGAGTCACAATAGACTTCTTTCAACATAATGATGTCACATTGTTACCATGGCCACCAAGATCTCCCGACTTATCCCCAATTGAGCACGTGTGGGATATGATGGGTAGGAGATTGCTCAAATTGCAACGTCCTCCTCAGACTCTAGAAGCACTTCGAGAGGAGTTGGTGGTTGCCTGGAATGAGATACCACAGGAGGACATTGACCACCTGATCAGAAGCATGCCTAGGCGCGAGGGAGAATGCGTAGCACATTATTAAAGGTCAAAGGGCTTTAAAGCAGTGAAATCATTTTGAAATTTTTATCATTTACTTATTATGCTTCATTAAGTACTTATACAAAATTTTATTAAAATAAAACCATTTAAACTGGGTGTTCGGATTTATATGTCACTACCGACGATATTTCATTTTGAGTAATTTTGAAATGAAGGGAAACGACGGATTTCATACGAACAACGTAGGCAGGCTCGCTCAATAGAGGACTTTTGGGGCTTTACTATCTAGAAAGGTTTATCATGGAGGGTAGGAAGAACAATTAAGACGGTGAATTCACGAAAAACTGAGAGAAATTGCGAAATGCGATAAATATTTTGTGCCAAAACCTTTAGGACATACATTATTCTGTCGTATTTTTGCCGTTGTAAAAGAAGACCTCGAGTACCGTTCACGTACAATCCGATTTCGTAGCTACCAGGCATGTTGTGTGACGTTGCGCTAGCGCCACGTTGAAACTATAGTCGAAATCACGAAAGATGACGATTACGTCATTATTTCAGTCTGTCGTAAAGGGAAACGACAGCGATTTGTGAAATTTTTTTATGAAGTTTCAAATATGTTGGAAAAACAGCATTAACAGAAAAACTGTAAAATGATATTATGAATTCGAAATGAATGCAAAACTATGGAACAAGCGCATTAACAGAGTAAAAGTAAACAACCACGCTACAACACCATTATAAGAGATCAGAAAAGGTATTACTTAAAAATTCTTCGATGGTATAAAAAGCTTTCTGATAAGGTAAGCTTTTATTATGTACTTAAGTGAGCCGGGGCCAGATTTTCTGAGTGCCTCAGGATGATCATTATGAAATACATCCAACTTATGTACGTTACGTGTTTATAACTATGTGCATCATTGTGCGTCTTATATAGCTCCAAGTTGTTGTGTACAAAAGCAGATAAATATATAGAAAGATGAAAAAGTAAGGATCCTTAGGTTGATGATTGCCTTCCTACATCGCTGCATACGAGGGATGTCTTTTAAGTTTTGCATATAGAAACATAGTAGGCCGCGCGGATCGAACGTCAGTACCTACTGAATCTTAACCTCACTGTTTAGTAAACTTAAATAAAGTTTCACAACAATACGTGCAGTGTTCTCACTACAGTGAATTTTTACCTTGCCTTGCTGAGTTACTGTCTGATTTCGGCAACGAAGCGCCCAGGAAAACGTCGATGCTGTGCGCAAACTCATAATTGAAGATAGACATGTGACATATCGCGAGAATGAAGCGTCCTTGAAGATCTCGAAGACCTCAATTCAAAAAATTTTACATGAAGAATTAGGAGTAAGAAAATTAGTTTCTATATTGCAACAATTTCTCTTAATGAGCAAAAAACTGTTACTGCGGATTGGTATACCACCATTTGTTTGCCAAAAGTCATCACCGAGCTTCGAAAAATCAACCCCGAAAGAAGAATCATCCTCCACCAAGTCCAAGACAATGCAAGCTCGCACACAGCCCAAAAAACAAGGCCGTATTGAACGGAAGAAAACGTGGAATTATTGGACCATCCTCCATATAGTCCCGATCTAAGTCCTAACGATTTCTTTACTTTCCCTAAAATGAAAAACAGACTGCGTGGTCAAAGATTCTAGTCACCAGAAGAAGCAGTTGACGCATTCAAAAATGCCGTTTTGGATCTGCCAGCAAACGAGTGGAACATTCAAAACTACCTACCGTGTTGTTTTATTTCCATATGCAAAACTTAAAAGACATCGCTCGTATTTATAAATTCATGACATCGTGATTTGATCATCGACGTACGTCCACTGATTATTTCAGTACGATTTATGGTATGACGTAATAGTCATCTTTCGTGATTTTGACTATATCTAACTTATCGTACCTTTTACCGCGATTTTCTCGCAACGTATTCAAATACCTGACGCAAATATGGTAATAACGTTCTCAGGCGTCTCGAACTCGGGCGTGTTTGTCCGTAGGTACGACTCGCGTTATGTCGTCACACTTTCATGACCATGTTTGATTTTTCCACGGCGTTATGTCATACCGGCAGCACCAGTCATCCTCTGCTGTATCTACATATCGCCCGTCGGCCTAACCAACTTACACCCACGCACCTTATGCCGCGCTTCGGTGATTATTATAAATAAATCTCTGATTGCACAGGAAGATCATCCGCGGGTGTGGGTCTTTTCACGACTCAAGCGGTTGTGAAGGCATAACCTGAACGTCTAAGCGCCGTGTCTATTTTGAAAAATCAAACAATTCTGTTCACGGGACTTGGAGCTCAGGTTTTCACGTACGGTTAATCAATGGTGATTATCTTCTAGCCTCACATTGCCGACTGAGCATGCGCAGTGGAGAAAACATGTTCAAGCAAGGTCTGTAGGTTGGGACCTCGGTTGGCCAAGGGGGGGGAATGATTATGCGGAGAAAGGTATATAACAAAAAGTAGGAAAATAATGGGCAAAATCCGCAAAAAGGAGAGAAGCAGAAGCAGAAAATAGGATATGTAACCCGATCGATACGTATTTCTGCTGGTTGGCTTCATCAGTCCCGAATTTGCGTTCATTTCGGGCCTGATGAAGCCAACCAGCAGAAATACGTATCGCTCGGGTTACATATCCGATTTTCTGCTCGAATCCGCTTTTCTACTTTTTGCGGATTTTGCCCATTATTCTCGTACTTTTTTGTTATATACAGGGTTTGTCCGGAAAGTAACAGGACTCATAGTGTAATACAGTCCCAAAAGTGCTCACTGACGACCAGAAATTGCGGCGAGTGGAAGTGTGCCAAGAACATTTGAACATGTGTGAAAGTGACCCGCAATTTTTGAATAACGTAATCACATGTGACGAGTCGTGGATCTTTGAGTATTATCCCGAGACAAAGAGACAATCTTCTGAGTGGCACACGATGACGTCTCCTCGCCCAAAAAAGGGAAGAATGAGCAAATCCAAAGTGAAAACAAATAGCCTAGCTTTTTCCCAGCAGCTGCAGCTATTGACGAGATGTGTTCGTGCCAGATCAGGTCCTCGGTGATCTGGACTCCGACCAGCCGAAATGAATGGCTCTTTGGTAGAACTCGCCCATCCATCGAAACTGTATGAGCGCTAGGACGCTTTTTGTTCGTCAAAGTACAGTACTGTGTTTTGGAAGCATTGAACTGTTCACGATTGTTGCGTGCCCAAGCAGTGATAGCCTCCAGGTCTCTTGTCAGAGAAGAAGTGAAATGGGATAAAGTGCCCCGCGACAAATCTTTTAACGTGTCTCGGCGTTCTGTCTTTTAATCAATGATTTTCGATAAACGCGTGGTGGAAAGTTTTCAAATGAACACCGTGACTTTGAAGTTGAGTCATTAATTTTCAGATAATGATTGTAGAAGGAATATAAACCAAAATATGTGCGTAAAAATAAAAAAAAATGTTACCTTGCTTTATAAAGTATCCTCCCGACAAGTATTTCAGTGCGGACCTGTATTAGATCGTGCGGTCTTGGAGCACCGGCATGCGCTCCCTGTGAGGTCTTAAGTCACCTGATTCACGAGCCATTTGTACTACATTAACAAAGGCACGGGGGGTTGGTTGCACTCGATTAAGGATAAGAATCATGTCCACAAGTTCAGCATTTTCGTAAACAAACACCACTATTGACTCACGCGTTACCGACTGACACATACAACTGAATAATAATTGTAGTAAAAACATCGTTTCAAATTCTTTCGCTTTTTTGTTTCCGATGCGATGAACCGATAAGGCGGATTATATCCGTTGTTGCCAAACACGAGCACATAATATTATCATTGAGACAGGGCGGTACTCAAACTTCTAAAGGGCTATAACTTTGTTACTTTAATTTTACCAGAAAAATGTTAAAGGAAAAAAACACTTATTTTGATCAGATCTACTCACTGTTAAAATAAATGACTCAACTTCGAAGTCACCCTGTATATCATAAAATATTGAAAATGATTAATATGCATTTTTAAATAGTAATGCTCGTAATGACTATAATCTAGTTTCATGTTTCAAGGAGTTTTATGTACAGCGTGATATTATTAGAAACGTACTAACTAGGCAAAGCTTCATTTAAGTACACGAGAATCATTCAACCTACATTAAAGATTCATGGTTTGAATATTTTATATAGTTCTTTCCAATAAATCAATTTCCTAATAACCGTTAGAGGCTGACAGTGTTCTTAAATGGGGCAGGAAGGAAATTACGAAACATCCAAATGAAACTCCACGTGTTCTACATTATTCTCGCATCATTCTCGTTACTCGTACGATTAACAGAAAACTTAGCAGGTATAAATTTAGAAATCTTGTATACAATATGCTTGAGGCACGGGAGAGAGGACCATATACGAGCCCCTTCCCACTTCAGTTGGCCCAACTATTGAAATCTTAGTTTTTTTTCTTATAAAAGACAAAAATAAAAATGTAGCAGGGTCTTATAGGTTTAAAATATTAACAATGAATATTTTGATGATATATAGTGGGAAAACACCAACTTTATCACTCCCTAATCAAATTTGCAGCATAAAAATAACACATGTTGGAATTACAGCATATCAACCTATTTTCTTTCAATGCAAAATAAGTCTGTAACGCATAGGTGGCTGTTAAAAATAAAAGCCATGACAATTGTTTTTATTAATCACAGCTGTCAGAATACGCTTCAAATAGTTTTGGGTAGTTGAGGTTTTCAAAATGGGTAGAGGAAAGGTTATTAGTGAGAAAATTCGGTTACTGATAATTAAATTTTTTAATTCTGGGAAATCAAACTCAGAAATTGCAACTTTGTTAGACTTAACGCGGTGCAGTGTGAGAAATATTGTTAGAAGATATAACGTAACTGGTTCAGTTAATATTAAGCCACGATATGTGAAAAAAATTAATATCACAAATGCCGACCGAAGAGCAGTACGAAGAATAATCGTGAAAAACAGGCGTACCAATTATTTACAATTAAGTGCTCTGTGGAGTGTCGCAGTTGGAAGGAGAATTTCGAGGTTCACAACTGATAGAGAGCCCCACAAACTGGGATTTAGCACTTGCAAGGTAAGTTTTCTTATACAAAAAAGTGAAGTAAAAACCCTAAAGTTGCACAACTTGTTTATAGGCCAAAGAAAAGCCACTATTAACTTCACTGCAAAAGAAAAATCGGCTTAGATGGGCTAAAGAACATAGACAATGGACACCTCAACAATGGTGTGCAATACAATGGAGTGATGAGGCCCGATTGCTGACAGGCGCAGTAGAGTTATTCGCAAAAAAATGAAGCATTCCATGTTGACTGTCTGAAGAGAAAAGCAAAATTTCCAGCATCCATTATGGTCTGGGGCAGTATGTCATCAAAAGGAGTAGGAAAACTTCATTTTAACGATGGAAATGTGGATACAAACAAATATTTGGCAATTTTAGAAGAATCGCTTTTACCGGTGATGGAAGAATGTTTGACATCCGGCCAAGATTTTGTGTTTCAGCAAGATGGTGCAGCGTGCCATATCTCAAAAAAAGCTATAAAATGGATGGAAGAAAATAATGTACCACTTTTGAAATGGGTTTCTAGCAGCCCAGATCTGTCACCTATTGAAACTTTGTGGTACGAGATGAAAAAGGTTCTACGACAACATCCTGCTCGTACAATCACCGAACTGAGACAAATGCTTCAAGAAATATGGGATTGTTTTACACCAAATTTTTGCCAAAACTTGGTTAACACTATGCCCCCAAAGAATTTCAGCCGTAATAAAAAATAAATACCCAATGGTAATCTTTCAATTGTTGCTTTGTTAACGTCGCGCATTTATTCGCACATTGTTTATTTGTTCAGATGTTCTATTAGTTATAGGTCTAAGTGATTTCAAATATGTATTTTTTACGACTAGAGTGTATCTAAAATGTTTTTGAGAAAATAAACTGTTTTCGAAGTAAATAGTTTCGTCATGTTTAGTTTATTTTGGTACAAATCTTGAAGTGGGCCAACTGAAGTGGGAAGGGGCTCGTAGTATGGTTATCTTCAGGTAAAATACGTTAATATTTTCAAAGTTGAGACATTTATTTTAACTGCTTGTACTATTCGTCAGGAGAAATTAATATACCAAAAATCGTTTACATTATTAATTATTTAAAAATTTCACCGATCAATCGAGGTGGAAAACAGTAGGGTCCAACAAGCATGTCATTTACCACGCCATTCCAAACATTTAATGAACGTCGATTTTGAAAATGAGTTCTTTTTACAGCATGCGGATTTTCCACTGCCCAATCCTGATTGTTGTGGAAATTGTGCACACTAGTTCGTGTAAATGTGGCCTAATTCTGAGCACATTCTGCACCCGCTGTCTATATTCCTTTGCAGCATTTTCTTTTGCCAATACCTAGTGTTTAGCGCTTGGTTATGTGCTGCTAAAATGAGACTCTCCGTTTCTCCCGTAAGTCCTGAGCTTCGCAACCACTCTACTCTGTTCTTCTTACTTTTAAAGTTCCGAAGGGTCTGTGGAGCGAACTGGGGAATGAAGCATAAACGAATGTTTTGGCTTTATACCATGGCTAATAGACCTATGATAACCTATGAATCTGGCAAGGCCGGCATCCCAACGCTTCCGCAGCCGCCATACAGCCCAGATGTGGCCCACCCTCGGACTTTTTTTTGTTTCCTCGCCTGAAAAGGCAAGCATTTTGAGACGACAGATGGGATCCAAGCAGCATGCACCGCGGCTCTCAAGGCTATTCCGGAGAATGCCTTCCATGACGCCTTCAATGCTTGAAAATCGCGCTGGCAGTGCTGCATCGACGCAGAAGCAGCCTATTTTGAAAGTTTTTAAAGAATTGTAAGGATTGGCTCAATAATTTTTTTTAAATCGACTCAGTCCTATTACTTTCTGGACAAACCCTGTAACCTACTTATGAAGTTTTCATCTAGAAGCTTGATAAGTAGGTCATGCCTTCTTAAGTCTATTTACTCGGTGTTGTGCGATTTTGAATTTTATTTCCTGTTTTGTATCACTACTTCTTTCTTCGATGTTGTACTTCGTCCTTATTATTATTAGTATTAATATTATAGTTAACTGTACAATAATTTTGCGAATGAGGATGCTTCACTTCCAGATGTTAAAAAAATGTATTGGACAAATCTAACGTTAACACATCTCCGCCCCCGTGACACGCCCAGTGGCGTAGAAAGTAAATAGCGAGGTGTAATTTTTTTCTGACGAATTCCAGGTTTTCACGTGATACTGCAAATAGTAATATCTCGACAGTTGCCTTGATTTGTCATTGAAAATTCTCTACAAATACATCTGTAAAAGACACAGGTGTAGGGTAACTGGTTATAGACGATGTTTAGTGTGTCACCAACGACTCGGTTCTTCCATAAAATAACGTCACATAACAGGCGTCAATAGTCTGGGTCGCTTCACCTAATTTAGCCTGTTTACCGTTTTTATGGCTAAAAAACGGTTAGCTATAAATACATACTGTATAGATAATGTTGTAAGCAAATTCGTAATTATACGAGTAATTGCTAATTATAACAGAAGTAATGATTGAAACTATTGAACAAGGCACAACTACAAACAAGAATTTGTTCTACCACGGACTTAAGCATTACGTAGGTATCGAATATGATTAAGATTTATTCAGGATTTAGAGATAATCTTAAATAATGAGGCGTTCATAACGTAGAGGATCATCTACCTTCAATCGTTGACAAAATGAGAAGTGACATTTGCTTTGGTATGCAGTTGCCCTAGTGAACATAGTGACGCCATATTGCCGGCATTTTTAGGAAACTACTGACGTAAAAATGATGTCGTTATGATGGTATAATGTCACACCCAATTGACGTCATACTATGTCGTATAAAAGACCAAATCCAAAGTCCATAGACGTGGATATGACGTACATCTGAGGTCTATATGACGTACAAAAATAACACTGATCAACAGCCAAAGAATATCCTAAATAAAATCAACAAAATATTACTATTTTTAATGTGCTAAAACCGGAATGAAACTTATTTTTTCAATATTAGTTCAAGTTTTAGAGATACAGTAATTATATGTGTTCCTGCTGTGACAGTGTTAATATACTGTAATTCACAAGAATGCACGTGCTACATTTTTATATTCGGCAAGGAAAGATGATGTAATCGGCATGATTGTGTTACGTTATACATACGTGTACATTATACTGTTTTATATTAGCCATTTTTTCCTCAGTTGGCTGACAGCGTTCATGCAAGATGTCTCGAAAGTGTGTAAACAATCCAGATCAGTTTTGTTACGTGTGTGGTGATGTGACTTTTGCGTCTCAGAGACGGTCTATTACTCCACTAATAACAAAGGCATATCAGCTTTATTTCGGTTGTAAACTAGGTGATCAAGACGAACAGTGGGCACCCCACATCTGCTGTAATACACGTGCTTCAAGTCTGAGGAGCTGGTTAAATGGCAAAAAACGGTCTATGCGCTTTGCTGTCCCAATGGTTTGGAGAGAGCCTAAAAATCATATTAATGATTGTTACTTTTGCATGGTACCTTGTGTTGGACAAGCCACAGGTATGTCCAAGAAAAAAAAATCGGTTATTAACTACCCAAACATACCATCTGCGATGAGACCTGTGCCTCACAGTGACGAAAATCCTATTCCAGAACCCCCAGAATCCTACACTTGCGAATCAGAAAACGAATCAGATCATGGCGATCGAGTGATTCGTCAGGAAGAAGATATGCCATCAACGTCAAGAGATCCTGATTTTATACCGAGCACGTCATGCCACCAACCGCACAAAATAACACAGTCAGAATTAAATGATCTTGTAAGAGATTTAGAACTTCCAAAATGTAAGGCAGAGTTACTTGGATCAAGACTGCAGCAGTGGAACTTGTTACAAGACGATGTTTCGGTATGTGTTTTTCGTAAACGCCACAAAGACTTAGAACCATTTTTCAATATGGAGAATAACTTGGTTTTCTGTAGTAACACTAACGGCTTACTGGCGGCTTTAAATATAAACTATAACCCAGAAGAATGGAGATTGTTTATAGACAGTTCAACATTGAGTTTAAAGGCAGTGTTATTGCATATTGGAAATATTTTACCATCTCTTCCTGTAGGGTATGCAGTTCACATGAAAGAATCATATGACAATATGAAGTACCTGTTGACATGCATAAAATACGATGAGCACCAATGGCATATTTGTGGCGATTTGAAAGTTGTTGCACTTTTACTTAGGCTGCAGCTAGGCTACACAAAGTTTTGCTGTTTTTTGTGTGAATGGGACAGCCGGGCAAAGGCACTTCATTACACCAGACAAAACTGGCCTGTTCATCAATTCCTAGAGCCAGGTCAAAAAAATGTACAGCATATGCCATTAGTAGATTCGAAAAAAAATGTATTACCACCACTGCATATCAAGTTGGGCCTAATGAAAAACTTGGTCAAGGCATTAGATAGAGATGGGCCAGCTTTTCAATACCTGTGTCAGAAATTTCCAAGACTAAGTGAGGCAAAAGTTAAAGAAGGTATTTTTGTTGGGCCACAGATTCGAAATATTTTGAAAGATACACAGTTTGAAAACACTTTAACAGGTATTGAAAAAACTGCTTGGAATGATTTCCGTCTGGTGGTCACTAATTTCTTGGGAAATAGAAAAACCCTTGTCAAAAATATGCTGTCATCGTATCAAAAGATGGGATGTAATATGTCTCTTAAGATACATTTCCTACACTCACACCTGGACTTTTTTCCTGACAATTGCGGACCGTAAGTGATGAGCACGGCGAACGTTTTCATAAGGATATTTCAACAATGGAAAAAAGGTACCAGGGAAAGTGGAATCCTTCCATGCTTGCAGACTACTGCTGGACTCTTGGTAGAGATGCTCCAGAAACGATCCATAAAAGAACAGCAAAAAGACAGCGCATATAGTGATTCTTATAAGTATATGTATCTTGTTACTTTTTTTAAGATATCCTTAAAAATAAAAATTTTTTTTTCTAAGCCGCAACTAATTTTTTTATTTCATTGTCATTTTTGGATTCAGCGCCCCAAAATTAACAAAGAAGTGCACTTTTCCCACAAGATACAATTAAAAAACTAAAATTTGTTGTCCAGTGTAATCGCGCAAGCAGTGGGTTCAGGAGTGGTAGAAACTCATGTGGCGCCCACAGGGTGCAGTGCTGGGTCCACTTTTATTCTTAATATACATAAATGATCGTCCTAAAAACCTTATACTGTTTGCCGATGACTCAACAATGCTCTGTAGTAGAAAATCGATTGATATACGTTACTGATTCAAAGACGCGGTCAATTTTTGGGTGTCAGTACTGATACATACGAGTACATGACTTGGGAGTAATGTAACCACTATTCTCGGGGAACTATCCAAGATCAGTTATTTAATTAGGAATCTGAAAAGCTGTCACCAACCTGTCAATTATCGTGTCCAAGATACCGCCACAGAAAGTCCGTTCCCACTGCTACGCTACTTGGACAGAATTCACACGGCCGGATCCCAGACACAGTCGTCAACAAGTCACCGACCACCGTACGAACAAACGTATAACGTATGTCCTAAGAGCTTTGGCACAAAATTCATTAGCTTTAATTTTAACAAACACAAAATAACATCAAGTTGCCTTTGGAAACAAAAGTTTGTTGTTACTTTACTGTCAGTTGACATTTATTTATGATAGGCAGCTTTCTTTTCATTTTGAATTGTCTCATCTGGATGAAGTGTCTTATAAGATAAATTATGATCACTGATTTTTGTAAAAGACACAAGAGTACTTGCATACTTTTTTATCCTAAAGATTTGCATAATAGAGTAAGGGACAGAATTGCATTGAGCATCAACAACGAGCTCATTCCTATTGTGGAACAAACAAAAAATCTTGGTGCCATCTTCGACGCTAGTTTAAGATTTGACAAACATGTGTGTCATCTATCGAAGTCCACCTACATCAAATTAAGACTGCTACATGCTAATAGATTCATTTTGAACTTTAAAACGCGTAAGTAGCTAGTTGAAAGTTTGATAACGTCCAGCCTCAACTACGCTTTAACCTTATACTATTCTTGGCTTGACTCGATGAATCGGTGTAGGATCCAAAGAATGCAAAACAACTGCTGGAGGTTTGTGTATGGTCTTCGAAAATATAATCATGTTTCCTCTAAGATCAAGGAGTTGAAAATGGATCAACAATTTGTATATAGTCTTAAGGTATTTGTGCATAAGATATTGTGTACTAAAAAGCCCAACTACCTTCATAGTAAATTGGTAACTAGAGGAACCGTTAATCTTAGAGATCTGAGGCATAATAATAAATAATCTGACGATGCCTATACTACTCAACCGACCCTGCCTTGAGAAGCAAAAGTGTAGTAATATTCAGGAAGCTGATTTTTAATCAGCCGTTAGATGTTGCTATCTTTGTTGTTTTTTTTGTGTTGCCATCCGTTCAGCATTGCTTCTTGACTCTTTCCTTTTGGGTAAACCAATATAGCGCGGATTTATCAATTGATTGTATTTTTTTCCATTTATTATTAGCTCACATATTTGAAAGCCAGATCGATGTATTTATTTTTAGGTTGCATGTATGTGACTTTGAATTGTGTATACATATTGAAGCACTCGAAAGAGACTCAAGTGCCCCAAATACTCTCAAGCGCAACTCCTTCATATACCAAGATGCTGGGGTACACTTTGGCAATGGAAAAATCATTATTTTAGATGATGAAAATTATTTCACTTTGAGTGATTCTGAAATGAAGGGAATGTCCTGACAAACAAAAGCCAAAATTGCAGATAAAATCCTTGTCTGGTGCGCAATTTCTAACAGGGTTTCCTTCATTTAGTGCACGATATTGCCCTCCTGGGGGACAAAAACGCACGAACTTTCCCCTCCCCTGATAAAAGACACCGCTTAGTCGCGAAAACTTACAAATTCGGCTATTTTGAGCAGGCCGGGGGTGGTCTTGAAGTACTCCACATTGATCTTGATCCACGCGACGGGCGACGAGGCCTGCTGCGTCTGATGCTGCTTCGAAGCATTGTTGTTGGGGGCTTCCTGCACATTCACCACCGTTTCCGTCATCATCGGAAGGAATTTTCCCTGCGAAAATATAAGGGAAATCGCGCGAAACGCGACACCTGTTGGCCTTCGCGTGCGTTAGAGAGAGACGGACGATGTTGCGCGCCGTTCGACGGGGTTTAAATCGGGTCGGTGAGCGGGCTTGTCGCGACTGTGGACGCAACGCGGGCGGACGCAGCGCGATCCGCGGTTTCAGAACGGAGGTGCGCCGACAAGGATGCGTAAAGAGAAGGGATCGGACAGGGGACAGGTGGATCGATCTTCGGAAGAAGTTCGACTCGGTTGTTAATTGCCACTTCTTTTAAAAAATACAAGGTGTCCTGTAAGTTGGGACAGAGATAAGACAGATACCTCGACTGTCAAACGCCATAAATGTTGGCAGAACTTTTGTAAAGCGAGGTATTGTGTTCTTCGGATGTCGATATGTCTGTCAGCTTGTCTTAGAAAGTACCCCTCAGATTTGGATGAAACTTTCAGACAAAGTTACTGCAATGCCAACGACGGAAAACCTTTGAAAGTTTTGAAAATCGGTCAAACCATATTTTTTCATGTCAGAAGCTCCTGGTCGGTAGTATGTTCATCCTCTTCTAGCACCACTATTTCTATGCGTCTATTAATACATATATCTCATTGATTATAGATTTTCGCATACATTTGCTCTTGAAACTAAACGTCAAACGGACGTGTCGCGTCTATCTTGTACTTGCCGTACGCTACTAACTCACCCGGTACCCACAAAATCTTATCTGTAACTGCCGCCTAATCTCTGAGCATTACACTGCTTGAGCTGGCCAGCATAACAAAGCAGACGTTGCCAGATGGTCGATACTTTCATTAAGGGCAGGGAAGAAGTCTCTAGACCGCAGCGTTATCAGGTAAAGGGGGTACAGTCTAATTGTATCTTCCATCTAGTTCTTTTTTTTGAGTTATACATTTTAATAGTTTTTTCTTCTAACAATAATTCGTTATGAAATGATGACAGTGTTGGGTGGCAGGTGCAGTATCCACCTACTTGGCGCCATTTTTGTTCCAATGAAATTACGTACACAAAATGTGACTTAATATGAATAAATGTCAATTCTCAAAAATATTGGTGGTCCCACAAGCGGCCTTGGCCTTGTCTATGGCATGATTGCTCCCTGTCTGGTTCCAGGTCTGTTCGCATACTAATTTCCACAAAGCCAAATGCGTGATAGTTGTTGAAGCCGTTAGTCGCTTGTCGAGAGAGGAATGTGGGATATGTAGGCATTAGTTTCAAGGAAAAATGTTCAGGAAATTGTGGTATTGATTTTAACTGTTCTGTTATGTAAACTGGATATTTTGGCTACCCATCATCGAAATACCTACGTATATTTATACACATTCTAGGAAAGAACTTTTTTTCACTCTAGACAACATTTTTCGTATAGCAAGAACATACCTGGTTCCATTATAGGTATGAGAGCTATTTTTAAAGTAGGAACCGATTGCGCGTGACGTCTGCTCAACCTCAAACACTCTTGGCCAGTCGTTCACTAGGTAGTCATTACGTTTCTTTAAGTCTCTGACGGTGTTGGCTATGTTCGTTCAGTAATTCGGTATATAAATGCTGTTACGTTAGGCGCGTTACTCTGATATTCAAAACCGCCAGCAAATCATGCGCTCTAGCAGCGTCGTTCTGCTTCACGACAACGCTCGGTCACACAGCCCTGACAGCATCATCAGACTGTCATCTTTTTCCAAAACTTAAAGAATCTCTTGGTAGAAAGCGCTTGAAAAATCACGAAAAACATCATTGGCAGCCCAGTAGCGCATGTTTTGTTTGTTGACGAATCTACTCAAATAAAGATTGGCTTCATGCACGAAGCACAATTTTGATTCCCCACTAGCCGTTCGAGTACCAACCTTTCTCTTGGAACTTCAAATTCAAGTCAAAGCTGTCAATTTGTTATAAATATACAGGGTGACTTTGAAGTTGAGTCATTAATTTTCAGATAATGATTGTAGAAGGAAGATAAACCAAAATATGTGTGTAAAAATAAAAAAAAATAAAAATTTTTTTTTACCTTGTTTTATAAAGTATCCTCCCGACAAGTATTTCAGTGCGGACCTGTATTTGATCGTGAGGTCTTGGAGCACCGGCATGCAGTCTTAAGTCACCTGATTCACGAGCCCGTTGTACTACATTAACAAAGGCACGAGGGGTTGGTTGCACTCGATTGGGAAACCGATCCGCATAAATATGTGCCATTTTTTATTTCGTTTGAGCCACGCAGGAAACACCACTATTCACTCACGCATTACCGACTGACACAGACTGAATAAAAACATCGTGATCAGCGTCTCAAATTATTTCGCTTTGTTGTTTCCGATGCGATGAACCGATAAGGCGGAGTATATCCGTTGTCGCCAAACACGAGCACATAATATTATTATTGAGACAGGGCGGTACTCAAACTTCTAAAGGGCTATAACTTTGTTACTTTAATTTTACCACAAAAATGTTAAAGGAAAAAAAACATTTCTTTTGATCAGATCTACTCACTGTTAAAATAAATGACTCAACTTCGAAGTCACCCTGTATAAATACCTGCTCCTTTAACGGCTTGCTTTTTTCATCTATTTTGTAATTTAAAATAGTACTGAGTATTTATTGAAAGGCAATAATGAATACAAAAATAAGTTTGCCTATAAATTTTGTTAAGAACGAATCAAACCAATATTCAAGCCCTTAAACAAACAAAAAATTCTAAACAAAACCAAGGAAAATATACGGCAAGATAAAAACTAAAAGTATATCAGCAATGTCAAATACAAGTCAAAACAACCTTTTTTTTTCGTTGCAGTCATCATTTTGGTTGTGAAGCTTTCGTATTTAAAAGCTCACGCGTTTCAAACCGAATTGCGTCGTTGACTGGAAAGCAGCTTAGATAACTGCCAACTCACAGATCTGTAATACTGGTTGCCTACGCCCTGTGTGACCGTAGTGCCATTCTGAATACAGAGTTGTCGGACTTGTTGAATACAACTCGGATACTCAGATAATTACAGAGCGTCCCAAATTTGTGCGAAAAAGTAATGTTGCCACATTAAAAGCTGTAAGGAACACCTCTACGGATATATAGTTTCTTTAAAGGGTGTTAATGAATATTGGTTTTTCTATGACGTATAATTGGAAGCGGTAATAGTTTTTTACATATCAAGGGTCACCAGTTAGAGTGTCGCATGATGGTGTTTATAGGAAACAACTACATATTCTTTTGGTTTTAATACTAGCTCAATAACAATATTTTGCAAAGCTCTTTAGTTGGAAAAATAAAATCTTGTCTGGCGTAAAGATAAAATGAGTTGTTTTTAAGATAAGGCGCCTTGTTTGTCTCTATGGGTTCACATTGCAATCGACAAATGCCTTAAACTTGATCGAGACAGTTTGCAAATTTATATCAAGAGTTCTTTTCTGATCGGTGGTGGTTACTATTTAGTTCTCTGAATTGGAAGCTTGTAAAATAATCCGTATGTGCCCTTATGTACTCAATACTTATTTAATGGGACAAAAATTATACTGTTTTATTTTTAGTACATAACAGTGCTTTATCTGCGATCATCAATAATTCTTTTCAGACGTTTTTGGCGTGTTAGATTAATAATTAATAAAATGCCCTAGATCCACAAATAACTAATTTTTTGATATTCATAGATTACATAAATTGGTAGCTTTCTACACGTTTCCGTTATTTTATTAAAACGACCTTGAGGGTAAAAATAACAAGATCTGCCGAAACACATACCATGCCTGGCAACGCTGCTTACCATCACTTCCATCCACATTCAAGGCCCAAAAAGGACGAATCAAGAACAAGAAGTAGAGAAAATACAAGAGAACAAAACAAAACTACTTTTACTGGCGCTTGTAGGTTATAGGTCACATAACGTCAACATTTTAAGCTTGCAAAGCTTGTTCAAAGCACTACCGTTTTTTGAAAGTTTGTTTCGTGTTGTTGTAAAGCTGTAGTGCGGTCGTCCCAGTTATTTGTGAAGCTTTGGTAAGTTTTTTAGGTTAGGATTTCTTTAAAGCTTTGATGCGATTGCTTTATTCCTTATGTTATTAAAAAATCAGGGTTTCTATATATCTAAAATGCATGCATATTAACTGCTTGTTAACTTATTTTATAGAAATATCTCGGAAGAGAGTTTTTTTTACGTACAATGTTTGTCCAAAAAGCTCAAATATTTTAAAAGCTGAGCTATGTTCATTACACCCCAAAAAACATATAGGGTGATCAAAAAATAATTCTAGAGGAAACTATACATTCAAACATTACGTACCAAGATGATAAATATGAACGTGCGTCTCGAAATGTCCCATTATCAAGATACAGATTGTTGAAAAATGTCTATGCCATACGTACTCTTTTTAAATATCAAAAGACCATTTGAGTAGAAAATGTGTTGTCCTCAGTAGAGGTAAAAATATTACAGTTCTGGTATACCTAGCTTAAGCCAGCAAAAATTACTTATGTACGCTTTGTTGATGTTATTTATCCTGTTTTTAAAAACATTCACTGATAATTTTCTGCCTACCTTCTGTTTCAGAGATTTTAAAATGTCTTTAAACTTGATAGTTTTTTTATATTTATTGCATTTTCAAATAGGCACCTCTAACAGAAGAAGATCGTTACAATATTCTATGATTAGTTGTTGTTGAGTCATATGTGAGTCACTGTAAAAAATGCTTCAATTTGATAGCCTGCTAGTCCAGCATTTAGATATAGCACTTTATGTTATGGTGTTATAAAGTCTTCCAAGATGGCGTTCAGCCACCATTTTGAATATTCAACTGTCTCTTTCATACTTAAATGCAGTATTGATCAGGGTTGCAATGGATATATGGTGACTATCTAGTATCCTCCTATCCAGCCACAATTTATCGTCTGTTCAGAGACCAAATACTAGCTTTAGCATCTGGAAAAAGCTGGTTAATAAAAATGACGCAAAATATTCGAACTTCATTTTAATTGTTACAATCAGCATTCAGTCAGTAAAATTAAACAGTCAATGCTTCTCAACTAATACTGCGTTAAAGATAAAGTTGAATGCCAAATAAACCTTTTTTTTTTTAAACCAAACACTAATAAAGCTCATGTAAATCACAGAGCAAAAAGTGCCCCATACTGTTTTAGGTAAAACAAACACTATTGAGAAAATCCCTGATTACACTGATCAACAGCCAAAAAATATCCTAAATAAAATCAACAAAATATTACTATTTTTAATGTGCTAAAACCGGAATGAAACTTATTTTTTCAATGTTAGTTCAAGTTTTAGAGATACGATAATTATATGTGTTCCTGCTGTGACAGTGTTAATATACTGTAATTCACAAGAATGCACGTGCTACATTTTTATATTCGGCAAGGAAAGATGATGTAATCGGCATGATTGTGTTACGTTATACATACGTGTACATTATATTGTTTTATATTAGCCATTTTTTCCTCAGTCGGCTGACAGCGTTCATGCAAGATGTCTCGAAAGTGTGTAAACAATCCAGATCAGTTTTGTTACGTGTGTGGTGATGTGACTTTTGCGTCTCAGAGACAGTCTATTACTCCACTAATAACAAAGGCATATCAGCTTTATTTCGGTTGTAAACTAGGTGATCAAGACAAACAGTGGGCACCCCACATCTGCTGTAATACATGTGCTTCAAGTCTGAGGAGCTGGTTAAATGGCAAAAAACGGTCTATGCGCTTTGCTGTCCCAATGGTTTGGAGAGAGCCTACAAATCATATTAATGATTGTTACTTTTGCATGGTACCTTGTGTTGGACAAGCCACAGGTATGTCCAAGAAAAAAAAATCGGTTATTAACTACCCAAACATACCGTCTGCGATGAGACCTGTGCCTCACAGTGACGAAAATCCTATTCCAAAACCCCCAGAATCCTACAATTGCGAATCAGAAAACGAATCAGATCATGGCGATCGAGTGATTCGCCAGGAAGAAGATATGCCATCAACGTCAAGAGATCCTGATTTTATACCGAGCACGTCATGCCACCACCCGCACAAAATAACACAGTCAGAATTAAATGATCTTGCAAGAGATTTAGAACTTCCAAAATGTAAGGCAGAGTTACTTGGATCAAGAGTGCAGCGGTGGAACTTGTTAGAAGACGATGTTTCGGTATGTGTTTTTCGTAAACGCCACAAAGACTTAGAACCATTTTTCAATATGGAGAATAACTTGGTTTTCTGCAGTAACATCAACGGCTTACTGGCGGCTTCAAATATAAACTATAACCCAGAAGAATGGAGATTGTGTATAGACAGTTCAACATTGAGTTTAAAGGCACTGTTATTGCATATTGGAAATATTTTACCATCTCTTCCTGTAGGGTATGCAGTTCACATGAAAGAATCATATGACAATATGAAGTACCTATTGATATGCATAAAATACGATGAGCACCAATGGCATATTTGTGGCGATTTGAAGGTTGTTGCACTTTTACTTGGGCTGCAGCTAGGCTACACAAAGTTTTGCTGTTTTTTGTGTGAATGGGACAATCGGGCAAAGGCACTTCATTACACCAGACAAAACTGGCCTGTTCGTCAATTCCTAGAGCCAGGTCAAAAAAATGTATAGCATATGCCATTAGTAGATTCGAAAAAAATTTTATTACCACCACTGGATATCAAGTTGGGCCTAATGAAAAACTTTGTCAAGGCATGGGTCAGCTTTTCAATACCTGCGTCAGAAATTTCCAAGACTAAGTGCGGCAAAGGTTAAAGAAGGTATTTTTGTTAGGCCACAGATTCGAAATATTTTGAAAGATACACAGTTTGAAAACACTTTAACAGGTACTGAAAAAACTGCTTGGAATGATTTCCGTCTGGTGGTCACTAATTTCTTGGGAAATAGAAAAGCTGATAACTATAAAACCCTTGTCAAAAATATGCTGTCATCGTATCAAAAGATGGGCTGTAGTATGTCTCTTAAGATACATTTCCTACTCTCACACCTGGACTTTTTTCCTGACAATTGCGGAGCCGTAAGTGATGAGCACGGCGAACGTTTTCATCAGGATATTTCAACAATGGAAAAAAGGTACCAGGGAAAGTGGAATCCTTCCATGCTTGCAGACTACTGTTGGACTCTTGGTAGAGATGCTCCAGAAACGATCCATAAAAGAACAGCAAAAAGACAGCGCATATAGTGATTCTTATAAGTATATGAATCTTGTTACTTTTTTAATATATCCTTAAAAATAAAAAGTTTTTTTCTAAACCGCAACTATTTTTTTTATTTCATTGTCATTTTTGTATTCAGCGCCCCAAAATTAGCAAAGAAGTGCACTTTTCCCACAAGATACAATTAAAAAACTAAAATTTGTTGTCCAGTGTTATTACTGAATTGACAAATAAAATTTACTAATGGCTAATTGGTGTTTATGAATGAAACTTTTCCTGCAACCATCTTAGTATTTATACGTCAATCAAGCATTATTTGTATGATGGAAATTTGATTCACGAACATCTGCGGGATTAACAGTAACATTGATGCTATTTATCACTCCCTGCAATTCAATCGTCCGCCATGCTTTTCTTGGCGGAGACAAAAATCTCAGAGTCTGCACCGATTAAATATCTTAGCTTCCCAAATTACGAGGTGAATTGCAATCTGAGAAAGAACGGGGAATTTGTGGCTGTCCTGCTCCAGAGACGTTCTTTGGAATTAGAGTGGAAGGACATTCGCCTCAACTCCAAAACATCAACCAAATTTATTTGCTGCCTTTATCGCTCTCCCTCGGACCATAACTAGGATGACCTCCTTGAATACCTGGCTGAGAAGAGCGACTTCCGGAACATCAATCACCCCGCTTCAGAGGTAGTTCACCTCGGTGACTTCAATGCCCATAATGAGCTTTGGTTGGGCTCAAACAAGAACGATGTAGCAGGTCGTGCAGTTGAAGCGTTCGCTATTGCCCAAGGACCAGTGTTGAAACAGGGTATGTGGCCAAATATCAGACAGTTTTACATGCAATTACTTGAAAATTCAAAGTGTTTTCTATCGCTCGGTATGAGACTTTTTTGTCTCATACCGAGCAGATCGGTATATCTGTCTTTACCTAAAATGTAAAACCTCCAGTGCTCAGTGTTCTTAGTCTAAGTCGAAGCAAAGATGAATGTATATCCGCCGACTGATTGACTGACGGTGTTTGAATCCATAAAATATCAATATCGCATTACCTACTTGCAAATTCTTTTAGAGAACTTGCATGGATCCTCATTCCTTGCAAATGCAAGTAATTACTTGCAAAATGGCGATACTGCCAAGGATTGACCCAGCTGGTGATGAGCTCTACCCCATTCCCTCCCGCGTTTCGTCGTCACATGTCAGTGGCCTGCTAGATCTCTTTCTGACCACGCCTCCTGACCCTTATGCCCTCTCCAGACTGACGCGCGGATCGCGCGCGAAGCCGCGAACTACTCGCGACCCATGAGTGTGGATCCCATTCGCGTTCGCACGTTGTTCCCGTTTGTTGTCCCGCGACAAAGGGTTCGCGAGGCGCGAACATGACTAGGCCCTCATTCGCTGGTGGCTCAGTTGCCTCAGAGCGAACGCCGGGAGTGCTTGTGTTTTTTTCCTCTTCTTTTCAATTGTTTTAGTCTTACTTATACAGGGTGTTTCAGTTTATTGTTGCATAACTTTAAGATTCGATAGAACTTTTAAAATTAATGCATAAAGTCTATACAAACATGGGTCGAAAAATGGCTTCCGAAATACCGGGTGTTTAAATTTACTTTCTAAAATAGTTTTTTTTTTAAATATTTCGAACAATATTTGATGTATAACAGTGAAAATTGGTATACAAGGGTTTTTTGGTACGACAAAACGAACCATGGGCAGAGGGCGCTCTCTACTGTACCTGTAGTGTATTAAAATGACCGAAAATTTTTTCTTAGTGCATTTTTTTGCTTTTTGAACAAAAAAACTGATTCTTCGCACTTTTCTACATAAAAAAGCTCTCCTGTGAGTTTTCGTTATAGTTAGCCGTTTTTGAGATATTTCGATTTTTAAGGTTCGATGCATTTTTAATTATTTATGGGAAAATAATATTTTTTTTACATTTTCGATTTGGGCATTACAAGTAATTAAGATGATCGTTTAGATTGTGTTTTTAAACACTGCAATAATTCCTAACTCCAAATAAACACAAAAAAACAGAATATTAATTTCTTTAATTTTCCAATATTATTGTTAACAAATTAAATTAATTATTTAATATAATATACTTTTTTAAAATTCAAGTTCATCTTTTACTACTCCTATCTCTAAAGAGGACCTAAAAATGTCAGTAAATAAATACATTAATGATTTCCAAATTCCAAGTATTGCAGCAAATATATATATATAAACGTCGAGGAACTTAATTTATGTACACAAAATTCTGATGCAAAATTCCGAATTTTTAATATGAACATAAAGAGTATAAAACACAACATTGATTACTTAAAAATACTACTCGACCAAATATGGTACAATTTTGATTTAATAGTTTTAACTGAAACGTGGCAAGTGGCTGATATTTCTTGCTTCAATCAGCAGGGATATGACACGCTGTATAACTTTGGCACTTATAACCAAAACGATGGGGTGATAGTTTTTGTAAGAAATAAACTGCAATATAATCATGATACATTCACTTTCACCGATGGAATCAAAATTTTAAACATAATGATCCAAATTAACCATAACAAAATTGAGGTATCTGCAATTTATCGTCCGCCATGTTCAGAACCCCACGAGTTTTTAAAGAATATCGAATTTTTTTTTTCATAATCAAAATAAAGTTCATTTAAAGCAACATATTTTCTTGGGAGATGTCAATATAAATATTTTGGACGATGATCCCATCACAAATGAATACTTGAATATCTTATCAAGTAACGGATTTCTGTCCTATATAAACCTACCTACAAGGTCCATCAGTGGCACATGTATAGATCACTGCTTTATGAAAGACCTATCCAACAAAATTACTTGTATACCAATAATCCTAGAAAGCGATATTACTGACCACTTCTCCACTATTTTACTGATATCTTCAAATGAAAAACATTCTAACATCCCTACCGTTAGTAACAACCAGGAAAATTACAAATCTTTTGTCGACAATTCAAAACTAATATCTAATGTCAAACAAGAATCCTGGGAACAATTATACTCTATAAATAATATAGACAAAGCAACGGGACTGTTCATAGAGAAAATAAAAAAACTAATAGATATTAGTACCAATAAAGTAATAATTAGTCACAAAGAGAAAAGCAGAAATGCCTGGATTACCAAAGGACTAATAACATCGGCAATAGAAAAAGAAAGACTATATACTGTAATGAAACTAACGCCAACTACAGAGAATACCGACTGCTACAACCAATATAAAAATAAATTTATAGAGCTTGTAAGGCAAACCAAACGAAAACATTACCTAAATAAATTGAATAATAACTTAAATGATCCTAAGCGGCTTTGGACAACTATTGATGAGATTACTGGGAAAACAAAAGTTAAAGAGTGTGTCACTGAGTTAAATACAACATCGGGAACAGTATTAAAAAATACTCAACAGATATGCGATGAATTTGTACAATTCTTTACTGACATAGGCGAAAATTTAGCAAGTAATATACAAGCAAATATACAAAATACTCAGCCTCCAAAAAGAACTTTGAACTCATTTATTTTGGATAAAGTCGAGCAATGTGAAGTATACACCACTGTTATGTCCTTAAAAAATCGGAAAAGTCCTGGGTTCGATGGTATTAAAAGCGAGCATTTGAAAATTATAGCCGAGGACATAACAGAACCACTCACTTACCTAATCAACAAATGCTTTGAATCTGGCATATATCCCTCAATTTTAAAAAAGGTAATATAATAACGATACATAAATCAGGAACAAAAACAGATGTTAACAACTATAGACCAATATCAATAATATCCAGTGTAGCAAAGGTTTTTAAAAAAGTTTTATCTACTAAAATGATTCGATACCTCACAAAATTCAAAATTTTAAGTGAAAATCAATATGGATTTACAGAAGGGAAGGCTACATCGGACGCAATAACTAAAATTGTAAATCAAATACATCAAAATATTGATAACAGAATCCCTTCAATCTGCATTTTTGTTGATTTAAAGAAAGCTTTCGACACAGTTAATCACAAATTATTATTAGAAGCATTGGAGAGAATTGGTTTCAGAGGAAACGCGTACTCACTGATCGAAAGTTATTTGTCAAATCGCCCACAATCTGTGCAGATATCAGGATCATTTAGTAAAGAAATGTATATTAAGTGTGGTGTCCCACAAGGAACTGTCTTAGGTCCGCTGTTATTCAATATATATTTAAATGATATTTTCCAAATTAATTGTGTTGGCAAAATAACTAGTTTTGCAGATGATACTGCAATATTATATGAAGGCACTGACTGGTCTAATCTGAAAAATGTAATTGAAAATGATTTTATCAGAATTATTCGGTGGTTTAACAGTAGAAAATTAAGCATTAACTACTCTAAAACACATTTTTTACCATTTGGATCTTATGCTAGACATCTGCCAAATTACACAAATTTCTCCTTCAATATTAATGATCAAAAAATGCAAATTAATAGAGTGCCCAACATAAAATACCTTGGAGTGGTCTTGGATCCTCACTTACGATGGGACATCCATGTCAATTATATTTTAAAGAAAGTTAGATTTGTATCCTACAAAATTAAATACCTTGGGAATATACTGACAGAAAAATATCTTCGAACATTATACCATGCACTGATTGAGCCTCATCTCACATATGGTATATTAGCATGGGGAGCTGCATGTTCCTCACATATCTATAATTTAGATGTTTTTCAAAAAAGTATTCTAAAAATGATATTTAAAAAAACGAAACTTTATCCCACTGAAAAATTATACGCAGATGTTCGAATGTATGATATAAGACAGCTTTATTTCTTACACAGTATCACTCACTAACATAAATTTGTAAACACCGACCAAAAAATTAAACATAATCATTATACCAGGTACAAAATTCGTGGCACAGTAGTTCCTCAACCGCATAAATCTATAATGCAGCGATCATATCTCTATTTAGCGCCTAAATTTTATGAAATTATACCTAAAGACTTAAAAGATGTACGTTTCGGAAATTGTTTCAAAAGAATTTAAAAAAGTGGCTACATTCTATATCTAGGACTGAAATTCATAAACTCATAAATACGAACATCAACTAAATACATAATCTACTGTAGCTAATTTTTGTCCTTTTTTGTCATTTGCATTCTACAGTTTCAACTTAAATTTATTGGTCCATGTACAGGCGATACCTTCTATTGGGCCTGTTTTGATTTTATATTTATTTACTCATATTGTTTGTTATCTTTGTACATTGAGTGAATAAATATTATTATTATTATTATTATTATTATTATTTACATCTAAAATGCTATTGGATAGTTAGGACAAACATACAAAATCTAAAGTAGTAGTAGTAAAGTGCTCGAAATGTAAACCCAATTGTTCAATACACAATTCACATCTACGAATGATCGTGGTATAGCATTATTCAAATAAGGCCTTATTTCATCACATGCATTCCTTACTCTGTCTATTAGCATATCTCTTGTGGTTACGGGAGTCTGGTACACTTTTTCTTTTAGAAATCTCCACACAAAGAAATCTAATGGATTTAGGTCAGGGGATAGTGGAGGCCAGGCGACTGGTCCTCCACGCCCGATCCATCTTTCTGGATAATTTTCGTTCAGCCAGTTTCTAACTATTCTCGAATAATGAGCTGGACAACCATCAAGCTGGAACCAGGCCAATCTTCTTAAATCTAACATAACATCATCCCACATATTTGCATGTTCAGCCTTTAAAAATTCCAAGAAGGTCGCAGCATTTAACCTTGCAGGCAAAAGGTAGGGCCCAAATAGTCGATTACGGTAGATACCAATCCACACGTTCACACTAAATTCATGCTGAAAATTTCTTTCCCGAACTGCATGCGGATTTTCAAGCGACCAAATATGTTGATTATGAAAATTTACCACTCCACGTCTAGTGAAGCATGACTCATCGGTCCATAAAACGTTTCCATATTATTATCAGTTCTATCAAGAATCCACTGACAAATTGTGATTCTTCGTTCTCCGTCTCCTGGCTGTAGTCCTTGCACAGGTTGCAAATGGTAAGGACGTCTATGGTCATTTCTAAGAACACGGTGAACATGACTTGCTGAAATCCCAAGGCACCAGAAACTCTCCTAACACTTGTGGTCGGATCTCTATCAAACTCACGCAGAATCATACGAGTAAATCTGCGCTGACGAACGTTTATGTTTTGATCCCGTTGGAGATTTTCAAAACCATTTTCAATTATTTGGCGATGCACTCTTACAAATACTGAGCGAGTTGGATGTCGTCTGTTTAGAAATTTTCGTGCGTATTCTCTGGCTGCTTCTGCTGAGTTTCCATTTACAAATCCATACACAAAATGAATATCCGCTGACTCTTGATTGGAGAATAAAAATGGCATTTTTATAAAACTTACAAAAAAAAAACAGGTAAAAGAAACTAAATTTCGTGCATTCACAATTGCAAAAAAACGTTTCAGGTTTCAACAGACAACAAAACTAACTGTCAACTAATTGACGTTTAACCTTATTCTGCTTTCAATTTCAAAAATATTTGCAGGCACAGCCTACTTCTAAAAATTATCGAGATACTGACTGTTTAACGTTATTTTATCATGAATAATTAAAAATGCATCGAACCTTAAAAATCGAAATATCTCAAAAACGGCTAACTATAACGAAAATTCACAAGAGAGCTTTTTTATGTTGAAAAGTGCGAAGAATCAGTTTTTTTATTCAAAAAGCAAAAAATTGTACTAAGAAAAAATTTTCGGTCATTTTAATACACTACACTAAAAAGTGGATGCACACGAATCTTCACTATGCACCTATGCATTGCCGTTTCCTTCTAGCTATAATATACAAGTTATAGCTTATATCTCCAGTAATGCCATCCCTGAAGCAGATTTTACATTACATCAGAGCCAAACATTGATTACTGAAGCATCATGAAGTTTAGGCAACACGTACAACTACAAAACGAGTTCACAACGTATCCATCAGCTAGTGCTAAGTTAACATCTCGTAGAAAAACCCACATAATGTCACAAAAAACAAATACAATGTCAAAAAATCGACATAACGTCACTTTTCTAGATACGTAATACCCGTGTCCCGCAAAAAATAATCGGCGAAAGCGAAACACGTTTTATAATTTATTTATCTACAATCAGGACATAGTTTCTCACTATACTTGTCAGTTACATTATATTCACTAGCTTGTGTTTTTGTGTCGCTACCATCCCTAGAGCAATCGTTAGACTTGCTTGATGCACTACTGTTTGGCTCAAGGTCATACAAACATTCAGGATCAAACCTGTTGTAATACTCTGACTCTTCATCGAGCCTCATGTCACCCTGAGCCATTTCCGTATAGTGCCTGTCATAAGCTGTCAAAAGCGGGAAGTGTTTTCTGGCTAAAGCATGTTTGTTGAAAACGTGATTTACGAATTCTTCTTCGTAAACGTCCTCTAACTTGCCTACTCTTAGGTGGGCGCCGGCTTCTTCCGAGGTGAGCAAAATGCAGTTCCACGGGGACCATTCTCTGGTCACGTCCCATCTGAAAATGTATGACTCGTTTATTCAACTTATTGCACAAAGTTAGTCGCAAAGTAAACAGGACAAAGAAAAAAATGAACAAACATTTTTTGCTTCTGAAAATAGAATTTATTCAAAATATCAGGAGATTTTCGAACGATGGTAGTCGACGTCTTTTGTATGGCCGCTACGTCGGCATACCGCTGTCGCTTCATGGCTAAATGTAGTTTACCGAACAGAAAATAGTCACACGGTGCCATATCAGGAGAATATCGGGAGTGGTTGACGGTTAAAATGACATTTTTTGTCAAAAAATCGGACACAAATCTCGTTTCGGCAACTCTACCCTATGCTATGTAGAACATCAAAATTAAGTTTGATCAACAAAGTTCGGCTATACAAGATGGTTATTAGACCAGCGGTCATTTACGCAAGTGCGGCTTGGTGTTTTCTTGCCAAAACGCATTTGCGTAGCCTGCAGGTTTTGCAGAACAGAACCTTGCGTACAATCACTGATGCCCCATGGTATGTTTCCAACGAGACCCTTCACAGAGACCTTGACATCCCTTACCTAAGGGACTACATCAAACAACAAGCGCAGCTACATTACAGTCAAGCGGAATCGCATAACAACCCTTTGTTGCGGGAGTCAGTAGACGACACAGTCGAGCAAGTTCGCAAGCACACAAGTCCGCGACTCGCACAGTGAACAAAATTAAATCGTGCGACTTTAGATCCAACCAAAGTTATAATTTTTCTTCAACAACCAATCCCAAAATTAATTTTAGGATCAATTTAAGATTGTCGAATACTAATTAGCAATGCCAAGGCACCCCTCAAATTGACGCACTTCTTTTTTCTTTGCTCTCCCTCCTTCCTTCCTTTCTTCTTCCCTTCTTTCTCCCTGACTTTGTTTGGTATCTGGGCAACCAGACCTGACAGACCTACTGACTTACAAGACTTCAACCAAGAGCAAAGGTCCTACGGACCGCTCCGAGAGACAATGACGAATAGTACCAAGATAAAGCAGGTCCAGTGGAATGAATTTTTGTGAATAATTCCCTTCGGACTTTTTGGATTTGGCTCACTTGGATGCTTCCATTCGGCACTTTGACGCTTCGTTTCGTGATCGTATTGAAAACACCACATTTTGTCACCAGTCACAATGTTGTACAGAAAGTTTTTGTCTTTTTTCGCCTCTTTAATGATGTCTCTCGAATGTTGAATTCGAAGCAATTTTTGGTCATCCGTGAGCCTATGCGGAACAAACCGTGAACTCACTCATGTCCAAATTCTTGGTCAAATGTGATGGATTGAATCGTTAGAGGTACTTCTATGTATCTCAATGAAGATTTTGGATCATTTTTGATAAACTCACGCACTTTTTCGACAGTTTCTGGCGTAATCACTAATTTTGGCTGGCGAACATGTTCTTCGTCCTGCGACTCACGACCCTCTTTCGACAAGTGTAAACCACTCGCGGACTCGGCTACGAGATAATCATTCATCATCAACCAACGGCCACTTTAGGTCTATTTAACATCACTAACACGTAAAAAGAAGGTGATAGACAAGGACCAGTCGACCGAGGCAGTACCACCCGCTAGCTTTTCCAAGGGTGTCTTATAAATGGCCGCATGTTTCCACACCTAAGCTATGCAGTCGGTTATCCTCCAAAACAAAGAAATTAATGATGATGGATCCCTCGAGCATTAAGAACTCCGGACGTAAACTCACTCCACTCTCGGAATGTCCGGGTGGAGGGTGGGCTCGACGGAACAACATCGAAGATAAAATTTGTTTTTCGAACATCTGCGGGATTAACAGCAACATTGATGCTGTCCATCACTACCTGCAATCCAATCGTCCCGTCGTGCTTTTCTTGGCGGAGACAAAAATCTCCGAGTCTGCACCGATTAACCATACTAACTTCCCTAACAACGAGGTGCACTTCAATCTGAGAAAGAACGGAGGAGTTGTGGCTTTTGTCCGCAGCAGTCTTACCTGCTCCAGAGATGTTTCTTTGGAATCAGACCGGAAGGACATTCTGTGGCTTCGCCTCAACTCCAAAACATCATCCAAGTTTATTTGCTGCGTTTATCGCTCGCCCTCGGACCATAACTGGGATGACCTACTCGAATACCTCGCCATCCAGATCGACTTCCTGAACATCAATCATCCCGCTTCAGAGGTAGTTCTTCTCGGTGATTTCAATGCCCATAACGAGCTTTGGTTGGGCTCAAACAAGACCGATGCAGCAGGTCGTGCAGTCGCAGCGTTCGCTCTTACCCAAGGGCTGACTCAGCTGGTTACGAGTCCCACTTTTTTCCCCGCGTCTCGTCACACGCCAGTAGCCTGATGGATCTCTTTCTGACCACGCATCCTAGCCCTTACAGCACTGCTGTCCTGTCCCCCCTGGGTAACTCAGACCACGGTGTTGTGGAGGTTAGAACCCGCTGTGGCAGCAGAAACTCGTATAGGCCGCAAAACTTGGCATTACGGACATGCCGACTGGGAGGGGCTCAGATTTCTTCTCTAGATTTCCTTGGAAAGATGTCAGTTTACTGACGCGGATGCGTCGGCTGTCTGTTCTTCGATAACCGAAATTATCCACGTCGGAATGGAGGAATACATCCCACACACAGTGAAAGTGCCTAGACCAGGGTCCAACGGCTGGTTTAACAAATCGTGTGACGCTGCTTGTCAGCAGAAGATCAAGGCACACAGAACCTTCTTACAAAACCCCACTGCAGAGAACAGACAAGCCGACGTTGAGTCCAGAAGCAAATATAAAGCAGCGGTTCGCAATGCCAAAAACCAGCATGATATAAAAGTTAGGCACAGGGTAATGTCGCAACGCAATGGCAGTCGGCCTTTCTGGACGCTGGCCAAGCAGATTGAAAATAACTTCTCACACAGTAGCCTTCCACCACTTTCGTGTCAGGATGGAACTATTGTATTCAACTCAAAGGCCAATGCGGAAGTGCTAGCCAAGATCTTTGCTGCCATCTCCACCATGGACGTCCCCCGCAACACCCAAGTGCCGTCAATTCAAAGGGTTCCCTACACTATACGGGTGGTAAAATTCAGGCATAAGACCGTAAGACGAGTGCTCTTGTCGCTCGACATCAACAAAGCTTCTGGTCCGGACTTGATTCCTGCCATTGTACTGAAGAGGTGTGCACCGGAGCTTGCTCCAGTTCTTTCGCGTCTCTTCCAGATATCTTATGAATCCGGCACCTTCCCAGAAAACTGGAAATTTGCTCATGTCCAACCCATCCCAAAAAAGGGATCTAAGACCTACCCTTACAACTACAGGCCTATAGCTCTGCTTTCTGTTATAAGTAAGGTGATGGTGCATAAATCGCGAGCTTCTGGACTACCTCGAACGTCACAGCTTGATTAGCGACAGGCCGTATGGTTTCCGGCACCAACGATCCACAGGGAACCTCCTAGCTTACGTCACCCAATTGTGGAGTAAGCTCATCTAGTCTTATGGTGAGGCTCAGGGCGTTCGATCAGCTGCGGTACGCTGCCCTCTTAAGCAAACTTCGATCCTTATGGCTTCCCAGAAAAGCTTTGCAGACGGGTGGTTGACTGGCCGCAAGATATCCGTCGTAATTGACGGGTTCTGCTCTTCATCCAACAACGTCAACGCGGGTGCTCCCCAGGGATCGGTCTTGGCTCCAACACTGTTTCTCTTACATATCAACGACCTCCTTTCCTGCACGATCAACCCAATCCACAGCTTCGCTGATGACAGCACTCTACATGCCGATCTCTGCCGCTGAGCTGGAAAAAAGAAGACTAGCGACCACTGCCTCTCTGACAAGAGACCTGGAGGCTATCACTGCTTGGGGACGCAACAATCTTGTACAGTTCAGTGCTTCCAAAACACAGTACTGTACTTCGACGAACAAAAGTCTCATTCGGTTTCGATGGATGGCCGAGTTCTGCCATTTCAGCTGATTGGAGTCCAGATCACCGAAGACCTGATCTGGCACGAACACATCTCGTCAATAGCTGCAGCTGCTGAGAAAAAGCTAGGCTATTTGTTTAGGGCTAAGAAGTACTTTTCTCCGCATGACCTTCTCACTCTATACAAGGCCCAGATAAGGCCTAGCCTCGAGTATTGTTCACACGTTTGGGGTGCTGCCGCCCCGACTACATTATCCATGCTCGATGGTGTCCAGAGGAGGGCGTTCCGACTGATCGATGACTCTTCTCTAACAGACAGTCTCGGGACTCTTTCGCACCGGCGGGCCGTCGGCGATATAGCTGTTTTCTATCGCTACACCAACGGGCTTTGCTCCTCGGAGCCTTCTTCCATGACGCCGCCGCGCGATGTGCCTGCCAGGCAGACCCGCCTGACTTTGGCGTACCATCCTAACCGTGTCAAACTTCGTACGTCCAGAACGTGGCCGATACGACCGCTCCTTTGTCCCGAGGGTGTCGAGATTGTGGAACAATCTACAAGAGGAAGCTTTTCCCGGTTCTACTAACCTTAGGCAGTCCAAAAATCGTGATAACAAAATTTCTTCGGGATCATCATAGCAGCCGCGGTGTTCCGGCATTTAGGCTTCTGCCTGCACTGCTGCTTCGATATAAAAAAAATTTGATGCGTTTTGGTAAATGTTTTACCAAGTTTAACACAGAACTTGATATTATCTCTTTGTTCCATGCTCATTTTTCTAAAAAGGTACTGTCACCTTGAGCGCGATAACTCCGCGTGAAGTGGTTCGATTGTCATGAAATTTTGACACCGCATCAATGAAAGATTATACCGATCCACCGCTCCGATAATAGATGGCGCTACTTGTATCGGATGTCCTTCAAAATTCCTGCTTACTTTGCGACAGACCTTGTATAGGAATAGTCACATTTTCAACTTAAATCTAAAAATCCTATGTCTAACAAAAACCAGAGAAAAATAGTAAAAAACAAGATTCAATGGCATATATCACTATACAGGGTGGCGCATCGAAATCGAAACAGACGCATTTACTGGCAGCTCAGTTTTTTTTATTAGTACTTAATAAGTACTAAGTAATAAGTTCTTCACTACGCCCATGGTTTGTTTATCATTTCGTTTTTGAAAATAGCTATTAGAGCGTTTTTTTGTGGCAAAAAAGTTATATAAGTAGACGGGTTACCTTGCACGCCCCCCACCACTTCCACTTTGGCCACGCCCACCGCGTGCCCTGATTGGCGGATCAGACGGCGGGAAATTTGAACGGGGTTGATGGTATATGTTGACTGGCGGGCCCCGCTAGATGGCGCACCCGACCGGAAGTGATTCAGACAGCCGACGATAGTAAGGTGTAGTATACAGGGGGAGTCAAGAATGTTTTATATAGGGTGAGTCAAAAGGTAGGCGCATGCACATGTGCATAGATAGGAAAACACGTCTATGCGTAAGTGATGTGGCTCATTTCATGTTTTGCGGTAAATATTTGCATATAGATCGATAAAAGCCGATGAATAATGATAATTATAGATGCAATTCTGCGGATTCAGTTTAAATGGGAAAAAAATGTATTATGTATAAGATAAATTAACCATGGTATATTCCACAGCAGAAAGAGTTGAAATTATCGAAATATTTTTCGGAAATAATCAGTGCGCTAATAGAACAGCAGAAATATTTAATGCGCGACATGAGAACAGTAACGTGCATCGAAAATATGTTCTAGAACTTGTAGCTAAATTTCGGGAAACTGGGTCAGTCGCCAATAATAAACGCAACATTGAAAATCCCATAAGGAACGAAGCAATAGAAGTGAGGGTTTTAGGGCAAGTTTATGTAGATCCAACGTTAAGTACCCGCAAATTGGAGACTGTGTGTGGTGCTAGTCGATGTACCATCCACCGGATTCTAAAGGCTTATATACTAAGTGGCATTTAAATCCGAACACCCAGTTTAAACGGTTTTATTTTAATAAAATTTTGTATAAGTACTTAATGAAGCATAATAAGTGAATGATAAAAATTTCAAAATGATTGCACTGCTTTAAAGCCCTTTGACATTTAATAATGTGTGGATGCACCCTGATGTGCTACGCATTCTCCAACGCGCCTAGGCATGCTTCTGATCAGGTGGTTAATGTCCTCCTGTGGTATCTCATTCCAGGCAACCACCAACTCCTCTCGAAGTGCTTCTAGAGTCTGAGGAGGACGTTGCAAATTGAGCAATCTCCTACCCATCATATCCCACATGTGCTCAATTGGGGATAAGTCGGGAGATCTTGGTGGCCATGGTAACAATGTGACATCATTATGTTGAAAGAAGTCTATTGTGACTCTTGCAACATGTGGTCGTGCATTATCTTGTTGGAAAGTTGGATTTGCCAGGGTGTCAAGATAGGGTAAAAGATGGGGTTCTAGAACTTCGTGGATATAACGCTGCGCGTTCATATTACCTCTGATGAAGATTAAAGGTGACCTGGAACCATAAGCTATAGCACCCCAAACCATAACTCCAACAGTGTGATGAACATGCCTTTCAACAAAAAACTGTGGATTCCTCCTTTCACCACGTCGCCTTCTAACCGTGGCACGACCATCGTGCATGCCTAAACAAAATCTAGATTCGTCACTAAAGACAATACTGTTCCATTCCTGATCCCACAGTGACCGTTGTCTGCACCACTCAAGGCGATTACGTCGGTGTTCTCGAGTTAAAGCGAGGACCCAGTGTGGCCGGTATGAAAACAAGCCAAAACTTCTCATTCGTAGGTAAACACTTCGCATGCCAATAGTTCTTCCGTGTTCTGCAAACCATTCATTTGCAATGGACCTGGTAGTGGAGAAACGGTCCCTTAAGGCCAATAATCTTAGGCGGCGATCTTCACGGTCTGTTGTTCTACGGCCGCGTCCAGTGCCCCTTGCTCTTTGCGTACGGCCTTCTCGAAGACATGCCTGACAACACCTAACCACAGTGTCTACACTTCTTTGCACTCTAACTGCAATTGCCCGAAAAGAAAGTCCAGCTTCCCGAAGTCCCACTATACGGCCCCTATCAAACTCACTAAGTTGACGAAATTGTACAGGTCTCCGTCTCCGCCAACGTTGATTCTTTACTGCGGCTGAAATATTCATTTTTAGAGCGTTAGTGAATTAAAAAAAAGCAGTATAAAAACCGGAATGTCCAACTGATAAGGCTGAAAATTTGTTCACTTGTTATTTACAGTAAGATAAATACATTCACCAACTTTTATTAAAATAAAACCATTTAAACTGGGTGTTCGGATTTATATGTCACTTAGTATATTTAGACTTATTTCCAAAGGCAGTAGGTTAAAAATGTACCTGACAAGCCGCAGTTGATAGACATCATCGCACTCCGACAACGCGGAATGACTGTGCCAAATCGTTGTTACGATATGGTAGATATCTTTATCCTGAAGGATAAAAGCTACCGAAGATACTGCATGATGGAGCCGTTCGTAGTTTCTGATCTGTTGAAGCATGAATCTGTATGGTAGAAGATCTATCCACGGTTCGGCGGTTTTGTCCAGCCATTTGCAGCTAGAGCATATCAATACCTGGAATTTCAAAATAATGAAAGATATACTAAGTGACATATAAATCCGAACACCCAGTTTAAATGGTTTTATTTTAATAAAATTTTGTATAAGTACTTAATGAAGCATAATAAGTAAATGATAAGAATTTCAAAATGATTGCACTGCTTTAAAGCCCTTTGACATTTAATAATGTGTGGATGCACCCTGATGTGCTACGCATTCTCCAACGCGCCTAGGCATGCTTCTGATCAGGTGGTTAATGTCCTCCTGTGGTATCTCATTCCAGGCAACCACCAACTCCTCTCAAAGTGCTTCTAGAGTCTGAGGAGGACGTTGCAAATTGCGCAATCTCCTACCCATCATATCCCACACGTGCTCAATTGGGGATAAGTCGGGAGATCTTGGTGGCCATGGTAACAATGTGACATCATTATGTTGAAAGAAGTCTATTGTGACTCTTGCAACATGTGGTCGGGCATTATCTTGTTGGAAAGTTGGATCTGCCAGGGTGTCAAGATAGGGTAAAAGATGGGGTTCTAGAACTTCGTGGATATAACGCTGCGCGTTCATATTACGTCTGATAAAGATTAAAGGTGACCTGGAACCGTAAGCTATAGCACGCCAAACCATAACTCCAACAGTGTGATGAACATGTCTTTCAACAAAAAACTGTGGATTCCTCCTTTCACCACGTCGCCTTCTAACCCTGGCACGACCATCGTGCATGCCTAAACAAAATCGGGACTCGTCACTAAAGACAATACTGTTCCATTCCTGATCCCAGAGTGACCGTTGTCTGAACCACTCAAGGCGATTACGTCGGTGTTCTCGAGTTAAAGGGAGGACCCAGTGTGGCCGGTATGAAAACAAGCCAAAACTTCTCATTCGTCGGTAAACACTTCGCATGTCAATAGATCTTCCGTGTTCTGCAAACCATTCATTTGCAATGGACTTGGTAGTGGAGAAACGGTCCCTTAAGGCCAATAATCTTAGGCGGCGATCTTCACGGTCTGTTGTTCTACGCCGGCGTCTAGTGCCCCTTGCTCTTTGCGTACGGCCTTCTCGAAGCCATGCCTGACAACACCTAACCACAGTGTCTACACTTCTTTGCACTCTAACTGCAATTGCCCGTAAAGAAAGTCCAGCTTTCCGAAGTCCCACTATACGGCCCCTACCAAACTCACTAAGTTGACGAAATCGTACAGGTCTCCGTACTCTAGGCATCGTAACCGTAAAAATCCGCCAACGTTGATTCTTTACTGCGGCTGAAATATTCATTTTTAGAGCGGTAGTGAATTAAAAAAAAGCAGTATAAAAACCGGAATGTCCAACTGATAAGGCTGAAAATTTTTTCACTTGTTATTTACAGTAAGATAAATACATTCACTAACTTTTATTAAAAATAAAACCATTTAAACTGGGTGTTCGGATTTATATGTCACTTAGTATAGATGGTTTTTATCTTCGCAAATTATGGTAAACCTTGCGTTCTCATCAGAAGCAATTGCTAGGCAGATCGCATTATTAGGAAATGTAGTAAATATAATTGCAACATGTGGAAGGGTCCAGACAAGGTCGGACGGTTTTTTTTAAAAATCATAAAATCTGTGATTTTTAATCAAAAACAAATTTATTGACGGATTCGGAAGACTTTAAAAAGACTGATCAATTCGAAGCCGCATGATTGTGTAAATCAAGTTCAATTCGAAAACGGTACCGAAACAAATTCTTTGGTGATTGCAAACAAACTAAATGAATATTTTGTGAAAAGTATTGTTGATGTTGTGGGTACTGCCAATGCTGCACCTGACTATATGAAAATCAGTTTCCAGCGGGAAATGTTGCATACACTTTCAAAATTTCACAGCGTATCATTGAATTATGTAAGAAAAAAAGTAAACAGTTTAAAATCAAATAACAACTGTGCCGAAATCACTACTAAAAACGTGCTGAAAAACTGTTTCGAAATTTTGCGATATCCTGTATTAAATTGGATCAATTGTTCACCGAGAAGCAGTTCTTTTCCTGAAAATTTGAAATGCTCTACAATAACACCAGTTCCCAAAATAAAAAATTCTAAAAGATGCAGCGATATGAGACCAGTGAATGTGTTACCAGACATTGAAAAATTATTAGAGTCCATAGTGCATGACCAATTAATGCAGTTTATAGAAGAAAACAAAATTTTAGTGGAGGCGTAAGCAGGCTTTCGAAAAAATATTCCACAGAAACAGCTTTCCAGTTGGTAACTGAGAATTGGAGATGAGCCATAGACTCAGAAGAAGTTGTCATAGCAGTATTTTTGGATTTGAAGAGGGCATTTGAAACGATTGATAGAGATATTTTGTTAGGTAAATTGAAGGCATATGGTATAACAGGAAGCGTTTCAGATTGGTTTAGACGTTATTTGTCTAAAAGGATGCAAGTTACAAAAGTTAATGACACTATTTCATCAAAAATTGAAAATACGTTGGGTGTTCCACAGGGCAGTATCCTGGGACCACTTCTTTTTATTTTATACATAAATGATTTACCTGCCATAGTCAAAAAATGCAAAATTCAAATTTTCGCCGATGACACTATGATTTATATAAGTACTAAAAATATTCAGTCTGGTATCTCTTATATAAATGAAGACTTGAAGCTTGTCTCAAAATGGTTAGCATCTAACAGACTAAAATTAAATGCAAGTAAAACGAAAGCCTTGTTAATCGGAAAAAAAACAATGTACAAATGTTCAACTGAATATTGATGGTGAAGATATTGAATTCGTAGAAAATTTTAAATACCTGGGGGTTTTTGTTGACTCTCGATTAATTTTTGATATTCATTATGAAAAAGTTATAAATAAGATCAGTAGTAAAGTGGGATATTTATCGAGAGTTTCTGGATGTCTGAGTTCATATAGCAGAAAAATTATATATAATACCATCATTCTTCAAAATTTCTTGTACTGTTCGACTATTCTATATTTAGCAAATAATTCCATTTTTGAAAGACTGCAAATTTTACAAAATAAGTGCATGAGAATAATACTAAATAAAGATAAATATACTCCAATTAGGCAAATGCTTAGCAAATTAAAATGGCTCAATGTAAAAATTTTTATCAAATATCTTGTATTCATTTATAAAGTAAAAAATATATTTCCATCAAGTCTAACTAATTTAACATCACCAAATGTCGACCATCATTTACATAATACCAGAATTAAAGATGACTTCCATTTAATGACCAAAAAGTATAACATATGCTACAAATCTGTATTCCATCAAGGGTTGATTGAATATAATAAATTATACTCACAGAAAACTTTGACAAAATTTAAAGTAAAATTGAGAAATCACTTGTTAAATCTACAATTATAGGTTGCCCAGCATTTACATCATACACCATAAGGCTTGAATTTACTAGTTCTAAGCTGTTTACAATTATTCTGTTTATGTAGCCAAATGTGCTAAATAAATCTTTCTACTACTACTACTACTACATTTTCGTCCTGAACTGTTCCGGTCCCTGAGATGGATAAATCTGGGGACCGACGACGCCGATGAACGTCTAAACCTTTAAATAAGGCGACCACGGAATAGAGGGCGAATAACGTTCTTCCTTGCTCTGGTCGCCCCATCCACACACACACACTCACACGTGGAAAAATAATAGGAATGCCGGGTCTGGCACAAATGCATAATATCGCTTGCCTTGTCTGTTCTCGCGTTCAGCTTGAACCCGTCGAAGGTCTTGAACTTCTGGCATCGCGGGCAATACGCCAAACCTTTTTCCATTTTTCTTAGTGCCTTCTTTTGCATGTGCTTAGTTACCCCTTCGTTACATTCAGCGAGCTTGAAATGGTGCAAAACCGTGGCTTCTATTCTTTTCTCCAGTGCATCTAGATGCCTGTAAAAAAATGATTCAAGTAGGTTGACTCTGTTTATCACACGTTGATATATTTTTTGTCACTAAGCTGCGAATGTCCTAAAAGTGCCTCTATATTTTGTCAAAAGAAATTATGGAACAAGAAATATGAATTGTTAAAAGTTTTAGATTCGATAGATTTCAGTAAATATACTAAGTGACATATAAATCCGAACACCCAGTTTAAATGGTTTTATTTTAATAAAAGTTGGTGAATGTATTTATCTTACTGTAAATAACAAGTGAAAAAATTTTCAGCCTTATCAGTTGGACATTCCGGTTTTTATACTGCTTTTTTTTAATTTACTAACGCTCTAAAAATGAATATTTCAGCCGCAGTAAAGAATCAACGTTGGCGGATTTTGGTTCTTGACATCCTTTACGATCGGTTACGATGCCTAGAGTACGGAGACCTGTACGATTTCGTCAACTTAGTGAGTTTGACAAGGGCCGTCTAGTGGGACTTCGGGAAGCTGGACTTTCTTTTCGGGCAATTGCAGTTAGAGTGCAAAGAAGTGTAGACACTGTGGTTAGGTGTTGTCAGGCATGGCTTCGAGAAGGCCGTACGCAAAGAGCAAGGGGCACTGGACGCCGCCGTAGAACAACAGACCGTGAAGATCGCCGCCTAAGATTATTGGCCTTAAGGGACCGTTTCTCCACTACCAGGTCCATTGCAAATGAATGGTTTGCAGAACACGGAAGACCTATTGGCATGCGAAGTGTGTACCGACGAATGAGAAGTTTTGGCTTGTTTTCATACCTGCCACACTGGGTCCTCCCTTTAACTCGAGAACACCGACGTAATCGCCTTGAGTGGTGCAGACAACGGTCACTCTGGGATCAGGAATGGAACAGTATTGTCATTAGTGACGAGTCTCGATTTTGTTTAGGCATGCACGATGGTCGTGCCAGGGTTAGAAGGCGACGTGGTGAAAGGAGGAATCCACAGTTTTTTGTTGAAAGACATGTTCATCACACTGTTGGAGTTATGGTTTAGGGTGCTATAGCTTATGGTTCCAGGTCACCTTTAATCTTCATCAGAGGTAACATGAACGCGCAGCGTTATATCCACGAAGTTCTAGAACCCCATCTTTTACCCTATCTTGACACCCTGGCAGATCCAACTTTCCAACAAGATAATGCCCGACCACATGTTGCAAGAGTCACAATAGACTTCTTTCAACATAATGATGTCACATTGTTACCATGGCCACCAAGATCTCCCGACTTATCCCCAATTGAGCACGTGTGGGATATGATGGGTAGGAGATTGCTCAATTTGCAACGTCCTCCTCAGACTCTAGAAGCACTTCGAGAGGAGTTGGTGGTTGCCTGGAATGAGATACCACAGGAGGACATTGACATCAGAAGCATGCCTAGGCGCGTTGGAGAATGCGTAGCACATCAGGGTGCATCCACACATTATTAAAGGTCAAAGGGCTTTAAAGCAGTGCAATCATTTAGAAAATTTTATCATTTACTTATTATGCTTCATTAAGTACAAAAAATTTTATTAAAATAAAACCATTTAAACTGGGTGTTCGGATTTATATGTCACTTAGTATACGACTAACAAGATTCGCAATTTGAACAATATTATGACATACGGGGCATTTTACGCGAAGCAGGTATTGAAAGAAGGGAGGTTTCAAATGTCAATCATATTGGGCCATCTAGTGTCACGTTCATTGGCTAAGCCATACTTAAAATTGAGACTTTTTCAAAGAATTTTTTCGAACTGGAAAGTATAATATTGGAATGAAACCGTTTCATACTTTAAATCTTCTGTACTTTTCAATAAAAGAACCAAATTTGAGATTAAATAAACTTTAGGTGCTAAATCGTAAATTTGGCTTCTTAACATAGTAAATCAAGTAATTGTTTTCACACCATTTTTTGATCGATTGTATACTAAGTGACATATAAATCCGAACACCCAGTTTAAATGGTTTTATTTTAATAAAAGTTGGTGAATGTATTTATCTTACTGTAAATAACAAGTGAAAAAAATTTCAGCCTTATCAGTTGGACATTCCGGTTTTTATACTGCTTTTTTTTAATTCACTAACGCTCTAAAAATGAATATTTCAGCCGCAGTAAAGAATCAACGTTGGCGGATTTTGGTTCTTGACATCCTTTACGATCGGTTACAGTGCCTAGAGTACGGAGACCTGTACGATTTCGTCAACTTAGTGAGTTTGATAGGGGCCGTATATTGGGACTTCGGGAAGCTGGACTTTCTTTTCGGGCAATTGCAGTTAGAGTGCAAAGAAGTGTAGACACTGTGGTTAGGTGTTGTCAGGCATGGCTTCGAGAAGGCCGTACGCAAAGAGCAAGGGGCACTGAAGGCCGCCGTAGAACAACAGACCGTGAAGATCGCCGCCTAAGATTATTGGCCTTAAGGGACCGTTTCTCCACTACCAGGTCCATTGCAAATGAATGGTTTGCAGAACACGGAAGACCTATTGGCATGCGAAGTGTTTACCGACGAATGAGAAGTTTTGGCTTGTTTTCATACCGGCCACACTGGGTCCTCCCTTTAACTCGAGAACACCGACGTAATCGCCTTGAGTGGTGCAGACAACGGTCACTCTGGGATCAGGAATGGAACAGTATTGCCTTTAGTGACGAGTCTCGATTTTGTTTAGGCATGCACGATGGTCGTGCCAGGGTTAGAAGGCGACGTGGTGGAAGGAGGAATCGTCAGTTTTTTGTCGAAAGACATGTTCATCACACTGTTGGAGTTATGGTTTGGGGTGCTATAGCTTATGGTTCCAGGTCACCTTTATTCTTCATCAGAGGTAACATGAACGCGCAGCGTTATATCAACGAAGTTCTAGAACCCCATCTTTTACCCTATCTTGACGCCCTGGCAGATCCAACTTTCCAACAAGATAATGCCCGACCACATGTTGCAAGAGTCACAATAGACTTCTTTCAATATAATGATGTTACATTGTTACCATGGCCACCAAGATCTCTCGTCTTATCCCCAATTGAGCACGTGTGGGATATGATGGGTAGGAGATTGCTCAATTTGCAACGTCCTCCTCAGACTCTAGAAGCAATTCGAGAGGAGTTGGTGGTTGCCTGGAATGAGATACCACAGGAGGACATTGACCACCTGATCAGAAGCATGCCTAGGCGCGTTGGAGAATGCGTAGCACATCAGGGTGCATCCACACATTATTAAAGGTCAAAGGGCTTTAAAGCAATGCAATCATTTTGAAATTTGTATCATTTACTTATCAACCCATTTAAACTGGGTGTTCGGATTTATATGTCACTTAGTATATTAAAAAAAATATGAATTGGTTAAAAAACTTTAACACTAATGAAACAAAATGTATGTCAGTAGGGAAATGTTTAAATGATACAATTAGGCTCATGATTAATGATGAAAAATTCGAATCATTTAAATATCTGGGTATATGTTTCACTAGCAATATGAATACATTATTTCAAAAATTTTCATATTCAAATTAAAAAATCACTTATTACCATCACATTTAGAAAACATCTCAAAATTAAATAATCTTTATTGAGGCAGTATAGATTTTCATCTGCAAAATTGTAATAGTAGCATTACTGGCAAATCTGTATTCCAAAAGGGAGTATTTGAATTTTATAAATTGAATAATTATATTAAACAGTGCTTAAAAATGTTTAACGTGGAATTAAAAAATCACTTTATGAATGCTCAAAATGCATAGTGATGTAATTTTAACAGATAAGAATGTAAAATTACGTATACATAAAATATATATGAAGAAATGTGTAAACGAATAATTATACAAAATTGACATTGTAGCATTAATGCTAAATAAGTCTTCAAACAAACAAAGGAAACCACGAAATTACCATTTATGTTTAAACTTATTAAATCATTGATATATACTAAGAATAGGATCGGACCTAATACTGACCCTTGAGGCACCCCTGCATCTATATTTAATTTATTTGAAATATAATATGTTTTAAACCGATTGAGTGAAGCTCCAGTACAACCGTATTTGTTTAATAGTATATCATGATTTAAACCGTCAAAGGCTTCGAAAAAGTCGCAAAAAGGAGAAATTGGAATTTGTTTACCGTTTAAATTTGAGTATATTTCTTGGCACAAGCCATGGTATTTTTTTGTTTGTTTTTGAAATCAAAATTGTTGCTCACTTAGTTTTCTTTCGTTATCCTAATTTAGACCAAGCGTAGACCATGTTGATGAGTTGCCAAAAAGCACGAAACATCTGTCGTCGGACGTACGAAAACTATATTACCGGTTTTATCATTTTTTGTGCACGTAGAATATTCATAAATTTTATTTTTCAGCACTTTTCTAATGTACCAGTAATGAGACGTACTTTATCGTTCTTTTGTTGTTCCAGCAATACGGTAGTACCGTCGTACCTGTGCTCAGCGCCTCTAGCCATGAGCTGACACACCCTGTCAATCAAGTGTATAATCTGCAGGCTCTCCCCGCAGTCGTGATCGGCCAGGTAAGTTTTGATCTCGCAATAAACTTGCAACTTTTCCTCGGTGGTAAGGTCTTTCTTCACCAGCGTTTTGTACAGCTTGAAGTACTCCCTGCCTCGCTGGGTCTCCAACGTGTCCATGTAGATGTGCAGGCTCTTGTAGTTGCTGTACCACTCGATGGGCTTGCCTATGGCTTTGAAGAAGTTTATGACCTAGGGAGAAACGACCCTGATAGAGGAAAGTGTTATCAACCGGATTTCTTTCTCTAAACGCGGACTCCTGTGAAAGAGTCCTCAACCGGACTTCTTCCTGTTAACGCGGACTCCTGGGAAAAAGTAGTTATATGGAAGGGTTTCTTCAGAAAAAAGGTTATAGGCGCTTCTTGTTAGGATCGGTGTTGCCAGGTTTCACGTACTATCACGTGCGGTACAGATAGAACCTTATTTTTAAGACAACCCTCGTAGATAAGGTAAACGACTTAAAAAAAGAAATGTCCACAAAACAGCTGTTGGCATCTGCACAAACACTGTTCTTACTTGCAGAAGCAAAGTGATTATTTCGGAAAAAGATATGTTATTTCATAGTATTATTGCCATATTTATTGTTATTGTACTATGCTTTATGATTGTATTGAAGGTTTTGATCTGGTACAGGTAATGAAAGAACATACTAGAATTACAAAAAACAGCCTAACCTTGCTGGACGTAATTTTTATAGCTGCTGATGAGACTGATGTTATTGTTGGTACAAAAAATACGTCACATATTTCCGATCGTTCGTTAACCTTTTTTATACTAATTAAATCTGTTGCAAATTGTTCTAAAAAATGCATGGCGCTTCGTTGCCGAAAACAGACAGTAACTCAGCAAAGTATTCCTGTTGCGATAATTGTCTCTGAAAGTTGTAATAAATTATGGCGCGAAAATGTTCTCGGTTGATTTACATTTTTCTAATGACTCGGTGACACTTAAAAATTCACTGTAGTGAGAACACTGCTCGTATCGTTGTGAAACTTTGAATTTAAGTTTACCAAAGAGTGAGGTTAAGATTTAGTACTGACGTTCGATCCGCGCGGCCTACTATGTTTCTATATGCAAAACTTAAAAGACATCCCTCGTAAAAAGTGGTCTGAGTCGACATTTGCTCCCCTACACGTTTTCACATTCTGAATCATTCTACAGTATATTCAGATAAAAGATAGACCGGACATAAACAAGACCACGTGATCATCGAACGCTGTAACATTCGGCAGGGACGTATTAAGAGTCACGCAGTACATATTTTAGATAGTAGATGCTGCTTTGCGTAACTTTGTCGTAAATTAGCACAATTCGATGTGTATACGATTGGTGATGGATATAGGATCATGTGGGGGTGGGGTAAGAAATATATAATGATGTAAATATACATAAGGGTTTCAAAATTTTCGCTTCGATTTCCAGCTTCGGATGCCGCCTGATGTTTGGTGAAATACAGTCGAATATAATCTCAAAATGGCGTTTAAAATAGCCTAAATTAAAAATAATGGTATATCTCTTAAAATTGCTTTTAGAATATTGATTAGTATATTTTTTGTTTTCTAGGTAAATATGTAACCAAATTAAAACGTTCAAAACGTAAACAAATGTGCATGGTTGAACATTGTCAGAAAGTAGATTCTTGAATAGGTTTTGCCAAAATGGGTTCAAAAATGTCAATAATTAATTAAAAAATACAGTAGCTTTATATTTACTTATAACTTACCGAATTTGATGAACGACATCTTTTATTGGAAAGATGAGCTTGATGAGCTTTCATCATCGCTACTGCCTGAAGCACCAACGTCAATAATGAATGGCTCGACTTGTTCCTCTAAAATATTGTCCAGTTCCCACATTCTCTTTTCAACTTTGTCTTTCACGTGCTTAATACAGTTTTCCCATTTTTGCGCTGTTATTAATTCTAGTGCTTCTTTGAAAAGTCCTTTGAGGTCACAAAATTTAAAAGTTGTATTGTGCTTAGCTATATAATTTTTAACCTCTGCCCATATGAGCTCAATGGGATTGAGCTCGCAATGGTATGGAGGTAAACGGAGCACAGTTTTATTTTGACTTGCTGCCATTTCGTCAATGGCGTATTTTTGATATTCCGCCTTGTGATCCTTGACAATTCTTAATAATTGTACTTTCAGCATTGCTTCTTCAAAGTTGATATTTTTCGAGCGGAGCCAATTTTGAACATCAACTTTCCTTGAAGCCGTTGTTGGGACCTTCTCCATTCTTCGGGAATGATAAGGCGCATTATCCAACACAATTACTGCGTTTTCCTCTAAGTTCGGTAAAATTTTTGAAAACCACTGTTCAAACGATTCGCCATTCATTTCCTCGTGGTAATCTCCAGTTTTCTTAGACTCAAAGCACCACAGACCGTCAACAACAAATCCATCCCCACTGCCAATATGGCAGATAATGAGCCTTTTCCCTTTACCTGGAAATCGAAGTACTAACTGGTGTAGATTTATTTCAATAAGCGAACCTTTTTCAAATGTTTTCATCACATTCAGCGAAAAAACATTGAGACATGAGTATCAGATTGCTATAATTGGGATTATTTAGTCATATTGAAAGAAAGAATATTGAACGTCGTATGATTACTCAGCGCTTCACAATTTAATTTAAAGTTATAAACCTTTAAAAAATGAATGATCAGGAACCTGAAATACGCGCAAATATTAATATTAACAAATTATAACTTTATAAAGCTTAAAGTATGAATTAAAATGATTAGAAATATTAGGAACGGTACACAATATAAAACTTAGTAACTTTTTTAAGTTTATAATATTCGACATATTTTAAGATTATATTAAAAAATTATTGAAATATCGAAAACACATAAAAACATGGCTTAAAAAAGTTCTAACAAATGAAAATGACAATAAAACATCCACGCATTTTATCGAAAGTTATAAAAGTTTTGTTACTTGTAATATGTTTTATCTGCCCCCTGGAATTAATGTTTAGAACCTTGTTCCCAAGGTTTGAAAAACATCCGATTGTTGTCTATTACTCGTATTTACCTGCTGGATTTTTTAATCCGGTGGACAGTCCATCTAGAAAGGCCCTCCTGGATGAAGTTACAGAATCATCAACCCATACTTTACTTGTAGTGTGTCCTGCGTTTACCCACGTTTCATCAAGGTAATAAATCTTCCTGTTTTGATTTCTATATTTCCCAATTTTTGTTAAATAATCCCTCCTCCATAGCACAATTTCTTCTCTATCCAGTAGTAAACTATTACGACCCCGTTTTTTCCATTTGAAATTTAAATGCTTCAGTAACGCATGGAAAGTTGATCGTTTGAAATTTGGCAACGTTGTATCTCTATTTACCTCCTGCAGTACTTTATCTATAGTAGGTATTTCATTCCTAAAGAAGAATTCATGCACTTTCCTCCTAATCGCATGCTTATCAGCTTCATCCAATGATTTAACAATACTTTTGCGATGTTTACTGGTCATTGGCTTAGAAAAGGTGTGATTTTTTTTTGTATTGTCTTAACACATTAAACACTGATGCGCGACACACCCCAACTTTGTGAGAAACCTTCACTACAATTTCTTTGATGGTTGATGCCTCGTTCTGCTCGCGCTCGATCTTATATATATTCAAAATGACCTCTTTCATTTCTGCATTCAGGTGTCTTTTTTTAGAGCGTTTCCTAGGTGGACTACAGGAGCTTACAACTTCATCGGCAGTATCTGTACTACTGGGCATTTTGCGCAAGCAGTTGATAACAATAACAATCAATAACAAGGTATAACAATAACAACGACAAACTCAACAACTTAATAAGATAACAAACGAAAACGTCCAAAGAAATATCAAATTGCAATGATGCACACGACATACGTAACACGTCTGAACCTGAATGTGACTCTGCCTTGATACGACTGCTCTGCCGCTCGGCATAGGCATTTAATTGCGAATTGACCAATGAGGGCTCCTGTTTTACGTCGAGACGGCGGCGTTAGCGTGAAAATCACCCGAACCTTTTGTTTACATCCGGTCTATCTCTTATCTGAATATACTGTACAATGATGCTTTGTTACCAAAACGTGATCAAGTTGATTTAAGTAATTACCATCAGGTGAGGGCCAAGTTCCTTTGTGTATGTTCTTTCTTTTAAAATGGATACTCATTATTTTCATTTGGTTTTCTTTTGCAAACTCTATAACTGTTCTTCCATTATCATTACAATTTTCGCGTTTGCTGTGACCACCGGTGATCTCTTTATAAGTTTCTTCATTTCCTATTTTTGCATTCATGTCCCCCATCAGTTTCACTGTTCTCTTGCATAACGAGTGATAAATTTCCTCAACTTTCTTATAAAAAACGTACATTTCTTCCTGCTCCTTTTGTTCTGTCGGGGCATGCATACACATAATTGACATCTTCTGTCCATTAGCCACTTCTAGGTGGCATAGCCGGTCAGATATTGGTGTGTATTTAGTTACTTTTTAAATGATTTATTTAATTGAAAACATGAAGGATCAAAAATCAGCAGGATATAACGGTATAATTGCAGAAAACATTAAATTTGGATGGGGGCTGCTGAAACAACACATACATGGATTAATCCTAAGAATATGGAGAGAAGAAGAAATGCCCAGTGACTGGGAACTAGCACTTATTACCCCATTACTGAAAAAGGGTGAGGCGACCGATTGTAATAACTACAGCGGAATATCGCTATTGGATGTAGTATATAAAATTCTATCAACATTGCTTAAAATGAGACTAGAGAAAATTATAGATCCACATTTGGGAGATTATCAAGCTGGTTTTCGCAAGGGAAGATCGACAACTGATAACATTCACAGGTGTTTTTCTTTATCAAGAACTTTGATACCTATCCAAACGTTTATTCCTGGATGTGTCCCACATTTTCATTAATGACAACTGTATCAATAAGAAGACAGATGATAAGCAACTGAGTGTTATTTACTCGTATTTGCTAAACTGCGAAAAATTGGAGCACTTAGACATCTCTCCAAATTTTGACTTTTCACAACCATGGTCTATGCCACCAAAAAATTCCATTCCATTCAAATTTGAATAATTGTTTTCTCATAATAAAATAATAACTGTTCAATAATATAGTTAGTTCAACTGCCTCTGGTCGGTTTGACAAGTTCTTATCCAACATATCTTGAAAATCACACCATCTGAAGTGATTTGGCAACATAGCACATGCCTTACAAAATAAGTTTCGTTCCATCCATCTACACGGACACTGCTAACCTTCTGCCATCTGTCAAATGGTTTATTACATAACATTCTGAAAATCACATCATTTGAAGTGATTTGGCAACGTTGGCACACGCCCGCAATTCGTTCCATCTTTCTACACAGACATTGACAACCTTCGGCCTTCTGTCAAAGGGTTCATCTCACTCATTATTCCATGACCACCATTTTGTGCAATCATCAAGTGGCTTCACGATGTAATGCTTTCATGTTTTTTTAAAATAATTTTAATCTGTTTTTAACTTGTTCTTGTCATATTTTATATAATTTTGACCATTGTACCATCTATCCAGCTTTCACCATGTTACTGGGCGTTTCCCTCATCCTATACGTAAACAACAATTAGCAACATCCTCACATATGAATTAAGTTAAGTCAATTTAAATTCATTTTACACTATTGTTGCTACTGTTATCATTGTAATTGCAGCTCCTGATGATGATGGCAAAGTCCATTGAAAGCTAGAGAGAATTAAAAAAGTATAAAGAGTCCTCTTTGCTTAAATTTTGTCGCAGTACCCAATAAAAGGCGGAAGCTTTAATTTTTCACCTCAATATATATATATATATATATATATTGAGATTGAGATATATATATATATATATATATATATTGAGTAGCCTTGTTGTGCTAAAAATTATTGAAATCGGATGAACATACGTAGGTGTTTACCTTTGTTTGTCACTCAGTATATGTTAATGCATGTTAAAATAGTATTTAGGAAGTTCCTATTGTTTTTCTGAATCGAAAATGACGTATTTCGAACCTTTTTAAATATCGCTTATATCTCGAAAACTATCAACTTTAGAGAAAAGATCTAAAGTGCATTTTTGGTTCAGAGTGTCCCAAAAAAAAAAACAAAAAATTTGACTGGAGCACAAAAAAAAGAATTTGTTGTTTGACAAATTTTTGACGCAAATTTGGTCCTGGCAACATCCAGATTCGTTAAGGGGTGCAAAAAATCCGAATCAGAATATTTTCCTGGATTTATACAACGGCACCTTTTTATGTCCCATATCTTCGACGACTTGCAACTTCAGCTTCTCCAAAGACCTGAGTATATCGATCTCCTTCTCTAAAAGTAGATAGAACTCCGCAATCTTGGAAGGTCCGCAGTACATCGACGATATCTTGGCGATTTCCGCTTTTTTCCACTTTTCCACCATGGAATAAAGCATAGCGAAATCGGTCAGTGTCATCGGAAAAACTTTGCTGACCAAATCTCTGCGTTTCCTAGCCTGGTCTTCAAGTCGTTCGCGTTCTATTCTTTCTTGCTCTAAGCGGACACGCTGTCGGTACTCTTCGCTTAGTTCGTGGAGGGACTGGCGCATTTTCCAGGCGCGGAAGTACCTGTAAAGTGGTGTCACCTCAGATTTTCTATTCATTTAGGAAACAGCGAATAATAACGTTAACCGAGATCTTGCCCAAATTGAAAAGCTTAGTAGTAAATCTCCGTTCGAATCCTTTAAAGGCAAATATACCCAGTGACATTAGAAGTTTTTGTGAAGAAATCAGTTTTTAGTTATTGCCCTTTCATTTACTTGTGTTGAGCATTGTGTTAGCGACTTTGACAGGAGTAGAATTATTGCCTATCGAGATGTTGGTTTGTCCTATCGCGAAATTGGCCGCCGTGTTATTTTTACTGCAATGACGGTAATGCATGAGTGTCGTGTGTGGATAGACGAATTTAGAGAAACACGAAGAAGCCCAACTGGTCCGCCGAGGCGTACCACAAGACCGTTTTGCTACTAAGCGTCGGAACTCTGACCAATGGTTTGGAGCAGAAGGTCGACCTGTTACTATGCGTACGCTCTATCGCCGCATTCGAGCCTTTGGACCTTTTTCACGGTTAGTGCTTCCTCTGACTGCGGACCACTGTCGTCAACGTTTGAACTGGAGCAGAAGAACGTCAATATTGGGAGGCAGAATGGCGATTCTGTCTAGGTACGCGCGATGGTCGTAAAAAGGTGAGACGCCGCCGTGGAGAACGGCGTGATATTTGATTTGCTGTTAAGTAGGAGGACCGTTGGAGTAATGGCTTGGGGGGCTATTGCCTATGGTAGCCCTTTTCTTTGTTCAAGGCAATGTGACTGCTGCGCGCTATGTTGATGATGTCCTACAAACCACTTTACTGCCGTATCTGTTATGTATGTATCGAAGAAAGAGACTAAACCCATATTGCTCGTCGTAATACAGACTTTCTTCAAGAAGCAGGCGTTGATATTTTTCCCTGGCCACCCCGTTCACCGGATTTAAATCCCATCGAACACGTGTAAGATATGATGGGGAGTAGACTGTCCACTGTGCATCATCCGCCACAGACTCTGCCACAACCAATCCACGATGTTCGACTTGCCACAATCAGACATCGACCATCTCATTTTGTCGATGCCTAGACGTATACAGGAATGTATTCAGCTGCGGGGTCGCCCAACACATTAATTTTTTTCTTATTACTTGTAAATAAAATTTCGTGAGAATATTATCGTTTTATTCTTGATGTATAGTGAGAAAAAAAATCGAGTTGAAGAAATTATTTTTTTCTAATGTCACTGAGTATACAGGGTGTTTCAGTTTATTGTTGCATAACTTTAAGATTCGATAGAACTTTTAAAATTAATGCATAAAGTTTATATAAACATGGGTCGAAAAATGCGTGGCTTCCGAAATACAGGGTGTTTAAATTTACTTTCTAAAATAGTTTTTTTTAAATATTTCGAACAATATTTGATGTATAACAGTGAAAATTGGTATACAAGGGTTTTTTGGTACGATAAAACGAACCATGGGCATAGTTTTACTGTAGCCGCTAGAGGGCGCTCTCTACTGTACCTGTAGTGTATTAAAATGACCGAAAATTTTTTCTTAGTGCAATTTTTTGCTTTTGGAATAAAAAACTGATTCTTCGCACTTTTCAACATGAAAAAGCTCTCTTGTGAATTTTCGTTATAGTTAGCCGTTTTTGAGATATTTCGATTTTTAAGGTTCGATGCATTTTTAATTATTTATGATAAAATAACGTTAAAAAGTCAGTATCTCGATAATTTTTAGAAGTAGGCTGTGCCTGCAAATATTTTTGAAATTGAAAGTATGCAGTTCGGGAAAGAAATTTTCAGCATCAATTTAGTGTGAACGTGTGGATTGGTATCTACCGTAATCGACTATTTGGACCCTACATTTTGCCTGCAAGGTTAAATGCTGCAACCTTCTTGGAATTTTTAAAGGCTGAACATGCAAATATGTGGGATGATGTTAGATTTAAGAAAATTGGCCTGGTCCCAGCTTGATGGTTGTCCAGCTCATTATTCGAGAATAGTTAGAAACTGGCTGGACGAAAATTATTCAGAAAGATGGATCAGCCGTGGAGGACCAGTCGCCTGGCCTCCACGATCCCCTGACCTAATTCCATTAGATTTCTTTGTGTGGGGATTTCTAGAAGAAAAAGTGTACAAGACTCCCGTAACCACAAGAGATATGCTAATAGACGGAATCAGGAATGCATGTGATGAAATAAGGCCTTATTTGAATAATGCTATACCACGTTCGATCATTCGTAGATGTAAATTGTGTATTGAACAATTGGGTTAACATTTCGAGCAACTACTTTAGATTTTGTATGTTTGTCCTAACTATCCAATAGCATTTTAGTTGTAAATAATTAATTTAATTTGTCAAAAATAATATTGGAAAATTAAACAAATTAATATTCTGTTTTTTTTTGTGTTTATTTGGAGTTAGGAATTATCGCTGTGTTTAAAAACACAATCTAAACGATCATCTTAATTACTTGTAATGCCCAAATCGAAAATGTAAAAAAAAATATTATTTTCCCATCAATAATTAAAAATGCATCGAACCTTAAAAATCGAAATATCTCAAAAACGGCTAACTATAACGAAAACTCTCTGGAGAGCTTTTTTATGTTGAAAAGTGCGAAGAATCAGTTTTTTTATTCAAAAAGCAAAAAATTGCACTAAGAAAAAATTTTCGGTCATTTTAATACACTACAGGTACAGTAGAGAGCGCCCTCTAGCGGCAACAGTAAATCTATGGTTCGTTTTGTCGTACCAAAAAACCCTTGTATACCAATTTTCACTGTTATACATCAAATATTGTTCGAAATATTTAAAAAAAACTATTTTAGAAAGTAAATTTAAACACCCTGTATTTCGGAAGCCACGCATTTTTCGACCCATGTTTATATAGACTTTATGCATTAATTTTAAAAGTTCTATCGAATCTTAAAGTTATGCAACAATAAACTGAAACACCCTGTATAATGTCTGAATAGTTTTACAATTTTTTAAATATGTTACCAATTGAGTGAATTTCCAGTTCAACCAGATTTGTTTAATTTATCTAATAGTATCTCACGAATCACACAATCAAAAGCACCGGAACAGTCGCAAAAAGGAGTTACTGAAATTTGTTTATCGCTTAAATCCAAATTGGGCGTAACTTATAATTTTGTTATTTTTTAGGAACTTAATCAAATTTGAACTATTTTTTTCTAACGGGTTTTGCAATAGGGACTTGACAATTTTGAACTGCCACTGTGAACGCACCTTTGAATCAATTACCGAACTGTCAATGCCAAACTTCATCGTGGTGAAATACACGAACGAACAAGGCTTACGGATTCTTAAAATTTACTACCGAAATTTCACGTACTTAACTGTGCCGTGTGGGAGCCACGTCCGTGTTCAAGTTTTACCTGTGCGGGTAAAACTGTGGTGAAGCTTGCGTAGACCCATTACTATAAGAGACAATGAACAATTATTGGGTTGTCGGAAAAGTCATGACGTATATGCAACAAAGTATGCAATTGCATGGTTGGAAGTACGTGAGTCAATGACATTTGTATGTTGATTGTGTAGTTTGACAGTTGACACTTCAAGCTTCATTTGCACCAAAAAATTGAGTGATTTATTTGAGTCTCGTCGATTTTAGAGGACGTTGAAGATGGACGACCAAACTGTGCATTTTCGTCACATTTTGCTGTATTACTTCCGCAAAGGCAAGAACGCAAGACAAGCGTGTGAAAAGTTGAGAAAGGTTTATGGAGAACATGCACTACAAGAACGGCAATGCCAGAGATGGTTTAAAAAATTCCGAGATGGAGATTTTGATATCCATGACGCACCTCGATCAGGGCGGCCTACTGAGTTGGATAGTGACGAATTAAAGGCATTGGTAGGAGCAAACCCACATTACACCACACGGGAAATTGCAGAAACCTTAAAAATCCATCATTCAACCGTTCACGACCATTTGAAGAAACTGAGATACGTAAGCAAACTCGATCGTTGGGTACCACACGAACTGAGAGAGGTTCATTTGACGGCGCGTGTAGACATCTGCGATATGCTCCTTAAACGTGAGGAAAACGATCCTTTCTTAAAGCGCTTGATAACGGGAGATGAAAAGTGGATTGTTTACAACAATGTGATTCGCAAACGGTCTTGGTCCCGAAGTGTAGATACGCGTAACACGATCGCGAAAGCAGAGAGTCATCAGGAAAAGGTGATGCTCTCTGTTTGGTGGGATTTTAAAGGGATCGTGTTTTTCGAACTCCTGCCAAAGAACCAAACCATCGATATAACTGTGTATTGTCGGCAATTGGACAGTTTGCAACAATCCATCATGCAGAAACGTCCGGAGCTCATTAATCGCAAAGGAGTTGTGTTCCACCATGACAACGCGAGACCGCACACAAGTTTGCTCACTCGTCAAAAGTTATTGGAGTTAGGATGGGATGTGTTACCACATCCAGCATACTCGCCTGATCTTGCCCCATCTGATTTTCATTTGTTTCGGTCGCTTCAACATTCCTTGCGAGAAATACGCTTTACTTCAGATGAAGCTGTACATCAGCACCTTGTTCAATTTTTTGCCGGTAAAGACAAATCCTTCTACGAGCGAGGAATTATGAAGCTGCCTGAAAGATGGCGAAAGGTCATCGATCAAAATGGGCAATACATTATTGATTGAAGTTTGTGCTGTATATGAATAAAATGGCCTTAAAATAAACAAAAAAAAAGCGTCAAGACTTTTCCGACAACCCACACTGATCAACAGCCAAAAAATATCCTAAATAAAATCAACAAAATATTACTATTTTTAATGTGCTAAAACAGGAATGAAACTTATTTTTTCAATATTAGTTCAAGTTTTAGAGATACGGTAATTATATGTGTTCCTGCTGTGACAGTGTTAATATACTGTGATTCACAAGAATGCACGTGCTACATTTTTATATTCGGCAAGGAAAGATGATGTAATCGGCATGATTGTGTTACGTTATACATACGTGTACATTATATTGTTTTATATTAGCCATTTTTTCCTCAGTTGACTGACAGCGTTCATGCAAGATGTCTCGAAAGTGTGTAAACAATCCAGATCAGTTTTGTTACGTGTGTGGTGATGTGACTTTTGCGTCTCAGAGACGGTCTATTACTCCACTAATAACAAAGGCATATCAGCTTTATTTCGGTTGTAAAGTAGGTGATCAAGACAAACAGTGGGCACCCCACATCTGCTGTAATACATGTGCTTCAAGTCTGGTTAAATGGCAAAAAACGGTCTATGCGCTTTGCTGTCCTAATGGTTTGGAGAGAGCCTACAAATCATATTAATGATTGTTACTTTTGCATGGTACCTTGTGTTGGACAAGCCACAGGTATGTCCAAGAAAAAAAATCGGTTATTAACTACCCAAACATACCATCTGCGATGAGACCTGTGCCTCACAGTGACGAAAATCCTATTCCAAAACCCCCAGAATCCTACACTTGCGAATCAGAAGACGAATCAGATCGTGGCGATCGAGTGATTCCTCAGGAAGAAGATATGCCATCAACGTCAAGAGATCCTGATTTTATACCGAGCACGTCATGCCACCAACCGCACAAAATAACACAGTCAGAATTAAATGATCTTGTAAGTGATTTAGAACTTCCAAAATGTAAGGCAGAGTTACTTGGATCAAGACTGCAGCAGTGGAACTTGTTAGAAGACGATGTTTCGGTATGTGTTTTTCGTAAACGCCACAAAGACTTAGAACCATTTTTCAATATGGAGAATAACTTGGTTTTCTGCAGTAACGTTAACGGCTTACTGGCGGCTTTAAATATAAACTATAACCCAGAAGAATGGAGATTGTTTATAGACAGTTCAACATTGAGTTTAAAGGCAGTGTTATTGCATATTGGAAATATTTTACCGTCTCTTCCTGTAGGGTATGCAGTTCACATGAAAGAATCATATGACAATATGAAGTACCTATTGACATGCATAAAATACGCTGAGCACCAATGGCATATTTGTGGCGATTTGAAAGTTGTTGCACTTTTACTTGGGCTGCAGCTAGGCTACACAAAGTTTTGCTGTTTTTTGTGTGAATGGGACAGTCGGGCAAAGACACTTCATTACACCAGACAAAACTGGCCTGTTCGTCAATTCCTAGAGCCAGGTCAAAAAAATGTACAGCATATGCCATTAGTAGATTCGAAAAAAAATTTATTACCACCACTGCATATCAAGTTGGGCCTAATGAAAAACTTTGTCAAGACATTAGATAGAGATAGGTCAGCTTTTCAATACCTGCCGTCAGAAATTTTCAAGACTAAGTGAGGCAAAGGTTAAAGAATGTATATTTGTTGGACCACAGATTCGAAATATTTCGAAAGATACACAGTTTGAAAACACTTTAACAGGTATTGAAAAAACTGCTTGGAATGATTTCCGTCTGGTGGTCACTAATTTCTTGGGAAATAGATAAGCTGACAACTATAAAACCCTTGTCAAAAATATGCTGTCAACGTATCAAAAGATGGGCTGTAATATGTCTCTTAAGATACATTTCCTACACTCACACCTGGACTTTTTTCCTGACAATTGCGGGGCCGTAAGTGATGAGCACGGCGAACGTTTCCATCAGGATATTTCAACAATGGAAAAAAGGTACCAGGGAAAGAGGAATCCTTCCATGCTTGCAGACTACTGTTGGATTGGTAGAGATGTTCCAGAAACGATCCATAAAAGAACAGCAAAAAGACAGCGCATATAGTGATTCTTATAAGTATATGAATCTTGTTACTTTTTTTTAATATATCCTTAAAAATAAAAAGTTTTTTTTCTAAACCGCAACTAATTTTTTTATTTAATTGTCATTTTTGGATTCAGCGCCCCAAAATAAGTGCACTTTTCCCACAAGATACAATTAAAAAACTAAAATTTGTTGTCCAGTGTTATTTTGCAGAGAAAAACACCGAGTACTATCTGCACGTGCTACAAATAGGGGAGCATCACTAGAAGAAGGAGACTATGTTGAAAAAAAGTCCGAAAAAATTTTTTTTATCTTTGTTGGATCGGAAACTTTTCAGACCACCCTCGTACATATCGTATCTTACCTTTGTATGGTCCTGACTTTACCGTCGATATCAAGCCTGGCCTCCCTCTCGTCTGCTGTTTCGTACGGGCCGGCCGTTATAATTCTATCGTTCACGCAGGGTATGTAGATGCCCTTATTAGGCATCTGAGTCGCCCTGGTGTACTCCATGTCCAGTTTGCGGTTCTTCATAAGGTACGTCTGAGTATCGCGGTGGTTCTTCATTTCGGGTGGCACTTTTGGGGGAGGCGGGCCGGTTTGGCTGTAACCGTGCGGGTATTTCACTCCTACGATTTGAAAAAAAAATGGCGTCGGGTAGGTTGAATTTGTACCTGCCGCGCAACGCTTCAGTTCAACGAACAAGTACAGAGTGGACCAAAAATTCGCAGTACATTTCCTATCATGTGACAAATTTTTTAGTTTGATTTTATTCAAAAATGGCACAATTTATCGATATTCAATAAGAGTACCTTTTTTATGTAGAAAACCGTAGATTTTCAATTTCTTAAATTGAATTTCAAAAATAGAATCACACAAAAATTTTGGGGCTAAAATAACCTGAGTCCGTCCCTGTTACATACGCTTACAAACAAAACTGTCTAAAATTGTTAATATTTTTAAATCCAGCATCAGAAACTAGGCTAGGATACCAAATTTTATGTCGTTATCTCAACACGTTTCGGAAATATTACCATCTTCAGGGGAACCCCTTTAAAAGCCCGTAGCGCCCTTAGGGGACGTTTGTCGACCTATGCTTATATAAACTTTTCTTCCTATTTTAAGCTCTAGAAACCGTTGGTAGAATATTGCACACTTTTTTCGGGACACCCTGTCGAGATGCCGCACCTGTATCCGCTAGAATGGAGGTCTTTTTGAAGATTTATTGAAATAAAGCTTTGATTATCTTTTTTACTTTTACGAAAACAATGCACTATAGGAAAAAACACAAGACTAATTATTTTTAGCAAAAAAAACAGTGGCGTACTACTCGTATTTTTATTTGGAAAAATAATGCAACCAATCCCCTGTATCTCCGCTACTGGTACACGTTAGTTTTAAGTAAAGACTGTGGAATGTGGACAATATTTAGATAAATTCACATACCAAATTTTAGTTCGTTCCAGTTTTGAAGATATGAAAAAAAATTGTTTTTTACACCGCGTATCTTTTTGATGAAAAAATGTTACATAGAAGACCCCCCTTAAAATGCGGTCCTGTGTATGAGGTTTCATTTATGGTGAAGACTTGTGAACCACCCTGAATGTAAAAGAAACAATCTCGGAACCAAGGCCGATCCCTGGGGAACACCCGCGTTGACATTGTGGAATGAAGAGGACTGAAAAAGTGCGTTGATGGGCCTTGCGATCTGATAACAGAAATTTGTGCATCTAGACCAGAGTTCCCGAAACTTTTTTGTGTCGTAGACCCCTTGCCATGTTTTTCCGTGTTGGGTAGACCCCCTACTTACCTGATATTGATTTCCTGTAAATTTCTAACTGTAGTGAAGTTTAGTGTTAAAAACGTAAAGTAAAAACACATGTTAATGTATACATTTATTAATTGAATTTAAATTAAAACTACTCAAAATAAAATTTTGTATCTGTTATGTAAAATATACGTAACATTAAATAAACAGGTGTCTGACCAATAAGTGCCCGCATTGAAAAAAAAATAATAGGGATAAAATAAAAAAAAGTGAAAAATAATAAAAAAAAAGTTTTTTGCTTAAAATAGTACAATAAGCGAGTTCGTTTATCAATTATAACATAAACGTATGTTCTACAATAATTTCACTGTTAGTTTGATTAAATTCCGCTTCTTATACGTTTAAGTTATCTAAAAATAGGCAAAAAATTAACGAATTCTAGTGTGTACCTATCCTTGAATTTTCAGAATAATTTAAAAAAAATATTTTCTATAAAGGGGGGGTTCTTTAAAAACTCAATGCGGGCACTATTCCCAATGCGGGCATTTATTGGTCAGACACCAATAAACATAAAATAAACTATAAATAAAATAACATAAGCAATAAGTCAATATTTTTAGTGAGAAGGATGAACCTGATGTTTTAATAATAAATTCTCAACATTTGGCGTCTATTTTGTAAGGGTTAATCTTAAATCTCCTCGGCTAATGATGTCCAGTCTGTTTCTTTTTTTCGTTAGGACATTGGTAACAGCGCTGAACCCCCTTTCCACTAGGTATGACGATGGAAAGGAAATTAAAAATTTCCTCGCTATATTCCATAATACGGGATAAGTAACGGTTATGTTGTTTTGCAGCCAGAATTGCTGATATCCGTTTTTAAACTGAACCTTAAGTTCTTCGTTTTTACTTAGTTCAGTCAGTTCCTCTTGTATTGTGACATTCGTTTCTTCTATGTCACCATATGGATTAATTATCCACGGTGGTATTACCGTAGTCAAAATATCCTCAAACCTAGATTCAAAATCTGAATAGAGGGCATTTAAATGTTGAACGTAAGTTGAAACGTCGTCTTCCTGGCAGCTTGTCTGTGACAAATTGGGGAACTGAGAAAATTCCCCCGTCCAATATTTTGCTTCATTATTTTAACTCTGGCAAGAAACGCTGATAAGATGGACGTTGTTTTAATCAAATTTAAACTGTCACCTTGTAATTGCAAATTAACCATATTAAATTGTGTAAACAAATCTGTTAAATAGGCGATGTCTGTTTTCCTCTTCATTAATTTTTCTTTTAAAATTTGATCTTTAGTATCCAGAAATTCTAAAATAGTCTCAAAAAGTGAAAAAAATCTTGTCAAACATAAGCCTTTCGGCAGCCAGCGTACTTCAGTGTGAAGGAGTAAAATGATGAAAGTGTTCGTCATTTTCTTCACACAACTGCGCAAATAACCGCGTATTCAACGCGTTGCTTCGGATTCGGTTTACTGCATCAATGACTAAATGAAGTGATTCATGCAATCTAACACTCAAATTTTTAGCAACTAAATGTTGTCGATGAATGACGCAATGTATTGCTAACACCCCTGACACATTTTGTTTTAAATAGCTTATAAATCCACGATAACGTCCAACCATGGCAGGTGCTCCATCTGTAGCTACTGATGTTATATTTGATAAAGGAATTGCTTTTTCAATGAAGTAATCCTTCAAAACATGAAATATTGATTCACCTTTAGTGTCGGTTATCAAAATTCTTGCGAAGAGCAGTTCTTCGTAGATTTCTTGATTCATAATAAAACGAACATATGCCAATAATAATGCTGCATTATCAGGTAAAGTTGACTTGTCCAGTTGTATAGAGAAATGGGTCGTTTGCAAATAATTACATAAGAAGCTTTCAATATCAGAACTCATTTCATCAATACGTCTTTCAACAGTATTGTTGATTAAGGGAATTCTTTTAATGATATCAGATGCAGTTTGCAGTTTTTAAAAACTCTTCAATGGCTGGCAAAATTAACTTATCTCCGGATTTTGCTATAAGTAACGAGATATTGTAAGACGCCCGCAAACATCATCATTTCTTTGTGACGTCGAAGCGAACATTCTGTCCAGTGTAGGTCTCTTCTGAAATTTATCTTTGAGTGTTTGAAAGTATTTCAAATCTTTCTCTGTTTTATCAGGGTGGCATCTTTTCAGATGATCTTGCAGTTTAGATGGTTTCATAGCATCATTACCGAAAACTTTGTTGCATAAAAGGCACACAGGCGATTGTTTGTCCGGCAATGATGGAATGAAGCCAAATTTCAAATAATCAACACTGTACTGTCTACATTTCTTTTTAGATTCGGAAATGGCATCAGTCATCTGTGGGCAAAATTAAATTATTTAAATAAGACAGAAAATCCGGCAGCTGTGTATTAAAAATATTTTTTGATTTTTCCGAAAACATTCCATAATTCGAACATCTTCTTGCAAGAATTAGCTCGAATTACGGAGATTGCACTGTAATTATATTACAGATTGCTAAAACTTTCAAAAATAAACTATTGAGGAGTACTCGTGTAATTTTGCATGATTGAATATTTAACTACTAATAAGTCATGATTGGCGTAATTTATCTATCTTTGCTAACTACGAGTACAAAACTAAAATTTAATATAAAATAATGTACTTACTTTTATCCAGCACTCTCAAACAAAATAACACTGACTCACTATAATTTGTGTGATATACTATCTGTTTATATTTTTTAAAATATTTTCTTAGCACTTTCCTTTTCAAGATTCAGGAATACATTCGTATTCATAGAGTGACGAATTGAACAAGTCAGTGCAAGGTAGCGAAGCTCTGAGACTGCGACTCTCAGGTTTTTACGAGTTAAAAATGTATTGCAACCACAAAGCGAATACCAACATCCTACAACTTACACAATTTTATAAACATATATAATAATTTTTTTACTTCATAGGTACTTTTATTATTACTACGTTTTGATATTATAAGATAGTATGATGTAAGTAAATAGTAAGTCTATGTGTTGAGATCCACTATCGTGGACCCCCATATTCATTTCATGGACCTCCAATTTTTTTTCGCTGCCTTGCAGGTTGTCATAGATCCCTAGGGGTCGATATAGACCACTTTGGGAATCAATGATCTAGACCATTGTTACGGTTTCTGGATAACACGTCTACTTATGTTTGATAATCTAACTCACCAGTTTTGATATGTCTGTAACCCCCCAAGTTCGGCTTATTGATGGCCAAATTCAATACCTCAACCACTACTTCTTTAACTCCGTGTTCAGTTTCCACCGTTACAGTGATGATATCGGGAACTTGGATGTCTTTGTAAGGTGTATCAACGTTGATGGTGTATTTGTCAGAAAGGCAGATGAGTTTTAGCTCCAGATTGCCATATTGGTCCGGTTTCAGCCTAAGCAGATACAAAATTATTCTTCCGATAAACCTTTTTCTATAAATTTCTTGTAATTACAACAGACGCTCGATAATGTAAACTAATTTAACCCAAGTGTGGTTCACATTATCGAAATGTTTACATTAGCGAACGTGATTTATATAATATTTGATTTATTAAAAGAAACGTTTAATACATACTATTTATAACAAAATAAACAAATATTCTAACAGCGATAAGTATTTTTTTAATTAGAAGAAAAATAATTAACAATCTTTGTCTGCGTAAATTTGCGCTTAGCATTGTCTTCCAATGCCTGCGCCCGTAATTTACGAAGAACTAAAATATCCGTGTATGAAAGTTCTTTTCTTTCAGCCCAATCTAAACTTGTATAGTTTGCGCGTCAGTCACTACACTTCTGACTTCAATGGGATCGTTCTCATCATCCTCACTGTCCATATCCTCCTCTTTATCAGCATCATTCGTCTGCTTATCTTCGTTAAATAAATTAATATCAGCAGGAGTACAAACAATGTTGGGATTCACTGTTTTCAGTAAATCAACAACATCCAATGACACACTAATAACATTATCATTATTGGATCGCAAACGTTCTCTAATTACGCTTAAGGGGACATCGTCTTCTTCATCATCTTCATTATTGGTACAAAAGAGATTGTTCCAACATTTTTGAATAGTTTGCCGGTTAAGTTCATTCCAGGCCATATGTAAATCTAAAACGGCTTCTCGTAATGTTACTTTTTTTAAAGCCTCTGATAAGTTTTCAGGATTCTTTGATAAGACAGACGAAAGTAGAAACTTCCTATAGTATAGTTTGGTGAGTCTTATTATATTCTGGTCCGTCGGTTGAATTAACGGTGTTACGTTGGGCGGCATGTACATGACGAAAATTAACCCATCCCTGCTCCTCAGTTGTTGCTCGGGAAGATGACTTGGTGCAATATAAAATAGTAACAACGCTTTTATTGGAAGCTTCTGTTGTTTTAGGAAACCTTTTACCTACAAATTGAAAACACATCTTCAAATTATGAATAGAGCATTTGTGATAATTGATTGTCATACCTGAGGGACAAAGCACCTGTGGAACCATTTCAAGAATATACTGCTAGTCATCCAAGCGGATTTTGAACAGTCATAATCAACAGGGATATTAACATTTTTAAATGAGCGCGGATTTTTTGCTTTCCCAATTACCAGTGGCTTTATTTTGTGTGAACCATTAGCATTAGTGCAGGCTAGAAACGTTATTCGTTGTTTCTCCGGCTTTCTTCCCGGGGCAGATTTTTCAAATGATGCAGCATAGGTTTTCTCTGGTAACATTTTCCAATAAAGGCCACTTTCGTTGTAAATTTGTTCCATTCTTAAATGTAGCTCGGTAATTGTTTTCATCAATTTTTCTTTGAATGGTTGCACTAATTGTGGTTGTGCTGATAATTTTTCACCAAATATAGACAGCAGTCGAATTCCATGTCTTGTTTTGAATCGTTGTAGGCAGCCATCACTAGCTACGAAATTTTCAGTTTCTTTCAGTTTTTCATTTAACAGTCTCGCTCTCTGTTTAAGTACTTCGCCACTAACTGGGACATGATTTTCCCGTTGTTTTAAAAACCACTTATACAGGGAATTTTCCATTTTAGGTGCCTTCGCATTTTTTTAAGTTTTTCTTCTTCCCGGGCCTCCAAATGTATTGCACGTTCTTTGTAAAATTTGAGTTTTCATACGCTTAATTTTAAAGATTGTTGCTTTCGATACTCCATATTTTTTTGCTAATTGTGTCACTCCCGCACCTAGTGCAACTTCGTCTATGATTTTCACTTTCTCACTCAACTTTAAACACATTCTTTTATAGGATGTAAAATATATTAACGCGTGCAATGTCACTCAAGTTCAAAAATGAAATACATACGTACGTATAAACGTATCCTAAACGATCATACGACTGACCGAGTTTTTCGTATTTTATCGCAGAGGTGAATACCCTACACTCTACATCATAAATCGGGGACTCCCCGACGCCCGACATAAATCATCGAGGCTTCAGCATTTTACCGTCGCGCTGTTTCCGTGCGCCGAGAGTAGTTTACGTTATCGAGCGTACACATTGTTTACGTTATCGCGCGTTCCGTTTGATCCCATAGAACGAAGTTTGTGTTTACATTAACGCAAGTTTCCATTATCCTGTGTTTACGTTATCGAGCGTCTGCTGTAATTGGATTTGGGACCAAAGAAACTCAGTTTCCTGATATAAAGTTGACCTCACAGATAACGTATGATCTAAAAGTCATTGGCTTTAATTTTAACAAACACAAAATAATGTCAAGTTGCCTTGGGAAACAAAAGTTTGTTTACTTACTTTACTGTCAGTCGACATTTAATTACTTTCGCTTTAAGATGTATAGTGTAGTTTGGATGAGTATTGAGTTATGATTTAAGATAACTAGTTAGTGTTTAAATACATTTCTTTATTAAAAAAAATCCGATCAATATTTTGTGCCATAACTTTTAGGACATAAATAAAAATTCGATGAAACCCGACTCGATCCATTATGCTTAATCCAAATCAGCATATCTTATCCGATCAAATGCAAAGTTGCTCTAACCTGGATAAATTCCACGTATCCTCAACGCCCGCATCTTTATACTGCAACTCCAACTCTTCGACCGGGATCGCGAACGTCTCGCTGAGCGTCTCCTTGACCTCCAGACACGTCTCGTACAACGAAAACGACCTCGTATATACCTTCGAGTTGACCGTATAGAATTTCACGGTCACTTGGTCCTGCAGCTTGTAGTTATCGAAATCCACGGGTTCGATGCTGACCAGAACCTCTTCGATCCTCGCGTTCAATTCGTCCGCTTTGTTCTTGTCCATCGTGAGGTTGAGGACGGATCAAGAGGTCTTCTGCGGCGACAGGAAGAACTGTGTCAAGATTTGACACAGGAGGCATTGTTGGACAGACGTTGTGTATTGGTTGCTAGACAACGAAAATTCTGTGTTCGGTATTGATTTTTGGTGCAGTGATTAAGAAGTTTCTGGTGGTTTTATGTTTCTGTTATTGTTGAAAAGAGGAGAAGCGAGGAGTATGTACAGGGTGTCCCAATATTCCCTGGACATAGAAGTACCACGTATTTTTAGACTCAAAATCTGTGCCCCAGAGCCAGACTAGGTTAAGTCCATTTTTGTCAAACACGAGTTTAATATGTTAAGCTTGTGATAATATTGTGGAAGGAAGTTACGACTGTTTAACTCATGTCAAGTCGCATACAATACAATGAAATAAAAATACAATCGTCTCAAAACCCCTTATTTGGACATAATTTACGTTTATGTTTTCTTGTTAACGTTTTTAGATGTTTTTAGAACCAGTATTCCGATTTGAATTAAATTTGTTTTGCTAGACTTTCGAATATTTGACTTTTGTGCTGCTCGTCATCCGGAAGTTTTTGTGAATGTGCCTGTCCCCCGTTTCCGGCGTGACCGTCGACTTCAACGCCCTGTATAGTTCAGTATTTTTTTCAAAAGGTTTTAGGATTCTATATGCTGCAGATCACAACACGTAGAAGCAAACGTATCAGTTTTGGCTTACAAAATGGAAAAGAGTTGAGAATAATTTGAATGTAATCAGTGGCTTGTATAGCTACTCGGTGTTCTTTTCCTTAGTTTAAATCACTGCATTTAAAAATATGAAATATACAAATATACGATTTTAGAATAAAGGTTTGAGAAAAAGAAGAAACAATATAGTAAAAAAACGTGCAGTGCTTGATATTAAATGTTATAATATTTTTTTTAGTTGTTATTGACAAAATTAGAGTTATGAAAATATAATTAATTGATTTCTTACTATCATTGATTTTTTTGTTAATATCTCAATTTTTATATTGATCTTATTCCAAATTAATGAATCATACTTGATTGTTGGACTTTCCATTGCAGTAACAAAAACTATCAACTTTTTTGTTCGATTTGCTATTAAAGCTTGTTATTTTAGGGTTTCAGTTTTTGTATCAGAACGACTACAAAAGTACTTGTAATCAATTGTTATGATTTCTGGTATATTTTAAATTTAGATCCAGATTTTTCAAAATTTCCAAAATTTTTTCACAATTCGAAATCCTCAAATTATTTTCCTGATTTCCGAACTTTCCAATTGTTTTACAAATTGCAACAGTCGATTTTTTGTCCAAGATTACTGAATTTCATCGGCCTTTGACCCCTGTGCAAATTTTCAAACTAATCACTTCGTGAAATTGGTCCAAATTAGGTTGACATTTTGAATTTTTCCAAATTTAGAAATTTACATATTTTTCCAGATCTACAAATCTTGGCTATAGATGTTGTAATTGTCGGTAGGTGGTAGACGGTCTCTGACTATCGAACGTGAAGGTACCACCCGGCGGATCTCGTAGGCGAGGCCAGAATGTGTGCATGTTGGATGTGTGACCCCTGTACAAATTTTAGTTAATAATACTTCTTAAAATTGGTCAAAATTAGATTGAAATTTTCATTTTCAAATTTCGACATGTCAAACTTTACAAATTTTTCCATAGTTATCAAATCCTAAAATTATTTTCGGAATTTTCATAATTTCCAAATCCAATTCCAAATTTAAAAATTCAAGTTTTCAAAAAAATTCAACTTCTAATTTTTCAAGATTATTGTATTACCATCGGCCCTTGACACCCGTGCAAATTTTCAAATTAATCAGGCTTCTTGAAATTAGTCAAAATTAGGTTGAAATTTCCAATTTTTTCAAATCTCAGAATTCTCAAATCTTTTTAAAAATTTGAAATTTTTTTAAAATTTCTGAACCTTCTAATCAATTTAAATTTCCATATTTCCATTTTTTCAAAATTTCCAAATCCCAAATTATTTTCCAAATTTTCGAATCCAATTCCAAATTTCAAAATTCAAGTTCTCAAAAAAATTCAAATTCTAATTTTTCAAAATTATAGCATTACCATCGGCCCTTGACCCCCGTGCAAATGTTCAAATTAATCAGACTTCTTGAAATTAGTCAAAATTAGGTTGAAATTTCCAATTTTTTCAAATCTCAAAATTCTCATATCTTTTACAAAATTTGAATTTTTTTCAATATTTCTGAACCTTCAAATGATGTTCCAAATTTCCGAATTTTGCATAATTCGAAAATTCAAGTTTTTAAAAAACTTTGACATTCTATTTTTTTTTCAAGATTATTGCATTGTAATCGGCCCTTGACCTGTGTTTTCATTTTCAAGTTAATCAGACTTCTTGAAATTGGGTTGAAATTCCCAATTTTTTCAAAATATCTGAACCCTCAAAACAATTTAAATTTCCATATTTCCATTTTTTTCAAAACTTCCAAATCCCAAATTATTTTCCGAATTTTCCAAATTTTCGAATCCAATTCCAAATTTCAAAATTCAAGTTTTAAAAAAAATTCAAATTCTAATTTTTCAAGATTATTGTATTATCATCGGCCCTTGACCCCCGTGCAAATTTTCAAATTAATCAGACTTCTTGAAATTAGTCAAAATTAGGTTGAAATTTCTAATTTTTTAAATCTCAGAATTCCCAAATCTTTTTCAAAATTTCCAATTTTTTCAAAATTTCTGAACCTCCAAATCATGTTCCAAATTTCCGAATTTTGCATAATTCCAAAATTCAAGTTTTTAAGAAACTTTTAAATTCTATTTTTTTTAAAGATTATTGAATTGTAATCGGCCCTTGACCTCTGTTTTCATTTTCAAGTTAATCAGGCGTCTTGAAATTGGTCGAAATTAGGTTGAAATTTACAATTCTTTTTAAATTTCCATATTTCCATTTTTTCAAAATTCACAATTTTTTTCAAAATTTCCAAATCTCAAATTATTTTCCGAATTTTCCAAATTTTCGAATCCAATTCCAAGTTTCAAAATGAAATTGATGAATTAGGTTGACATTCTTCGTGACATAGAAACATACAGAAAAAGCGTGAAAAAAATGTGTAATTTTCCAAACTGATATAGAATAAAGAATTCTGACCAAATCCTGATACGCCAACATTATGATTATGAATCACAAACGATGTAACTGTATTCTTAAGACATGCTACACGATATATTGCAACATCAGCCATTCAATGTGAGTCAGAAGCAGCACGCATCTAACGTTGTGTTCTACTTCCCTTGTTATAATGAATAAAATATTGTTTAACAGATGCATATTTGCGCAATGTCGTTAAATAACTCTTAACAAGTGGGAAATAATTACGAGTCACGGTAATGTTCATTTCTTTGTCAGGTAATTATTAAACATTTTACCGACACCGTCGATAATAAATATTAACCATAATGATCTATGTAGATTACTGCCCATTTGATGGTTATAATATTTGGCATTGGCGCGGAAAAACAGACTCTTTTCATTGCATGTTGTCAGGCCCAACATTGTATCAAAAATTAATTGAAAATACCTTTTTTAATTAAAAATTGATTTTAGCTGTCTGTCCCGCGCTCGGGTTTTGATAAAATGTTCACTCAAGGTTACTACTATTCCGAGGATGAATAAGCTTCGTTGTTTTACGAAATCGGTCCACTGGTGGCGGAGCTAGGGGACAGAAAAACACAAAAAAGGAACACGAACAAAATTAAGATCGGGTCAAGGTCACCAAAGGTCAAATTCAAGGTCACCGTTGAATTCCTTGCTGAAAGTTGATCTTTTTCAAAAAATACCTCACCCGAGAAAATACCCGTTCCGGGATTTGGTCACGCTGTAGATGACTTCCATTTAGTGTCCAAAAAGTATACTAAGTGACATATAAATCCGAACACCTAGTTTAAATGGTTTTATTTCAATAAAATTTTGTATAAGTACTTAATGAAGCATAACAAGTAAATGATAAAAATTTCAAAATGATTGCACTGCTTTAAAGCCCTTTGACCTTTAATAATGTGTGGATGCACCCTGATGTGCTACGCATTCTCCAACGCGCCTAGGCATGCTTCTGATCAGGTGGCCAATGTCCTCCTGTGGTATCTCATTCCAGGCAACCACCAACTCCTCTCGAAGTGCTTCTAGAGTCTGAGGAGGACGTTGCAAATTGAGCAATCTCCTACCCATCATATCCCACACGTGCTCAATTGGGGATAAGTCGGGAGATCTTGGTGGCCATGGTAACAATGTGACATCATTATGTTGAAAGAAGTCTATTGTGACTCTTGCAACATGTGGTCGGGCATTATCTCGTTGGAAAGTTGGATCTGCCAGGGTGTCAAGATAGGGTAGAAGATGGGGTTCTAGAACTTCGTGGGTATCACGCTGCGCGTTCATGTTACCTCTGATGAAGATTAAAGGTGACCTGGAACCATAAGCTATAGCACCCCAAACCATAACTCCAACAGTGTGATGAACATGTCTTTCAACAAAAAACTGTGGATTCCTCCTTTCACCACGTCGCCTTCTAACACTGGCACGACCATCGTGCATGCCCAAACAAAATCGAGACTCGTCACTAAAGACAATACTGTTCCATTCCTGATCCCAGAGTGACCGTTGTCTGCACCACTCAAGGCGATTACGTCGGTGTTCTCGAGTTAAAGGGAGGACCCAGTGTGGCCGGTATGAAAACAAGCCAAAACTTCTCATTCGTCGGTAAACACTTCGCATGCCAATAGGTCTTCCGTGTTCTGCAAACCATTCATTTGCAATGGACCTGGTAGTGGAGAAACGGTCCCTTAAGGCCAATAATCTTAGGCGGCGATCTTCACGGTCTGTTGTTCTACGGCGGTGTCCAGTGCCCCTTGCTCTTTGCGTACGGCCTTCTCGAAGCCATGCCTGACAACACCTAACCACAGTGTCTACACTTCTTTGCACTCTAACTGCAATTGCCCGAAAAGAAAGTCCAGCTTCCCGAAGTCCCACTATACGGCCCCTATCAAACTCACTAAGTTGACGAAATCGTACAGGTCTCCGTACTTTAGGCATCGTAACCGATCATAAAGGATGTCAAGAACCAAAATCCGCGAACGTTGATTCTTTACTGCGGCTGAAATATTCATTTTTAGAGCGTTAGTGAATTAAAAAAAAGCAGTATAAAAACCGGAATGTCCAACTGATAAGGCTGAAAATTTTTTCACTTGTTATTTACAGTAAGATAAATACATTCACCAACTTTTATTAAAAAATAAAACCATTTAAACTGGGTGTTCGGATTTATATGTCACATAGTATAACTTTGACAACGTTGGGCTGGAAAAGTTAGACTCTATAAAAGATCTTGTATCATTTTTGATTCTAAATTATCGTTTAATTATCATATTGAACACGTTAGAAATTCAGCAATAAAAAAATATACTTCTTTTGACGAGACCTACAACCAGTTAAAATAAATTGCTCAACTTGTGCGTAGCTAACTTATCTTCTATTGTAGAACTAATAAAACATGCTTTGCCAGTTTTGTACCAGCTTGTCTGGAATTGTAGTGGAGTGGAAAGTTTTGAGTATTTCCCACCGCACGCCATTTTATATGAAGAATAACATCGATTGATCAACTGTAACGTATTTATTGATATTACAATGACACCGTTAATAATGGCATAGGTACTTTTTATCAACACTCCCACAATCCACAATCTTGACTTTCACTTTTAGCAGGCTGGATAGCCGCATTGGATGCTTGTTTCTATATGCATTTTACCGATAAATTCCACGCTGCACAGACCAGTTGTTCGGTAACCTGAAAAATCAAATGGCTCCTTATTATACGCCATACAACGGTATATTTTTATTCTAAGCACCTGTTGGGTACATGAAGAATCAATTACCATATGAATGTTCGGCGACATTATTTAATTTTTAATGATCGTATCTTGTTTACCGGTTGAAAATTATGCGTACCTTGTCTTCAGCGGGATTTTTTCTCCACTGTGTGCTTAAGTTAGCTGGTTGCGAGATGTATATTGTTTCGTCTGAGGTTATTGCAGGGTAATTTCAAAAGAAAGTTGTGTTATTTTTTTTTAACTTGTCTGGATATTGTGGCAGCACTGCGATAATTAGAAATCTACTTTGAAAAGGTCAGTGGCTCGTAGATGGCGCTGCAGTTGAATGCTTATATACCGGGTGTTTCAAATTTGACTGGTCAGAAAGTTTCGAAATTCAAAGTACTTATGAAGAGAGGCGGATATAATCGAATTTGCCCAAAATCGTTTTACTTATTTGTAGTCGGATTTTAAAATAAACTGCACATTAACTTGCCACTTTTTCTCCTCTAAAAGATGGCATAATTACTATTTCAATATGACGATTAGTCTCTAGTCCTGTATCAAGTTTTTTTTTCTTTAGGGCGCCATATTAGATTTTTGCATAACTTTAAGATTCGATAGAACTTTTAAAATTAATGCATAAAGTCTATATAAACATGGGTCGAAAAATGGGTGGCTTCCGAAATACAGGGTGTTTAAATTTACTTTCTAAAATAGTTTTTTTTAAATATTTCGAACAATATTTGATGTATAACAGTGAAAATTGGTATACAAGTTTTTTTTTGGTACGACAAAACGAACCATGGGCATAGTTTTACTGTAGCTGATAAAATAAGGCCTTATTTGAATAATGCTATACCACGTTCGATCATTCGTAGATGTGAATTGTGTACTGAACAATTGGGTTTACATTTCGAGCGACTACTTTAGATTTTGTATGTTTGTCCTAACTATCCAATAGCATTTTAGTTGTAAATAATTTAATTTGTTAAAAATAATATTGGAAATTAAACAAATTAATATTCTGTTTTTTGTGCTTATTTGGAGTTAGGAATTATTGCTGTGTTTAAAAACACAATCTAAACGATCATCTTAATTACTTGTAATGCTCAAATCGAAAATGTAAAAAAAATATTATTTTCCCATAAATAATTAAAAATGCATCGGACCTTAAAAATCGAAATATCTCAAAAACGACTAACTATAACGAAAACTCAAAGGAGAGCTTTTTTATGTTGAAAAGTGCGAAGAATCAGTTTTTTTAATCAAAAAGCAAAACATTGCACTAAGAAAAAATTTTCGGTCATTTTAATACACTACAGGTACAGTAGAAAGCGCCCTCTAGCGGCTACAGTACATGGTTCGTTTTGTCGTACCAAAAAACCCTTGTATACCAATTTTCACTGTTATACATCAAATAATGTTCGAAATATTTTAAAAAAACTATTTTAGATAGTAAATTTAAACACCCTGTATTTCAGAAGCCACGCATTTTTCGACCCATGTTTATATAGACTTTATGCATTAATTTTAAAAGTGCTATCGAATCTTAAAGTTATGCAACAATAAACTGAAACACCCTGTATATGTCATGCATTGACATTTCCAAACCTGAGTTATTTAAAAAACAGAATTTCCTAGGAAGACTCAAATTACCAGGTAGTCATTTCAACCTAATTTTCACCAGTCTGATTAACATGAAAATTTGCACAGGGTTCAAGAGCCGACTTGAATTTTAAAATTAGGAAGAAGCAATTGGGTTTGATAATTTGGAAATAGTTTTTTGTAAATAATTGTAAGATTTGAAAATTTTGAAAAAAATCGGAAATTATGAAATTTAATTTTTTTTTTGAAGTTTTGAAATTTTGAATGAAATTTGGAAATTGATAAAATTTTATTTTAATAATCTGAAAAAAATTGAATGTTTTCTTGTCGTTTTGAGACTAACAATTCAGAAAATAAATTACAGGTTAACAAAAACACGCGAATCGAACAAAAAATTGAAGAAGTTCCACTTGAAAATTTGCACAGCGCTGATGAAAATACAATAATCTTAAAAATATGTACTTCAAAATTTAAGGGTCGAATTTGAAGCACCTGGAACTAACCTTTCCAAACTAGATTTCTAATTATTGCGGAGAGCTGTGAATATTTTTAAATTTTGTAAAAATATTGGTAATTTCGAAATTTGTAAAAAAAAATAATTTCCAACCTAATATTGACCAATTTTAAGATGTCTAAAAAACTGAAAATTTGGGCAGGGGTCAAGGGCCGATGACAATACGACAATCTTAAAAAAATTCGAATCTCAAATTTTTTCAAAAACCTGTATATTTAAACTTGGAATTGGATTTAAAAATTTGGAAAATTCGGAAATTTGAAAAATAATTTGAAGATTTGTAAATTTAAGATAATGGAAATTTTGAAAAAAATTTGCAAACTTTGAAATCCAAAAAAAATTGAAAATTTCGACCAAACTTTGACCAATTCAAGAAGTCTGATTTTTAAAAACTTGAACTTTGAAATTGGATTTTAAAATCTGGAAAATAATTGGAAAACTCGGAAAACTGTAAAATTATTTGAAGATTTGGAAATTTTGAAAAAATGGGAATTTCATTCTAATTTTGATCAATTTCAAGGATTATGATTAACTTGAAAATTTGCACAGGGGTCAAACGACGATGAACTGCAATCTTGGACAAAAAATCGAATTTGGAAAATAATTGGAATGTTCGGAAATCAGGAAAATAATTTGAGGATTTGGAAATCTTGAAAAAAAATTTTTTTTTTTTGAAATTCGTCAATTTGGAAATTTCGAATTTTAAACTTTTGTTATAAATTTTGAAAAAATTTGGGAGTAAAACATTTATTTTCAAATATAAAATATACCAAAAATCGAAGCTCTTGATTACAGGTACTTTTGTAGTCGTTTTGAGACAAAAACCGAAAACAAATTAGTTTAAAAAACTAAAAAAACACGCTTCAGTAGCAAATCGAACAAAAATTTAGTGAATAACACCAATTTGAAGAAGTTTAACTTCAAACTCTGCACAGGGCCTAAGCGCCGATGAAAAAACAATAATCTAAGAAAAATTTAATTTTAAAATTTTAGTGTCGAATTTGAAACATCTGGGATAGTTGGCACTCACATTTTCTAACTAGATTTGTAGTTATTGTGGAGAGGACAAATTATTATAGATAACGCTCTCATATCTTAATTTGTTTGGATGATTGTATTTAACAGTCTTTGATAAAAATTCTTTGTTAAATAACTGCTAGATCGTTGATATACAGGGTGTCCGCAAAGTTGGGGTTTTCCTTTTCAGAAACAACTACCCTTGAAATAACAAAGGTCATGTGTAGTGAAACGAGGGCGACCAAGTAAAAAAAAATAAAGAAAAAAGTACTCACTCTCTAGTTGACGAGAAGGGCTAAGTACGTCTCTGCCCGAAATCATACCGCTCCAACAGAAAATGAAATCAGCTCATGCGCTACCGAGCAGGCGCCGGCGGTGGTGCAGACCAAACAAATAAGACGACGTTGCCGCGTTTTCAGTTTTTAGGTAAACGTACTTTATAGGTATTGTTCGAAGTTATCGCCGTTTGATTCAAAAACACAGGTGCGTGCACGACGTAGCCAAGCATCGGTGCAGGCTTTGAGAATGGAGTCACTCCCCCGAATGAAAGCACCAGCTTGTTCAATTCTGAGACGAAGTTCGTCAACTTTATGCACTTCAGTTTTGTACACTAAGCGTTTCATTTCTCCCCAAAGAAAAAAATCACATGGTGTTAAGTCTGGAGATCGCGGAGGCCACGCTACGGGTCCATTACGTGCGATCCACCTATTCGGAAATAATTCATTCAAAAACTTCGCGTCTAAAATGGGGCGGTGCACCATCGTGCAGAAACCACATTGATTGTCTTACACTTAATGGCACATCTTCTAACAAGGAAGGCAAAATGTTGCGTCTAGGTATTGCATCCCGCCCAATCGGTTTGGGAGAATAAATCGTCCAATGAGCATACCGTTCACCATGCCAGCCCAAACACTCACCGAAAATGTTTGTTGAAAATGTGCCCGACGGACAGCGTGCGGATTTTCTACTGACCAAACATGAGTATTGTCATGTTGATGCAACAACCACTCACAAAACCGCACTCTTGCTGGAAAATCGTCAGGTTGAAGGGCTTGTACACGTTGGACGTGAAACGGATACAGCCCCTCTTCACGCAGCGTTTGCCACACTTTAGTTTTTGATACTTGCACTTCTCTAGCCACGTCTCTAGTGCTTGTTGAGGGATTCTCGTCTACGCGATTCAGTAGTTCTTCCTCAACTTGCACCATTCGTGGTTGTCTAGGCCTCCCACTGTGCCCACCTCGAAATTCCTCCAAATGGCCCGTATCCCTGACTCTCTGGACCAGGTACACAGATCTGCGGGGCCTTGGATGATGTCGTCTAGGGAAACGATCTGCATACACTCGCGACGCTTCTGTAGCATTTTGAAGACATTCGCCATAAATTAACAACATATCAACGAGTTCATTATTGGTGTATGAGTGTGCCATTATTATTTTTTTTTTGAAACAATTGATTATACGGGTTCGTTACCTCTACACGCGTGACCGTAACCGTCGGTTGAAGGTTGCATACTGACCTGACACACTGACCCCGACCCCCGACCCAGTTCTGTCGTCGGGTTGAGCTAGTAGCCGGTACCTGTCGGGGATATCGCGGCGGGTCGCGGTTACAGGACGGTATTTAGATATTTTTGTTGTTGCAGAGCCCTTTATCTCGGTTCCCTTAAGACATTGGTGTATAGGGTACTAAGAAAAATTGCTTATGTTTTCAAGATCTACACGTCGTGTAAAGGAAAACCCCAACTTTGCGGATTTTAGTCAGATTTCGTTAAATTTTCACTTCGTTTTCTTCCAGAGATGAACTCGGATTTTATGCCGAAAGCGAAAGAAAAGCATCACAATGACAGTGAAACGATATGCTTCGAGGGTTCATCACACCAATCTACTCTTTTGGGCGGGCTGAACTCGCTTAGAGAAAAAGGGGAATTGTTAGATATTACTTTAGTTGTTGGTAAGTTATTTACTTTCTACATAATTTTATTTCTATAATTTCGATATATTCCTCAAGCATAACAAAATATTAATTAATTAATGTACTTTTTTTGCAGAAGGAAGATTTTTCCGAGCTCACAAAGCAGTATTAGCAGCATGTAGTGATTATTTTCGAGCCATGTTTACGGATAGTATGCTGGAAGCCAGGCAAAACGAGATATGCCTGAATGGCATCACCGCTACAGGTTCGTCGAGCATGCATTAATAGTATAGCTGTTGTTCTTCCGATCACGGACAGCTGTTTAGGGCTATTTGTCAACTCCTCAGCTGTTCATGGTTGGTAGTCTGTGGTTGGTCGAACTATATCACCAGAATCGACGGCATCTAGCGGTCACTGTGATGCTAACTTAGATTCAATTCCAACAGACAGCTTGCGGTTTTCACTCTCGTAGTGGTCGATTCTGGTAATAGATGGCACTTATTTCGATTAATGCATTTTAGAGGATAGTGACTTGATGACGATTTGTCCATGTTTTTTGTAGGTTTTCAGCAAATTCTAGAGTACGCTTACACATCTCGTATCACAATGAATCTGGCAAACGTTCAGGATGTTCTGGATACTGCCTCGCATGTACAAATGGTCGATATTATCCAAGCGTGCGCAGATTACCTTCAATCGCAAATCGACATTGACAACTGCGTCGATATTGCCACAATAGGTAAGGATTTCAAAGTTTCCATCCAAACAAACAATAAAAATCGATCATTTTAATTGGATTTTCGAATTAGTCATTATTTAAATGGGTAATAGGGGGGACACAGCAAGTCAAAAAGTCCATATGACCCATGGTCCAAAACTCAGTAGATTTTTGTCTAAATGGCTTTATAGTTTAAGTGCTTTATATCGACCACAATCACAACAATCTTACTAATTTTTATAATCTAATCTGAAACGTTTTTAAATTTGATAATTAACAAATAAATGGCATTAAGTTTTTCTAAGTTAAGCCAAAATTTGTAGTCAGTAAGTAAGTAAGTTTCATAAAATTAAATACTTAAAACACACATGACAACAGCGCGTCGACCTTTCATCACTCTTATCGACCCGGCAATCGATCGCAAACGGTAACAGTGGTTAATTATCGGGCATCGCGGGCGTGTGGTTTTGTTTTTGTTCGCGTACGTCGTCGTGTTTATTTACCAAACTCCATCTTTATTTACACTGCGTTTCGTCGTAATTTGCGTCTGGCATTGCGGCGTTGTCAGATTTTATTTTAGTTTAAAGTCGCTTTTCTCTATAAAAATGCCGTTTTGACCCCCATGTTATAAGAAACTTTTCTGTATCACCCATTTAAATAATGACTATCATAACATTTACTATTTATTCCTTATACCATTGATTGAAATATTATTTCTATTCTGAAAATGCGAAATCTTAGAAATAATTATGAGGAAGGTTGAGACTGATATTTCCTTAGAAAGGAAAATCGACTTTATTTGTTATTGCTCCTAAAAGAATTGCTGTAATTCTTTCTTGGCAACGTTGCTGTGATGATGGAAATTGTTTAACAACGTATATTGAGCAACTTATTTAACAATACGTTAATAAATGCTTATACTCAAAATAATCAAAACCTAATTGTAAAAGTACTGCGTTGGCAGTGATTAGTCTTTTTAAAATACTGAAATTTATTTGCAAATGAAATAAAGAACATGTTTTGTATTTTTGTTTATATTAAATATTAATTTATGTATTTTCATTCTCATTTCTCATACCTTTTTTTATTTTTCTAGCGGAAAGGTATTCCCTGACGTTTCTGCTCCTGAAAGTGTACAGATTCATGAGCGGCCATCTGTTAGAATTCTCAAACAGTACCGAGTTTTATAGACTGACAGCGCAACAATTAGAAAAATTACTAGTCTACGACTTTCCTGTAGATTGCTCAGAAGCAGACGTACTAAGTATAGTGCTCAGGTGGATTTTTCACCAGGAACCTAATGAGTAAGTTCATCTCTATACAGGATGTCATCAATGTTGAGACTTTCTTTTACACGGCGTGTAGATCTTAGAGAAATAAGCGTTTTTTTTTCTAGTAACATATACACTAAAAGCCGAGATGTTAGACTCCGTAAAATCAATCAAACCTACACAAAACTAAATCCGGTCCTGCAATATATAGTATTTTAATTTACGATGAGCGTCTTCGAAATGCTACCGAGGTTTCGCGAGTGCATGCAGATCGTTTCTCAAGATCTTGGTGATTATTTTTTTGTATGGAGCAAAATGAAATGTTTGGCTACGTCGAACACAAGAATGATTAAATGAATAATTTATTAATTGACAAGTGACTGAAAAACCGTCGGTTGATTTATTTTTATTTTCAAATCTACTTAACTGTTATTCAAAGTTTTTGATTTGGGGTGGTCGCAGATACATTTTTTATGTATCTCGGTCGTAATAAGAGTTTATGCCATTTGGTGCGCTTGATATTTGATCTAATTTCATATATCTCGTAATTTTCAGGTTAGATGTTCGGTTAGACCACGCATTTCGAATGATGCGTTATATACATTTCAATGAAATATCCCGTAAGAAGTTGGATATTATATTAAATAAACTGGAAGAGGACAGAAGGTGTGATTGGGAACTGTACAAAATCATCCTGCAGGAGTCGACTAGGGATTGCGGGAAATATGGGATCAACTCCAATTTGTTAAATTCAAGAGGTAATTTATAAGAAACGATAAATGTATGTATGGTGTACCACAATGTAGTATACTAGGTCCGCTACTATTTGTTTTATATATTAATGACATTTGTGGGATTTTAGATTATTATGAAATTCAGATTTTTGCAGATGATACATTAATATACATATCAGATGAAAATATAGACACTGCTTTAAAAATGCTAAATTCTGAATTGGTAAAAAAACATAAATTGGTTAAATGTAAATAAAGTAAAATTGACTGCTTCTAAAACAAAATGTGTGCTAATAGGAAAATGCCTAAATGAAAATACTATCACAGTTAGGATAGATGGTGAAATAATTGAAAGTGTTGAAACAATTGAATATTAATAATTAGGTATATATATATAGGTGAAAAATTAAAGCTTCCGCCTTTTGTTGGGTACTTCGACAAAATTTAAGGAAGGATTACATCACACAAAAGTGATGCTAGGCTTCATCCTGAAAGATGCGCTCTAGCATCTCATGTTAACACAACAGGGCATTCTATGAATTACACAAGTATCAAAGTTCTTGATGAAGAAAAACACCTTTCCAAACGTTTATTCCTGGAAATGTCCCACATTTTCATGAATAACAACTGTATCAACAAAAAGACAGATATTAAACAACTGAGTGTCATTTACTCATATTTGCTAAACTGCGAAAAATTGGAGAACTTACATATCTCCGCAAATTTCGACTTTTCACAACCACAAATATAATCTGTGTTTTGGCCGATTCCACCAACAAATTTCATTCCACTCAAAATCTAATAATTCTCTTCTCACGATTTATTAATAATTATTAATTTAAAATTCCCATTAATTAAAATATAGTTTATTCAACTGCCTCTGGTCGGTTTAACAATTTCTTACATAACATTCTGAAAATCACATCATCTGAAGTGATTTGGCAACGTTTTGGCACACGCCCACAATTCGTTCCATCTTTCAACACAGACATTGACAACCTTCGGCCTTCTGTCAAAGGTTCATCTCACTCATTATTCCATGACCACCATTTTGTGCAATCATCAAGTGGCTTCACGACGTAATGCTCTAATGTTTTCTAAATAATTTTTAATCTGTCTTTAACTTGTCTTGTCATATTTTATATAATTTTAACCATTGTACCATGTATCCAGCTCTCACCATGTTACTGGACGTTTCCCTCATCCTATACGAAAACAACAATTAGCAACATCCTCACATACTACTGTAAGTTGATTCAATTTAAATTCATTTTACACTTTTGTTGCTACTGTTATCATTGTAATTGCAGCTCCTGATGATGATGGCAAAGTCCATTGAAAGCTAGAGAGAATTAAAAAAAGTATAAAGAGTCCTCTTTGCTTAAATTTTGTCGTACCCAACAAAAGGCGGAAGCTTTAATTTTTCACCTAACTGGTCTAGACGACAATGACCACGTCTCAAGTTATATATATATATATATATATTCATAGTAAACTAAAGTTTGAGGACTACCACTACTATTTCATAAATTGCCAAAAAAACTCATAGTTTTAGTACATATTCCAAAAAAATTGTTTATAATACAATATTATTTTACCCCATTTACTATATTGTTCAAATATCTTGTCCACTGCCAGTGAAGCTATGACAATAATATTGAAAATAAGAACACCAAAATAAAATCTATTCCACAACAAATACGGTAGTTGAACATAAAAAATTTCATATCATATTTGGTTCTTATTTTTATATTTAAAATAGAAAATCATCTGTTGATGTAACATTTAGAACACTAAATTGAATTGAATAATCATTACCACAACTATTGTACAAGAGGAAATATAGATTTTTATTTACAAAATTGCAATAATATTGTCTAGCAAATCAATATTTCAGAAAGGATTACTTGAATTTAATGTTGCCTAAAAGAAAATAGAAGGAATATTTCATGGACAATTAATAATTAAAATCGTTAGAAAATTTTGTTTTTGTTATGAAATTGTTGTAGTCTTTCAAAAGAACGTCATTGTTGCGATCACGCTAAATAAATTTAAAAAAAAAACAAAAGTGGTATACATTTTCCTCTTTTCCAGGTATGGAATTGGCTCTGTTAAAGATCGGTGGATTCGGCATTTGCGGCGTCACCAACGAAATAACGTACTGTTTTTCATTGGGCAACAAATGGAAACACCTCACCTCGATACCTCACGTAGAACAATGCAATTTTGGTACAGCCGTGTTGAACAACGAACTGTATGTTGTTGGTGGTTGTTTCGACCAGGCTTTGCAAGAAAATATCCATCCGTTTGGATTTAAATACAGTCCAGGGTAAGCAGGTTGTCTATGAATATATCGTTTGACGAGCTTTCTTGTATCCCTTTCTCTCCATTGAGGGAAATACAGCGTGGCAAATTATTAATATTCTTTAGTAGTCGGTGATCAGAGAATATTTTGTTGTACATCCTTGAGAAAAAAATTAACATCTTTGAAAGCTTGCCACATAATTTATGATTTATATTTACGTAGAAGCAGTAGAGGGAGATCTTTGACGTTTTGCAGAGCTTTATTTGGCTGTTTCGTCTTCTTGCACAAGCTTTTTTTATAGATACAACAAATGGTATACAATAGCTCCAATGACAACGGAAAGGTGTCGATTCACGTTGACAGCACTGGATGGTGCTTTATTTGCTATAGGCGGAGTTAGTGAAGAGGATGGATGTATATTTACCAGTGAATGTGAATATTATGAACCCAGTGATGATAATTGGTAGGTGGAAAAAATTTACGTAAATTCAATAAAAAATAGTTTTAAAAAACTTAAAAGACACGCTTTAAACTAAAAGTAGAAAATAATGTTCAAGTATAGTAATAGAATTGCCAGCAATCAAGTAAGGCTAATCAATTTAGAGTAAGACCAATATAAAAATTATCAACAAAAAATCAGTTACAGTAAAAAACCGTGAGGTGGTTGATATTACATGTTAGAATTATTTTTTTAGTTAATATTTACAAAATTATACGCTTTTTTACTATTATTGATTTTTCTGTTAAAACCTTTATTTTTTTATTGAGTTTATCCCATATTAATTAGTCATATTTGGTTATTGTACTTTTTATTGCAGTAAGAACACAAACTATCCTTTACTTGAAAATTATTTTAGCTTTTAGTTCGGTTTGCATTTAAAGCGTTTTTTTATTTGTTTATTTTTCTGAATTTTTAGTCTCAAAACGACAACAAAAGTACTTTTAATCAAACGCTTCGATTTTTGGTATATTTGACAATAAATCTAAATTTACTTTAAAATTTTTGCAAATTCCGAAATTTCCAAAATATTTTAGTTTTTTTCAGAATTTCCAGATCTTAACAAATTTCTGAATTATAAAATTATCTTCCAAATTTTCAATTCAATTTTCTTACAAATTTAACAATTTTTTTTTTTAATTTTTAAATTCGATTTTTTTCCAAGTTGATCAAAATTCTTGAAATTGGTGGAGATTAGTTACATACATAAAGGTCATGCTAATAAAAAAGTCTTAAAAATTAACTAAATTTTCAAGGTGTGCTTTTATCAGATCTACTTATTTCTTTTTTATACTGTTTTTCGTAAAATAATGTTTTATTGACAAGAAAATACAAAACAAACAAAATAGAGTTTCTTAAGATATTTTAGTCACGAGTGGTGTGTACATTTTTGGTTTTCAGGTATTCTATGGAATCGTTTTTCAAAATTTCCAGATCTTAACAAATTTCTGAATTATCCAATTATCTTCCAAATTTTCAATTCAATTTTTTTACAAATTTAACATTTTTTTTTTATTTTCAATTTCGATTTTTTTCCAAGTTGATCAAAATTCTTGAAATTGGTGGAGATTAGTTACATACATAAAGGTCATGCTAATAAAAAAGTCTTAAAAATTAACTAAATTTCCAAGGTGTGCTTTTATCAGATCTACTTATTTCTTTTTTATACTGTTTTTCGTAAAATAATGTTTTATTGACAAGAAAATACAAAACAAACAAAATAGAGTTTCTTAAGATATTTTAGTCAGGAGTGGTGTGTACATTTTTGGTTTTCAGGTATTCTATGGAATCGTTTTTCAGAATTTCCAGATCTTAACAAATTTCTGAATTATCCAATTATCTTCCAAATTTTCAATTCAATTTTTTTACAAATTTAACATTTTTTTTTTATTTTCAATTTCGATTTTTTTCCAAGTTGATCAAAATTCTTGAAATTGGTGGAGATTAGTTACATACATAAAGGTCATGCTAATAAAAAAGTCTTAAAAATTAACTAAATTTCCAAGGTGTGCTTTTATCAGATCTACTTATTTCTTTTTTATACTGTTTTTCGTAAAATAATGTTTTATTGACAAGAAAATACAAAACAAACAAAATAGAGTTTCTTAAGATATTTTAGTCACGAGTGGTGTGTACATTTTTGGTTTTCAGGTATTCTATGGAATCGTTTTTCAGAATTTCCAGATCTTAACAAATTTCTGAATTATCCAATTATCTTCCAAATTTTCAATTCAATTTTTTTACAAATTTAACATTTTTATTTTTATTTTCAATTTCGATTTTTTTCCAAGTTGATCAAAATTCTTGAAATTGGTGGAGATTAGTTACATACATAAAGGTCATGCTAATAAAAAAGTCTTAAAAATTAACTAAATTTTCAAGGTGTGCTTTTATCAGATCTACTTATTTCTTTTTTATACTGTTTTTCGTAAAATAATGTTTTATTGACAAGAAAATACAAAACAAACAAAATAGAGTTTCTTAAGATATTTTAGTCACGAGTGGTGTGTACATTTTTGGTTTTCAGGTATTCTATGGAATCGTTGCCTGTAGATCTAAGCCAACATGCGGCTACTGCTATAGACGGAGGTTTCTCGAAAAGTGAGTAAAAAAATTGTTTTCTTCTAAACGATTGAAAAAGCACAGTGTGTACTCACTTTTCTGTACCCTATTTCCTGTCTAGACTTGGCACTCGTTTTATAAATTGTGAGTCTGTTTGGGTACTTGTGAATCTAAAAACCATGTTTTATCAATTTCATTGATATACAGTGAACGACTGAAAGTGTCCATTCAAGAGGCGTGTGCGTATAAAAGAAATACAACAAAAATCGTGTTTTTAATGATAACTGAATATATTAAAGTAACTGGGACATTTAAAACGTATATATTATATAAATGTTTTTTTTTTCACCTTCCTTCTCGAGTCTGAATCGGGGCGGGGTGTTTTGACGTCGGCGCGGTTTTCCGCGTTTTTGGCGGTTCACGATAGGTTTTATCGGAAAACGATACCGTTTCGGAAACTAGAAACTCGGCGCTTTACGAGAGACTACAAACCGTCGAGGTATGAGAACGAAATGCGATCAAAAACGGCGGTTAAATTGGAAAAAACGGGTTTTTTCGCGTAGTACGAAGACTTTTTTAAGCTACGTTTCGCCGTTTATCAAAATATCGACTAGAGATCGGTCTCATTCGATAGCTAAATGACGAGCGGGTAGTATAGCGTAGCTCCTGTTTTGATTCGCATCTTACTTTTTCTTTGGGAATTTTCAAAGAAAAACCGAGAAAAATGGTGAATTTTCGTAAAAACTCCGATATCTCCTTCATGCCAAAGAGAAAAGAAATTTCGCATAGCCCATTTTGTACATCTCGACGAATACTATAAATTACCAAGTACGAGTTTTTTTCGTTTAGGGCACCCGTTTCGAATAAAAAATTTTCAAACGTCGAAAAATTGGCCTTATTTGGGTCTCAAACGTGCTGTTCGATATTCAATTTCTATCTCCTCCGAAGATAACGGAGCTACAGACCTAGCGATTTTTGCGTGAAGAAGCCCACTTTCCGGACTCCAGAATGCAAGTATTTTCATCTCTTTATTCCTTCCCGTTCAAAAGTTTAGATTTTTTAGAGTTTCTTGACAAAATGTCGCTTTTCGAAACATGACCCTCTTTGCTTTCGATTTTTTCATACTTTCGATTCAAGTTTTGCAAAGTGTTATATCCCGTTTTTATGAAATGATCTTCCACACTTGATTCACGGTATTCGTATGATTTTTTAATATTTGAGAAAAAATGCAAAATGTCCCAAAAATGTATTATTATAATTTCAATTTAAGAGCCCACCTTCCCCTCAATTCCCTTTGGCACGTTTGCTACCTGTTAGGCGGGGTATTGTAGGTATGAAAATATTACAAAAGCAATCGCGTGCTAGCGGAACGTGTAAACGTGCCATTTTCGGCTTTATGACGATCGCTTCATCCAATATTGGATCAGGCCTTACATTGTCCTTTTTTAGGCATGAAAATAAACATTTTTGAATAGATTCCGAATTTCTATATTCTAAAACTACCAAGCTATAACAATAATAACAAACAAGCACGTCATATGAAGCCATGATGATCAAAATACGTATATCACAACTAAACCTCCACGCTGCACGCACCGCATAATGCACCACGAAGGGAGATTTCACTGAATATCCCCGATTTTGCCAGCGACTTGGCCATATCTTTTGTTTACATTGACCGCACAGGTCAGTCAATGTAGGCAAAACATTATCTTCAGGTAGATTACCATGGTCATTATCTCTCGCAGGAGGACGTTTGTTTATCAGCGGCGGCATAAGCCACGAAGGCGTTCAGAGCCAGCTCTATTGCTACGACGTGACCAGCAGCAAGTGGAGTCGATGTGCGCCGATGATAACGCCGCGTGCGGATCACGCTATGTTGACCATAGGAAAGAAACTGTACGTTTGCGGCGGATGGACGGAAGACGACGAGTTTAGAAGGAACCTGGTGGAAACTATCGATGTGTATGATATAGAACAGGATTGCTGGCAGGTAAAGCAGTGTAAAGATCCTTTCTTTTCATAGATATTATAGAGAGCAAAATCGAGAAAATGTTCACCGATTTTGATGAAAAGCTATTGCGTTTTTGTTGTGGAGCGACTTGCTTACCATTTCCAAACTTCAACTCCCCGTATACTTTTAAAGAAGCCTTCGGTGAAAAAATGTTACATTTGAGACCCCCCTTAAAATACGGTCCTGTGTATGATGTTTCATTTTTGGTCACGACTTGTGAATCACCCTGTATCATATACATAAGATTGACGTTTTAAGCATCCCACAAACCGGCGCGAAATATTCGCTTTGGCTGCGAAAATTTCGCGGCGATGAATTCGCGATCAGATTAAAACGCGGCAGTTTACGGACAGGCTCAGACTTGTGCGAAGCGAATGCGATTGTTCCAGCGTTTTTATCGCTGCGTATTTCAGTTCGCCTTTGACCGCGTTTTTGACGCCGTTCTTCAAAAATTCGCAATGGCAAAAACGGAATTATTGATAGAAATAGTGAAAAAGTATCCTTGTTTGTATGATTTGTCGAACGATGAATACAGGAATGTGAGAAAGAAAGACAAGATTTGGATGGAAATAGGAAAAGAATTAAATACAAATGGTATGTACCTAATATTTTTTATTAACTTGTTAAATAATTTACAGTCTACACAAATGTGAAAACGAACATTCTATATATTGGGCATAGGCATATCAGAATTAAAATAATTTACGAATTTGTCACGAGTAGAAAATGCTAGCCTTGCTGCCCGCCGAGGATCATTTGCTATATCAGTAAAAGCTCCAAGCACGGGTTCTGGGGGATCTAAGAATTGAAAATATTTGTAATCGCCACTTTTACTTCGTAAAAAATAAAACACATGCCGTACGTACAATTAGAATAGTAGTATCTACTTTAGTTTCTAATGGCCTGTAAAATATTCGCCATTTTTGAGACAAAATACCAAACGCATTTTCCACGACCCTTCTAGCTCGACAAAGTCTTACATTGTATTTCTCTTTTCTGACGTCTGTTAAAGTCTGCTTATAAGGAAATGGTCTCATAAGGTATGGTTTTAAAGCAAATGCTTCATCACCAATTAAGACGTACGAGCAGATTTCATTTTGTCCAGGGAGAAATCTAGGTGCAGGGACACTCGTTAAATTTTGTTCAAATCGTTTTCCCATGTTTGAGGTTTCGAAAATACCCCCATCACTATTTTTTCCGAAACCACCAATATCAACACATATAAATTTATAGTCCGGGCCAACAATGGCCATAAGTACTATTGAATATTTATGTAAATAGCACCAGTAATTGGAGCCACTGTTGTTAGGTCTCTTGATTGTTACATGTTTACCGTCCACGCTGCCAATGCAATTTGGAAATCCCCATCTATTTTCAAATTCTTCAGCACATTTTTTCCATATATTCTCTGTTGGTTCTGGTAAATATATATGCTCCATATGTCTGCATATCGCTTCACAGACTTCGGTTACGATTGCACTCACTGTTGTAAAGCCAACTCGAAAGCTATGCCCAATGGTATAGAAGGTGTCACCAGTGGCAAGGAATCTATAAAAAAATGGTTTTTAGGTGATGAAGTAAAAAAAAAGGTGGAAGAATATCATAGACACATTTGCAAAATATATAAAATCTACCAAACCAAAGACCGGCCAAGCAGTGGGCAACATAAAAAAATGGCAGTGGGCTGACTACATGGAATTTTTCCGTCCTTTTTTGGCATTTGCCAAAACGTCGTCTAATGTGAAAGATATTGACGTCATACATTATGAGACTGCCGAATTTAACTCAAATATATATCAGGAAAGGGCTGGAAATGTAGAAACCGAAAATTTGGAAGACCGCGGCCATGGAGAAGATGAAAATGCTGATGTAGATGCAGAAGATGCACAGAACGCCTCGGCAACACAGACAGCACCACCTTCTTCATTGAACACTACAGCAGTGACTACTCCAGGGCACACCTTTCCGCAGACTGCAACTACACCTAAATATAAAACGAGCAGAAAACGCTATGAACCACCATCTTCGTCTGTACAACAGCTCATTAATTATTTTGAAGGTAAAAAACCTAAAAAAGAGAACGAGGCCATTGATTCACTTTTCTTGGCACATGCACAGACTGTGAAAACACTTCCCTTAAAGCGTCAAGCGCGAATAAAACTAAAAATAGTCGAATTAATAGCGCACGAAGAATTTGAACATATTGAAGAGATGTCTTCAGCGTCTACCCAGAATTCTGCAAGTATGTATGATAGTAGTATGTCGTCCTTCCCAAGCGGCACTGGGTTTACTCCAATAATATACCCAACAGAGGAGGCAAATTCTGCCTCGAATTATTTAGCAACATTTAATCCTAGTGGCAACATGTAGTCCAATTATTACAATAAAATATTTATTTGTAGTATTGAAGTTTTCGTATTCGATAAGCCTACTAATTTTAATACATATAATTTTTTTACCTAAGTGTAATAGCAAGTCGTTCTTCTGGCGAAATAGCTTCACGATCATTTGTGTCAGATTTTCGTATTTCATCTTTCACCAAGTTCAATATTTCATCGAAACACTCTGGAGTCATTCTAAAATATACGTAAAAGCGCTGTTCATCCAGCCGAAGTTGTGGCATCAAGGTATGGTATTCCCCAAATTTATTTCGTTCCAAGGTAATATCATGTACCCATTTCCTTCGTTTCCTAAACAAAATTGAAAATATTTGTTTTATGTACTTCGTTAAACTTAATACATACCCAACTATCAAATGGCGTTAAATAAACATAACTTACCGTGCATTTTGTTCCTCTTCTTAAGCAAGAAATAGAAGTGCCTCCTCTTCTTCTGAAGACGAGCTCATTGCAAAAGGCAAAAATAAAATGTATGCAACCTGTCGAAACCTTCACGTTCGCGGAGCGAATAAGACGCTTTGGTATGAATAAACAGGCGAAACAGATTGCGAATTTCGCTCTGAATTTCGTTGCGAATACTTCGCCGTGATTATTTCGCGCCGGTTTGTGGGATGCTTTAGTCTGGATTCTTCAAGAAATTTTTTTGTTACAGGAAGTGACGAAGGTGCCGAATCCCCGTTACCACGCCGGCATAACGTGCGTCGACCGCGCCGTCTACTTCATCGGCGGTTTCCATAACGACGCGATGTTCGATCGACGTACGATGGCGATCGAACATTACGACATCGACCGGGACCGATGGACGACCGAGGAGAAGTACCCGCAAAGGGTGTGGGAGCATACGTGCGCCACCCTGTACGTGCCTAGGTGGAGGGAGGATATGGAAGTTATCGCGGATAGCCCGAGTCGATCTGATAGGTAAGACCTCAAGCATAGCTAAAAGTCTGCTGCCATCTCTGCAAGGAATTTCGTTAGAAAGAAATATTGAGTGTTGATAGGCGGCGTCAGTTGTCGAGACCTTTGGGTGTTGTTACGCTTAACAAAGATTCATATAGATTACTGATTAAGATAGGGCCAACAATATTATATATATATATATATATCCTTTAATTTCTTTGGGTAGAAGACAAAGTATAAAGTTATAACTTAATTCTCAGGGTGCTTCAGTTTATTGTTGCATAACTTTAAGATTCGATAGAACTTTTAAAATTAATGCATAAAGTCTATATAAACATGGGTCGAAAAATGCGTGGCTTCCGAAATACGGGGTGTTTAAATTTACTTTCTAAAATAGTTTTTTTTAAATATTTCGAACAATAATTGATGTATAACAGTGAAAATTGGTATACAAGGGTTTTTTGGTACGACAAAACGAACCCTGGGCATAGTTTTACTGTAGCCGCTAGAGGGCGCTCTCTACTGTACCTGTAGTGTATTAAAATGACCGAAAATTTTTTCTTGGTGCATTTTTTTGCTTTTTGAATAAAAAACTGATTCTTCGCACTTTTCAACATAAAAAAGCTCTCTTGTAAATTTTCGTTATAGTTAGCCGTTTGTGGGATATTTCGATTTTTAATTATTATTTATGATAAAATAACGTTAAAAAGTCAGTATCTCGATAATTTTTAGAAGTAGGCTGTGCCTGCAATTTTTTTTTAAATTGAAAGCAGAATAAGGTTAAACGTCAATTAGTTAATAATAATATAATAATCCTTTATTATCCAATAGACATAAGTATGCATAGGATTCGTCAAAAATAAAAAATCTATAACAAACATGGAAAATAAGTAACAGACAAATATGAGAAACAAACATACCATCTACACATTAACAAACTCTGAAGCAGCGTACAAACATTTATTTAATAAAAAGGCCTTTAACCTATTTTTAGAATGTTGCAGTGAACTGCAGATTTTTATTTCTTCTGGCAGTTTATTATATATTTTAGGCCCCAAAACTCTAGGTGACCTACTACCGACACAGTATTTGGCGGAAGGAATATACATATTTTCACTCTGCCTTGTTATGAAGGCATTTATATCATTGTTAAGTAGTTGTGTATCCTTATTTTGATACATGTATATATATTGAAAGTTCGTATACAAATAGAGAAGGCAAAGTTAAAATTTGGTACTTTTGGAACAGCTCAATACAGCTATGTAATGAGCTTACTCCGGCCATAGATCTTAGAATTATTTTCTGACTTAAAAAGACATTGGTCGATACTCCCCAGAAGCACAAACCATATTTCAGCCTAGACAGTTAGTTTTGTTGTCTGTTGAAACCTGAAACCTTTTTTTGTAATTGTGAATGCACGAAATTTAGTTTCTTTTAACTGTTTTTTTTTTGTAAGTTTTATAAAAATGCCATTTTTATTCTCCAATCAAGAGTTAGCGGATATTCATTTTGTGTATGGCTTTGTAAATGGAAACGCAGCAGAAGCAGCCAGTGAATACTCACGAAGATTTCCAAACAGACGACATCCAACTCGCTTAGTATTTGTAAGAGTGCATCGCCAAATAATTGAAAATGGTTTTGGAAATCTCTAAAGGGATCAAAACATAAATGTTCGTCAGCGCAGATTTACCCGTATGATTCTGCGTGAGTTTGATAGAGATCCGACCACAAGTGTTAGGAGAGTTTCTGGTGCCTTGGGAATTTCAGCAAGCCATGTTCACCGTGTTCTTAGAAGTGACCATAGAAGTCCTTACCATTTGCAACCTGTGCAAGGACTACAGCCAGGGGACGGAGAACGTAGAATCACATTTTGTCAGTGGATTCTTGATAAAACTGATAATAATAGGGGGTTTTTAAGTAACGTTTTATGGACCGATGAGTCATGCTTCACTAGACGTGGAGTGGTAAATTTTCATAATCAACATGGTCGCATGAAAATCCGCATGCAGTTCGGGAAATGAATTTAGTGTGAACGTGTGGATTAGTATCTACCGTAATCGACTATTTGGACCCTACCTTTTGCCTGCAAGGTTAAATGCTGCGACCTTCTTGGAATTTTTTAAGGTTGAACATGAAAATATGTAGGATGATGTTATGTTAGATTTAAGAAGATTGGCCTGGTTCCAGCTTGATGGTTGTCCAGCTCATTATTCGAGAATAGTTAGAAACTGGCTGGACGAAAATTATCCAGAAAGATGGATCGGCCACGATCCCCGGACCTAAATCCATTAGATTTCTTTTTGTGGGGATTTCTAAAAGAAAAAGTGTACCAGACTCCCGTCAGACACAGAATCAGGAACTACTTTAAATTTTGTATGTATGTTTTAACTATCCAATAGCATTTTAGTTATAAATAATTAATTTAATTTGTTAAAAATAATATTGGAAAATTAAACAAATTAATATTCTGTTTTTTTGTGTTTATTTGGAGTTACGAATTATTGCTGTGTTTAAAAACACAATCTAAACGATCATCTTAATTACTTGTAATGCCCAAATCGGAAATGTAAAAAAAAAATATTTTCCCATAAATAATTAAAAATGCATCGAACCTTAAAAATCGAAATATCTCAAAAACGGCTAACTATAACGAAAACTCACAAGAGAGCTTTTTTATGCAGAAAAGTGCGAAGAATCAGTTTTTTTTTATTCAAAAAGCAAAAAATTGCAGTAAGAAAAATTTTTCATTTAAATACACTGCAGGTACAATAGAGAGCGCCCTCTAGCGGCTACAGTAAAACTATGCCCATAGTTCGTTTTGTCGTACCAAAAAACCCTTGTATACCAATTTTCACTGTTATACATCAAATATTGTTCGAAATATTTAAAAAAAACTATTTTAAAAAGTAAATTTAAACACCCTGTATTTCGGAAGCCACGCATTTTTCGACCCATGTTTATATAGACTTTATGCATTAATTGTAAAAGTTCTTTCGAATCTTAAAGTTATGCAACAATAAACTGAAACACCCTGTTGTATATTATTTATTGAAGCGCTCAAAAAGAGACCTGAAAGGCACTAGCGTCATCTATTAGACATGTAGCGGAATACAGAAACGCATTCAGAAATCTACTTTGAAGAGAGTGTTTGGTTCTGCTAATGCTGATACTAGAATCTTTAATCCCTTTTCAGGTTGGAATACGTTAATCGATGTCGGAGGCAATAGAAAGCCTAAAAAGGGATTAAAGATTCTAGCGCCATCTATTAGACAGTGGCAGGTCCAAACACTAACTCTTTTCAAAGTGGATTTCTAAATTCAATTTTTGCACTGCTGCTATCTCATACATGCCGCTAGCTTTGTCAGTAAAATATTCACCAAATCGCCACTATCTCTTCAGTTGTTTACAATACAAGGTTTGTCCGGAAACTACGTATAAAAGTTTAATAATAACATTATTTTACAATTGTTAATATATTTCAATATGGTCTTATTCAAAGTACTCCCTCTGAGACGAGATGCAATTCTGCCAACGCCGTTTCCACTGTTGATACGATCGCTGAAAGTCTTCAATTGTGAGACTCCTCATCAGTCTTGTCGGTTCTGCCTGGGTGGCTTCCACATCGCTCAAGTGCCGCCTCCGAAGCACCATTTTGCATTTTGGGAACAGGAAGATGTCGCAAGTGGTTAAATCGGGTCACGATGATTGAGCTTCGCCCACAACGAGAGGCGTGTGAGCAGGCGCGTTGTCGTGATGAAGGATCTACCTGCCTCCTTGTGCCAAATCCGGGGTACACGAACTATGAGACGACGCAAAACTTCAATGTAGAAATTACCGTTCACTGTCTGTCCGGAAGGGACAATCTGAACAACTTCCCGAGAATCAACGGAAACAATCAATATTGTTTTCGCATCGGACCTTGATTTTTTCGACTCTTTTGTTTTCGGTTCCCCTGCTTGCTCCCGCTCCATGCTTTGAGATTTTAGCTCCACATCGTATTCGTTGGTACAACAGCCCCCCCTGTCCTCTGCTGCCAACCAATCCTCATAGCAAGCAACCCTCCTTGCATTCTCTTCTGGAGTCAAAAGCTCCGGAACGATTTTCGCGCACACTTTATTCATTTCAAGTTTTTCTGTCAGAATTTCGGGGGAGGGATCGACAGTTCCTCAGCTATCATTCTAAATGTCAATCAACGGTCTTTGACGACACAGCCCCGAATTCGTTCAACATTTCCCTCGATGCGGAGGGACGTCCTGGACGTTGGTCATCTTTCAGATCTTCTCGGTCTTCCCGAAACCTTTTTAACCACTTGTTGACGTTCGTTCCTTCAGAGAATTGACCATTCTTGTCTAGCTTTGCAAGAAACTTGATGTCGATGTGCTGTTCATCGATCAGAGACAGCTCCATGCCGACGGCAGGTAAAAAACGGTTACTTTCAACGAGCACGCGTAAAACCTACTTACTCGCAGAGTGCTCCGGCTCGAACTGAGCATAGAGCGGATTGCATCGTGAGAGGGAACCACCGGGCCACCCCTCCACGACGCCCCGAATTTTTTATACGTATTTTTCGTACAAACCCCGTATATTGGATGATTTTTTTTGATACGATCTTTTAATTCCAGCTCCTGAGTGATCGCTATGGTTGGGCTGCAGATCGATCTTGTGAACAATGCAGTTGTTTACATGGAGATGTAAATGTTTTATATTTTGAATGATACCTATGAACAAATTTTTATATGGAAATGAAGTATTTATTTTATGAACTTTCTGGTTTTTATTTCCCTTACTAGATGCGTTCGTATCTACGGGTTGGTTGGGCGGGGACCCAAATCTGAAATCTCCCAAAAAGTGGAAGGGCATGTGTATTTACTGCACAGATATAATTGGAATTGAGAAGGAATAGTCTTAAATATCGGAAGAGACTTAAGTGACCCAAATACTCCCAACGGACAACGTAGATTAATGTCCTGATAATGTTAGATACAAGTATATACAAAGCGAAATTTACAGATAAAATCCTTGTCTAGTGCGCAATTTCTAACTGGGCTGTATCCTAACCTTTTATGGGCAGAGTGAGGGGAGAAGCTTTGAATAGAATAAAGTAGTTATTAGTATTTGCATATCTAGTTTATCTTACTGTTCATTAAAAGTCTTTGTAGGTAATTGTTTTTAGTACCGACTGTCCTAAAGAAGACGTCAAAATGACAGCCTTTTAAAGGAAGTCTTGTTGTCGTATTTGCCTTGAGGAATCCAACCGAATACCAATAAAATCTAAAAACTTCAGAAAAATTGTTGGACAACATTAAGGTTCTGATGAATTTTTAGACACGCATATCGTTATTTTTGCAATTTTTTTATACGAGTGGTGGAAACATTACCTGTTTTTGATATTTTGCGGGATAGGAGTAGAAATTAAAAACGCATAGAAACTATTTCAAAAACCATTTATTTTTTCAGTTATAAACAGTACCTTACTTCTGAATAAATACATAAACCTATCCTCACTGTTAAAAATAAATATGAAATATGTAAAAGCTATGCCTAATGCCTACTCAGCTCACTCTCATACAATGTCTTAGATACTATTGTAATATTGCACAAATGCTTTACGCCTAGGTAACAATATTTTTCAAAAATATCTTCAACGCAAAGTTTTAGCCAATAATAGAAAAACATAAAAAATGTAAAAAACAACGATAAACGATACATCTCAAACGAATAACTCAGATCTAGAAAAAGATAAAAAACCGAATCTGGATCCATGTGATCGAAAGTCTTAGATTTCCATCGTACTACTTCGTCGTTTTGTTACACAATGTTTTGTACAAGGTTGAAGGATGCACAAAATTAGCTTAACTACATCCATTGCAAATTGATATCCAACAAACAAAGTATCTTTACTGGGCCCATAACCTCACTCAAGTCAATCGTCAGCTACTTGGGCAGTGTTTTCGTAAATGGACAAAGTAAAAAAGTATACTTTGTATATAGTTTTGGCAGACAAAATGCACTTGAAAAAAATCACCGTGGTGACCGAAAAAATGTTTATCACAATAAGGTTTGCGGCAAGTGTTGGTTCTACAAAACATTGCGGAGTAATAAGTAACACATCTGTGCGTATTTTTTATGTACAAAGAAGATACAGGGTGTCCAAATAAGGCATCAAAAATACCCTGTAAAGTAGCAACCTTGATCATGACCTTCAAGGTCATTTTGAGGTCAAGGTAGTGTTCTTTAATGAAGATCATTTGAAAAAATCCAAAAACTATGGAAATTACCAGACATCTCGAAAAATTTGACAGACCTGAGAAGGATCATCTAATTGTGACCTTGACTATGACAGTGTGATTTGAGGGTGAAGACAGTGTATAGAGCAGAAACTTTCATATTTAAATATTGTCCCATGACCTTGATCTTGACAACGATCTTAAGCTTTACGATGATCGCGGATTTGGCAGAGCGTCAAATTACATTTCTGGAAACAATAAAAGGCAAATCCTGTTGAACAACGCATTTGACCTTGAAATGACTTTAAGGGTCAATGTATTAGTGGCTCTTATCTAGAAAGTTGTCGACATAAAGTGGAGACTTGACTGGAAAATTTATTTGACCTTCAAAGGTCCTTAAGGTCGTAATCAAGATCATTGTTAATGAGGCATTTCCGCTCTATACGTTTTCAGTGCCAAAATAAGGCTTCCATCTAAAAAAATAGTCTTGACCTCCAAATAACCTTCAAGATCATAGTCAAGGTCACCTGCTATCCACCCTTTCCAGAAATGTTGCAGTTTGAATTCTGACGATTCATCAATTGTGCCTTATAAATAGTATTTATTGAAAAATATAACGCCATACACAGCTGAAATTTCAACACGAAATACATTTGACCTTCAAATGACCTTAAAGGTCATAGTCAGCGAGATAGTGGCTTACATTCCCTCGTGTCAAGTGAGGAATTGATTTGACCTTCAAAGGTTCTTAAAGGCGTGATCAAGGTCATTGTCAATGATGCAGTTGAACATGAACATTTCAGGTCTATACATTTCCAGCGCCAAAATAGAGGTTTACGTCTTGACCTTGAAATAACCTTCAAAATCATAGTCAAGGTTATCTTTTGGACATCCTGTATAGCTCCAGAAATGTTGGCCTTTGAATTCTGACGATTCATCAATTGTGCCTTATAATAACATTTATTAAAAAAATGAAGCGCGATCCACAATTGTAACTTTAAAGCAAAATACTTTAGCACAGTTGAATTATAGTTTTGGCGCTATATCTATGAAGATATACCTAACTTTTGACACAATTCTAAACTAGGAAGTCTAAAGCTACGGTATATGGTACTGGCAAATTATATACCTGGCATTCATATAGAAACACACAAGGAATTGAAAAAAGTCCTGGTATACACTGAAATGGTCTTCGAAGGAAGATCCCACAGTTTTAACAAAGAGTAGTTATATCAAGAGAAGACGATACAATGAAAATTATCAGCCAGATCTTGCCTACTTTGATGGAAAACAGTACTACATTATTTAAAAATTGACAAAAACAAATTACGTTTGTTTGGCTTCTCATAGTCTTGGTACATATTAAAAAAAATAGTGCATAATACAAATATTGTACCACATTTACTCATTTACAATCTGTTTTTTAAAAAAAACTTTGACGCCCTCTAACGGACAAACGAAGCACGAAATATTGAGACATCCTGTATAATCACCCTTTGGTCTACAATAGAAATCGAAGCATAAAGCCCCCTCCTTAACATTACTTTTAATTCTTACCTAACACACAAAAATATATTTACAACTTTAACGAGCACCAACTTGCAGAGTTGCCATTTTTACTTCGTCAGCCAATAAGAATATACATGTACATAGTACATGTAACTTTATGACTGAATTATCTCCTTAAAAATCGATTTTTCCAGAAACAATGTTGAATACTATCACGTCCTTGATTTCAATTTTGCCTCTGAAAAAAAATTACCTTTCCAGCTCACTTTTGTTGACGGCTCCGTACATTTGGCAACTCTGGACGTCACTAAATAGAAGATCACGTAACAACTAATGTGATGCCACACCACAAAACATCGAAATAACCCAACGAACTCGTGACTACGACGACGTTTTCGTGCTTTTGTCCAAGTACGCTCGGTTCCTAAGTTTGTCCGTATCAGAAGTGGTGTAGCCGTTTGTCATCGGTTTGACGTTTGACGTCGAGTCGTCGTACAGTGCCGTTTGGGAAGTGAAGCAGATTCCGATGTTGGTCTTGCCGTTCTTGACGTTGCCGTTTGCGTCGTCCTGTAACAATAAAATAATCAAAATCATCCATTTGACCATAAATACAGATATCACTATTTGTTTACAAAATTTCCACTTCAGAAATTCGAATGTTAGGGTATTTTGCGCTGTTGCCATCATTCGGAGGTGGAAAGCCGAACAAACGTTCGTTGTCGTGGATCGTTGATATGTATGATATTTTAAATGTTAACACGGGCTGACATAGAATATATATATATATATATATATATGTATATAACTTGTGACGTGGTCATTGTCGTCTAGACCAGTTAGGTGAAAAATTAAAGCTTCCGCCTTTTGTTGGGTACTTCGACAAAATTTAAGCAAGGAGGACTCTTTATATTTTTTTTAATTCTCTCTAGCTTTCAATGGACTTTGCCATCATCATCAGGAGCTGCAATTACAATGATAACAGTAGCAACAAAAGTGTAAAATGAATTTAAATTGAATCAACTTACAGTAGTATGTGAGGATGTTGCTAATTGTTGTTTTCGTATAGGATGAGGGAAACGTCCAGTAACATGGTGAGAGCTGGATACATGGTACAATGGTTAAAATTATATAAAATATGACAAGACAAGTTAAAGACAGATTAAAAATTATTTAGAAAACATTAGAGCATTACGTCGTGAAGTCACTTGATGATTGCACAAATTGGTGGTCATGGAATAATGAGTGAGATGAACCTTTGACAGAAGGCCGAAGGTTGTCAATGTCTGTGTTGAAAGATGGAACGAATTGTGGGCGTGTGCCAAAACGTTGCCAAATCACTTCAGATGATGTGATTTTCAGAATGTTATGTAAGAAATTGTTAAACCGACCAGACGCAGTTGAATAAACTATATTTTAATTAATGGGAATTTTAAATTAACAATTATTAATAAATCGTGAGAAGAGAATTATTAGATTTTGAGTGGAATGAAATTTGTTGGTGGAATCTGTATCAACAAAAAGACAGATATTAAACAACTGAGTGTCATTTACTCATATTTGCTAAACTGCGAAAAATTGGAGAACTTACATATCTCCCCAAATTTCGACTTTTCACAACCATAAATATAATCTGTGTTTTGGCCGATTCCACCAACAAATTTCATTCCACTCAAAATCTAATAATTCTCTTCTCACGATTTATTAATAATTGTTAATTTAAAATTCCCATTAATTAAAATATAGTTTATTCAACTGCCTCTGGTCGGTTTAACAATTTCTTACATAACATTCTGAAAATCACATCATCTGAAGTGATTTGGCAACGTTTTGGCACACGCCCACAATTCGTTCCATCTTTCAACACAGACATTGACAACCTTCGGCCTTCTGTCAAAGGTTCATCTCACTCATTATTCCATGACCACCAATTTGTGCAATCATCAAGTGACTTCACGACGTAATGCTCTAATGTTTTCTAAATAATTTTTAATCTGTCTTTAACTTGTCTTGTCATATTTTATATAATTTTAACCATTGTACCATGTATCCAGCTCTCACCATGTTACTGGACGTTTCCCTCATCCTATACGAAAACAACAATTAGCAACATCCTCACATACTACTGTAAGTTGATTCAATTTAAATTCATTTTACACTTTTGTTGCTACTGTTATCATTGTAATTGCAGCTCCTGATGATGATGGCAAAGTCCATTGAAAGCTAGAGAGAATTAAAAAAGTATAAAGAGTCCTCTTTGCTTAAATTTTGTCGAAGTACCCAACAAAAGGCGGAAGCTTTAATTTTTCACCTATATGTATATATATATGCGATGACTAAGAATCTCGCTAGAGCGAACATCGTAGACAGTTGCAAGTATAATGCACCTATGTCCAAGATTTTGCATGCATCTTGGCAACGTTGGGTTGTTTGGTACATTTCACTGATTTGACCGGAAAGTTTCATTCATAAATTTGGGTGTGTTCTTTGTGCAGCACGTGTTGATCGTCGTGCAAATTGTGTTTTTGAGCTTTTAATCTATTATTTTGTTGACCATGATGCGCCAATCCGAATTAGTTAGTTGTAGAGTGAATTTAAAAATTTCAGCAGGCTAGCAACTTCTCAAAAGTGTATCTACATTCTCCGAAACTCCATCATTGCCGGTGAAGCGCAAGCGCACATCGCGTTACGTGTTGCTTTTGTGTTGATGGCAACGTTGCCGAATCTTCCGATTTTTCGGTGTTTTTACGGAAATGAACCTTTGTCTACCGGAACACCAAAAACGTCCTTATTTTGCACGATTTTTAAAATATCCCAGATATTTCCAGAGAAAAAAGTGCAGGAAGCAAAAGTAAAGCTAAAAAATGTAGTCTATAGTCTATGTAGTTTCATGTCCCATACGAATCTCACATATGCACACTTAGGTAACCGGTCACATATTGTACAGGGTGGGCCATTAAGTTTAAAAAAATCATAGAAGAAACTACAAAGCGTAGGGACTATAATTTATGTTTTTAAAAAGTAGTCAAAATCTTTCTAATAGTAATTCATGACTTACTATGTCGAAAGCTTGCTTTAAATCAACAAATATGCAATTAGAAGAAATTTTTGTTATTTCAACGGTGCAAAATCTTAATTTTGAATATAAATGTGCCCGTCCAATAATGTGCATACTTCTGCACCAAGGTATGTAATGTACAATTGTCTCATTATTTGTCCACATTCCATATGCAAAGGAGAGATCGAAGTGTTATTCTTAAGTGATTGAGATACGTACCTCCACTTTGACTTTTCCTCTCTTGTCCCTTTTGTGGTAGGTCTGCTTGTAGAAGTTGGAGAAGAGGAAATAGAACATAACTGCGTGCATTCCGATCCACCAGACGAAAGCTTTCGGGTAGTCGCAGTCGATGAAGAGCAGCTGGAAGGCGTGGACCATTACTAGCACGAATTGAACCTAAAAAGAAAAAAAAAGAATTTTGAATAATTACAGTAACATAAAAATCATATTAAAAAATCCGAGATCACCTTTGCCTTTGCAACTAAAGAATATATAAAAGTTCGCTAGAGGAACTTCCACCTACAATTTTTCAATCATTAAAACGAGTACAGGAAGGAGACGGCTTTCTTGTTGATTAATATATCCAAGAAACTGTATACTGCTCTTGGAATCATATCTAATCGACAGACAACAATTCGTGGAATAAAATGGCTGCAAATCCTCAATCAGTTTTGCATGGTGTTCCACAAGGTTCTGTCCTCGGCCCTCTGTTACTCTTATTGTATATAAATGACCAGCAACACTAATAACAAGCTAATTCTATACGCCGATGACACCACTCTTGTTCCTACTCTCGATTCTCTTTCCAATTTAGATTATGTGACATCTACTTGTGCGACGTTTTTGAATGGTTTGCAATTAATAAGTTAACAGTTAGTTCCAACAAAACTTAATTCATGAACATTACGGAATCATGATGTTGGTAATAACCATGTGGAGACAGCTAAGTTTCTTGGTATACACGTACATAAATGCTAGTTTAAACTGGGATGAACACATTAATTGTTAGCAAATCATTAACCAAAATTATTTATTTAATTCGTAATCTGGTAAAATGACATATCGCTGTGTCTCTAGAACAGTGACACTATTCAAAAGAAGCTTTTTTTCAGGAGAGGCATTTTTAATATTTTTTGAGGAACAATTTCGGATAACTGAAGATAAAGTTCATAATTTGGATTTAGAAAAATTATCAATTGAATAAGGTTTATTGAACTTTCAGATTCATTGAATAAATGATCAGTTTGTAGTCAAAAATATATTACTTTAAAATTTATTTTAGTATTACTACCAATGATACACAACACATCTTAAAGGCTACGTGCAACTAAGAAATCAAAGGTAAGTACAGAAAAAAAGCAGGTACAATACAAAAATTGGTTACAAATTATTGTAAAATCCCTCATAGTATGAGGGTATTATAGTTTGTTGTTGCTTCGTTTTTCTTAGATCTTCTATAAGATTTTGGAAATACGGTTTGTACAGCATAACCCGAAAGTTGAAGTTCAAGTTTCGTAAACAAAAGCGCTAACAACGTGAACACCGAGTGTGAGCGCTCGTTAAAACACGAAAAAATGTTCTATTCCGTAAAACAAGTCACTACTCACCATCTGCAAGGCGGTGAGGTACTTCTTCCACCACAAGTACTTCTGATACTGCGGGCCCAGGGCGGCAAGGAAGTAGTACCCGTACATGATGATGTGGACGAAGGTGTTCAGAAATCCGAAGAAAGTCGAGTGGCCGCCTGGAGTGAACTTCACGCCGAACCAGACTGACATCGGCATAATTCCGTGGTGGATCACGTGTAGGGTTGACACGTGGTCGAATTTCTTTCTCAAAACGAAGAAGAACTGAAAGTGATCAAAAAATAGAAATTAGTAGGACGTATCTATACTAGGAAGAGAAAAAGAAAGACAGCAGCAAAACACATCGCACGCCCATGCTAGCGCGGCATCTCTCTGAATTGACAAAGTCGGCGGGCCGGTATCCCGCCATATTCAAGAAGTTGTCGCGTTACCATAGGCGTGCGATGTGTTGCTGCCCTTTTCTTTTTGGTGCCAGAGTATGTTATTTTCAGCAATGATATCAAGATTGTAACTACCAATGGATAAAAATAACTAATTAAATGAATAATGTACGTGTTTTCAATTCGATCAACTGATTTTAATCGGATATACGGGGTGTTTCAGTTTATTGTTGCATAACTTTAAGATACGATAGAACTTTTAAAATTAATGCAAAAAGTCTATATAAACATGGGTCGAAAAATGCGTGGCTTCCGAAATACAGGGTGTTTAAATTTACTTTCTAAAATAGTTTTTTTTAAATATTTCGAACAATATTTGATGTATAACAGTGAAAATTGGTATACAAGGGTTTTTTGGCACGACAAAACGAACCATGGGCATAGTTTTATTGTAGCCGCTAGAGGGCGCTCTCTACTGTACCTGCAGTGTATTAAAATGACCGAAAAAAATTTCTTAGTGCAATTTTTGGCTTTTTGAATAAAAAAACTGATTATTCGCACTTTTCAACATAAAAAAGCCCTCCTGTGAGTTTTCGTTATAGTTAGCCGTTTTTGAGATATTTCGATTTTTAAGGTTCGAGGCAATTTTAATTATTTATGGGAAAATAATATTTTTTTTACATTTTCGATTTGGGCATTACAAGTAATTAAGATGATCGTTTAGATTGTGTTTTTAAACACAGCAATAATTCCTAACTCCAAATAAACACAAAAAAACAGAATATTAATTTGTTTAATTTTCCAATATTATTTTTAACAAATTAAATTAATTATTTACAACTAAAACGCTATTGGATAGTTAGGACAAACATACAAAATCTAAAGTAGTTGCTCGAAATGTAAACCCAATTGTTCAATACACAATTCACATCTACGAATGATCGAACGTGGTATAGCATTATTCAAATAAGGCCTTATTTCATCACATGCATTCCTGATTCTGTCTATTAGCATATCTCTTGTGGTTACGGGAGTCTGGTACACTTTTTCTTTCAGAAATCCCCACACAAAGAAATCTAATGGATCTGGGTCAGGGGATCCTGGAGGCCAGGCGACTGGTTAACCACGGCCGATCCATCTTTCTGGATAATTTTCGTCCAGCCAGTTTCTAACTATTCGCGAATAATGAGCCGGACAACCATCAAGCTGGAACCAGGCCAATCTTCTTAAATCTAACATAACATCATCCCACATATTTGCATGTTCAGCCTTTAAAAATTCCAAGAAGGTCGCAGCATATAACCTTGCAGGCAAAAGGTAGGGTCCAAATAGTCGATTACGGTAGCTAATCCACACGTTCACACTAAATTCATGCTGAAAATTTCTTTCCCGAACTGCATGCGGATTTTCATGCGACCAGATATATTGATTATGAAAATTTACCACTCCACGTCTAATGAAGCATGACACATCGGTCCATAAAACGTTACTTAAAAACTCCCTATTATTATCAGTTCTATCAAGAATCCACTGACAAAATGTGATTCTTCGTTCTCCGTCCCCTGGCTGTAGTCCTCGCACAGGTTGCAAATGGTAAGGACGTCTATGGTCATTTCTAAGAACACGGTGAACATGGCTTGCTGAAATTCCTAAGGCACCAGAAACTCTCCAAACACTTGTGGTCGGATCTCTATCATACTCACGCAGAATCACACGGGTAAATCTGCGCTGCCGAACATTTACGTTTTGATCCCTTCGGAGATCTCCAAAACCATTTTCAATTATTTGGCGATGCACTCTTACAAATACTGAGCGAGTTGGATGTCGTCTGTTTGGAAATCTTCGAGCGTATTCTCTGGCTGCTTCTGCCGCGTTCCATTTACAATGCCATACACAAAATGAATATCCGCTAACTCTTGATTGGAGAATAAAAATGGCATTTTTATAAAACTTACAAAAAAAAAAACAGGTAAAAGAAACTAAATTTCGTGCATTCACAATTGCAAAAAAACGTTTCAGGTTTCAACAGACAACAAAACTAACTGTCAACTAATTGACGTTTAACCTTATTCTGCTTTCAATTTCAAAAATATCTGCAGGCACAGCCTACTTCTAAAAATTATCGAGATACTGACTTTTTAACGTTATTTTATCATAAATAATTAAAAATGCATCGAACCTTAAAAATCGAAATATCTCAAAAACGGCTAACTATAACGAAAACTCACAGGAGAGCTTTTTTATGCAGAAAGGTGCGAAGAATCAGTTTTTTATTCAAAAAGCAAAAAATTGCACTTAGAAGAAATTTTCGGTCATTTTAATACACTACAGGTACAGTAGAGAGCGCCCTCTAGCGGCTACAGTAAAACTATGACCATGGTTCGTTTTGTCGTACCAAAAAACCCTTGTATGCCAATTTTCACTGTTATACATCAAATATTGTTCGAAATATTTAAAAAAAACTATTTTAGAAAGTAAATTTAAACACCCTGTATTTCGGAAGCCACGCATTTTTCGACCCATGATTATATAGACTTTATGCATTAATTTTAAGTTCTGTCGAATCTTAAAGTTATGCAACAATAAACTGAAACACCCTGTATATTTCTGTTTTTATCCACAAAAATCGCAATGAACATGAACGTCCTGGATAGCTGCATATCGATTTTTTCCGAAAAAACTGGAATACTAACAAATATCTAAGATATTTTGATTTGTAATTTATTGTACTTTTATAACGCGTCAAAGCACATATTTTTGGCGGGGCTAGCGGTCAGTGTTATGCAGAAAGTTTTTACCTTGTACCTAGCATTGTCACAAGTTTTAATTAAAAACTGCATTAAGATTAGTGATATTTCTCTCTTAAAGTTGTAATATTTGTAGATGCATTTCTGGACAGTCTGCGACACCATTGCGAATCTTCCATTGAAGCTCGCGAAAGCGCTGGAATGTTTCTCGACTCGTCGACAGGGGAATTAATACCCGACCAGATGGCAGACACAGTCAGTCAGTCGAGCGGGCGATGACTGTTCACAGGACGCGGTAGCCATAGTCCAGTCAACATGGTCATAAATATGTCATACATTAGTTGCCAGTGTTATGAATTATTGTAGAGTAATAAATTAGACTTTGGACAGAATTTCTTTAACATGTAACTTAATTTGGTATATTTGTATTTTGTAGAAATTTATTTTTTGCATTTTGAAGGCATTAAATACATGTCGAAACGTCGGCTTTATGAGTGCAGCGCATCATATTTTGGTAAGGTTGCTCTTCCAGATTCTTTTTTACATATTTATTGTTTTGTCGGTGATTGAGACAGTAAAGAAGATTATGTCAATACATGTGATTTTATTGGCCAGATAGGCATGGGGGATGTGAACCACATGATAAGTTTCAGATGTTATATTCTCTTGCATGGAAGCTCGAGCAAACGCTGGAATGTTTCTCGACTGGTCTATGGGGAAATAAATACCCGACCAGATGGCATACACAGACAGTCAGTCGACAGTAAACAGCGGGCGATGACTCACCACAGGACGCGTAAACCGTAGTCCAGTCAGCATGGTTATAAATACGTCATAAATTAGTTGCAAGTGTTATAATAAATTATTGTAGTGTTTTAAATTAGACTTTGGACAGTACAAACGGTATTTTCCTTACAGTATATTTTCTGTTTTAACATATTTGCATATTTTTTAACATATAACTTTATTTGGTATGTTTGTATTTTGTCTAAATTTATTTTTCAGCTTTATGAGTGAAGCGCGTCATGATTTTGTAAGGTTGCTCTTCCACATTCTTTTAGACATATTTATTATTTTTCAATCACGTTAGTGATTGAAACCCTTACAGTAAAGAAGATTATGCCAATACATGTGATTTTATTGGCCAGATAAGCATGGGGGGATTGTCAACATGTAAACCACATGACGAGTTTCAGATGTTACATTAACCTCCATGGAAGCTCGTGAAAACGGTGGAATGTTTCTCGACTCGTAGGTAGGGGAATAAATATCCGACCAGACGGCAGACACAGTCAGTCAGTGGACAGTCGACATTTGGTGATTACTCACCACAGGACGTGGAGGCCGTAGTCCAGTCAATATAGTTATAAATATGTCATAAATTATTTGAGTGTTATATGTTAATTTATTGTAAAGTAATAAATTAGACTTCGGACAGTAGAAACGGTGTTTTCGATTCATAACATTTTTGGTTTGTCTATGCTACTGTTTTCAACATTTTGTATACTCTGCTCTATATTTTAACACATAATTATTTGACATTGTTGTATTTTGTCGAAATTTATATTGAATCGTTTACAGTAAAGGAGATTCTGTCAATATATAATTTTTATATAATAAGCAGATAAGCATGGGGGAATTGTCAACACGTAAACCACATGACAAGTTTTAAATGTTATTTATCTTCCTTGGCAGCTCGCGAAAACGCTGGAATGTTTCCCGACTCGTAGATAGGGGAATAAATACCCGACCAGATGGCAGACACAATCAGTCAGTGGATAGTTTACAGCTAACGATGACTCACCATAGGACGCGGAAACCGTAGTCCAGGCAACATGGTTATAAATATGTCATAAATTATTTGAGTGTTATATGTTAATTTATTGTAAAGTAATAAATTAGACTTCGGACAGTAGAAACGATGTTTTCGATTCAGAACATTTTTGGTTTGTCCATGCTACTGTTTTCAACATTTTGTATACTTCGACCAATATTTTAACACATAACTTTATTTGGCATTTTTGAATTTTGTCGAAATATATTTATCGCATCTTTTAATCCTGAATAAGACACCAAATGGATGTCGGAACGTCGGATTTATGAGTGAAGTGCGTGGGAAGAAATGCAGATCTCGTCCTAAGAACCTATTCACAAAGTAGATTTTAATACTAAAAATAAAAATCACCCTTGCTCATATTTCATTAAAAATCTACATGCGAATGGTTTTTCCATAAGCGCATCCGATTAAAATTAGGTGCAGCAGGTTCATTGCTTTTCTGGAAATTACGGATATTATCATCGACTATGAATAAAGGTGAATGAATATATCATATATTTACCGTGTCGAAAAATTCCGTGAACTTGGAGAAGTAATACCACCAGCAACCTCGAACCATCTGAAATAAAAATCAAGATGGTTAATTCCAGAGTGACACAGTGATCTATGAAATCATTTACATATATGTGGTTTGCTTACACAACTAAAAATGTTGTTAGCTATTTTATTGGGTTGAACATCACTGTTAAAAGGAATTGAGAGTCTGAAAAAAATGTTGCTTCTTTAAGTTGACGTGCTAGGCTTTCAATCGTCTGAGATCAAATCGCGCTATTTTTTGTTGTCTTCTAGAAATTCGATCGTACCCATTTTGAGTTGTGACAGCGTTTTACTTCAAATTGTTGAGTTTGCTTACCCGTAAAGCTAAGGGGTTGTCCGAGTAATCCACAGGTTGACATTTGAAGCTGTAGTGGCTCATCCATCCAGCTACACAACTCTACAATAACAGAAAAAAAGGAGTCAGTCTCTTTAATGGCAGCCTCATTTTTACTTGCTTTAGGCAGTTAAGAAAATGTATATCCACTCTATACTTCCTACGCCTTATATATACTTCGAAGTTGAGTCATTTATTTTAACAGTGAGTAGACCTGATCAAAAGAAATGTTTTTTTCCTTTAACATTTTTCTGGTAAAATTAAATTAACAAAGTTATAGCCCTTTAGAAGTTTGAGTACCGCCCTGTCTCAATAATAATATTATGTGCTCGTGTTTGGCAACAACGGATATAATCCGCCTTATCGGTTCATCCCATCGGAAACAAAAAAGCGAAAGAATTTGAAACGCTGATCACGATGTTTTTATTCAGTCGATGTTACAGTCGGTAACGCGTGAGTGAATAGTGGTGTTTGCTGCGTGGCTCAAACGAAATAAAAAATGGCACATGTTTATGCGGATCGGTTTCCCAATCGAGTGCAACCAACCCCTCGTGCCTTTGTTAATGTAGTACAACGGGCTCGTGAATCAGGTGACTTAAGACCTCACAGGAGAGGGCATGCCGGTGCTCCAAGACCTCACGATCAAATACAGGTCCACACTGAAATACTTGTTGGGAGGATACTTTATAAAACAAGGTAATTTTTTTTTTTTATTTTTACACCCATATTTTGGTTTATCTTCCTTCTACAATCATTATCTGAACCTTAATGACTCAACTTCAAAGTCACCCTGTATATATATTGAGACGTGGTCATTGTCGTCTAGACCAGTTAGGTGAAAAATTAAAGCTTCCGCCTCTTGTTGGGTACTTCGACAAAAATTTAAGCAAAGACTCTTTATACTTTTTTTATTCTCTCTAGCTTTCAATGGACTTTGCCATCATCATCAGGAGCTGCAATTACATTGATAACAGTAGCAACAATAGTGTAAAATGAATTTAAATTAACTTAACTTACAGTAGTATGTGAGGATGTATATATATATATATATATATATATATATATATATAGATGGAGTAATACAAATTAAGGTTAGGCGAAAGGATAGTAGATATATAAGGATCATAAGATTCAGAAAAATATTATGGTAGATATAAAAACAGTTGTCATCATTTGGAAATGGATCGCAGAACGCTAGAGTGGTGAGTACTCCCAATATCCAAATACTGTTAAAATAAAATATTTAAATGTGTCTCTTGCAGTGGTGTCAGTGTCGACACCACCACATGCCAAAAGCCACTGGTTGAATTTGTGACCCAAGCGCTTTTTTCGGCCCGGCTTAGTAAAATTGGGGCTGTGCACACTCGCAGTGATCGATTCAAGTAATAGATGGCGCTTTGCGCTGTCCTATATCGATAACCGTTTTGAAAAATATCAAGAAGCTCGTTCCATACTTACTTCATAAAATAGCCAGGTACTAAATATCACTTGGAAGAGATTGTATGCTATCAGGACATTCTTTAATTCGAAAGGTTTTCTATTTTCCATTAGTTTAGGTCCTAACACTTTCACTATGAACACGTATGTGAGGCATATTCCTAACGTGTAGAATGGTGAGCTCATCAGGAACCAGTCTTTTACTCTAGGATCTGAAACCAACAAAAAATCAATCAGTGACATTAGAAGTGTTACGCCTAGAAAAAATAATTTCTTCAACTTTACTCTGTGGCAATGGTGTAGTCTTACATCAAGAGTGAAAGGATAACATTCTAACGAAATTTTATTGACAAATAGTAAGGAAAAAAATAATAATGTGTTGGGCGACCGAGCTAGTTGTCTCAAGCGCCTATCTTGACGCTATGTGGTACGCCTCGGTAGACCAGTTGGTCTACTTCGTGTTCTCTACTTTCTTCTATCCGCACACGACACACACGCATTACCGTCATTGCAGTACATTCAACACGGCGGCCAATTTCGCGATAGGACAAACCAACATCTCGATAGACCCGTGTCAAAGTCGTTGGTGATAATTTGGACGTCGTCGAACTCGAGGCATTTTGTTATGGTTAACACTAGCAATTGAAAGGGCAATAACTAAAAATATCTGTACTACTCAGCTCTCAGAAACTGCTCTCTTCACAAAAACTAAAGGATAACAGGTAAGCAAAAACAAAGATAAAACCCAACCCCCAAGCTTCAACTACTACAAAAACTTTTCCGAAAATGATCAGAAGCCCCTGAACGTCAAAAAACGCTTTAATATACTAAGTGGCATATAAATCCGAACACCCAGTTTAAATGGTTTTATTTTAATAAAAGTTGGTGAATGTATTTATCTTACTGTAAATAACAAGTGAAAAAATTTTCAGCCTTATCAGTTGGACATTCCGGTTTTTATACTGCTTTTTTTTAATTCACTAACGCTCTAAAAATGAATATTTCAGCCGCAGTAAAGAATCAACGTTGGCGGATTTTGGTTCTTGACATCCTTTACGATCGGTTACGATGCCTAGAGTACGGAGACGTGTACGATTTCGTCAACTTAGTGAGTTTGATAGAGGCCGTATAGTGGGACTTCGGGAAGCTGGACTTTCTTTTCGGGCAATTGCAGTTAAAGTGCAAAGAAGTGTAGACACTGTGGTTAGCTGTTATCACGCATGGCTTCGAGAAGGCCGTACGCAAAGAGCAAGGGGCACTGGACGCCGCCGTAGAACAACAGACCGTGAAGATCGCCGCCTAAGATTATTGGCCTTAAGGGACTCCACTACCAGGTCCATTGCAAATGAATGGTTTGCAGAACACAGAAGACCTATTGGCATGCGAAGTGTTTACCGACGAATGAGAAGTTTTGGTTTGTTTTCATACCGGCCACACTAGGTCCTCCCTTTAATTCGAGAACACCGACGTAATCGCCTTGAGTGGTGCAGACAACGGTCACTCTGGGATCAGGAATGGAACAGTATTGTCTTTAGTGACGAGTCTCGATTTTGTTTAGGCATGCACGATGGTCGTGCCAGGGTTAGAAGGCGACGTGGTGAAAGGAGGAATCCACAGTTTTTTGTTGAAAGACATGTTCATCACACTGTTGGAGTTATGGTTTGGGGTGCTATAGCTTATGGTTCCAGGTCACCTTTAATCTTCATCAGAGGTAACATGAACGCGCAGCGTTATATCCACGAAGTTCTAGAACCCCATCTTTTACCCTATCTTGACACCCTGGCAGATCCAACTTTCCAACAAGATAATGCCCGACCACATGTTGCAAGAGTCACAATAGACTTCTTTCAACATAATGATGTCACATTGTTACCATGGCCACCAAGATCTCCCGACTTATCCCCAATTGAGCACGTGTGGGATATGATCGGTAAGAGATTGCTCAATTTGCAACGTCCTCCTCAGACTCTAGAAGCACTTCGAGAGGAGTTGGTGGTTGCCTGGAATGAGATACCACAGAAGGACATTGACCACCTGATCAGAAGCATGCCTAGGCGCGTTGGAGAATGCGTAGTACATCAGGGTGCATCCACACATTATTAAAGGTCAAAGGGCTTTAAAGCAGTGCAATCATTTTGAAATGTTTATCATTTACTTATTATGCTTCATTAAGTACTTATACAAAATTTTATTAAAATAAAACCATTTAAACTGGGTGTTCGGATTTATATGTCACTTAGTATAAATTGGTCTAATTACTACTGAAAGGTTAAAAATTTACGCTACAAAAGAACGGCAAGGTTTCCGACTTGAATATATCATAAAATGAACAAAAGACTCAAAATCGGACCCGAAAAACTCCCGCTTGTGCGAATTACCGCATTTTCAATTCCCTTGTTCCAGCCAAGGTTATAAATAGGAGGTACTTGTAAAAGAATGTGACCAGTACTCATTCGTATTATGTTAAATGAAGTCGCCTTTTTAAAAAAGTCGTTCGTTATTTGCACATTCGTAATTCGCACAGGTGCTAAAAAGAAAACAACAAAAATGCTGACCATAAACTTACTGCAGAAAAATTCCACTTCGCTTGGTTATGTTGAACATCCCGGCAAAAAATTGCTTGTCTTTTGGAATAAAATACGATCTACCTTGTATCAGAGGACTAAAACATCACGAGCCAGTTTCGCGAATCTTTTTCAGACACTACCTGCGTCGTAAAACATTACGGGGACGTTTTGATTATTTTTTAACTGGCAGTTATATTACCGGTTTTTCGACAAAATTAATGCGAATTTTCGGCTATATCGCCGGTTCGTCGAACTTTTGCTTTTAAACGGGAGGAATATTTATTATACGAACGAAATGGATGCTAAGGTTCTTCAAATTTCTACAGTCCAGCAGAATTGTTTTTACTAAAACTAACTTAAGTTTCAAAAAATCGTCTTCTATCGTGCACAGTGACAATTTAAGAAGTAATTTTCGATACTAATTTACTCAACATTTTTCTGTGTTGGTTCCATTTGTTTCATTGTCGTTTCATTGCATTACCATGCCTAGAGATGTTTCATAGTAACAGATATTGGACTATTTTGCGACAAATTGTTCCTGCATACAGGACATAAAAGTACCACGCATTTTTAGACTCAAAATAAGTCGATGGGACATTACCTCTGATGCAAAAGTCAAATATTTCTTTTTAAAACACGTTTTTTAAGATATTTCTGGAACTGATAGACGAACGAAATTTGGAAAATATGTGTTTTCCTAGACTTCCTAATATTGGATAGTCAGAACTTTATTGATAACTGAAGAAAGTTGCGCCTGGTAGAGCAGAATAATAATAATAATAATAATAATATTTATTTACTCAATGTACAAAGATAACAAACAATATGAGTGAATAAATATAAAATCAAAACAGGCCCAATAGAAGGCATTGCCTGTACATGGACCAATAATTGAAGTTGAAACTGTAGAATGCAAATGACAAAAAAGGACAAAAATTAGCTACAGTAGATTATGTATTTAGTTGATGTTCGTATTTATGAGTTTTTGAATTTCAGTCCTAGATATAGAATGTAGCCACTTTTTTAAATTTCTTTTGAAACAATTTCCGAAACGTAAATCTTTTAAGTCTTTAGGTTTAATTTCATAAAATTTAGGCGCTAAATAGAGATATGATCGCTGCATTATAGATTTATGCGGTTGAGGAACTACTGTGCCACGAATTTTGTACCTGGTATAATGATTATGTTTAATTTTTTGGACGGTGTTTACAAATTTATGGTAGTGAGTGATACTGTGTAAGAAATAAAGCTGTCTTATATCATACATTCGAACATCTGCGTATAATTTTTCAGTGGGATAAAGTTTCGGTTTTTTAAATATCATTTTTAGAATACTCTTTTGAAAAACATCTAAATTATAGATATGTGAGGAACATGCAGCTCCCCATGCTAATATACCATATGTGAGATGAGGCTCAATCAGTGCATGGTATAATGTTCGAAGATATTTTTCTGTCAATATATTCCCAAGGTATTTAATTTTGTAGGATACAAATCTAACTTTCTTTAAAATATAATTGACATGGATGTTCCATCGTAAGTGAGGATCCAAGACCACTCCAAGGTATTTTATGTTGGGCACTCTATTAAGTTGCATTTTTTGATCATTAATATTGACGGAGAAATTTGTGTAATTTGGCAGATGTCTAGCATAAGATCCAAATGGTAAAAAATGTGTTTCAGAGTAGTTAATGCTTAATTTTCTACTGTTAAACAACCGAATAATTTTGATAAAATCATTTTCAATTACATTTTTCAGATCAGACCAGTCAGAGCCTTCATATAATATTGCAGTATCATCTACAAAACTAGTTATTTTGCCAACACAATTAATTTGGAAAATATCATTTAAATATATATTGAATAACAGCGGACCTAAGACAGTTCCTTGTGGGACACCAGACTTAATACACATTTCTTTACTAAATGATCCTGATATCTGCACAGATTGTGGGCGATTTGACAAATAACTTTCGATCAGTGAGTACGCGTTTCCTCTGAAGCCAATTCTCTCCAATGCTTCTAATAATAATTTGTGATTAACTGTGTCGAAAGCTTTCTTTAAATCAACAAAAATGCAGATTGAAGGGATTCTGTTATCAATATTTTGATATATTTGATTTACAATTTTAGTTATTGCGTCCGATGTAGCCTTCCCTTCTGTAAATCCATATTGATTTTCACTCACAAATTTTAAATTTTGTGAGGTATCGAATCATTCTAGTAGATAAAACTTTTTCAAAAGCCTTTGCTACACTGGATATTATTGATATTGGTCTATAGTTGTTAACATCTGTTTGGAATGAATGGACCACTCCACATAATTCGATAGTATAGTTTAGTTAAGAAATTGCTTGTAATTTATGATAAGTAGTTAGTTTTTAAATAAATTTCTTCACTAAAAAAAATCCGATGAATATTTTGTGCCTGAACTTTTAGGACATAGTGCTAAGTTGACTGGTAGAAAAACCTGCGTTATGTCAGAAAAACCCTGCTAAATGTCAAAAAAAAAACTATAAAAAGTCACTTTTCGAGAAACGTAATACCCATGCCGCATAGTTTTCGAGAAAAAATGTTTTTATTGTTATTCGTTTCGATAACAAGTTTCATAAAGTTTAAATTAATAATATTCGAGTTTATTTTTGATTATCAATTTGTTGTCTGTTCTTCGTAAATTTTAAAATTAATTAACGTTTGCGATTATCTACGCAGAAACCAGGTACTAACAACATGCCAGTCTGCCAAAGGAATGTTCGATATTCACGTGAAAACAAGCAACGACAACAACTTAACCAAAACTTATCATCAATCAATGTGCAATCGAGTCTCAAAATACGTGGTACTTGTATATCTACTGTATATTGGGACACCCTGTATATGCGACATGTCTAAACATAATGAAGTTGCAACGCACCAAGAAAATTAGCAATCATTTTAGCTATAAATATAAAAACTGTTGTAAACGTATTCTCAATTAATGTGAACAGATAAAGTTTCAGATAACCATCAACTCTTTGGAAAATTTTATATATATATATATATATATATATATATATATAACAAAAAATAGGAAAATAATGGGCAAAATCCGCAAAAAGAAGTAAAGTGGATTCGACCAGAAAATAGGATAGGTAACCCGAGCGATACGTATTTCTGCTGGTTGGCTTCATCAGGCCCGAAACGAATGCACATATGCAACTAGAAAAGCAGATACACATGCCCATACATCCGGATACGGGTGTAACCAGAGGAAACGAAGTTGGAGAGGGAAAAAATCACACACGAAGTCCACAATGAGAGCCAACCTACATATCTAACCACAACCACGCGGCCGGTTATAGCCACTTGCTGTGATACTCCAAGCCCAAAGGATCTACAAAGAGAAAATGACCATGCGGAGAAAGGTATATAACAAAAAATAGGAAAATAATGTCGCCTTGAAAATTCGAGGTCTTCTAGCCATTTTGTACTACAATTGGCTCTTGTTGTGGACTTCGTGTGTGATTTTCTTCCTTTTCATCTTCGTTTCCTCAGGTTACACCCGTAGTTGCGCGTATGTGCATTCATTTCTGGCCTGATGAAGCCAACCAGCAGAAATACGTATCGCTCGCTCGGGTTACCTATCCTATTTGCTGCTCGAATCTTTTTTCGTTCTTTTTGCGGATTTTGCCAAATTATTTTCCTATTTTTTTGTTATATACCTTTCTCCGCATGATCATTTCCTCGTTTTAGTTTTAGTAATCTCTTTTAACTGTAATCTCGAGCTTTCGGCTCGCTATGGTGCCATCATCAGGAGTCGTCGCTGAGGTTGCAGCCAAATGGTGTTTCAAAACGAAAGCGAGGATGAGAGCACCTGTTGCAAATGTAAAACCACAAGGACGGACACATAAAAATTATTGAACATTTTCAAATTATTAAAAAAGTATTACTATATTTTGGGGAAAAATAGCAGAGTCCCTTCTTACCTCCTACATTTGTTTCACGTGGAGACAATGAGCGAACCGGAAGAGTCCGTAGTATAGTAGGAGGGGAGAGATGACCAAGTGACACTGAGACACAACGTCACTAACAATAGATGAAAATTTTCGAAGTGCTTTCAAACTTTGTTTTTAGACATTTTTCGATATTTCTGGAAATTCTTAAACGCAAGTTGAACAAATTTTGGAGTGATTAAAATTTGACACATCATTCGAAGTGTTTCAACCTTACTGTCACTTTAGTACGTAGTAGGATTTTTTGCGGGCTTAAAAATTTAAAATTAGTCAATTCATATACTAAGTGACATATAAATCCGAACACCCAGTTTAAATGGTTTTATTTTAATAGAAGTTGGTGAATGTATTTATCTTACTGTAAATAACAAGTGAAAAAATTTTCAGCCTTATCAGTTGGACATTCCGGTTTTTATACTGCTTTTTTTTAATTCACTAACGCTCTAAAAATGAATATTTCAGCCGCAGTAAAGAATCAACGTTGGCGGATTTTGGTTCTTGACATCCTTTACGATCGGTTACGATGCCTAGAGTATGGAGACCTGTACGATTTCGTCAACTTAGTGAGTTTGATAGGGGCCGTATAGTGGGACTTCGGGAAGCTGGACTTTCTTTTCGGGCAATTGCAGTTAGAGTGCAAAGAAGTGTAGACACTGTGGTTAGGTGTTGTCAGGCATGGCTTCGAGAAGGCCGTACGCAAAGAGCAAGGGGCACTGGACGCCGCCGTAGAACAACAGACCGTGAAGATCGCCGCCTAAGATTATTGGCCTTAAGGGACCGTTTCTCCACTACCAGGTCCATTGCAAATGAATGGTTTGCAGAACACGGAATACCTATTGGCATGCGAAGTGTTTACCGACGAATGAGAAGTTTTGGCTTGTTTTCATACCGGCCACACTGGGTCCTCCCTTTAACTCGAGAACACCGACGTAATCGCCTTGAGTGGTGCAGACAACGGTCACTCTGGGATCAGGAATGGAACAGTATTGTCTTTAGTGACGAGTCTCGATTCTGTTTAGGCATGCACGATGGTCGTGCCAGGGTTAGAAGGCGACGTGGTGAAAGGAGGAATCCACAGTTTTTTGTTGAAAGACGTTCATCACACTGTTGGAGTTATGGTTTGGGGTGCTATAGCTTATGGTTCCAGGTCACCTTTAATCTTCATCAGAGGTAACATGAACATCTTTTACCCTATCTTGACACCGTGGAACTTTCCAACAAGATAATGCCCGACCACATGTTGCAAGAGTCACAATAGAGTTCTTTCAACATAATGATGTCACATTGTTACCATGGCCACCAAGATCTCCCGACTTATCCCCAATTGACCATGTGTGGGATATGATGGGTAGGAGATTGCTCAATTTGCAACGTCCTCCTCAGACTCTAGAAGCACTTCGAGAGGAGTTGGTGGTTGCCTGGAATGAGATACCACAGGAGGACATTGACCACCTGATCAGAAGCATGCCTAGGCGCGTTGGAGAATGCACATCAGGGTGCATCCACACATTATTAAAGGTCAAAGGGCTTTAAAGCAGTGCAATCATGAAATTTTTGTCATTTACTTATTATGCTTCATTAAGTACTTATACAAAATTTTATTAAAATAAAACCATTTAAACTGGGTGTTCGGATTTATATGTCACTTAGTATATATTTGGTGCTTAGAATTTCGGTTTTCTTGAAAAGAATAGCATAAAATTAGGACTGAGGAGATCTATTTGACTCAATTTTGCGATGCTGTCCAAATTTCTGGTCACTTTACCATATCGACAAAGACAATTTTTGGGAGCGTTTAAAATTCGTGATAATGTCAGAAGTGTCAATTCTACTTGAAACCGAAAAACATAAGAAAAAATCAACATGAAAACCACAGGTTAAGTTTCGGATGTTACATTAATTTTTAGGAAGCTGTTAAATTTTGGAAACAAGCTGTATTTATATTCCACTCGTCACTGATGATGCTTAGAGTTCTTGTGTATCTACCCAACAATTTCTTACACTAACACGTGTGATTTTAGAATGTTTGTGGATGTAGATGTTTAAATCAATTATTCTAAAAAAATGTCATATGCGACTTCAAAATGCATCAGTAAACTATTAAACAAGCAACAAGGTATGTGAATGTCAATTATTATTATAAACCAGTAATGTTGCCATCATAATATTAACTACATCTTAAGAATCCTTGATCACCAATGGTAGCCTTCTTTTTTAATAAAAACTTGACAACATTGAGATAAGGACATATTCTTAGTAAAAGTTAACGCGAATAGCATCGTATGGATAGGTATAAAAATATACATCCAGTAGTATTGAGTGGAAATAAAATTGCTTGTATCGTCGCCTCAACTTGTTGAAAAAAATTACCGTAAAGGAATATTACGCAATTATTGTTGTATTAGTCTTATAGTACAGTACCCCAGCAAAAATTTTCTTCGAGTAAATTGAAAACAATACTAGCTGTTTTAAAATTATTTGATGGAAAAATTTCAAATTCGTAAAATGAAAAAGAATTCCGAGATTTTGGAAATTACTCAATTATCAAAAATAGATCAACTTACCACTTTTGTTGTCCATCACATCATGATATCCTTCTATGAACCTTTTTACTAGGGTGGCCATTTTGGTGTAGGTTCTGAAACAAAACATTAACGAATTAAAAATGGTAATAAAAAACCACGTGCAGAGTCAAATATCAAGCGCCATCATTTCGTCAGTTGTCTAGAAGAAACTCGATACCTATTATACACAAACAAATATTAGAAGACATACGTTTTTGCAATTCAATAATTGTATTGTTTTTATGATTCCAGTTTTTGAATTCCGGAAAAATCTAGACTGTTTATAATTAAAATTTCCTTATAATCGCAGTATTATTTTTTCTTAATCTCATTTATTTATCGTGGGATATGTACACAAAAATTAAACAGATTGACTCTGTGTTTCCCATGAATCTAAATTGTTTCAATCTTCATTCAAGATTCTTTGTCGTCATTTCATTATTTTTTTTGTATAAATTGCAAGGCTTGATAATTTGGGACAATCTAAACTTATAACCTGAAATCACGTTCCTTGCTTGATTGCGATTGAAATACCACAATAAATTTACATTTTAAGGAAGAAATATTTGATGAAAACAAATTCGAAAAATATAACGCGTTTTAGTAAAATTAAATTGATTTTTGAAAAAGGCACTACCTTAATGAAAAAAGTTGTTATTAAAAAATGGTTTGTTTCATAAACATATAATTTTGGTGACGAATTGGGTTTCCCTGATCTCTGTTCATGAAAATCCGCATTATTTGATTTTCTAAAAAATACCAAATCCTGTTCGTTCTTCACAAACAGAATAACAAAGGAACGTACACAGCGGAATTTAATACCCTTCTTAGTATTCACGAAGCTCCCTGATAAAAGACAATTATAGTATGTGCATTATACCGGCGGAATGAAAAAATCACCGAAAAAAATCACAGCAACATATTCCTGCGTCATTTAGGAATATCAAATAAGAGCAATAATTCTTTGTGATGCTGCAAGAATACCAATTTGTTTCCCTTTGAATTTGAATTTCATGATATTGCTGGCTGCAGTACATCAAATGAGTAATGAGCATGTTAAAGTATGTAGTACTAGAAAAAATTTACATGCGGTATTTTACAGCTACATGCGTAAAAAGATTATTTGTTTTATAATGGGCATTTACACTACGACTCATATTTTATGAACAAACAAGGAAGTGTGGTGTAGAATAAAAATTATAAGCAGCTTAGATAGTTGAATTGGTATGTTGTTTCTGGAATTCTGGGGACAAAAAATAGTAAATTATTTGCCGAGGTTGAAGGCTGAGCAGCATCTCTACACGGCTCCATATTTCAGAACATACTGACCAGAGAAAAAAATAATTAAGACAAGAGTTATGGATGACCTTGACTTTGAAATTACCGTCAAGTTCAAGATGATTTACCTAAATGTGACCCTACACTTTTGACCCGAAGTGAAAGAGAGGAAAATTCTAACATTGGACTTTGTTCTTGATCTTGACTTCAAAGATCATTTCGAGGCCAAATAAATTTTCTTGAAACCGGCCCTATACTTATGATCCCGGAAATCGAAAGAAGGGAAATTTCTACGTTTGGATATGTCCTTGACCATTACAAGGACCAGATCAAAAGTTTGCTGCCAATAATTGTAGATTTTTCATCACATTCTCGTATCTTTTTTGACTATTGACTATTTTCAAGTGAAAAATCGATACTCAGGAGTTTTCGGGTCGTAGAAGCTGAATCGAGAGTCAGATGTTGTAAATTTCTGAATTCCAAATCAAGATCTTGGTCAAGGTTATGGTCAAAATCGTATTTGAATTGAAAATTTTCCCATCTTATGATTTCTGGGATGAAAACTATAGGCTTCCATTCAAGTAGATCGGATTGACCTTGGAATAACTTTCAAGGTCACCTCCATGGTGTTGGTCAAGGACATATCTAAACACGCTTCTTTCGATTTTTGCACAGCTTGTTCGGGTTTAAAAGTAAATCGGATTGATGTCGGAATAAGTTTCAAGGTCACTGACAAGGACATATCCAAAACTTGAAATTACCACCGCTTTCGATTTCCGAGATCAAAAGTATGGGGTCCTAGGGTTGACCTTGGAATGGCCTTCAAAGCCAATGCCAAGGTGATGTTCAAGGACATCCAAAGCTAAAATTTTCTCCCCATTCGTTTTCTAGGATCTAAGGTATGATTCCCCATTTGAGGAAATCGCTTTGACATTGAATGACCTTCAAGATCGAGATCAAGTTCATATCCAAATTCAGAATGTTTCGATTTCCAGGTCCAAAAGAATAGGATCTTATTAAGAAAATCGCTCTCAGCTTGAGAAAACCTTCAAGGTCATGGTCAATGGCATATTTATCTTGGAATTTCCCCTGTTTTGACATCCGGGGTCAAAAGTATAGGATCTCATTGAATAAAATCGATTTGACTTTCATACCCACTACTTGAATACGGGATATGGCATCTCCTACTCATTTCGCAATCGAAATATTTTATCGCCCGTTGTCGAACTGTAAAACTCGTAACTGAGAGCAGGTTTGGAGTGATAATTTGTTCTAGTAACTATTCAAGGAAAAATGTTTGGGGTCCTTGGGTATAAAATACGTTTTCTATGATCGAGAATTGAACAAATTTGCACTATTATGTATTCATAATCAACATCCAGTCAATGAACTGCTAGCAAAAGCTTGCTGATTGCGAAACTGTATAAGTAGTTAGCAAGGTGTCGATTCGTGAAAATAGTGATGAACTGGGAAGATGTTAATTGATAACAGTCAATACTACGGTCTCTTTCTTCACGTGCAGTCACAAAAATATAAATATTATATATTTCCTACCACGTCTATTGGCGGGTCCACGTTGATGCTTGATCAACCTTTGCATTTTAAATGAACAATGCACCCTTGAGTAACTTTCAAGTAGGGATTTAACATTTGAATTTCAGATCAGGTTGCAGTTAATGCAGGTTTTCACAACTTTCAAAATTTCATAAATTTTGTAATTTACATTTTCAAAAGTATTCCAGATTTTTTAAATTTAAAGGTTTTATTAATATAAGTTATCAAATTTTTCAAAATTTCCAGACTTTTCAAAGTTCTCGATATTTTAAAAATTTTTTAATGTTTCAAAATTATTTATTCATTAGTTTTCAGAAATCTCGAAGTCTTACATATATTTAAAGCTTCGAAGGTTTGAAGATTTTCAAAATTTTCAGCATTTCTATATTTTCGATAGCATTGAAAACTTTGCATTTTAGAGTAGACTGTAACAAATCACAGGTTATCAAAATTACCAAAATTTCCAAATATCTAAAAAAATTTCAAAATTATCAAAGTTTTACAGATTTTAAAATGCTTTAATAAGACTCTTTAAATTCCCAAAATTTCAAAAATTTTCATGTTATTAAAATGTTTTTTAATATCTTAAAGCTTCGGAGGTTCCAAGATTTTCCAAATTTTTAATTATTCGAAAATTTTCAGAATTGCTACATTTCTTAAGGCATTGAATGCTTCAGACAATTTTGAATATATTTTGTGACAACTGTTACAGCTTACTGTGAAATGCAATTTTACACGAACAACATGGCCTTCAAGAATTTAACATTTGAAGTCCAGAGCAGGCTATAATTCAGATTTTCCGAAATTTCAAGAACCACAAATTTTCCAGAATTATAGGTATACAAATTTTCAATATCTCCAAAAGTTCCAAAACCTTAAACATTTTCCAGGTTTTGAAATTATCTAAATTTGCCAAATTTTCAAACCATTCAAAATTTACGCGATTTTTAAAATATTCAAATTTTCACTTTCAAAATTCTCGATATATTCACAATTTTTAAAATTCAACTTTTCAAGAATTTCAAGATTTCCAAAATTTTCAGTAACTATCAAATTTTTAAAATCTAAATAATTTTCAAAAAGATTTTGAGATGTTCTATTTTTAAATTCAAAAAATCTTCAAAATTTTCAACATACTCAAATTTCCAAAATTTTAAATATTTTGAATATTTTCATAATCAAAAATCCCAAACAAAAACTTAAGAATCTATCAGATTTTTTAAATTAACAGAATTTCTAAAATTCTCGAAAGTTCCAGAATTTTCAAAAACTTCAGAATTTTCAAGATTTTAGATATCTTCAAAGCATTGAAGGCTCCCAAGAATCTCCAAATTTTCAATATCTTCCAAAATTTTCAGAATTCCTACATTTTTGAAAACTTTAGAAAATTTTGAAATTCTGTAGTGATAACTGTTAAACGACAACTAAGTTAATCTGCTCATTTGTAGGAATAAGAAGGTCCTTTAAGCACACTAAATATTTTACAAATCTGTTCGTTTAGATAGTATAAAAATGGACGTTACGAACAACGCCCATCTTGCAAAATCAATTTTTTCGTTTAAAAAATACATTTTACTGTTTGCTAGTCAAATAAGCACTAGTCTTCTATAGCCGATTGCCGATTATCTATATGTCTGAGTCTTTTTTAATTTTCAATGATAAACAATAAAAAATATGATCATTTTGTTTGTTTTTGCATTATTATTATACAGGGTGGCGCATCGAAAACGGAACAGACGCATTTACTGGCAGCTCAGTTTTTTTGGATAAACGCTCAGACCCGTCGATTTTGTTTTAGAGGGGGACACAAGTTTGGCAAAAAATCACGTTAGCACGTGCAGCCCCCTAAGCGGGGGTGACACCACCTCCAAAATCTTAAATGGAACGGGGGGGTCGAGCGTTTTTAAAAAAAAACTGAGCTGCTAGTAAACGCGTCTGTTTCGTTTTCGATGCGCCACTCTGTATGTCATATTTTCTGTAAGTCATTTACTACATTAAGCCTAAAAAAGTTCCATGACTCCTGGAAAATTATGTCACTTATCAGACTTTTAAAATGACCTTTTCAATCGTAAACTACACCCTGAACGTACAAGAAAATCGTATCTCACATATTGCACAGCAACAAAATCTCATCAATCACACAAATAATTACGCTTTGCACAACACCAGATCGCACTGAAAATGGCCGACAAAATGCGGCCCAAGCGTTCTGCAACGATTTAATGCAATGGTTTGAACGGCACTCGCCATTTCAAACCCGTTTTTTTAAGGATAATAACGCGACCTTAGCAGTAGAAATTTTGCAATTTCCACTCGTTTGAATGGTACGACCTCCGCGGTACAACCACTCGTGGCAGTGCGTGAAAGCATATCGGTTAAGGAGATTTTGTGCCAAACCGAAATAATTAATATTGTGATCGCGAAATATTTTGAAAATGACATAGGCATGCTCTTTAAATGTTATGTCTGTACCTATGTTTATATAGGTCTCTCTAATCTTAACTATACTAAGTGACATATAAATCCGAACACTCAGTTTAAATGGTTTTATTTTAATAAAAGTTGGTGAATGTATTTATCTTACTGTAAATAACAAGTGAAAAAATGTTCAGCCTTATCAGTTGGACATTCCGGTTTTTATACTGCTTTTTTTTAATTCACTAACGCTCTAAAAATGAATATTTCAGCCGCAGTAAAGAATCAACGTTGGCGGATTTTGGTTCTTGACATCCTTTACGATCGGTTACGATGCCTAGAGTACGGAGACCTGTACGATTTCGTCAACTTAGTGAGTTTGATAGGAGCCGTATAGTGGGACTTCGGGAAGCTGGACTTTCTTTTCGGGCAATTGCAGTTAGAGTGCAAAGAAGTGTAGACACTGTGGTTAGGTGTTGTCAGGAATGGCTTCGAGAAGTCCGTACGCAAAGAGCAAGGGGCACTGGACGCCGCCGTAGAACAACAGACCGTGAAGATCGCTGCCTAAGATTATTGGCCTTAAGGGACCGTTTCTCCACTACCAGGTCCATTGCAAATGAATGGTTTGCAGAACACGGAAGACCTATTGGCATGCGAAGTGTTTACCGACGAATGAGAAGTCTTGGCTTGTTTTCATACCGGCCACACTGGGTCCTCCCTTTAACTCGAGAACACCGACGTAATCGCCTTGAGTGGTGCAGACAACGGTCACTCTGGGATCAGGAATGGAACAGTATTGTCTTTAGTGACGAGTCTCGATTTTGTTTAGGCATGCACGATGGTCGTGCCAGGGTTAGAAGGCAACGTGGTGAAAGGAGGAATCCACAGTTTTTTGTTGAAAGACATGTTCATCACACTGTTGGAGTTATGGTTTGGGGTGCTTAAGGCTCATGGTTCCAGGTCAACTTTAATCTTCATCAGAGGTAACATGAACGCGCAGCGTTATATCCACGAAGTTCTAGAACCCCATCTTTTACCCTATCTTGACACCCTGGCAGATCCAACTTTCCAACAAGATAATGCCCGACCACATGTTGCAAGAGTCACAATAGACTTCTTTCAACATAATGATGTCACATTGTTACCATGGCCACCAAGATCTCCCGACTTATCCCCAATTGAGCACGTGTGGGATATGATGGGTAGGAGATTGCTCAATTTGCAACGTCCTCCTCAGACTCTAGAAGCACTTCGAGAGGAGTTGGTGGTTGCCTGGAATGAGATACCACAGGAGGACATTGACCACCTGATCAGAAGCATGCCTAGGCGCGTTGGAGAATGCGTAGCACATCAGGGTGCATCCACACATTATTAAAGGTCAAAGGGCTTTAAAGCAGTGCAATCATTTTGAAATTTTTATCATTTACTTATTATGCTTCATTAAGTACTTATACAAAATTTTATTAAAATAAAACCATTTAAACTGGGTGTTCGGATTTATATGTCACTTAGTATATAATCTTTAAGTTTCATAAATAAAGCTTCATCACGGTAGGGGAGCATCTTTCAATCTATATGTACAGGAGCTTTTTTTGTTACTTTTGGATGTATGTACTTTCTCCCTAGAAATATTAGCACGTCTTTCTGAAATACCCTGTACAAACTTTTTTTCATAATTAATCTATCCTTCAATTTCCCTGGTAACATTCTGTAAGTCTCGTGCATTATAGCAGTCGCGGTATTTCCAAGTTAGGCCTTGCCCTTAGCACTTTTTATGAATAACGAAATCCAAATAGGGTATTCCTATAAAAACCAGATAATTAAAAAATATACGCAGCTTGAACTAAAGATCGTAGGCAATAAATGAAATGAAGACTGTAGGTGGTAAACGTTAAAAAGTATGACAATTCAACGTGAACATTAATAGTATTTTATGGGCTTCAAAATGGCAACTATAAATATCCTTATGACGTATTCGATGCATCTGTTTATGAAGTATCTTATATCTACAAGAGGTTCGATTTATGCCAGTACCGAATAGGTGGAGCCTCCCCCAGTTTACAATTTTTAATCGTTGAATATGTTCACCTTTGTCTTCCTATTTTTTATGTAGTCAATAATCGGATACTTCGTAAGTTTATAGGTTTTTGATGCATAGATGGATGTTTAATATGTTTCGTATGTACGAGCCCCTTCCCACTTCAGTTGGCCCAACTATTAAAATCTTAGTGTTTTTCTTATCAAACACAAATTATGAAAATGTAGCAGGGTATTATAGGTTTAAAATATTAACAATGAATATTTTGATAATATACTAAGTGACATATAAATCCGAACACCCAGTTTACATGGTTTTATTTTAATAAAATTTTGTATAAGTACTTAATGAAGCATAATAAGCAAATGATAAATATTTCAAAATGATTGCACTGCTTTAAAGCCCTTTGACCTTTAATAATGTGTGGATGCACCCTGATGTGCTACGCATTCTCCAACGCGCCTAGGCATGCTTCTGATCAGGTGGTCAATGTCCTCCTGTGGTATCTCATTCCAGGCAACCACCAACTCCCATCGAAGTGCTTCTAGAGTCTGAGGAGGACGTTGCAAATTGAGCAATCTCCTATCCATCATATCCCACACGTGCTCAATTGGGGATAAGTCTGGAGATCTTGGTGGCTATGGTAACAATGTGACATCATTATGTTGAAAGAAGTCTATTGTGACTCTTGCAACATGTGGTCGGGCATTATCTTGTTGGAAAGTTGGATCTTCCAGGGTGTCAAGATAGGGTAAAAGATGGGGTTCTAGAACTTCGTGGATATAACGCTGCGCGTTCATGTTACCTCTGATGAAGATTAAAGGTGACCTGGAACCATAAGCTATAGCACCCCAAACCATAACTCCAACAGTGTGATGAACATGTCTTTCAACAAAAAACTGTGGATTCCTCCTTTCACCACGTCGCCTTCTAACCCTGGCACGACCATCGTGCATGCCTAAACAAAATCGAGACTCGTCACTAAAGACAATACTGTTCCATTCCTGATCCCAGAGTGACCGTTGTCTGCACCACTCAAGGCGATTACGTCGGTGTTCTCGAGTTAAAGGGAGGATCCAGTGTGGCCGGTATGAAAACAAGCCAAAACTTCTCATTCGTCGGTAAACACTTCGCATGCCAATAGGTCTTCCGTGTTCTGCAAACCATTCATTTGCAATGGACCTGGTAGTGGAGAAACGGTCCCTTAAGGCCAATAATCTTAGGCGGCGATCTTCACGGTCTGTTGTTCTACGGCGGCGTCCAGTGCCCCTTGCACTTTGCATACGGCCTTCTCGAAGCCATGCCTGACAACACCTAACCACAGTGTCTACACATCTTTGCACTCTAACTGCAATTGCCCGAAAAGAAAGTCCAGCTTCCCGAAGTCCCATACGGCCCCCATCAAACTCACTAAGTTGACGAAATCGTACAATCACCGAACTGAGACAAAAGCTTCAGGAAATATGGGATTGTTTTACACCAAATTTTTGCCAAAACTTGCTTAACACTATGCCCCAAAGAATTTCAGCCGTAATAAAATTAAGGTGATGTTACCCAATGGTAATCTTTCAATTGTTGCTTTGTTAACTTCGCGCATTTATTCGCACATTGTTTATTTGTTCAGATGTTCTATTAGTTATAGGTCTAAGTGATTTCAAATATGTATTTTTTACGACTAGAGTGTATCTAAAATGTTTTTGAGAAAATAAATTGTTTTAGAAGTAAATAGTTTCGTCATGTTTAGTTTATAAAGGCATTTTGGTACAAATCTTGAAGTGGGCCAACTGAAGTGGGAAGGAGCTCGTATGATTGTTGACGTGTGAAAAGTGAAGGGAGTATATTATTGTTGTTATTCCTTTATCATCTTTATTTTCGTATTCAGGCATAAAAATAGCAACAGCTAAACTTTTATTATTATTGCTATTATTTCCTTTTATTGGTTTTACCCATTATGATTTCAGACCTTGAAGAGGTTTCAAACGACTAACAACACACGAAAATATCACTTTTTATTTCAGTCAGTGATCAAAATGCTGCCTGTCAGAGTTTGCCATCGATTTGTTTATAATTTAAAAGAAAAACTACCAACGTAAACAGCAATATCGAAGATTATACGTGGCAACAACCAAATAACAACCCGAATTTCTCCGCATTCCTTTCATCAACACAAATATCCTGGGTGACCTGTATTTATTGTTATAACTGTTTAGTTATTTGTCGGTAAGGGAAAGAAAGATATTAGTTTGCTGTCAGTTTTCTCGGGATAGTGAAAATTAATTTATTTATTCAGATTTTACTTCCAAAATGGTTTACACACTAGACGAAAGCGTGGAAATGCTTCTAATGTACGATGCCCAAAATCAATGTGCTCGGAAAACTGCCGACAAGTTTAACAACAGACATCCGAAGAAGATGACTTCGCCTATGCATGTTTTGGACCTACTTACTAAGTTTACTCAAACTGGGTCTGTTGCAAATGGAAAACGTGATCATCGAAGAGTTTTGGATGCAGCCGCTCAAGTTGAAGGTTTGAATCACTTCATTGCGCAAAATTGTTGTTGCGACTGGTATTTAATTAGACTCTGCACACACAGTTACTGAACTCCATAAATTTCATCCATTCAAACCGAAAATGTTGCAAGAGTTAGGCGAAGATGAAACCGAAAGGCGAGCTGAGTTTTATTAACAAATGACTGCAGAGATTAATGATAATACCATTCATGTAAAGAATATATGCTTTAGTGATGAATGCACATTTTCTCAAAATGGATTTATTAATAAGCGTAACTGCAGGTATTGGAGTAATGAAAATCCTCATGCTTTTGTAGAAAGGCATACCCAGTACCCGCAAAAATTACTGTATGGGCAGGCATTTTAGGAAACAAAGTGATTGAGACATTGTTTGTTAACGGAAATTTGAATGGAGTCATTTATTTAGGTAGGTTGGAAAATACCATTAAGCCGCTTATTAGTGAAACCATTGAAAACAAAATCGAAAAGGATCGAAACCCTATACTATGTTCTTCCGGTTCCGAACTGGCTAGAGGACGAGTTTCCAGATAAATGGATAGGGCGAAGAGGGCCTATAGTATGGCCTGCTAGATCTCCTGATTTGACGCCATTAAACTTTTTTCTATCGGCCCATTTGAAATCTATTGTGTTTACTAAAGTTTTCAAATGAACAGGAATAATATACTAAATGACATATAAATCCGAACACCCAGTTTAAATGGTTTTATTTTAATAAAATTTTGTATAAGTACTTAATGAAGCATAATAAGTAAATGATAAAAATTTCAGAATGATTGCACTGCTTTAAAGCCCTTTGACCTTTAATAATGTGTGGATGCGCCCTGATGTGCTACGCATTCTCCAACGCGCCTAGGCATGCTTCTGATCAGGTGGTCAATGTCCTCCTGTGGTATCTCATTCCAGGCAACCACCAACTCCTCTCGAAGTGCTGAGGAGGACGTTGCAAATTGAGCCATCTCTTACCCATCATATCCCACACGTGCTCAATTGGGGATAAGTCGGGAGATCTTGGTGGCCATGGTAATAATGTGACATCATTAGGTTGAAAGAAGTCTATTGTGACTCTTGCAACATGTGGTCGTAAAAGATGGGGTTCTAGAACTTCGTGGATATAACGCTGCGTGTTCATGTTACCTCTGATAAAGATTAAAGGTGACCTGGAACCATAAGCTATAGCACCCCAAACCATAACTCCAGCAGTGTGATGAACATGTCTTTCAACAAAAAACTGTGGATTCCTCCTTTCACCACGTCGCCTTCTAACCCTGGCATGACCATCGTGCATGCCTAAACAAAATCGAGACTCGTCACTAAAGACAATGCTGTTCCATTTCTGATCCCAGAGTGACCGTTGTCTGCACCACTCAAGGCGATTACGTCGGTGTTCTCGAGTTAAAGGGAGGACCCAGTGTGGCCGGTATGAAAACAAGCCAATACTTCTCATTCGTCGGTAAACACTTCGCAGGCCAATAGGTCTTCCGTGTTCTGCAAACCATTCATTTGCAATGGACCTGGTAGTGGAGAAACGGTCCCTTAAGGCCAATAATCTTAGGCGGCGATCTTCACGGTCTGTTGTTCTACGGCGGCGTCCAGTGCCCCTTGCTCTTTGCGTACGGCCTTCTCGAAGCCATGCCTGACAACACCTAACCACAGTGTCTACACTTCTTTGCACTCTAACTGCAATTGCCCGAAAAGAAAGTCCTATCAAACTCGCTAAGTTGACGAAATCGTACAGGTCTCCGTGCTCTAGGCATCGTAACCGATCGTAAAGGATGTCAAGAACCAAAATCCGCCAACGTTGATTCTTTACTGCGGCTGAAATATTCATTTTTAGAGCGTTAACATTGATTATTTAATGAAAACACAATCGATGTCATCAAATCCACCACATTACGGTAGCAATTATTTAAAACTAGTTCAAAATCTACAAAAGTGATCCAAAAGGTTTACAATGACCTATAATGCGACGGATTCGGTTACTCAATGACCTTACGTCAATTTGAGTTCATATCAATTAACAGGTGGGATCTGACAACCAAACAATTCTTAATACGAATCGACAGTACATAAAACCTGCGTAGTATGTACCGGGTGTCCCATATCCACCACCATTTTGAGTCCCCGATGCTCGGGAAGATACAGGGTGCGGCAGAGAGGATGGACGGTTTTAAAAAAATCATAAAATAGTTAATTTTTACTCGAAAACAAAGTTATTGATGGAATCAGGTTCACAAGGAAATAGCATTTGAGACAGTCAAGTGTGGAAAATCACATCAGGCATGTGGTGGCCGAAATCGTTGATGCAGTGCTGAAGGCGTTCTTGGAAGTTCGCGTAGACTCTCTCTAACATCGCTCTCTCAACTTGGGCGACTTCCACGCGAATTTCGCCCTTCAATTCGTCCAGAGTTCGCGGCTTGTTCGCGTATACTCTAGCCTTGAGGTGTCCCCATAAGAAACAATCGCATATGGATAAATCTGGGGACCGAGGAGGCCAATGAAGATCGCCAAACCTGGAAATAAGGCGATCAGGGAAGAGAGGACTAATAACGTCCATGGATGCTCGGGCTGTGTGGGCGGTCGCCCCATCCTGCTGGAACCACACACGTCGGATTGGCACACGTCGCCGTCGTTATTCAGGGAGAAAAAAGTTGGTGATCATATCGACGTAGCGCTCTGAGTTTACGGTAACATCACGACCATTACTGTCTTCGAAGAACTAAGGGCAAGTTTGCGATACAGCGCTCCAAACCGTTATTTTTGGGCTGTGCAGCGGACTTCCGTGTAACTGTTGCGGATTTTCATTAACCCAACAACGACAATTCTTCTGGTTAACCATGCTGTTTAGGTGAAAGTGGGCTTCGTCACTCATAAACAAAATGAGGTTCTCATTTTGATCGATCAGTGCTTCCATCTCACGTGCGAAGTTCATTCGTTGTGCGTAATCTCCGGGCTGTAACTGTTGCACAATGGCCAATCTGTAGGGGTGAAAGCGAAGATCCATATGCAAAATTCGTCTTATCGAACGATCACTAAGGCGCAGTGCAGCAGCATGTTTTCGGGCTGATCGAGTCGGACTGCGAAGAAAGACCTTTCGAACGCGTTCAACATTTTCAGGAGTTCGAACTGTTCGCGGCGCTCCTCTTGGTCTTCTGTTGATCAGTTCACCACGACCGGCGAAGTGATTCAACCCAACGAAGGATGGTGTTTCGAGAGGGAACAGCTCTATTCCGATCAATGTTGAAGTGGCGACGAAACTCACGCTGTACGACGATGACTGACTCATTATTTCGGGCGAAACAATCATAGGCGAAAACGCGGACCTCCACCGTCCAAGGCTCCATAACGACAACTGGTAAAATAATGCTAGACGTCCGTCCTCTCTGCCGCACCCTGTACGAAGCTGATTAATTTGGAAAGCTTCGAGAGTTGCTTCCCATTGGTTGTCATTTTCTTAGTTACGTAAATGCGCAACTTTGAGCCTGTTTAACCGTATCTCGTTTCCGAGATTCCAATGGAGAGGTTCGAATTGAAAACACCCAGAATTCTTGTAAAATTTGGGAACATTGCGCTGTTTCACTCAAATATACTGAATTATTCTTTAACACCAAACAATACACGCTGCCACCACAAAAACTTAACAGAAAACTGACCATTTTATCAAGCAAGACAATCGAATTCTAATAAACATACGTTGGTGTTTACCTTTTTCTGTCACTCAGTATAAATGATTTACGTTATAAAATTATTTTGAATATTAGGAATTAGAAGAAAATTGCTAGGACACCATGTATATTGGAATCGGAACGTGAACACCGATGACAAAACCCACGTTTTAGTAAAAAGCAATCGCATTAATGCGGGGCACATGCATTTTCACTATTCGATCGTATACCATTTCTGCTTAACGTAATTCTGAGTCTGATGGCACTAACTCCAATCAGATACCGCACTGTCTGCGCTTTGGATTTTATGCGACCTTGGCCAAAATCACTGGGACCCAAACCGTAGCAAAATCGTAGGCTCTGTTTTCAATCGCAGATTACGATAATAATAACAGTAACCTTTATTTCAAATACATCTATGCAAAAGCCGTAAACTACGTGTTATACGAGGGATGTCTTAAGTTTTGCATATAGAAACATAGTAGGCCGCGCGGATCGAACGTCAGTACTGAATCTTAACCTCACTCTTCAGTAAACTTAAATTCATAGTTTAACAACAAGACGTGCAGTGTGCAGTGCATGTAGTTTTTCTCAAAAATTTCACACATGGATGGGCCACCCTGTGTAATATTTAAAATATTTTTCAAATGCACTTAGTTTTACAAGTGGCAGGTGACTCTCCGATTAGAATAGTTGTGCCTGGTATTTACTACTGAGCATCAATATGAACCGAATTTGGACAGACGAACTAGATCTGGCATTCCTAGAATATTTTCAAACAGGATCGATTTTGTGGAATACAAATGTAAAAGAATATAAAAATAAACTCTAAAAGCCCACGTGGAAACGTATTAGTACCTTGATGTATCTAAGTGACATATAAATCCGAACACCCAGTTTAAATGGTTTTATTTTAATAAAAGTTGTATTTATCTTACTGTAAATAACAAGTGAAAAAATTTTCAGCCTTATCAGTTGGACATTCCGGTTTTTATACTGCTTTTTTTTTAATTCACTAACGCTCTAAAAATGAATATTTCAGCCGCAGTGAAGAATCAACGTTGGCGGATTTTGGTCCTTGACATCCTTTACGATCGGTTACGATGCCTAGAGTACGGAGACCTGTACGATTTCGTCAACTTAGTGAGTTTGATAGGGGCCGTATAGTGGGACTTCGGGAAGCTGGACTTTCTTTTCGGGCAGTTGCAGTTAGAGTGCAAAGAAGTGTAGACACTGTGGTTAGGTGTCGTCAGGCATGGCTTCGAGAAGGCCGTACGCAAAGAGCAAGGGGCACTGGACGCCGCCGTAGAACAACAGACCGTGAAGATCGCCGCCTAAGATTATTGGCCTTAAGGGACCGTTTCTCCACTACCAGGTTCATTGCAAATGAATGGTTTGCAGAACACGGAAGACCTATTGGCATGCGAAGTGCTTACCGACGAATGAGAAGTTTTGGCTTGTTTTCATACCGGCCACACTGGGTCCTCCCTTTTACTCGAGAACACCGACGTAATCGCCTTGAGTGGTGCAGACAACGGTCACTCTAGGATCAGGAATGGAACAGTATTGTCTTTAGTGACGAGTCTCGATTTTGTTTAGGCATGCACGAGCATGAAACGAGGAATCCACAGTTTTTTGTTGAAAGACATGTTCATCACACTGTTGGAGTTATGGTTTCCAACAAGATAATGCCCGACCACATGTTGCAAGAGTCACAATAGACTTCTTTCAACATAATGATGTTACATTGTTACCATGGCCACCAATATCTCCCGACTTATCCCCAATTGAGCACGTGTGGGACATGATGGGTAGGAGATTGCTCAATTTGCAACGTCCTCCTCAGACTCTAGAAGCAGTTCGAGAGGAGTTGGTGGTTGCCTGGAATGAGATACTACAGGAGGTCATTGACCACCAGATCAGAAGCATGCCTAGGCGCGTTTGAGAATGCGTAGCACATCAGGGTGCATCCACACATTATTAAAGGTCAAAGGGATTTAAAGCAGTGCAATCATTTTGAAATTTTTATCATTTACTTATTATGCTTCATTAAGTACTTATACAAAATTTTATTAAAATAAAACCATTTAAACTGGGTGTTCGGATTTATATGTCACTTAGTATAATTACCCATTGAAGAATTAAAGAGTAGAAAAAATTAATATATAAGTCAACTTCAGGCAGTATAAAATAGAGTCAAGAATCCGGTGCTGGTATCGACGACATTTATCAGCCAATATGGTTCGCACACGAATTTTTAGTATAGGTGTAAGTATGTCATAATATGCCACTGTACAGAGTAATACGCTTATCGCGACATTAAATCGTCATCGAGCACGAAAACTGTATTGGGAACTTTGTGAGTGTGGATCCAAAGAAATTCTTGCCGAGATTATCGGCGAGATTCTCGCGTGAGTGTGGATCGGCCTTAACAGATGAGCGACGAGACCGATCCACCTACTAACCGTTCCATTTCATTGATTCGGATGCGCTTGACGCCTTAACATTTACAATACTAGAGTAGTTTAGGAAGCAATAATAAAATATATATTTTAGCGGTATTTGCCGATTAGTACCCGCGAATATTCGTCGCAGGTGCACTTCCACCGTACCGCGGTGCTATATGTCGACATTAGAAAGTGCCATTTTTCAACTACCAGCAAACGCACCAATCGGTGACCGTCTTACTTTTAATAAAGCAGCACCGTACCAAATGCCAGAGCTACCTTGACAAATATGCGATATACGCGATACTGCAGATTTTCATAGGCGCTTAGAAACATACTGCAATTTGAACAGTACGCCGGAAATAGTATATTATATCCATAGGGTGAGAGGTAAGATACTTCAATACCACGAGGGTGCATAGCAGCGAGGGATGTAATTTTGTTCACAGTGCGAGTCGCAGTCTTGTGTGCTTTCGAACTTGCTCGACTGTGTAGTCTACTGACTCGCGCAACAAAAGGTTGCTATGCGATTCCGCTTGACTATAACGTAGGTGCGCTTGTTGTTTGATGTAGTCCCTTAGGTAAGGGATGTCAAGGTCTTTGTGAAAGATCTCGTTGGAAACATACCATGGGGCGTTAGTGATTCTACGCAAGGTTCTGTTCTGCAAAACCTGCAGGCTACGCAAATGCGTTTTGGAGAGAAAACACCAAGCCGCACTTGCGTAAGTGATCGCTGGTCTAATAACCATCTTGTATAGCCGAACTTTGTCGATCAAACTTAATTTTGATGTTCTACATAGCATAAGGTAGAGTTGCCGAAACGAGACTTGGAATTTAGTTTTTAACGCTTCAGTGTGCTTCTGCCAGCTCATCTCCTTGTCAAGAGTGACACCGAGATACTTAGCAGAGTTTTCCCATGGTAACCGAGCTCCATTCACTGAAACCTCAGTCGAGGCGCCGCTACGTTTTTTAGTACAATAGATTGGCTGCGTTTTCGAATGATTAATTTTGATCAGCCACCGATTCGCCCATTCCAATACCTCGTCCACTGCACTTTGCAGCCTGTCGTATACTAGATCTCCAGAACACGACTGGGCCACCAGGGCAGTGTCATCAGCATAGAGATAGATTTCACAGTTGCTGAGGCAAGGGACGTCATGAATAAAAAATGACTGGTCCAAGAACCGAACCCTGAGGGACACCGGCTTTGATTGGCCGTGTTGTCGACAGAACGTTATTAATTTTGATCCTAAATTTCCTACCCTCGAGAAGGGATTTCAAAAGTTTTAGGAGCCAGAAGGGGAAGCCCTCATGGATCAATTTGGAGAGAAGGCCCTTGTGCCACACCTTGTCAAAAGCCTTTAAGTCATTCAAAAGCAAGATGCCAGTACTTTCGTTACAGGTGAACCCCCTGGTTACTCGTACAACAAGTCTTATGGCCTGTAGCTCCGTACTATGCTCAGACCGAAAGTCTGGAATCACATTGTGGTCTGACGAGAAATTTAAAAGGTGACGTAGAATCACCTTTTCAGCGAACTTAGAAGGAGCTGACAGTAGACTAATGGGGCGGTAATCCTGGGGGAATATCGAACCCACCTTCTTTGGAATCATTATGACATCAGCATTCTTCCACGCCGTTGGGAAGTGCTGGGTCTTTAGCATGGCATTGATTATTGCCACGAGATAAGTTAATGACTTTCGCGAAAATAGCTTCAACGCCTTATTAGTGATTCGATCCTTTCCAGGTGCTTTACGCACCTTGAGGTCTTTAATATGACCTTGAAACTGTGCTGGTGTGCAATGCGGAGTCTCAGGAGATTCCGCTGATGCGCCATGTAACTCTTCAGTTGAGGAATCTTCTGAAGATTCCTCTGAGGAAAAATCACTAAGGGAGGCACTACTGCTACTGACGCCGTTAGCCCTAAACTATCTCCTTATGGTTTTTACAATATGATGCTCCTCGTCGAGGTCATTATCAAGGCCATAGTTGGGAGAGAACTGACTTTCCATCGCATCAGCGAATACCTCGACCTTTTCCTCTGTCCCTAGGAGTTGTTCTCGCTTTCCGTTTCTGAACCACTTTGCAACTTCCAGAGAGGAATACTTGACTCAAGCATCCCCGACGGAAGTCGCTCCATAGCTCGGAATTCATGAAGAGCATTTCTCACTTCATGAACAAGATTCGTTGCTCTGCGAATGTCATCTGGCTGACAATACCTCTTCGCTTGCTTAATTGCAGCTCTTTTGTCAGAGATTTTCTGACGAATATCTGCAGGGAGAACTCAATGGTGTTGTCCACACTGCGAACGTACAAGCCAATCTCGAGACATCTCTGTCTAATGCTGAGTTAATTGTTTATATTATCACTTAGGATCATCGTGAAGGTTTGGTTTGGTTGTGTGCTATTGAGTTCCATCCTTAGATGCAAGCAATCAGACTGTATCAGACTGCTTTTTGTATTTTTCTTTCATTTGCTGTACACAAGACGAATAAAAAATTAAATCGACCTTTCCAACAAAATCGGAAATTTGAAAAAAAACATTTATTAATTTCTTTTTAAGCTGACTGGCTTCCTCTCTGACCGCGAAACATCCATCGTAATTGAAGGGTTCTCCCCTCCATTCCAATGTCAAGGCGGGTGTTCCTCAAGGGTCAGTCTTAGGTGCGACATTATTTCCTTACACATGAACGACGACATTTCCTGTGCGATCGAATCAATTGACAGCTTCGCTGATGACAGTACTCTACATGAGAGAGAGACCTGGACGTTATCACTGATTGGGGACGCAAAAATCTGGTACAAATGAATTGTACGTTGAATAACAAGAAGCTCTCTAGGCTCGTCCATTGTTTTGTGAATCACACTGTATGGTTCTGCATCCGACGTGTGTTGCAAGTGCAATGCGAAACCGTATTCAGCTGCTAGATAGATAAATGATCTTGCGTTACAGTTTACCTCGATTTCAACATCGTTTTTCTCATAAAACTTCGGAAATACTGCATTACATTTTTTAGGTAGTGTAAATATGTTATAATTATAGCATGTCAGTAAAATTATACCTAAGGGTGTTATGCGTTTTTTGTGTTAAAACTAAGCAAGTAAGTCAGTTTGTTCTGAAGCGCTTTTCTGAATATGCTATTAAAAAATATACTAGATGCTGAAGAAATAAGCGTATCATTCAACCTTTTCCGTCAAAGCACTTTATGATCAAATTACTTGCGTAAACGATAAACTGGTTTGTATTTCTATACAACTTGTTCATCTATGAAATAGTAATGACGATGACCCTCAATATGCCCACCGAAAACCTCATATCTCACACACTTTGCTTTTACCAGTTAAAACGGAAACTAAAATCGAATACATTATCGATCGAGGATCTTTTGAATCCATTGGCGTGCTGAGTTGGGATACAGTTTGTGAGGTGCTGAGAAAGCGTTTTCCATACCGAAGGCAGAAGCCTAAATACCAGGACACCTTGGATGCTATGAGAAACTTAGTTTTTCCGAATACGGTCAGTAGAATTAAGAAAAGCCTTATCAGGTAGATTGTTGCACAATCTCGACACCCTAGGGACAAAAGAGCGGTCGTATCGGCCAGTTCTGTATCTCATAGCGTGGTTGAATTGATTTTTTGATCGTATTTCCATATTGTCTCGTCAATTTTTTTATTAATCTTGGAATTTTTTTCACATGTCGACAGGATATCATTGTCTTCATGTCATGAGCCAGAAAAAAAAATTGTTTGTAAAGGCAACGGGCTCGTGACATTGACAAACTTCAATTTAATGCGGACACGAAATTTGAACTCGGTCACATTGATATTTTTCGAAAAAGCATGGAAATAAGTTGGACAAAAAAAATCGTCAATTTTTTAATGAAATGTATGAAACCTGATAGTAGCATTATTAAAGCATATACCACCACAAAAATCCAACAAGCGGCCACAGAAGAACTGCATAACCTACTTTAGGTAGGCCTTACAAATTACCGAATGATATGATGGGGTACAATTTTCTAAAACAATGCTTGAGGATTTTTTTTTATTTTATTCACAATAGGTGTTCAAATAGGTTGCCATTATTTTTCAAACCTAAATATGATCTTGTAACGGTAGAATTCAGAATATTTGATTTTAATCTTATTGGATAAACAAATTTTTGGTTTGGACCCCACCCAGTTGCCTAAATCTGATGCTTATTCGTTTGGAATGCTTTTTAAAGTCTGGAAAGCGTAACGAGGATACTAATAAAAGGAAATGTTGTCCTTCTAGATTGGCCAGAGATATTGATGCCACTGGGAATAAGGAGATAGGTGCAAAAATACGAGCGCCTGTAATGTAGTTGTACGTCTGGTTTTCGTTATTATTGTTACAGCTTGTTAGATATGCTATATGCAACTTAGATTGTTAAAAATATGTAATTAAAGTTGCAAAAACGTTAATTATAGTTACTTGATAGTTATCAGACTAGGATGTTTGTTCGTTAATGATATTTGTCATTTACTATTTAATCTGCGTAATTAACAACATTTTTGATATTTGCTACGGGTGTGAAGTTTTACAATTCTGTACCTCAGAGACAGACTAGGTTGAGTCCAAATAAGTAGTTTTGAGATGATTGTATTTGAAATATTTTTTTGGCATTATATTATATGCGGCTTGACATTAGTTGAAAAGTCGTAACTTCCTTATTATTACGGATGATGGACGATGCATGTAGCAAATGAAAATTCACAATATTATCATAAGCTTAACGTATTAAACTTTTTTTTGACAAAAACGGACCTGACCTAGTCTGGCTGTGGGGTGCAGAATTGCACATCTCGGATTTCATCTTTTGCTATTTTTAACGCTTATGAAAAACATCTACAAACCCCTGATTCAGAAGTAATTTTCCATATCTATTGGCAATTTTAACACAGATTTTCTTAAATCAGACTAGGTTCGATGTTTGTTCGTTAATGATATTTGTCATTTAATATTTAATCTGCGTAATTAACAACATTTTTGATATTTGCTACGGGTGTCAAGTTTTACAGTTCTGTACCTCAGAGACAGACTAGGTTACGTCCAAATAAGTAGTTTTGAGATGATTTTATTTGAAATATTTTTTTGGCATTATACTGTATGCGGCTTGACATGAGTGGAAAAGTCGTAACTTCCTTATTATTACGGATGATGGACGATGCATGTATCAAATGAAAATTCACAATATTATCATAAGCTTAACGTATTAAACTCATTTTTGACAAAAACGGACCTGACCTAGTCTGGCTGTGGGGTGCAGAATTGCACATCTCGGATTTCATCTTTTGCTATTTTACGCTTATGAAAAACATCTACAAACCCGTAATTCGGAAGTAACTTTCCATATCTATTGGCAAATTTAACACAGATTTCCTTAAATCAGACTAGGTTCGATGTTTGTTCGTTAATGATATTTGTCATTTAATATTTAATCTGCGTAATTAACAACATTTTTGATATTTGCTACGGGTGTCAAGTTTTACAGTTCTGTACCTCAGAGACAGACTAGGTTGGGTCCAAATAAGTAGTTTTGAGATGATTGTATTTGAAATATTTTTTTGGCATTATATTGTATGCGGCTTGACATGAGTTGAAAAATCGTAACTTCCTTATTATTACGGATGATGGACGATGCATGTAGCAAATGAAAATTCACAATATTATCATAAGCTTAACGTATTAAACTCATTTTTGACAAAAACGGAACTGACCTAGTCTGGCTGTGGGGTGCAGAATTGCACATCTCGGATTTCATCTTTTGCTATTTTTACGCTTATGAAAAACATCAACAAACCCCTGATTCAGAAGTAATTTTCCATATCTATTGGCAAATTTAACACATATTTCCTTAAATCAGACTAGGTGCGATGTTTGTTCGTTAATGATATTTGTCATTTAATATTTAATCTGCGTAATTAACAACATTTTTGATATTTGCGTCGGGTGTCAAGTTTTACAATTCTGTACCTCAGAGACAGACTAGGTTGGGTCCAAATAAGTAGTTTTGAGATGATTGTATTTGAAATATTTTTTTGGCATTATATTGTATGCGGCTTGACATGAGTGGAAAAAGTCGTAACTTCCTTATTATTACGGATGATGGACAATGCATGTAGCAAATGAAAATTCACAATATTATCATAAGCTTAACGTATTAAACTCATTTTTGACAAAAACGGACCTGACCTAGTCTGGCTGTGGGGTGCAGAATTGCACATCTCGGATTTCATCTTTTGCTATTTTACGCTTATGAAAAACATCTACAAACCCGTAATTCGGAAGTAACTTTCCATATCTATTGGCAAATTTAACACAGATTTCCTTAAATCAGACTAGGTTCGATGTTTGTTCGTTAATGATATTTGTCATTTAATATTTAATCTGCGTAATTAACAACATTTTTGATATTTGCTACGGGTGTCAAGTTTTACAGTTCTGTACCTCAGAGACAGACTAGGTTGGGTCCAAATAAGTAGTTTTGAGATGATTGTATTTGAAATATTTTTTTGGCATTATATTGTATGCGGCTTGACATGAGTTGAAAAATCGTAACTTCCTTATTATTACGGATGATGGACGATGCATGTAGCAAATGAAAATTCACAATATTATCATAAGCTTAACGTATTAAACTTATTTTTGACAAAAACGGACCTGACCTAGTCTGGCTGTGGGGTGCAGAATTGCACATCTCGGATTTCATCTTTTGCTATCTTTACGCTTATGAAAAACATCTACAATCCCCTGATTCAGAAGTAATTTTCCATTTCTATTGGCAAATTTAACACAGATTTCCTTAAATCAGACTAGGTTCGATGTTTGTTCGTTAATGATATTTGTCATTTAATATTTAATCTGCGTAATTAACAACATTTTTGATATTTGCGTCGGGTGTCAAGTTTTACAATTCTGTACCTCAGAGACAGACTAGGTTGGGTCCAAATAAGTAGTTTTGAGATGATTGTATTTGAAATATTTTTTTGGCATTATATTGTATGCGGCTTGACATGAGTGGAAAAAGTCGTAACTTCCTTATTATTACGGATGATGGACAATGCATGTAGCAAATGAAAATTCACAATATTATCATAAGCTTAACGTATTAAACTCATTTTTGACAAAAACGGAACTGACCTAGTCTGGCTGTGGGGTGCAGAATTGCACATCTCGGATTTCATCTTTTGCTATTTTTACGCTTATGAAAAACATCAACAAACCCCTGATTCAGAAGTAATTTTCCATATCTATTGGCAAATTTAACACATATTTCCTTAAATCAGACTAGGTGCGATGTTTGTTCGTTAATGATATTTGTCATTTAATATTTAATCTGCGTAATTAACAACATTTTTGATATTTGCGTCGGGTGTCAAGTTTTACAATTCTGTACCTCAGAGACAGACTAGGTTGGGTCCAAGTAAGTAGTTTTGAGATGATTGTATTTGAAATACTTTTTTGGCATTATATTGTATGCGGCTTGACATGAGTGGAAAAGTCGTAACTTCCTTATTATTACGGATGATGGACGATGCATGTAGCAAATGAAAATTCACAATATTATCATAAGCTTAACGTATTAAACTCATTTTTGACAAAAACGGACCTGACCTAGTCTGGCTGTGGGGTGCAGAATTGCACATCTCGGATTTCATCTTTTGCAATTTTTACGCTTATGAAAAACGTCTACAAACCCCTGATTCAGAAGTAATTTTCTATATCTATTAGCAAATTTAACATAGATTTCCTTAAATCAGACCAGGTTCGATGTTTGTTCGTTAATGATATTTGTCATTTAATACTTAATCTGCGTAATTAACAACATATTTGATATTTGCGTCGGGTGTCAAGTTTTACAGTTCTGTACCTCAGAGACAGACTAGGTTGAGTCCAAATAAGTAGTTTTGAGATGATTGTATTCGAAATATTTGTTTGGCATTATATTGTATGCGGCTTGACATCAGTGGAAAAGCCGTAACTTCCTTATTATTACGGATGATGGACGATGCATGTAGCAAATGAAAATTCTCAATATTGTCATAAGCTTAAGGTATTAAACTCATTTTCGACAAAAACGGACCTGTCCTAGTCTGGCTGAGGGGTGCAGAATTGCACATCTCGGATTTCATCTTTTGCTATTTTACGCTTATGAAAAACATCTACAAACCCGTAATTCGGAAGTAATTTTCCATATCTATTGGCAAATTTAACGCAGATTTCCTTAAATCAGACTAGGTTCGATGTTTGTTCGTTAATGACATTTGTCATTTAATATTTAATCTGCGTAATCAACAACATTTTTGATATTTGCCACGGGTGTGAAGTTTTACAATTCTGTACCTCAGAAACAGACTAGGTTGGGTCCAAGTAAGCAGCTTTGAGATGATTGTATTTGAAATATTTTTTTGGCATTATATTGTATGCGGCTTGACATGAGTTGAAACGTCGTAACTTCCTTATTATTACGGATGATGGACGATGCATGTAGCAAATGAAAATTGACAATATTATCATAAGCTCAACGTATTAAACTTATTTTTGATAAAAACGGACCTGACCTAGTCTGGCTGTGGGATGCAGAATTGCACATCTCGGATTTCATCTTTTGCTATTTTTACGCTTATGAAAACCATCTACAAACCCCTAATTCAGAAGTAATTTTCCATATCTATTGGCAAATTTAATACAGATTTTCTTAAATCAGACTAGGTTCGATGTTTGTTCGTTAATGATATTTGTCATTTAATATTTTATCTGCGTAATTAACAACATTTTTGTTATTTGCTACGGGTGTCAAGTTTTACAATTCTGTACCTCAGAGACAGACTAGGTTGAGTCCAAATAAGTAGTTTTGAGATGATTGTATTCGAAATATTTTTTTGGCATTATATTGTATGCGGCTTGACATGAGTTGAAAAGTCGTAACTTCCTTATTATTACGGATGATGGACGATGCATGTAGCAAATGAAAATTCACAATATTATCATAAGCTTAACGTATTAAACTCATTTTTGACAAAAACGGACCTAACCTAGTCTGGCTGTGGGGCGCAGAATTGCACATCTCGGATTTCATCTTTTGCTATTTTTACGCTTATGAAAAACATCCAGAAACCCCTGATTCAGAAGTAATTTTCCATATCTATTGGCAAATTTAACACAGATTTCCTTAAATCAGACTAGGTTCGATGTTGGTTCGTTAATGATATTTGTCATTTAATATTCAATCTGCGTAATTAACAACATTTTTGATATTTGCTACGGGTGTCAAGTTTTACAGTTCTGTACCTCAGAGACAGACTAGGTTGGGTCCAAATAAGTAGTTTTGAGATGATTGTATTTGAAATACTTTTTTGGCATTATATTGTATGCGGCTTGACATGAGTGGAAAAGTCGTAACTTCCTTATTATTACGGATGATGGACGATGCATGTAGCAAATGAAAATTCACAATATTATCATAAGCTTAACGTATTAAACTTATTTTTGACAAAAACGGACCTAACCTAGTCTGGCTGTGGGGTGCAGAATTGCACATCTCGGATTTCATCTTTTGCTATTTTTACGCTTATGAAAAACGTCTACAAACCCCTGATTCAGAAGTAATTTTCCATATCTATTGGCAAATTTAACACAGATTTCCTTAAATCAGACTAGGTTCGATGTTTGTTCGTTAATGATATTTGTCATTTAATATTTAATCTGCGTAATTAGCAACATTTTTGATATTTGCTACGGGTGTCAAGTTTTACAGTTCTGTACCTCAGAGACAGACTAGGTTGGGTCCAAATAAGTAGTTTTGAGATGATTGTATTTGAAATATTGTTTTTTGGCATTATATTGTATGCGGCTTGACATGAGTGGAAAAGTCGTAACTTCCTTATTATTACGGATGATGGACGATGCATGTAGCAAATGAAAATTGACAATATTATCATAAGCTCAACGTATTAAACTTATTTTTGATAAAAACGGACCTGACCTAGTCTGGCTGTGGGATGCAGAATTGCACATCTCGGATTTCATCTTTTGCTATTTTTACGCTTATGAAAACCATCTACAAACCCCTAATTCAGAAGTAATTTTCCATATCTATTGGCAAATTTAACACAGATTTCCATAAATGACAAACTATGAAAACAGCGAACTGTAGAAAAAGATATGTTTTAGGATGGTATATGACATATACTAAGTGAAAAAATTTTCAGCCTTATCAGTTGGACATTCCGGTTTTTATACTGCTTTTTTTTTAATTCACTAACGCTCTAAAAATGAATATTTCAGCCGCAGTTAAGAATCAACGTTGGCGGATTTTGGTTCTTGACATCCTTTACGATCGGTTACGATGCCTAGAGTACGGAGACCTGTACGATTTCGTCAACTTAGTGAGTTTGATAGGGGCCGTATAGTGGGACTTCGGGAAGCTGGACCTTCTTTTTGGGCAATTGCAGTTAGAGTGCAAAGAAGTGTAGACACTGTGGTTAGGTGTTGTCAGGCATGGCTTCGAGAAGGCCGTACGCAAAGAGCAAGGGGCACTGGACGCCGCCGTAGAACAACAGACCGTGAAGATCGCCGCCTAAGATTATTGGCCTTAAGGGACCGTTTCTGCACTACCAGGTCCATTGCAAATGAATGGTTTGCAGAACACGGAAGACCTATTGGCATGCGAAGTGTTTACCGACGAATGAGAAGTTTTGGCTTGTTTTCATACCGGCCACACTGTGTCCTCCCTTTAACTCGAGAACACCGACGTAATCGCCTTGAGTGGTGCAGACAACGGTCACTCTGGGATCAGGAATGGAACAGTATTGTCTTTAGTGACGAGTCTCGATTTTGTTTAGGCATGCACGATGGTCGTGCCAGGGTTAGAAGGCGACGTGGTGAAAGGAGGAATCCATAGTTTTTTGTTGAAAGACATGTTCATCACACTGTTGGAGTTATGGTTTGGGGTGCTATAGCTTATGGTTCCAGGTCACCTTTAATTTTCATCAGAGGTAACATGAACGCGCAGTGTTATATCCACGAAGTTCTAGAACTCCATCTTTTACCCTATCTTGACACCCTAGCAGATATAACTTTCCAACAAGATAATGCCCGACCACATGTTGCAAGAGTCACAATATACTTCTTTCAACATAATGATGTCACATTGTTATCATGGCCACCAAGATCTCCCGACTTATCGCCAATTGAGCACGTGTGGGATATGATGGGTAGGAGATTGCTGAATTTGCAACGTCCTCCTCAAACTCTAGAAGCACTTCGAGAGGAGTTGGTGGTTGCCTGGAATGAGATACCACAGGAGGACATTGACCACCTGATCAGAAGCATGCCTAGGCGCGTTGCATCCACACTTTATTAAAGGTCAAAGGGCTTTAAAGCAGTGCAATCATTTCGAAATTTTTACCATTTACTTATTATGCTTCATTAAGTACTTATACAAAATTTTATTAAAATAAAACCATTTAAACTGGGTGTTCGGATTTATATGTCACTTAGTATATATCACGAACAAACATGTCACTCATTTATGTTGTTCTGTGTCTCTGTCGATCAGTCCAGCAGTTTTCCCAAAGCTAGTCGTTTTTGATCCTTCTTTGTTTACATGAAGTAAATTTGAAAAGATCTATTATTCGTCTAAATGTCCTAACACCAGCATGCGTTTCCTTTCAGTTTTTTAAGCTATAATTTATTTTATTTGACGTTAAATCTCAACACAAAAATCAAAAACGTCCACGCTGCGGCGGACCTTTGTTGTACGACTTCCAAAAGGTATTCAATAAACTAATAATAATAATAATAATAATAATAAATGGCCTTTATTTTACCTGGCGGGTTACATCAGCACAAGCTGTTTTTCAGAACCAACCAGGGCTAAAAAAAAAAAATCAAGTACATGCAAATACAACAAAAATACATTGAAGATAACATTTAAAGCAGAAAACAATTTTTTTTACAGAATCGTAGCATATTATAATGACCAAAAGAGAAACGTGCAGCAACAGAGTACGTAGCAGAATCAAAAACCGTGATTAGAAGTAACTTTAAAAAAAGAAAATATTAGGTATATGGCAGAAGATATAAAAATTAAAAGTAAACAGTAACAAATGTGTAAGCAAAACACAAACAAATGAAAAGTGACGAGTGAGAAAACATGCACAAATAAACAAATATAAAAACAAAATTACATAAAAATACATGCTAGATGAAATCAAAAAAGAAAAAATGTAATGTAACTGTACGTATAATCTACGCACATGATGTGTGAGACTGAGAGTGACTTCCTACGTTAAGGTCGTGCATCAGAAGTAAGTTAACTTGCAAGCCGGTGAAAAAACCGCCGGTTTGAAGGTTAAGGTTGCGATCTTGTCGGGAAATATAGCGTTTAGCGGTAATAATGTTAAGGTCGTCGATATTTTTCATCAGCTTGCTTTCGACATACGGAACTGCGATGGACCATTCGAGATGCTTACATATTCAAATATTCATTTTAATTGATTGGTCGGTCTGCCGGTTTTTTTTCGGACGTTGATTAAAGGTGAAGATCGATTCTCATCAAAATTTTCTGTGACGCAGTTACGGAGCGAATTATTAATCGATGGTAGTTCTTCAATGTGTTTAACGTCAATTTGTGAAATATTCCCTGCGATGATTTGGAACGTTTTTCCCGGATGGATAATAAACAAACTTCTAGGTTTAATGTCCGGATTTTAAGTGTTTTAATTAAAGGATATCGAACAAACAAAAAATAGATATAATAGTATTTATATAGGATGTTCCTTAATGATATGCGTATATTTGAGGGTGTGAATCTATATGAAAAATTAATGTTAGTTTGCTTTATAAACTATGTTCCAAAAATGTTTCCTTACAAAAACTCGGGGTGTTGAAAGTTTAGGAAAAAAATGGAAATTATTTAATATTTTCAGAACCGCTTCAGATATTTCACTGATATATAGTACGTAGTGAAAATTAATAAAGTGGCATATTTTTCAATGCAAAAATAATTTTTAGCTTCAACAGTGACGTGCGTACGGGTATTGACTTTGATATTTTATAAGAAAAAAACGGTACGCTAATGGTTTTTTTGCTAATAAAAATTATTTTTGAATTTCGCGTTCAATTTAAAACAAATGATCTCTCTTGAATTGTGTTCCTTCGACGTGCCATTTTTGAGTTAAAAAATAAAAACCGTTCTATTGTCTAACTTGCAACACATTAGGGGTAATGAACAACAACAACTGACAACATAAACATAACATTAAAACCAACGAAATGATTATAAAAATGGCCCCCTTCACTTAGTATGCATGCTTCAGCCCTCCTTCTCATGCAATTGCGCACTCGTTGAAATATCCCCGGAGCGTTTTTTATTCTATCACAAGCTGCAACTATTCTTTGTCTGTTAAAGCTAAAAATTATTTTTGAATTGAAAAATATCGTTTCCGGAATCTTAACTCTAGTCAAGCTTGGAAACACCTGAGGAGGATGAATGTGGTAGCCCAGAAACATGTTGCGATACCTCCCAGTCTCCTTGAGCCTAACATTTTAAATAATTATTTTCTTTCAATTTTCCAGACAGCTGCAGCTGATCCAAATTTGATTGATAGTGTCTCTAACTCTTATAGCGATAGACGCCATACACCGGATGCACCTCTGTTTGCTTTTAAACTCCTTACTCAGCAAGACATCGGCAATATAATCTCTCACATTAAGTCTACGGCATGTGGCTCTGATGGTCTAACTTTAAATATGGTTTGCTCATGTTTGCCTGATACCATAGACCATATAACTCACATTATTAATGTCTGTTTCGAAACAGGTTACTTTCCTGCCAGTTGGAAAAATGGTATTATTATTCCAATAGCTAAAACTAATCATCCAGAACAATATTCGGATCTCAGGCCAATTACCTTATTATGCTTTCTATCAAAAATACTCGAAAGAGCTGTCTACTCACAACTAGTGGAGTTTTTCGAACAAAATCACTTATTTCCTCTACATCAGTCAGGTTTCAGAGCTGGTTACAGCACTACTTCGTCTTTATTACATCTTACTGATTCCATCATTCACAATTTAGATAATCACATCAACACCGTCTTGGTAGTGTTAGATTTCTCGAAAGCCTTTGACATGGTCAATCACCAGATACTACTGAGTGACTATTATGGAATGTCAGATATAGTTCTAAGGTTCTTCAAGTCATACTTGCTAAATCGTCAACAAACAGTGAAAACTGATCAGGGAATTTCATCCTCTGAGCCAGTTCCTTCAGGAGTTCCTCAGGGCTCAGTATTAGGTCCCTTATTATATCTGATTTATACGATCGATCTGCACGACTGTTTAGTCCACTGTAGTATGCAAACTTATGCAGATGATACTCAGAGAGTGTTTGGTTTCGATCCATCAAAGGTTGATGAAGTTTCTTTTAAAGTTAATTTAGATTTGGCTAACATCGGTGATTACTGTAACAAACACTGCTTGAAGATCAATCCTAATAAAACTACTGCAATGTTGTACTGTTCGAAGAACTCCTACCGTGAAATGAAGCAGAGGATTTGTGTTTTTTTGGATGAGACACTCATCCCTTTTGTGGATTACGCCAAGAATCTCGGTGTTACCCTTGATTTAAATATGAGATTCGATCGGCATGTCTCTTTCTTATCTAGAGTAACGTATTTGCGTTTGAAACTCCTCTATTCTAATCGATACATCTTGAATTTTAAAACCCGAAAGAAGCTCGCTGAAAGTCTTGTGTTGTCTGTCATTTCTTACTCTCTTGTTCTTTATTACCCATGTTTAGACTACGTCCACAAAAGGAAACTCCAGAAAATTCAGAACAGCTGTTGTAGGTTTATTTTTGGATTGCGCAAGCTTAGTCGCGTCTCAGATAAAATCAAAGAACTCAACTGGTTGCGAATTGATAAGTTATTTTTATATCTTTTGACCGTCTTCACGCGTAAAGTTCTATTATCTAACAGACCAGTTTACCTCGCTAGCAAATCAGTTCACCGAGGTAGTTTTGTTACCAGAGCTCTTAGATTTAATACTAATTTTAACATGCCTCCTCACAATACCTCGGTCTTTGAAAGAAGTTACACCTATAATGCTGTCAAGCATTACAATGCAGTCAACAGTGGCTATCGATTCAAACAGGTTGTTTCTTTTAAGAAATTAATGAAGAGTCAGCCGCTGGAGTCTATTTAGTTCAGTTTTTCTTGTGTTCATGTGATTTTTTTTTGTTTGACTATTTTCTACTATTCTTGTTTCACATTTAAAACTCTCGCAATACTATCTGCATTTGTCTCGTGCAATCCATGTTGTCATTCTTATGAATTGTATTTTTTTTGGTATGTTATTATTTTGTTTATGTGTTTAAGTATTCCTTTTTTTCCTGTTGTGGGGTTGAGTGCCATCTGGCTAAACTTCGCCTCACTGCAGCTAATAAAGGCATTATTATTATTATTATTATTATTATTATTATTATTATTATTATTATTCTGAAAATATAAATTAATTTCCATTTTTTATCCTAAAACCTCAACACCCCGAGTTTTTTCAAGGAAACATTTTTGGACCATAGTTTATAAAGCAAACTAACATTAATTTTACATGTAGATTCACACCCTTAAATATTCGCATATCATTAAGGAACACCCTGTATATCCAAACTACAAATAAAACAATGTGAGTAAACAAAGAGGGCATTGCTGTACATGGACTAGTAATTTTATGCCGCACCTGTATAATAATAATAACCTGGCTTTACTTATGCTTTATATAAATTATTATAGTTTATAATTCATTTTTTTTTCAACACGCTAAAAATTGCCCTCATAGACTGTGACACCCTACTGCTTATAGATAGTTATAGGAAGATATCCAAAGTGGTTACGTCTCTTTTTAACATAAAATTTACTGCTCCTGTCATTGTAAATTCTGTACAGTAATAAAAAGTTAAAAGCATGATATAACTACATGTACGTTTCTTTGCGAATGTCTGCGTTGCTCAACTCCTTTTGGAAAACTTTATTTACCATATATACTAAGTGACATATAAATCCGAACACCCAGTTTAAACGGTTTTATTTTAATAAAAGTTGGTGAATGTATTTATCATACTGTAAATAACAAGTGAACAAATTTTCAGCCTTATCAGTTGGACATTCCGGTTTTTATACTGCTTTTTTTTTTAATTCACTAACGCTCTAAAAATGAATATTTCAGCCGCAGTAAAGAATCAACGTTGGCGGATTTTGGTTCTTGACATCCTTTACGATCGGTTACGATGCCTAGAGTACGGAGACCTGTACGATTTCGTCAACTTAGTGAGTTTGATTGGGGCCGTATAGTGGGACTTCGGGAAGCTGGACTTTCTTTTCGGGCAATTGCACTTAGAGTGCAAAGAAGTGTAGACACTGTGGTTAGGTGTTGTCAGGCATGGCTTCGAGAAGGCCGTACGCAAAGAGCAAGGGGCACTGGACGCCGCCGTAGAACAACAGTCCGTGAAGATCGCCGCCTAAGATTATTGGCCTTAAGGGACCGTTTCTCCACTACCAGGTCCATTGCGAATGAATGGTTTGCAGAACACGGAATACCTATTGGCATGCGAAGTGCTTACCGACGAATGAGAAGTTTTGGCTTGTTTTCAAACCGCCCACACTGGGTCCTCCCTGTAACTCGAGATCACCGACGTAATCGCCTTGAGTGGTGCAGACAACGGTCACTCTGGGATCAGGAATGGAACAGTATTGTCTTTAGTGACGAGTCTCGATTTTGTTTAGGCATGCACGATGGTCGTGCCAGGGTTAGAAGGCGACGTGGTGAAAAGAGGAATCCACAGTTTTTTGTTGAAAGACATGTTCATCACACTGTTGGAGTTATGGTTTGGGGTGCTATAGCTTATGGTTCCAGGTCACCTTTAATCTTCATCAGAGGTAACATGAACGCGCAGCGTTATATCCACGAAGTTCTAGAACCCCATCTTTTACCCTATCTTGACACCCTGGCAGATCCAACTTTCCAACAAGATAATGCCCGACCACATGTTGCAAGAGTCACAATAGACTTCTTTCAACATAATGATGTCACATTGTTGCCATGGCCACCAAGATCTCCCGACTTATCCCCAATTGAGTACGTCTGGGATATGATGGGTAGGAGATTGCTCAATTTGCAACGTCCTCCTCAGACTCTAGAAGCACTTCGAGAGGAGTTGGTGGTTGCCTGGAATGAGATACCACAGGAGGACATTGACCACCTGATCAGAAGCATGCCTAGGCGCGTTGGAGAATGCGTAGCACATCAGGGTGCATCCACACATTATTAAAGGTCAAAGGGCTTAAAAGCAGTGCAATCATTTTGAAATGTTTATCATTTACTTATTATGCTTCATCAAGTACTTATACAAAATTTTATTAAAATAAAACCATTTAAACTGGGTGTTCGGATTTATATGTCACTTAGTATATATGCAAAACTTAAAAGACATCCCTCGTAGAATAGCTATTAGCTAGACTGGTATTGTATTATATTATATCATAATTTCTTTGATTTTGAAATCAATAGAGACTTATTAAATTACCAACAGCCATGACCGCCAATATAGCAAAATCCAGGGGGGGGCATGTTTGGTTTACATTGGCTGCCACCCCCCCCCCCCCAATGGGCGCCCATGCCAACAGCCATTTTTCGAAAAATAAGCGGCGACAAGACCTTTTTGACAAAAACTGCATAATATGTATTTTATCGATGAAGCCTTAACCATTATAAGGAAATGAACTCTCTAATAGATACGATCATACCTTTTGAAACCCATGGATATGACTCACGAGAAAGCTTCGCTTTACTTAAACTAATATATATGTTTTTTTCGTCCTTGATCAAACACGTTATAGGAAGCAACTGAATCGAAATCGTCCATATCTTCAGACAGATTATCGCAATTGCATAAAAAGTTTCTATGTATTGTTAATGCTACAAACGACTGGATTATATCCATATATTCTGAAACGCGATTAAAACTGGTTAATTGAAGACCATTTTTTTCACCGCTAACAGGAAAAATCACCGTTATTGTCCCACTTGGAAGTAGTTTTTTTCCCTAGCTAAATCATAACAAAAAACACCTAGGTCTTAGCTACCAAACAACCACAATATTTGCATAATAAGTTAACACGATGTAGTGACATAAATCAACTGAATACAAGAAATTGGAATATGTTAGTGACACCCTTACATTCTAGGGCTGTCTACAAAAAATCATTCAGCTACAACGCTATTAAATTATACAGGGTGGCGCATCGAAAACGAAACAGACGCATTTACTGGCAGCTCAGTTTTTTTTTTTTGGAAAAACGCTGAGACCCGTCGATTTTGTTTTCGAGGGGTGCCTGTTACATTCCAAAACTATACATTATTAAATTTTAAGAAGAGGCTTAAACTAAAACTACAAGTCGAGGTCTGATGATGAATACAAAATGCTAGAAATATGGACTATTCTTATAATTTCTGTTTTTTGTGTTGTTAATTATTTAGTAATTATTGAGAATTATGGATACATTTTTGTTGATAGAATGTTTCATTATATATATATATATATATATACCTATACTAAGTGACATATAAATCCGAACACCTAGTTTAAATGGTTTTATTTTAATAAAAGTTGGTGAATGTATTTATCTTACTGTAAATAACAAGTGAAAAAATGTTCAGCCATATCAGTTGGACATTCCGGTTTTTATACTGCTTTGTTTTAATTCACTAACGCTCTAAAAATGAATATTTCAGCCGCAGTAAAGAATCAACGTTGGCGGATTTTGGTTCTTGACATCCTTTACGATCGGTTACGATGCCTAGAGTACGGAGACCTGTACGATTTCGTCAACTTAGTGAGTTTGATAGGGGCCGTATAGTGGAACTTCGGGAAGCTGGACTTTCTTTTCGGGCAATTGCAGTTAGAGTGCAAAGAAGTGTAGGCACTGTGTTTACTTATTATGCTTCATCAAGTACTTATACAAAATTTTATTAAAATAAAACCATTTAAACTGGGTGTTCGGATTTATATGTCACTTAGTATATATATATATATATTTTGTTAAGGTTAAGATTAAGTTGAAAAACACTAATCTTAGCGACACTTCGCCTTTTTGTACTTTTACTTAGGTACGAAATAAAACCCATTTATTATTATTATTATTACAATTATTATAAAATAAAATATGTCCTGCCAATTGTTTGCTCGACAACTAAATGTAGGGAGCTACTGGGAGAAATACAGGGTGGCCGATATGTAACTGACTGATTTGTATTTTGAATATTTGTGAAATGAAATAAAATACGTCAATTTTTTTCATCTTAATGCCGCGCAAACCTGATCCCTCTTGATTACGTTTTCCATCAGTTTTTGGTAGGTTTCGGGAGGGATATTTTCAATCGCTTCCGTAATATCATTCTTCTGTATTTGGTTTCTTGGCATAAACCTCATTTTTCAAAAACCTCCATAAAAAAATTCATGAGCCGTTAAATGCGGTGACCCTAGTGGCCAGTTGACATCACCAAATCCAGAAATTAAACGTCCCGGAAAAATGTTCGCAAAGGATTCATTGTTTCCCTAGATTCGTGACAAGCAGCTCCTCCTCCTCCTCCTCCTCCTCCTCCTCCTCCTCCTCCTCCTCCATGCCAAACACCGCATCAAACTGTGACTCGACGAGAGTGTAGTGGTCGTTCATGGATCACACGAGAGTTCTCTAATGCTCAGATCCGACAGTTCCGCTTGTTAACAAATCCGTATACCCAGTTTTCGAGAACGATGTCTGGTAGACGTCCCAGGGCGCTACACTACACTTCACGAACTCTCTAGATATTTTCCGGAGTACGAACAGTTCGAACACGGCCCGACCTTGGCAAGTCTTCAACTTCACCAGTTTGTTCAAACTTCCGCACCAACTGACGGATGATGATGAATTGGACACAACTACTACGGCGCCATCTACTGAAATGCGTCTATCAAAAGTGGCGCGCAATTTAAAACAGTCAGTTACATATTGGCCACCCTGTATAAACAGGTGTAGGCCACAATAGACCGGTGAGTCGCAGTCGGTGATCGGGATTGCTCTATTCGCAAAAAACCTAAGCTCATCTACCCACACCAAGAGATCTTAGCTCATGGAAGTTGGAGGCAGTAGCTATGGAATGCATCTGTGGGATTTGAACTTAAAATTTCCCGCACTCTGAGTGATCCTTGAAGAGGTGCATCAAACACGCGTCTATGTTCGTCACTATGATTCACATACGTTGTGTTTAGTATGCATCGCAAAGTGTTTACGCCTTACACCTAACAAATCATTAATTGCGAATCTCTGTCTTGCGAAAAGCAAACAATGCACTCGATCGCATGCCTCCTAGATCGTAATCTTCTTCGTGGGTTGCAAAGTTTTGCTTTCGCGTGTACCTCATACGTCTTACACACCTGTTGACATTTTAAGCTATTAGATGGTTTTCGCTATAAAATATCGACCTTGGCTTCTACACCTGCAAAGATTGAGAGCCAAGCAAATTAAGAACACACCGATGCTGCGGGACGGAAGGCTCTAACGTAGTAAACGCTGTAAGACTGAGAAGGAAAGGACTCCAAACATGCCATCGAGTAGATTGACTATACTTCCTAGGCATTCGTTGGAGGTTTTAAAAAGTACCAACAGAAGCTGTTGCCAAATTATGGCAAGGCTATTACCCTGACCAAGCAGCTCAAACGTTTTGTTGAAAAGCAGGAAGATACTGAGTCTTTGGAGCTTCTTTTTAAGTCAGAAACACGATTTCCATTTTAAAGAACAAGAGGAGAAAAACGACAATATATGAATGTTTCCATCCTTACAGTGATTTTTTATTTCATCGTTTTGTGTTACTACCTTTATTTGATTTGATTGTTTTTTTTAATCATAGCTGATATGGCGATAGACCTGCAGATGAATGAATGTAATCTAATTGATTACATAACAATCAACCTACTTGACTCCATTTTTTCAATCATATTTTGAAGAAGTCCGCAAATGTTTACTTATTCATCAACAGACCAAATATATAAATAACAAACGTTACTTAGGGCAATATCAGTCGTTTCCACAATTGTAGGACGCCCTTATGGTCTCCTTGGTTTTCAACAGTTTTCTACTGATCCCTGTCAGCGCTCTTTTTTGAGGTTATGAACGAGACACTTGTTCTCTAATTACACCACAGTAAAACTGTGACATTGACCATCGATACCACAGCAAGCAATTCAAGATTCGCCGTCATCATACAAGCTCATTGTACATTCACTTTTTTCTTTCAATCCACCAACAATTTTGACCAGAATAATGACATACTTCTCGGTTACGGCTACAAACGATTATATAACAGCCATTGACAATTCAGATTAGTGGCGTTTTCATTTACAATCTTCAGGTACGCACAAGGACTGCTTAATGCAGATGATGTCTTGCGATTAAGTAATAAGCACCGATTGGCAAAATTGAAAGTCGTAACTTACAGACGTTGATGAGAGTATTATTTGTACCATCGAAGATGTAATAATAATAATAATAAATTGCTCTTATTGCTATTGTAATTTTCTAGCTATGCCCTAAAATCATAAGAGGAGCTGGGATCACTTGGAGTTTCAATGATTTCTCTTCATAATCATAACCACATAATACGAGCACATAATTCATGTCGCCATAATTCACATCATAACCTAACCAGTCACTTGAAAACATTGACATCACTGACTAATGACAACTTACTGACAATGACAACTGACAATGACAACTGACAATGACAACTGACAATGACAACTGACAATGACAACTGACAATGACAACTGACAATGACAACTGACAATGACAACTGACAATGACAACTGACAATGACAACTGACAATGACAACTGACAATGACAACTGACAATGACAACTGACAATGACAACTGACAATGACAACTGACAATGACAACTGACAATGACAACTGACAATGACAACTGACAATGACAACTGACTATGACAGATGTCCAACAAATGTCATATGTCTACTTCACTTCGCGTCCACTTTCACTAAACGTAAGATACAGATCCCTTAGACATATGAAAGTAAAATTTGAAGGGATTCAGGATTTGTCCAAATTCGTCTTCCAATAATAAGTAAAATGGAGTCAAGTAGTCTTATTAAATATTCCTATTTACAATTTTTCTCTAAGTCTATGACGTCATCCATCTTCATGCAATACGCGCTATGCATCTACGTCTTGACTTTGATCATGCAAATCTCCTTTGCTATGTACATAAGGAAGACTAAAAAAAAGATCGCTGGTCATAAAAACCCATCTAAACATCTATTTATTCCTTTTTATAGCTCCGTTTGTATTTATTATATGATCAAACAATGTACGATCAACCTTACACGTCTTGCGTAACAATTAAAGAAGACAAATCAAGGTGGCGACTAGCGTTCATTTGTTTATAAACATTCCTAAAGCCGTCGTGTACGTTCGGTTCACGGTTAGACATTTAAAGCTGTTGTGCTAAATTTTGCAAACATGTTTCTTTGAATCATGCCTTTTACGTGCACCTCTTGTGACTGGATGACTGTAAAAAATGCAGTCAAGTACATTCACTCGGGACTTTAAGGCTCACGACATATGTCGCTTCTTGCTTAATCTTCAGACTGCAAGAATTTCATATTATAGGCGGGTGGCCCGCAAGACGACGTTTCTTTTTCAATTTTTTACGGACAAACAAAATGCTCGAGAGAGTTCAAACTTGTACTGAAGGCGGATCGCATGAATCACCTCCAAGCTTGACGTCTCCCGTGTTGCCAGAACGAACGCTACGTTGACAGTCTCATCACTTGATTTACAGACCTCGTAAGGTGGAATCAAGCAACAATTTCAGTATTAAAGTATTTCGGGCTCTAAAAACATATTACAAAAGTGCAGTAAGTACAGCCACTCGATATGTGAGCTGAATGAAAGTTTGTTTTTCACTTTCAGGTTTTATTGGAATGGAGTGAATTGATATAATAAATACCGGAGTTTATTTACCAATACAACCAAGAATTGATTCGTGAGCATTTACTTGGAAGAAGTAAATGGTACTTTACAAAAGGTGAACTCATTATATGCAAAAAGCACCTTTCGACTATGGATATTAACCAGAAATGATGTGGCCCCACAAAGCAAAACGAGCTGTTGATCATTTCCAACATATTCAAAATTTTACAGAAGTCAAAAAACCAAAATTGGATTATCAAGCTCAAAAAATATTTCTGTGGGTGTACCTCAAGGAAGTAAACTAGGTCCACTACTATTTATTTTAGACATTAATGACATTTATAATATTTTAGATTATTGTTAAATTCAGATTTTCTCAGATGATACATTAGTATACATATCAAATAAAAATATAGATACTGCTTTAAGAATGCTAAATTCTGAGCAAAAATCATAAATTATAATACAATTATTCTACTGTATTTACTGTATTGTTAAACTATCTTGTTCACTGCCAATGAAGCTTTATTCTCTAAATTAAAAGTCGTACAAAATAAAGCTATGAGAATAATATTGAATAAAAATATATAAGAACGCCAAAATAAAATCTATGTTACAAGAATTTCTGTGGTTGAATATAAGAAATTTCCTATCATATTTGGTTCTTATATTTAAGATATTAAAAATAATCTTTGGCCTCAACATCTGGAACACTACATAGAATTGAATAATCGTTACCGCAATTATTATACAAGAGGGAATATGAATTTTCATTTGAAAAATTGCAGTAGTAATACTAGGAAGTTAATATTTTAATATTTCAAAAGGGATTATTTGAATTTAATAAACTAAATAATTATATGAAGTCTACTTATAATTTAAAAATGTTTAAAAGAAAGTTAAAGGTATATTCGATGGACAATGGAAATTCTTAGAGATGCACGTTTTGTTTTTTTAAATATCCGTGTGTTATGTAATTGTTGTAGTTTTTTAAAAGAACGTAATTATAACAATAACGCTAAATAAATCTTAAACAGAAAAAAGTACGACTAACGAATGTTTTTGAGCCCCAAAATTACTTGTCGCTGCTTAAAATGAAGCTAGTTAAAGCAACAATGGTTACGTTTATAAATGTTGCTTGAGTGCCGTTTAGGCAATATTTTCTCGTTGGATTTTGAAAAACAATAACGAGTCTTTGTGGAACATTAAAACTAGCTCCATGTTATAATAATATTACATTTTCACCACATTAAACGTGCGCCATACTGGATTTAGAATAACGATGCATTTAATTATTTTCATCAGATACTGTAAAAATTGTAAGTCGTCTTTTTGCAGCGGAAGCCACACTGGATTTCGAATGACGTCACTCTTCTTATTGTGTTCCTCTCATGAAGCCCTTTCATATCAATGACTGTGAAAAATGTAAATCGCCATTTTGCGGCGGCCGCCATATTGAATTTTGAATGACGTCACCTTGCTTATTGAGTTTATCTCTTAAATCCCTTTCATCCATACTCCATATTGGTTCTGGCTTGCATTTAATGATTGTGTTTTGAATAAAATATTAGCATAAATTTCAGCTCCATTGGTTGAGGGTGACTGGTTCAAAATTCAGATTTAAGATTTGTCCTACACTAACATACTGTCATACCTACCAACAGGTTAAGTAAAAGCCTGTACGAACTTTATATTCAAGTGGAGGAGTATTCGCCCTGTATGTTGAAATTGCAAATAATGCTAGACGGGCCGATATAAAATTATAACTGAATATTGCAGCACCATGTGATTTAGTAAAAGTAGGCATTTGTTAATAAAAACGAATTCTAGTTCATTTAATATGCAACTGATACGTGGAAATACATAATAGTGTGAACTTGATCCGCCATATGCTTGAAAGGCCTATCGTTTATACACAAAGGATATTAAATTTGCACTAGATAGTCGAAAACTGCACAAGTTATTACACTGTTTTTAATCCACGTCTTGTACTGAACTTTTGCAAATATTTCTGTGAGATCCAAGAAGCGTAAGATGGATATACGCATATCTAATTAACAAAAAATTTTTAATATGAAACGATGAAAATACTATCGGCCATGATGTGACGTAATACAAATGGTAAACAAATAAACGTCATCCGGGTGTCACTCGTCGACTGCTGGCGTCTTCTTTCAATATCCTAATCCCTTAAATGCACGCAAGTCTAAAGAAGAACGTGTTCCGATTGTTATAACCTATGAAGATTAATTACAGGTTTCTCCAACTTTATGGCCGCATAATGATTCTTTTCAACACGCTGACAATAAGGTGGAAACACACAGTAGTTAACGATACGGCAGAAAGAACAGTCAAGTTAATGCAAGACGTCCATGGTTTAATCGCTCCTGATGAGGAACAAGAACAATTTTTATGTTGCGTGCAAGAACACAGGCAGGTATCCTGACTTTAGAAAGAAAAGTTTAAAAGGAAATTTAGTAAATAATGTTCTTTTGATGATACATATCTACGAAACATCAGATACAAATAAAGCATTGTCTGTATGAGTAAATATGAACAGCTGTTTCATGCTTCTTGGCAATCGTCAGAACGGTATAGGACAATAATCGGAAGTATATCAACTATCCTCTATCTGAGGGATAACGTTTATCAAAATATAATAATAATAATAATTAACGTCTTTTATTTGTAATATTCTTACAGGAGATTTAGATTATATACTAAGTGACATATAAATCCGAACACCCAGTTTAAATGGTTTTATTTTAATAAAAGTTGGTGAATGTATTTATCTTACTGTAAATAACAAGTGAAAAAATGTTCAGCCTTATCAGTTGGACATTCCGGTTTTTACACTGCTTTTTTTTTAATTCACTAACGCTCTAAAAATGAATATTTCAGCCGCAGTAAAGAATCAACGTTGGCGGATTTTGGTTCTTGACATCCTATACGATCGGTTACGATGCCTAGAGTACGGAGACCTGTACGATTTCGTCAACTTAGTGAGTTTGATAGGGGCCGTATAGTGGGACTTCGGGAAGCTGGACTTTCTTTTCGGGCAATTGCAGTTAGAGTGCAAAGAAGTGTAGACACTGTGGTTAGGTGTTGTCAGGGATGGCTTCGAGAAGGCCTTACGCAAAGAGCAAGGGGCACTGGACGCCGCCGTAGAACAACAGACCGTGAAGATCGCCGCCTAAGATTATTGGCCTTAAGGGACCGTTTCTCCACTACCAGGTCCATTGCAAATGAATGGTTTGCAGAACACGGAAGACCTATTGGCATGCGAAGTGTTTACCGACGAATGAGAAGTTTTGGCTTGTTTTCATACCGGCCACACTGGGTCCTCCCTTTAACTCGAGAACACCGACGTAATCGCCTTGAGTGGTGCAGACAACGGTCACTCTGGGATCAGGAATGGAACAGTATTGTCTTTAGTGACGAGTCTCGATTTTGTTTAGGCATGCACGATGGTCGTGCTAGGGTTAGAAGGCAACGTGGTGAAAGGAGGAATCCACAGTTTTTTGTTGAAAGACATGTTCATCACACTGTTGGAGTTGTGGTTTGGGGTGCTATAGCTTATGGTTCCAGGTCACCTTTAATCTTCATCAGAGGTAACATGAACGCGCAGCGTTATATCCACGAAGTTCTAGAACCCCATCTTTTACCCTATCTTGACACCCTGGCAGATCCAACTTTCCAACAAGATAATGCCCGACCACATGTTGCAAGAGTCACAATAGACTTCTTTCAACATAATGATGTCACATTGTTACCATGGCCACCAAGATCTCCCGACTTATCCCCAATTGAGCACGTGTGGGATATGATGGGTAGGAGATTGCTCAATTTGCAACGTCCTCCTCAGACTCTAGAAGCACTTCGAGAGGAGTTGGTGGTTGCCTGGAATGAAATACCACAGGAGGACATTGACCACCTGATCAGAAGCATGCCTAGGCGCGTTGGAGGATGCGTAGCACATCAGGGTGCATCCACACATTATTAAAGGTCAAAGGGCTTTAAAGCAGTGCAATCATTTTGAAATTTTTATCATTTACTTATTATGCTTCATTAAGTACTTATACAAAATTTTATTAAAAGAAAACCATTTAAACTGGGTGTTCGGATTTATATGTCACCACAGTACAATGTGGGAATGTGTCGAATAGAACAGTTCTGATATGAGCATTTCAGAATTTCGTATCGATATCAAGTTTTGTCGGATTTTTCTCCGAATATGTGTAAATTCCACGACGCACCTTCACGACTATGACCTTAGAAACATCACACAAAGTAATAGGTATTTAAATTATCTATCACGTAAACTATGATAATGTGTGATCGGTCACCGAATAGAAAATGTTGATGCAATAATATTTACATTGCTTACATTAAGTGTCAATGCAACCAAATAACAAAAAAAATTAAGCGGATTCTGCAGAAATTATTGATGACTAGAGAAACATTGAATATCGCCTTTTAGATGTTTACATGTAAAATGGTAAGTGATTTCAATAATATTAGTAACACCGCTACATTTTTCAGCAGCTCAGAAAATATAACGTCTTTAACTACGCCCAAGAACAAGTACAATAAACATTAAAAAAATGGATTCAAGCAGTTCCACGAATGGATATAATTCTATTAGATAAGACAAATATGAAAATAGCCTGATTTTTTTTCAAAACAATTAGAAATTAGAATACGTCGAAAACTAAGGTTGGAAAAATATTATCCCCACCATATTATGCCTTTGACTATTTCCAAAAATTATCACAAACCCTGAAAACTACCAGGAACTCAAAGCTTTCCGTCTACAGCTCCGAGGAAAAGAAAAAACTTTTTTATCCTTGGTATGGTAGTGTAACAGTAACAAAATCGGATGAATTGTTTCTGAAAATATGGACATCTGTTTCGTGCTATTTGGCAACTTATCAGAAAGGTCTAGGCTTGATCTCAGGTAGGGCAACGAACGAAAGCCGAGCAACGAGGCTCTATCCAAGATATAAGGTATACCGGAACAGGAGTGCCATCTATTACCAGCGAGAGTAAAAACAGTGAGCTGACTGTTGCAACTGTATGTCAGTTCGCAGGGGGCACAACTGGTAGTTTCAGTGTTAGACAGACTAAGGGTTATCGGACAGACACAAATATCTACATGTAAATTAACTCTAGCAGTTTTATATGACCTTCTAGAAGGAAACGCTAAGTACAAAAGTTATAGGATCTAATATGAAGTGCTTCATGTAATTTTTTTGTGTAAGAGCGATCTCAGAAAATTGCTATCGATGAAGTTTTATTTTGTAAGTGGGATACCCTGTATATTTTCAGTAAGAATGATACTCTCTTTTTTCTAATTCCAAATATATGTTTGTTAAAGTTATATTCAGTTTTATATGACCTTCTAGAAGGAAACGCTAAGTACAAAAGTTATAGGATCTAATATGAAGTGCCTCATGTAATTTTTTTTGTGTAAGAGTGATCTCAGAAAATTGCTATCGATTGAGTTTTATTTTTTAAGTGGGATACCCTGTATATTTTCAGTAAGAATGATACTCCCTTTTTTCTAATTCCAAATATATGTTTGTTAAAGTTATATTCAGTTTTATATGACCTTCTAGAAGGAAACGCTAAGTACAAAAGTTATAGGATCTAATATGAAGTGCTTCATGTAATTTTTTTGTGTAAGAGTGATCTCAGAAAATTGCTATCGATGAAGTTTTATTTTTTAAGTGGGATACCCTGTATATTTTCAGTAAGAATGATACTCCCTTTTTTCTAATTCCAAATATATGTTTGTTAAAGCTATATTCAGTTTTATATGACCTTTTAGAAGGAAACGCTAAGTACAAAAGTTATAGGATCTAATATGAAGTGCTTCATGTAATTTTTTTTGTGTAAGAGTGATCTCAGAAAATTGCTATCGATGAAGTTTTATTTTTTAAGTGGGATACCCTGTATATTTTCAGTAAGAATGATACTCCCTTTCTTCTAATTCCAAATATATGTTTGTTAAAGTTATATTCAGTTTTATATGATCTTCTAGAAGGAAACGCTAAGTACAAAAGTTATAGGATCTAATATGATGTGCTTCATGCATTTTTTTGTGTAAGAGTGATCTCAGAAAATTGCTATCGATGAAGTTTTATTTTTTAAGTGGGATACCCTGTATATTTTCAGTAAGAATGATACTCCCTTTTTTCTAATTCCAAATATATGTTTGTTAAAGTTATATTCAGTTTTATGTGACCTTCTAGAAGGAAACGCTAAGTACAAAAGTTATAGGATCTAATATGAAGTGCTTCCTGTAATTTTTTTTGTATAAGAGTGATCTCAGAAAATTGCTATCGATGCAGTTTTATTTTTTAAGTGGGATACCCTGTATATTTTCAGTAAGAATGATACTCCCTTTTTTCTAATTCCAAATATATGTTTGTTAAAGTTATATTCAGTTTTATCTGACCTTCTAGAAGGAAACGCTAAGTACAAAAGTTATAGGATCTAATATGAAGTGCTTCATGTAATTTTTTTTGTGTAAGAGTGATCTCAGAAAATTGCTATTGATGAAGTTTTATTTTTTAAGTGGGATACCCTGTATATTTTCAGTAAGAATGATAGTCCCTTTTTTCTAATTCCAAATATATGTTTGTTAAAGTTATATTCAGTTTTATATGACCTTCTAGAAGGAAACGCTAAGTACAAAAGTTATAGGATCTAATATGATGTGCTTCATGCATTTTTTTGTGGACCAGGGATCTCAGAAAATTGCTATCGATGAAGTTTTATTTTTTAAGTGGGATACCCTGTATACTTTCAGTAAGAATGATACTCCCTTTTTTCTAATTCCAAATGTATGTTTGTTAAAGTTATATTCATTACTTTAGACAAAACTTGAACTGTGTGCTTGATTTAGTTATACAGGGTGGCGCATCGAGAACGAAACAGACGCTTTTACTGGCAGCTCAGTTTTTATTGGAAAAACGCTCAGACCCGTCGATTTTGTTTTCGAGGGGGACACAAGTTTGGCAAAAAATCACGTTAACACGTGAAGCCCCCTGGGCGGGGGTGACACCAACCCTAAAATCTTAAATGGAAAGGGGGGTCGAGTGATACCTTATTTTAAAGGTTTTTCAATTCCCTTTATAGTGATGTAAACTACATGAGCTTCAGTTCAGTAGTTTTGAAGATTTATTGATTTCAAGCTTTAATAGGTACATCAGATTAGTTTGTACTACTTTCAGAAGAAATTTGACTAAAAGAATTTACTTAATAAGTAAATGCTTTTCTTCACTACGCCCATGGTTTGTTTATCATTTTGTTGTTGAAAATAGCTATTGGAGCGTTTTTTTGTGGCAAAAAAGTTATTTCTTGAAGAAAGTTGAGGACATATCTCGTATTTATTTTAAATAAGAGTTCAGTACATAGTTTGCGATTGATTTAACCAAACGTTGTTGCTAAAATAACTTGTAACGCTTTATTACATAAATTAACCATGGTATATTCCACAGCAGAAAGAGTTGAAATTAAAAAAACACTTGTATGTATGAAAATGTTTGCATCTTCTCAACCCTGTATCTAATCTGATAGTTGTATAGTTATTGTTTACATCATGTTAACCGATACTTGCTTACTATTTTTATTTTTATGCAGTTTTTACATAATTTCTTTTCTTATCATTTCTATAAGATAGAAACAAAAACGCAAGCAGTGTGAATTGTGCGGTATGTACTTTTACAGTGTTTCAGATGTTCAATAGGACCATTAAATTTCTGAAAATGGTTTAGCGTAAAGTAAGCCATAACATTAAATTAATTGAGAAAATATTCATCCATAATCAATTAATTAAAAACAAAGAAATCTACACGGGAACGGTCATCAACCAGACATTCTTCACAGCTTTTTGTGACAGCGTCAAATTTTCTCAGGGGGATGCCTTGTACAAACAGTCATGCTAAATATGCAAGTTTTAAGGTCCAACCAGATTCTCAGGGGGGTGCACAGCTCCCTCTGATCCCCCTGTAGCCGCCCATGATAGCAACATAACTGCATCAAAGTCTATGCAGCAGTTACTGAAATTACGCGCTATAGTTACGATATTTTAAGGGATTTGAACATGCGCGCATCTGAATACGTCAGGTACAAATTAATGTATAATAAATGTCAACAAGATACAGCACGTAATTATTTTTGTTTATGTCTAGCCATCGTAACCCTGTAATTCATATCAGAACTCCTAAAAAATAATGTACTGGTTATCATTGCGCTATGATAGTTTTCTTGGAAAAAAAACGTACCAAACATGTGAACCTTAGAAGGAAACGATTGTACCTGTTAAGGTATCTGAAATTTTTGGAGAGGAAAAAAGCAGCCTGACGAGTGTATCTAGCAGGCTGACAATTCGCGAAATTGATATTTTAAACCCACAAAAAGGTTTTAATCCACACTATCAAAAAAAATTTATTATGGCTACGAATTACACTATGGTCAAAGACCAGTGATCGAGGTATTGAATTTATAATTATATTCTTATTTAATAAGAAATAAAAATCAAGTTTTATAGGTAATTTAATTGCCAAATAAATTATGATAAAGAATTATGCGCGGATCATAAAGTAATCTACGCTCCTTGATTAGGTTTAAAAATTTAGATAAATTATGTATGAAAATGCGTTTCAAATCATGATTTGAGGCACATGTTTTGTGTTTTTTAACAAAACGTAATTACGACTAGTTTTGTGAGAATGTGGGAAATATTTTGAAATCCCGTATGAAAAACTTAAATGTAAACGTAAGTTACAGAAACAAGAAAATGTGCTTTATAAAAATTTTTAGCATCAAAAATTGTCTCAGAAGTCTATTAAAATGTAGACAGATCAAGTCAATTATGTTGTGAAAACGCTGATCGACACAAACATGTTTCGGAAGTTTTCTTGAAAGTTGGTACATTTAAAAAATAATTTTGGGCATCGACCAAAATTATTCGAAAGCCAAAAACCATAGTCTTGGTTTCAACTAAGCTTTATATAATAGTAACTAGAAATACAATAAATAAGAACAATATTTGAAAATAAAATGATCCCATTTATTAAGAAAAAATGGCAAAATTCTGAAAAAGGTCTTCGAAAAATGATCAAATTCATACACCTGTCATCTAAAAATTGTTGAACTGTGATCAAAGAGATTTGCAGACATTGAAGTATGCAAAACTTGGAGTTGACTGAGCTTTTGGGTTTCAAAAACCTCTGAAGCATTTAAAACACTATTTTTAATTGCAATGAAACTTTGTAAATAAGCAGTTTACACGTTTCTTACTGTTTTTTTTTTAATAAAACTTTCATAAGACAGTAATGCATGTCTTTTTATTGCTAGTTTATACAAATCATAGTAATCATCCATTGCAATACCTAAACAGCTATTTTAAAAATCAAACAATTTGTTAAACGAAAAAAGAACAAAGCCAAAAAATAAAAAACATTCTTCCTACCTTATTTTTGACCAAGTGCAATCAGCTGCCAGTTATCACAGACACAAAAAAAATCTGAAAAAAAGACACTCCGACAAACTGCAGCAAACAACTAGGCACGCGAAAACCACCTTCAGCAACGTGTGCGTTGAAACAGTTGAAAGCGCAGCGTTAGTGTTTTGTTATATTTCGCTTCGCGGGGCGAGCGTCGCAATTAGCAACCGAAGCTTTCGCGGTCGCGGATATTTTATAAATTTCGACTCTCCCCACTACGCTAAACTTGACCTAACCTGTCAACGTTGACCGTTTCTTGCATCTCGCTCAGATATTTTCCTCGAACTTTGCCCATTCGATTCAAATGACGTTGGATCTTAATTTCGTCTCTAATACGTTTCAGATGGGCCCGCACTTTTAGTAATTGCTTTCGTGAAATTCCTTTTGGACACCGGCAGCATTATTTAAAAAAATCGCTGAAATGTCAATTTGTGCATCTCCATGCACATATTTCTGAAACAGGCAGCTTTAAAAGATTGACGTTTGTCGTTGGGAGGCCTGCAACGCTACGAAGAGGTCAAATTGAAGAATCTGTTTTAAATTATGATAATGACAATGATGATGATGATGATTATGTTGATAACGGTGATGACGATGATGACGATGATGACGATGATGATGATGATGACGATGATGATGATGATGACGATGATGATGATGATGACGATGATGACGATGATGACAATGATGACGATGATGAAGATGATGACGATGGTGGTGATGATGACGATGACGACGATGGTGACGTTGACGAGTTGCTAGTTACAGTGTCACAATGACATCGACAGATGACATCTCCAAAATGACTAGCGACGGCTGTGCCAGCAGCCATTGAGCAACTAGCTGGGGTTGCCGTCACTTTATTGTGAACACTTAGATTTGAATACATGAGGCAAGTGATCGTAAATCTTTTTTTTATGATTCCATTCAAAAGAGGCTCTTTTTATTGAATCTGGATGCTGCCAAGGCTAATACAATGGCAATGGCATCAAAAATTGACCGATTTCTTAAGCGCTTTCCATAAATTGTTTTTCGTTCCGGACAAAGTTTAATTAGGTTTTGTGTCATTGAACTTAAGAATTTTTCTCTAGAGGTGATATTTTTCGAGCTATAAGCAAATCAATATTTGGTAAAGTGCGAAATATGCCATCTTTCAATGTTGCCAAAGTTCCTGAAAATTCTTCAAACGTCTATCAATAGAATTCGGAAGCATTTTAGGGGGTGTTTTTATTGTAAAGCTTCGTTTGTAAATTGTTAATCAAGCACACAATCAGTTTATATTCTGCGAGAAAGCAAAAAAACCATTTTGACTTTGTCTAAAAAAAATATTTAAACATTTTTAGAGGAAATTTTAGGGCTCGTAACATGCAGATTCGTTAAAAGAAGCTCTCTTTGATGAGATTAGGCAAAAAACCGAATGAAAATAGTTTTCCGAGCAGATGGCAATCTCCTTCCTGAACCATGTTGATATTTTCTAGACTATGATCTGATCTCCTCTGTAGATGGTAAGAGTTTTTCTGTGGACGGAGACGGTACCCCTCAAAAGTAAGCTGAATATTTCATGGAAATATTATTGACAAACTCTCTTTTGTTGGTTCTAAAGCTTTGAGTATAAAAGCATGCACCTTATCCGTGACGATTTCTATAACGACGACGATAACGATGACGACGATGATGATGACGATGATGATGATGATGGCGATGACATTGACGATGACGATGACGATCATGACGATGACGAGTTGGCAGTTAAAGTGTCACGATCTCCAGATCGGCTAGCGATGACAGTGCTAGTAGCCATAGAGCAACTTAGTCAAAAATTGTCTATACACCTTTTTTAATTAATTCCAAAAGTTGTTATTGCACTCCCGACAAATTTTCATTAGGGTGTTTCATTCTATACGAAAAATGTAACTATGAACTTTTCTCTAAAGCAGAAGACATCCCCAAATTGGCTAGCGATGACGGTGCTAATAGCCATAGAGCAGCTGAGTCAAAAACTGTCTAAACATCCTTTTTAATTAATTCCAAAAATTGTTCTTTCGCTCCCGACAAATTTTCATTAGGTTTTGTCATTCTATACGAAAAATGTAACTATGAACTTTTCTCTAAAGCAGTAGACATTTCCAAATTGGCTAGCGATGACGGTGCAAATAGCCATAGAGCAACTGAGTCAAAAATTGTCCTAGCAATTTTTTAACCAATTTCAAAAATTGTTCTTTCGCTTCGAACAAATTTTCATTAGACTGGGTTGTTCTATACGAAAAACGTACCTATGAACTTTTCTCTAAAGTTGAGAGTTCTCGAGATATAAGCGGTTTCATATTTGATAAAGTACGAAATATGTCATATTCGTCAACGAGACAATATGAAGAAATTAAAATCTTAATGTTGCCAACATTTCTAAATATTCTTGAGCATCCCTCCACGGAGTCTCGCAGCATTTTAGGGGATATTACCATTGCAAACCAATGTGTACTCTCGGTGAACGCGAAAAATACATTTTGTACGTTTAAACATTTTTAGATTCATTTTTATTTATTTTATTTTTATTTATTTATTTATATTTATTTTAATAAAAGTTGGTGAATGTAATTATCTTACTGTAAATAACAAGTGAAAAAATTTTCAGCCTTATCAGTTGGAGATTCCGGTTTTTATACTGCTTTTTTTTTAATTCACTAACGTTCTAAAAATGAATATTTCAGCCGCAGTAAAGAATCAACGTTGGCGGATTTTGGTTCTTGACATCCTTTACGATCGGTTACGATGCCTAGAGTACGGAGACCTGTACGATTTCGTCAACTCAGTGACTTTGATAGGGGCCGTATAGTGGGACTTCGGGAAGCTGGACTTTCTTTTCGGGCAATTGCAGTTAGAGTGCAAAGAAGTGTAGACACTGCGGTTAGGTGTTGTCAGGCATGGCTTCGAGAAGGCCGTACGCTAAGGGCAAGGTGGCACTGGACGCCGCCGTAGAACAACAGACCATGAAGATCGCTGCCTAAGATTATTGGCCTTAAGGGACCGTTTCTCCACTACCAGGTCCATTGCAAATGAATGGTTTGCAGAACACGGAATACCTATTGGCATGCGAAGTGTTTACCGACGAATGAGAAGTTTTGGCTTGTTTTCATACCGGACACACTGGGTCCTCCCTTTAACTCGAGAACACCGACGTAATCGCCTTGAGTGGTGCAGACAACGGTCACTCTGGGATCAGGAATGGAACAGTATTGTCTTTAGTGGCGAATCTCGATTTTGTTTAGGCATGCACGATGGTCGTGCCAGGGTTAGAAGGCGACGTGGTGAAAGGAGGAATCCACAGTTTTTTGTTGAAAGACATGTTCATCACACTGTTGGAGTTATGGTTTGGGGTGCTATAGCTTATGGTTCCAGGTCACCTTTAATCTTCATCAGAGGTAACATGAACGCGCAGCGTTATATCCACGAAGTTCTAGAACCCCATCTTTTACCCTATCTTGACACCCTGGCAGATCCAACTTTCCATCAAGATAATGCCCGACCACATGTTGCAAGAGTCACAATAGACTTCTTTCAACATAATGATGTCACATTGTTACCATGGCCACCAAGATCTCCCGACTTATCCCCAATTGAGCACGTGTGGGATATGATGGGTAGGTGATTGCTCAATTTACAGCATCCTCCTCAGACTCTAGAAGCACTTCGAGAGGAGTTGGTGGTTGCCTGGAATGAGATACCACAGGAGGACATTGACCACCTGATCAGAAGCATGCCTAGGCGCGTTGGAGAATGCGTAGCACATCAGGGTCCATCCACACATTATTAAAGGTCAAAGGGCTTTAAAGCATTTTGAAATTTTTATCATTTACTTATTATGCTTCATTAAGTACTTATACAAAATTTTATTAAAATAAAACCATTTAAACTGGGTGTTCGGATTTATATGTCACTTAGTATATTATCTAGCATGTGATGTTTTGATATGCTCTGTAAGTGGTAAGGGACTTTCTGTCGACCAAGAGGATACCACCTCAAAGGTTTGGCTGAATACGTCACTCAACGATTATTTACAAACTCTCTTTAAGATTTTTTATTGGTTCTAAAGTCCTTTGAATATAAAAGTTTGTGCATTATTCTTGATAAACCAAAGGTCAGTAAAGTCACATTACAGCTGCATCATGTCTGCTCATAGTGAAACTCATTAAAAAATAATTTCTTCCAAATCCATGAATGAGTTTTTGATTGCACGCTCCTCGTATCAACATAAAAATGTACAAATAACAACGTAGTATTTTTTATCTTCGGCATTTTTCTTATTTTTCGATGGTTTTCTAGAAAGACCGGTTTTGTCGTCTGAACCAGTGTCGCCCGCATTAGTCAGATACGTGTTTGGCCACCAAAAGCTTTACGTCAATTTCGCCAATAATCTTCATCATTTGTTATGCCTTTTGGTCGAGTATAAGCAGTCTATTTATCAATAAGTGGAAATATACAACAATAGACATGTCACTATAGTATCAGTGCACACGAAACTGCAAAACTGAACATTAGTTTTTAAACAATTGGTGATAATACTTATAACACATCATTGTTGAGAAATCCAGTTGAATCTGATAGCTCCTCAGGAAATTTCATATACTATAAAAATTATTACATATTTTTGACAAAAGACACTTCGTTTGCTGGTAACTATGGTCTATGATGTACTTTTCTTCTAGGCTTTGAGCTTTTTATTTCCTATACATTCCTGTAGATTGAAAATGCTATAAGATTATTATATAAGAACTTTGAAATTGTTAGAATAAAATTCCCAAATACTTGCGCTTACTTCGTAATTTTTTATTTGATTTGAATGCTTTTCTATAAAGTCTTGAGACTTGCCTAGGCCGACGCACAGTGGCCTGTAGTGGTGAGGGTCGCTTTTAGATCCTTTGTGTGGGATGGGTTAGACACGAGCTGTAGTAGAACTGTAGTAGAACTAAAAATCGCCTTGTGATTTATTTAAAGTAGTTCATTTATTGAAATTGTAATCATAATGATTTGCTCGAATATCAATAGGTGTTTTCAATGAGACATTGGAGAAGCAACCTTGATAGGTACATGTAGGTACACGTGTTTTTATGCAGACGTCAATTTAAGCTTGATCATTGAGGGTCAATCATAAATTTACAAATAGAAATGCGATTTGATGCTAGTAAGGTACGCTAGGAAGTGATTCAAGATTATTCATTAGTTTGAATTATGAATCATAATATGTCAACACTACGTAAGCATGAATAAAGATGCAGAGAAGTCTAGAAAAATAAGGAAATTGAAAAACAGGAACAAACTTTAGAAGCAAAAAACATAAAATTGCGGATTTCAAGATTGTATTTGTTCTGCTTTTGATAGATATTGTCCAACAGCTCAGGCGCGAATCCAGGGGGGGTCATTGCGGTCATGACCCCCCCTCCCAGGCGAATTTACTTCGACCACCAATTTTTAAAGTTCCAAATCTCTTAGATAAAATTTATTACAAAAATTAACCATGTTATATTCCACAGCAGAAAGAGTTGAAATTATCGAAATATTTTTCGGAAATAATCAGTGCGCTAATAGCACAGCAGAAATATTTAATGGGCGACATGAGAACAGTAGCGTGCATCGAAAATATGTTCTAGAACTTGTAGCTAAATTTCGGGAAACTGGGTCAGTCGCCAAGAAAAAACGCAACATTGAAAATCCCATAAGGAACGAAGCAATATGAGTGGGGATTTTAGGACAAGTTTATGTAGATCCTTCGTTAAGTACCCGCAAATTGGAGACTGTGTGTGGTGTTAATCGACGTACTGTCCAACGGATTCTAAAGGCCCATAGTTTTCATCCGTATAAAATTCACCTGGTACAAGAACTTAATGAAGACGATTTTGATCGGCGACTACAATTTTGCGAAGATATGAGTGAACGAATTATAAACGATGAACATTTTCTATTCAACACTTGCTTTTCCGACGAATGTTCCTTTTTCTGAAATGGCATAGTAAATCGTCATAACTGCCGATATTGGTTTGATTCTAATCCCAGAATTTATCATGAGGTTCATACACAGCAGCCACAAAAATTAAATGTTTGGGCTGGTATTTTTAGTTGGTTCTTTTTTCTTACCTGGAAATTTAACCAGTGAAATGTATTTGGAATTACTGGAAGACGCCATAGATCCTCCATTAACAGCCATAATTGAAAATCAGAATGATCAGCGGTACATTACGCATTACGTGTTCGACAATATTTAGATCAGACGTTTCCAGATCGATGGATTGGTTGAAGAGGTGCCATTGAATGGCCCCCAAGATCGCCAGATTTATCACCTTTGGATTTCTTTATGTGGGGTCATTTAAAAAGCAAAATCTATGCTACTCAGCCAACATCATTGGAAGACCTGCGACAAAGTATTGTGGATGATTGCCTTCAAATTACTCCTCAAATATCAATCATGATGGCATTTTCAACATTTACTTGCCTAACGGGTCAGTTCATTCTTCATTTTTAAATTAAAAAATAAATATGATATAGGTATTCATATGCGACGACATTTGATTAATGTTATATTTATTCTTAGTAGTATTTAAATGTTCAAAATTTCGATATAACGCCCATATGAAAAAAAAACAAAGTTGGTGCTGGAATTTGAACGAAGAAACTTCGAATTGCAAATTTAACTTCGCCATCTTGTAGAAGAGAAAGTGACATTAACAACATGCAATTTAATTTGAAGTTCCATGATAAATAAAGTCAGGAAAAAATAGAAATGATTGATATGAATCTGGTGTATGAAACAAACTACTATCTGATAATTTAAAGGCATACCTAGGAAATTCCGTGTTTTGGAACAACTAAGGCTTGTCAATGTCAATGCATAACACCTTATACATCAAAGCCAAACATTGATAGCTGAAGCATCATCACGCTTAGGCAACACGTAAAGCTACAGAACGAGTTCAAAACAAGTGTACAACAGCTAGCACTAAGTTGAAACAGGCAGCTTTAAAAGATTGACGATTGTCGTTGGGAGGCCTGCAACGCTACGAAGAGGTCAAATTGAAGAATCTGTTTTAAATGATGATAATGACGATGATGATGATGATTATGTTGATTACGATGATGGCGATGATGATGATTATGATGATGATAATGATGATGACGATGATGACGATGATGACGATGATGACGATGATGACGATGATGACGATGACGATGATGACGATGATGACGATGATGACGATGATGACGATGATGACGATGATGACGATGATGACGATGATGACGATGATGATGATGACAATGACATCGACAAATGACATCTCCAAAATGACTAGCGACGGCTGTGCCAGCAGCCATTGAGCAACTAGTTGGGGTTGCCGTCACTTTATTGTGAACACTTAGATTTGAATACATGAGCCAAGTGATCGTAAATCTTTTTTTTATAATTCCATTCAAACCAATTTCGCCATCTTGTGGAGGAGAAAGTGAAATTAACAACATGCGATTTATTTTGAAGTTCCATGTTAAATAAAGTCAGCAAAAAATAGAAATGATTGATATGAATCTGGTGTATGAAACAAACTACTATCTGATAATTTAAAGGCATACCTAGGAAATTCCGTTTTTTTTGGAACAACTAGTGCTTGGCAATGTCAATGCATGACACCTTATACATCAAAGCCACACATTGATAGCTGAAGCGTCATCACGCTTAGGCAACACGTAAAGCTACAGAACGAGTTCAAAACAGGTGTACAACAGCTAGCACTAAGTTGGCAGCCGGTAGAAAATGTTATGTTACAAAAAAACCTATAAAAAGTAAAAAAAAAAAAGAAAAAATGTCACTTTTCAAGATGCGCAATACCCGTGTCGGTATAGATACACAACTTCAAACAAATTTCTATTGTCATCTTGTTAGGTTTAGGCCCAATTTCTCCAACAACAGTCCGTTATTCTCCACCTATAGGGTAACAGACCACTCAGGTTTTTTTATATCCATACATCCATATTTTTCGTTGTTCAGGAACTGAACAAACATCCACACTATATTCACAGCGATTAATAAATTCCCAAATATACGCCTTAAAGCTACATCAAACCTACACAAAAAAAAACTACAAATTTGCCATATTTTTCTTTTTTCACGAGTACACATTCTAGGTTATATTTATATTAGACATTATTTGAATACAGGTGATTATTGCATTTCAAGGAGTGACACATGTGTGCGATCTGTCAACTCTTGGTACCAGTCACAAAACATATTAAACTCTGAAGGTTTAATTCCATGATATTCAATGACAACACGGTGACTTGTGTCGTTGTCAGCGGCCATTTTGTGAGGGTGCGACAGGGTTGCCAGATTGTGCATTAATATCCCGTTTCACCGTCCTGGTCCCAGTGGAGTAAGTTCCGCCAATTGTTGAAGTATACTCTACTATGCTTTATAAGACTATTCGTGACATTTTTCCCAAAATCATTGCACAACACTTGAAAAGATGCAAATGAAAATTTAAAATCATTTCCTTGACGCCGCAATATAGCTCCGTCGGTACCTTGGGTTATACATCTTGACAGTAGGGATGTTCGATACGATCCTATATTTAGAAGTATTAATACATTTCACGAGTATCGTCATCTTTCGATCCGAACTGTGTCATTTTCAAAGAAATTGTACAAAATCTTCATCCCGACCACTGCATCCCCACGGCTAGGCGACCTGTATGTTAAATTTGTATTGATAGGGCAGCGGGTTATGCTACAAATCATATGTCACAGTGTTTGTGCACTGATTGCAACGGTTAGATGATACCAACAATATTTTCATAAATAGGAGATCTTTCCCATTCCGGATCGAACAATCTACCAAAGATGCTTATAATCATGATGCCTAGTCAATTTTCACGAAAAAAATTCAAAGCCAGCAAATGTTAAAGATTTATTTCGCACCCTCCACCACGGGACGTGATCGTCGTTAGACTTGGCAACCCTGCGAGTGACAGATAGATATCCCCGCCAGTCAAAAAAAGACAAACATTAAACATTACTAGTTTTTATGATTTTTGGACTTAAAAGACGTTATTTGTGACACATTTTTCATAATTTTTTGTCTATGTCCATAGTAATTTCATTATGCATCAGGGAGATGTAAGGATTGACACGTATTACACATATTATGTGTTTTAGGATGGAGAGGACATAATGTTTTTATTGCTTGAAATTCATTAACCCATAAATTAATAAATGATTACTATCATGACGTAAAGGAAGATGAGGAATTGGATGGAATGTATTTTATATTCTATTCTCTTGCAAAATACAGACAAATCCACACTATACAGATATGTAATGATAACTTTCAGTATATTGAAGCTGGTAAATTCGAGGGTGCCATGCATTAACAAACGTCCAAATCTGCTGCCAAATTTAACAGCTAGAAAATCGACCTATTATTTTCCGCATTCCCATTCGCTGAGGGGGCTAACGGATTGTTAAATGTAAACCTATAACATATATCAAAATACATGAAAGATGTCCTGTTTTTTCTGAACAAAAGAATCATGTTGGAATCAAAAAGTGGTCTTGTTTATAATACAGTCGAATTTTCACGATATTATTCAACAGTTTAATAGAAATCACTGATATTCTGAGACCTTTGACAGCTTCCGTCAAATTGGATTTCGATAAGGTATTTTCCCATTGGTCCATAACATTAATGTTGGTGAAATCGGCCCTAAATGCCTTAACCAATATTTTTCTTCTTCAAGGCAAGCCACACATTCATTACAAGAGGATCTAGAATGCCACCAGTGGAATCTCTGTGAGCATGTCTGGTGATATCATGTACAACAAATTTGGTGCGTCACTGATATTTTCCAACGGGATTATTAGCAGTCACCAATTTGTCGTTTTAATATCTTTAGAGAAAATAGTACGTCACTGGCTTAGATGATTACAACAACCTATATTTTGAACATAGTGCTTCTGAAATTACTGCTCAGAAAAAAAGTTGCATTCTTTTCAAATAACCCTCTATCATCGTCCTATCGTCATGATGAACTAACTATTCAAAAATCTAACGGGATGCAACAAATAATGCACATTTCTTTTATAGATTATTATACTCAATGATATTTTTCCCAACGTTCTCAACACTTCAATATTAAAGTAAGTAAGTAATATTTCTCAATATCGCCCTCAAATTGTTTCTAGATTTTTCTTACGCTTGTCCGTATTTTGGTCAGTCCTCTCGTAAGAATTTACGATGATCAAATGATCGCGGTAGCCGTGAGACGATAATGAAAATTCAGATGTTTTGAGGTGAATCGGAAAATTCCTGATTGTGTTGACGCGATGATATTATGATCGAGGGTTAAGCGGTGTTTTCTCGATTAATCTTCAAAACATCCGGGTCGTCATCCGGTATAGTGCTACTAATTGGTTGAATGATCATGAAATATTTCTTCACAATAACGTACGGAGAACCTCTTACAAGAGTTAATCTCTATTCATAGTACATTTACGTTCAGACAAAACACAACATGCCCAAAGAGGAGATTGTACAGGTCCGTATTTCCCTCAATGGTCTTGGAATGATCTAACAAAATCAATGATTATTTTTATAGAAAGAATTGCACATACTTTTCACGATTCTTTATTCGTTGAAAGTACTTGAATCATCGTCCGAATGGTTAATATTAATTATTACAGGTTCAATTTGAATATCGAACATATTGTCCAGATCCCACATCTTTGTTGAACGTGATGGATGCAATCCTTCCAATGGTTTGTCGTCACTCTGTTGACAGCTTCATAAAACAAATGTTTGACGTCAGAAAATTTGAATGTCCTATTGTTTGAAGCCACATCGTTTTTTTTTTTATATTTGCTCGAATCATTTCAACGGGATTTAATTCGCAGTGATAAGGGGGCAGCCTTAATACGGTCTTATTTCTGTTTTTAGCCATTTCGTCAATAACATTAAGATTATATTTATATTTGCGCTGTCTGACTAGATGGATAAGTTCTCCGTTGACCGAAAATATATACAGGGTGACTTCGAAGTTGAGTCATTTATTTAAACAGTGAGTAGATCTGATCAAAAGAAATGTTTTTTTCCTTTAAAATTTTTCTGGTAAAATTAAAGTAACAAAGTTATAGCCCTTTAGAAGTTTGAGTACCGCCCTGTCTCAATAATAATATTACGATAATATCACGATGTTTTTACTGCAATTTTATTCAGTTGTATTCAGTCAATGTGTCAGTCGGTAACGCGTGAGTGAATAGTGGTGTTTTGTTGCGTGGATGGTTCTTATTTACGGGGGGGGAGTCTTTACAGAATGCTGCCGCGGCATCACGGATTTATGCGGATCGGTTTCCCAATCGAGTGCAACCAACCCCTCGTGCCATTGTTAATGTAGTACAAAGGGCTCGTGAATCAGGTGACTTAAGACCTCACAGGGGAGGACATGCCGGTGCTGGAAGGCCGCACGATCAAATACAGATCCGCACTGAAATATTTATCGGGAGGATACTTTATAAAACAAGTTAACATTTTTTTTTTGCTATTTTTACACACATATTTTGGTTTATCTTCCTTCTACAATCATTATCTGAAAATTAATGACTCAACTTCAAAGTCACCCTGTATATATATAACTGTCTTTTGATAGGAGCCATTGTTGAATTTCCGCCTTTCTTGTAGGCATTGTGGGAATTCTTTCTAATTTTCTAGTGCGGTATGAAGCATTATCAAGTACAAGGACGGCATTGCCGTCAAGCTTTGGTAGCGTTTCTTCAAACCATCCTTCCAGTGAACTCCCGTCCATTTCTTCACTGTACTCGGTTGTTTTCTTTGACTCAAATGCCCATAGGGCAGTGGGCACAAAGCCATCTCCACTACCAATGCAACAGAACAAATCGTTCTCCTTTTCCTGGAAATAATGACTTCATATAGAATTCAGGAAAAGCAATAATATACTAAGTGACATATAAATCCGAACACCCAGTTTAAACGGTTTTATTTTAATAAAAGTTGGTGAATGTATTTATCTTACTGAAAACAACAAGTGAAAAAATTTTCAGCTTTATCAGTCGGACATTCCGGTTTTTATACTGCTTTTTTTTAATTCACTAACGCTCTAAAAATGAATATTTCAGCCGCAGTAAAGAATCAACGTTGGCGGATTTTGGTTCTTGGCATCCTTTACGATCGGTTACGATGCCTAGATTACGGAGACCTGTACGATTTCGTCAACTTAGTGAGTTTGATAGGGGCCGTATAGTGGGACTTCGGGAAGCTGGACTTCCTTTTCGGGCAATTGCGGTTAGAGTGCAAAGAAGTGTAGACACTGTGGTTAGATGTTGTCAGGCATGGCTTCGAGAAGGCCGTACGCAAAGAGCAAGGGGCACTGGACGCCGCCGTAGAACAACAGACCGTGAAGATCGCCGCCTAAGATTATTGGCCTTAAGGGACCGTTTCTCCACTACCAGGTCCATTGCAAATGAATGGTTTGCAGAACACTAAAGACCTATTGGCATGCGAAGTGTTTACCGATGAATGAAAAGTTTTGGCTTGTTTTCATACCGGGTCCTCCCTTTAACTCGAGAACACTGACGTAATCGCCTTGAGTGGTGCAGACAACGGTCACTCTGGGATCAGGAATGGAACAATATTGTCTTTAGTGACGAGTCTCGATTTTGTTTAGGCATGCACGATGGTCGTGCCAGGGTTAGACGGCGACGTGGTGAAAGGAGGAATCCACAGTTTTTTGTTGAAAGACATGTTCATCACACTGTTGGAGTTATGGTTTGGGGTGCTATAGCTTATGGTTCCCGGTCACCTTTAATCTTCATCAGAGGTAACATGAACGCGCAGCGTTATATTCACGAAGTTCTAGAACCCCATCTTTTACCCTATCTTGACACCCTGGCAGATCCAACTTTCCAACAAGATAATGCCCGACCACATGTTGCAAGAGTCACAATAGACTTCTTTCAACATAATGATGTCACATTGTTACCATGGCCACCAAGATCTCCCGACTTATCCCCAATTGAGCACGTGTGGGATATGATGGGTAGGAGATTGCTCAATTTGCAACGTCCTCCTCAGACTCTAGAAGCACTTCGAGAGGAGTTGGTGGTTGCCTGGAATGAGATACCACAGGAGGACATTGACCACCTGATCAGAAGCACGCCTAGGCGCGTTGGAGAATGCGTAGCACATCAGGGTGCATCCACAAATTATTAAAGGTCAAAGGGCTTTAAAGCAGTGCAATCATTTTGATCAATTTTTATCATTTACTTATTATGCTTCATTAAGTACTTATACAAAATTTTATTAAAATAAAACCATTTAAACTGGGTGTTCGGATTTATATGTCACTTAGTATAATACAAGTGGCGTATCTAACAGGTGTTGGTTCCAAATCTACCAGATATAGCTAAGTATAGTGTAGCTAAGTTTTCAGCGTGGGCTCATAGATTCAGTCTACTTAACACCAAATAGCGAATTGGTTAGATACAAGTACCTGACGGATTCTTCAAGCCAGTGGTTAGTCCATCTGAGAAGGCTTATCTTGCTGATTTAATAGTAGAGTCAGCCCATACTTTAGGTTTTTTATCCAGGTTTCATCCAAGTAATGAATCTTCCTGCCCTGGTCGCGGCATTTTTTTATTGATTTTAAATAATTCCTTCTCCATAAAATAATCTCTTGGCTGCCCATCAAAATACTATTTCTATCCCGTTTTCTGTACTCAAAATGAAGTTCTATATAGTTTGTTGTGCCGGGGCGTAAATGGACTACGAATAGGATAGGCTTAAACCTTTCACTCCTTTCCGGATGCTTATTTTTTATGAATGTCTGCCCTGTTACTATGACTGAGGTCGCTATATGCGTGTGTCCGTAGGTTATCTGCAAATTGAAAGACAATCATCGTATTGTAGCAATGTAAGGTTAGACGTGAACAAAGATCGTGCCATCAAAATCTCATCCAACCAAATATTGTCTTTTAATGGGTCTCGTTTTCTGGTATGATAGGTTGTGGATGAACTATATTGGTCAAAAATTCCGTCATTAGTGAATGTCGTTCCGTAGACGATGCTTATAAATATCAAATGCTCACTGTTACCCATGCAATATTAACTACACAATCCCCTTCTTATAAACTTGCACGATTATCGACATTTGTAGGTAGGTAGTCAAAGAAATGACATTTGACGGAATGCATTTGAGCTTCATTAAAGATGTTGCAACGGCGGATCCCGGATTTGTGTCTGGGGGGAGGGGTCACACTGGTCAGAAAACTTCATGTTCAGGAAGATCTTCTTCTCGATTTTTTTTGGGGCGGGGGTTGTCCGTTTCAGTGCGGGACTTAAGTAATGGCAAAATAGTGGTCACATGTCCCCCCCCCCCAGCAAAAATCAGCTCTAGTGTCTATATTGTTCAGCGCGTCTGAATGTAAAATTGATAACAAGAAATCAGAGTGTTGTTATATTCTTTTAATGACCATCTGCGTAATGTTTATGAAACAGCGCGTTAGCATTCAGTTTGAATAAGAAAATTTCCCTTTTATTTCTTAAGAAATTTTTTGAAAAATGACTATTTCATTTCTAAGAAAATGACCGAATGACCCTTTTATTTCTCAAGTAGTGGAGGGGTTATTTGTTCATTTTGTGCTTACAGTGATATCAATAGGGACGCAGGAAAGTAAACGTCAATTTGACATAGACGCCATCTTTGTTTTCTGTCATCGACATGTCATCTTGTTAGTTGAATGTTTACCATTGATCGCTATGGAGTCGTATTCGATTGAAGACCGCATTAAAGTTATTCAAGAGCACTACAAAAATGGTGCAAAAATAAAAAACACGTTTCGCGCGCTTCATGAACATTTCGGTCGCAACAACCGCCCAAACGAAACAACCATCGGTCGTCTGGTGCGTAAATTCGAGGCAACAGGTTCTGTGGCAAATCTGCCAGGCTCTGGCCGGCCAAGGAGCGCTCGCACACGGAAAATATTGCTGTTGTGAAGGAGAGTGTGAGAGACGATCCGAAACAATCAACAACGCGTCGATCCCAAGAACTGGCCATTTCGAGAACCAGTTTGCTCCGCATTCTCCACAAGGATTTGAATGTACACGCCTACAAGATCCAATTGACGCAAGAGCTGCGTCGGGCCGACCATTTTTCGTGCCGAACGTTCTCAGATTGGCTCCTTGAACACAGCCAAATTGATGCCAATTTTTCATCAAAAATCATGTTCAGCGACGAAGTGCATTTCACTTTGAATGGGACGGTAAACAAGCAAAACTGCCGCATCTGGGTGGACGAAAATCCCCGGAAGTATCAAGAGCAGCCGATCAATCCTCAAAAAGTGACTGTGTGGTGTGCATTGTGGTCAAAAGGCATCATCGGACCTTACTTTTTCGAAAATGCGGCCGGGGACGCCGTTACCGCCAATTCTGAGCGATATCACGTGATGATAGAGGACTATTTTTTGCCGCAACTTGAAGGAATGGATATGGACGATGTTTATTTCCAACAAGACGGTGCAACATGCCACACAACCAACGTCAATATCCATCGATTGCAGTCCTTCTTCGGTGATCGCGTGATTTCGCTCAGAGGAAATGTGCCATGCCACCAAGATCGTGCGATTTGACTCCCTTGGACTTCTTTTTATGGGGATATTTGAAAAGCAAAGCCTACGTCAACGAACCAGCCACCCTCCAAGAACTCAAAAACAACATCATTGCCGAGATAAGTGCCATAGAACCGACCATGTTGCAAAATGTCATTGAAAATTTCGACCATCGCGTGGACGTCTGTAAATCCAGTCGTGGTGAACATTTGAGCGATATTATTCTTCATACATAAATGGTATAAATGAACCTTCAAAATAAAGTACCTAACTTGATTTGAATATCAATCTTTCTTGTTTTGATATGCGTTTACTTTCCTGCATCCGTTTTGGACAACCCCATTTATTTGAAACGAAAATTTATTAAAAACATATTCAGTGGTGAAAGGGTTAAGTATGCTATTTTGGACACTTCCTTTCAGAACAAATATGCTGCAGGAAGAAAATTTGCATTTCTCACAACATTAAACGAGTATTTTGGTAACGACAAAAGAAAGCTTTTACAGCTAAACAGCTCTTTTACAAAAGAGTTTCAGCATCACTTTGCTAGTTGGGAAGCCATCAAAAGCCGTCTCGTCTGGCGTATTTCTAGACTTCTACTGTTCCATGTGAGCGTCATCGGTCTCTTATTGCGAAGTTACGTTTTCTTTTTGAATCGTACGAAATTTCAGGCTGATATGACAGATGATATGAATCAAAAGCATGAACAAGTTGATGCAAATAGATATTTGTGACGTAACCTCACAATAGAGCGCTGACACGGAGAACTATGAAAATCAAGAAATCGATAAAGGCGTCCTACAATTGTACGATATGACCCTTTATAAGCAAGATACTTATTTAAGGAAAACTATACATTATCAAGATATTTAACTGCAATTCACTATCATTTATCATCTAATATCGCACGAAACAATTATAGTATATAATATGTAACTGATATAGTTATGACGCTAGCGAAAATTAATTACATTAATCGAAATCAGATGATTGATTTCCTGATGAAGATATCTGATAGGTTTTTTTGCGTAAATGTCAAATTACATATGCACGAGCACTTTGCATCTTGTTTTAATTTATCACTCCTTACGTCTTCTTTAAAATGACGAATTTCTATAGGTACTATTCTTTAGTGGACTTTATAGATGTCATAAATGCTATATATTTATTACAAATAACTATCTGTAGTTATATTGTACAAAGTTCTTTAGTTATATGGTTTATAAGTCGTATATACTAAGTGGCATAGAAAAAACGACGTCAAGTATTTTGACTCTATACTTGCTATGCCTTCGTTGGAGGGTCCAAAGAAAACAGACGAGTCAAATCGTTCTAAAATGCGAAATCGAGTCTTCGATCACTGCATATCACAGTCGTTCGGTTACTCTTACTTACTTTAGTTAATAACATTTACCAACAACCTACTTTTGTAAGTAATTTAAGATCAATTATACGCGTGTAGTTGCTATTTTTCAAATCTCTTGTAGCTCCTGATGATGATGACAAAGTTCGTCAAAAGCTAGAGAATGAAGTAATAAGAGTACACTTGTACTAATTTGTCGGAGCATCCAAGAAAGGCTGAAGCTTTTTTTCACATAACTGGTTATTTAGACGACAATGACCACGGCTCAGGTTATATAAATACGAGGAGGTACCCAAAAATAACCGGAATAGCATTGCTGTGGGCGGAGCTTGTATAGTACACATTTCTGCCCCTATAGTCGTTCGGTTACTCTCAGTTACCTTAGTTAATAACATTTAGCAACAACCTACTTTCGTAAGTAATTTGAGATCAATTATACGCGTGTAGTTGCTATTTTTCAAATCTCTTGTAGCTCCTGATGATGATGACAAAGTTCGTCAAAAGCTAGAGAATGAAGTAATAAGGGTACACTTGCACTAATTTGTCGAAGTATCCAAGAAAGGCTGAAGCTTTTTCTCACATAACCGGTTATTTAGACGACAATGACCACGGCTCACGTTATATAAATACGAGGAGGTACCCAAAAATAACCGGAATAGCATTGCAGTGGGCGGAGCTTGTGTAGTACACACTTCTGCCCCCAGAGGCGTACAGCGCAACTCATTACCATCATCCTCTGTAGTCATTATTTTTGCTAGAGCTGTTTCGTGCTTGTTTCGTTTTTTAGCAAGTTTCAGCGAGCAACGCGCAGCTGTGAAATGTTGCTTTCTTATTGGTAATAATGCTACTGAAACTGTTTTAATGTTGAAAATAGCTTACAGAGATGATGCTATGGGAAACACTCAGGTGTACGTCCATCAACTGCCCGAATCGACGAAAATGTTGAAAAAAATCGAGAGCTTGTGCTAGTTGGAAACAGACTTCGAAAAATATTTCGAGCAGCGGAAGCACCGTTGGAACAAGTGTATTACTTGTAGTGATCAGTATTTTGAGGGAGATAAGGTTACTTTGTGAAAAAGTTGGAAATAAATATACTAAGTGACATATAAATCCGAACACCCAGTTTAAATGGTTTTATTTTAATAAAATTTTGTATAAGTACTTAATGAAGCATAATAAGTAAATGACAAAAATTTCAAAATGATTGCACTACTTTAAATCCCTTTGACCTTTAATAATGTGTGGATGCACCCTGATGTGCTACGCATTCTCCAACGCGCCTAGGCATGCTCCTGATCAGGTGGTCAATGTCCTCCTGTGGTATCTCATTCCAGGCAACCACCAACTCCTCTCGAAGTGCTTCTAGAGTCTGAGGAGGACGTTGCAAATTGAGCAATCTCCTACCCATCATATCCCACACGTGCTCAATTGGGGATAAGTCGGGAGATCTTGGTGGCCATGGTAACAATGTGACATCATTATGTTGAAAGAAGTCTATTGTGACTCTTGCAACATGTGGTCGGGCATTATCTTGTTGGAAAGTTGGCTCTGCCAGGGTGTCAAGATAGGGTAAAAGATGGGGTTCTAGAACTTCGTGGATATAACGCTGCTCATGTTACCTCTGATGAAGATTAAAGGTGACCTGGAACCATAAGCTATAGTACCCCAAACCATAACTCCAACAGTGTGATGAACATGTCCTTCAACAAAAAACTGTGGATTCCTCCTTTCACCACGTCGCCTTCTAACCCTGGCACGACCATCGTGCATGCCTAAACAAAATCGAGACTCGTCACTAAAGACAATACTGTTCCATTCCTGATCCCAGAGTGACCGTTGTTTGCACCACTCAAGGCGATTACGGCGGTGTTCTCGAGTTAAAGGGAGGACCCAGTGTGGCCGGTATGAAAACAAGCCAAAACTTCTCATTCGTCGGTAAACACTTCGCATGCCAATAGGTCTTCCGTGTTCTGCAAACCATTCATTTGCAATGGACCTGGTAGTGGAGAAACGGTCCCTTAAGGCCAATAATCTTAGGCGGTGATCTTCACGGTCTGTTGTTCTACGGCGGCGTCCAGTGCCCCTTGCTCTTTGTGTACGGCCTTCTCGAAGCCATGCCTGACAACACCTAACCACAGTGTCTACACTTCTTTGCACTCTAACTGCAATTGCCCGAAAAGAAAGTCCAGCTTCCAGAAGTCCCACTATACGGCCCCTATCAAACTCACTAAGTTGACGAAATCGTACAGGTCTCCGTGCTATAGGCATCGTAACCGATCGTAAAGGATGTCAAGAACCAAAATCCGCCAACGTTGATTCTTTACTGCGGCTGAAATATTCATTTTTAGAGCGTTAGTGAATGAAAAAAAAGCAGTATAAAAACCAGAATGTCCAACTGATAAGGCTGAAAATTTTTTCACTTGTTATTTACAGTAAGATAAATACATTCACCAACTTTTATTAAAATAAAACCATTTAAACTGGGTGTTCGGATTTATATGTCACTTAGTATAGCTTTTAAAGAATAATTTCGGTTTTTTTTGTAGCCCCTCGTATATCTCGTACGGCGGTGTGTCAGTGACGACACCACCGCAGACTATTTTAAATTTTTTACCCATTGTACAGTCGCAGCATCGCGCCGTGCACGCAACGCCAATGATTGTCACGTCATTCCGAATTATGAGCACATACATCAAACTTTTATCATTTAATTTTCCCGTTCTTACTGTTGTTGTTATAAGATTAGCGGTTTTTCGTGATGTACATATCATGTAACATCCAAAAAAACAATATCAAAAGTTCGATTTTTTTGTCGCCAGTTTTGGCTTACAAAGTAAAAATAATTAATTTATAATTCATTATAACTAGGCATCCTTTTTTCTGTGTTACTCATTATATATTCTCACGTTATAATTTTCTGATGACCTCTTATGGGTAATGTGTCATTATTTCGCACGCGTATGAAAAATTAATCGTTTATTAGAATGAATTTCGTTTCAAATATGTATAATTTTATCAAACGGAAAATCAGCAAAATGGTGATTCGAAGTTCAACGCAGGAAACCAGGATATTCAGGGTGGTTTAAATTCCACCCTCATCATTGGGATCTCGGAAACGGAAGTTGCCTAAATCGGGACAAAGTTGCGTATTTAGGTAATCAACAAAATGCAGGGAACGGAAGAACCGAATTATTCTAAGATCATTTCAATTTTTTTTTCACTTCAATTATACATTAGACGTGTTACACCCAAAAAAACTATTTCTTCAACTCGTTTTTTGTCAACATAATGACTATATTTAAAGCACGCTGTGACAACAATGTCAAAGTATACTAAGTGACATATAAATCCGAACACCCAGTTTAAATGGTTTTATTTTAATAAAATTTTGTATAAGTACAATGAAGCATAATAAGTAAATGATAAAAATTCCAAAATGATTGCACTGCTTTAAAGCCCTTTGACCTTTAATAATGTGTGGATGCACCCTGACGTGCTACGCATTCTCCAACGCGCCTAGGCATGCTTCTGATCAGGTGGTCAATGTCCTCCTGTGGTATCTCATTCCAGGCAACCACTAACTCCTCTCGAAGTACTTCTAGAGTCTGAGGAGGACGTTGCAAATTGATCAATCTCCTACCCATCATATCCCACACGTGCTCAATTGGGGATAAGTCGGGAGATCTTGGTGGCCATGGTAACAATGTGACATCATTATGTTGAAAGAAGTCTATTGTGACTCTTGCAACATGTGGTCGGGCATTATCTTGTTAGAAAGTTGGATCTGCCAGGGTGTCAAGATAGGGTAAAAGATTGGGTTCTAGAACTTCGTGGATATAACGCTGCACGTTCATGTTACCTCTGATGAAGATTAAAGGTGACCTGGAGCCATAAGCTATAGCACCCCAAACCATAACTCCAACAGTGTGATGAACATGTCTTTCAACAAAAAACTGTGGATTCCTCCTTTCACCACGTCGCCTTCTAACCCTGGCACGATCATCGTGCATGCCTAAACAAAATCGAGACTCGTCAATAAAGACAATACTGTTCCATTCCTGATCCCAGAGTGACCGTTGTCTGCACCACTCGAGTTAAAGGGAGGACCCAGTGTGGCTGGTATGAAAACAAGCCAAAACTTCTCATTCGTCGGTAAACACTTTGCATGCCAATAGGTCTTCCGTGTTCTGCAAACCATTCATTTGCAATGGACCTGGTAGTGGAGAAACGGTCCCTTAAGGCCAATAATCTTAGGCGGCGATCTTCACGGTCTGTTGTTCTACGGCGGCGTCCAGTGCCCCTTGCTCTTTGCGTACGGCCTTCTCGAAGCCATGCCTGACAACACCTAACCACAGTGTCTACACTTCTTTGCACTCTAACTGCAATTGCCCGAAAAGAAAGTCCAGCTTCCCGAAGTCCCACTATACGGCCCCTATCAAACTCACTAAGTTGACGAAATCGTACAGGTCTCCGTACTTTAGGCATCGTAACCGATCGTAAAGGATGTCAAGAACCAAAATCCGCCAACGTTGATTCTTTACTGCGGCTGATATATTCATTTTTAGAGCGTTAGTGAATAAAAAAAAAACAGTATAAAAACCGGAATGTCCAACTGATAAGGCTGAAAATTTTTTCACTTGTTATTTACAGTAAGATAAATACATTCACCAACTTTTATTAAAATAAAACCATTTAAACTGGGTGTTCGGATTTATATGTCACTTGGTATATTTCAGAAAGACGTGCTAATATTATTAGGGTAGAAAGTACATTCAAAAATAACAAAGAAGATCCTATAAATATGGGTCTAGAGATGATCTCCTACCGAGGTACAGGGTGAGAATTATATCTGCGGAGCGGGTACAGATGCTTAGGATTTTAGACACCATTAGCTGTAAATGCACACAGAGTTTCCGGACCCTAACTAAACCGTAAAAACTGGGATACTCGGACCCCTAATAGGAAATATTTCCTACACCACTGGCCTTTTTGGAAAAAGTGTAATTTTCCATAAATTTTCGCGACTTCAATACTTCCTCACTGATTGGGAAGAGTGACCATACATATTTTTTTTATCTTTAAATGAAGAGCCTTTCCATTTATCGTTAAGAACACAATTCTGTTGTAAAATCCATCTGTACAATTGTTCCTACAATAGATTCCACATTTCCCAGCCTATAATGTTTTTTCGGTATAAGCGCGTCTCCAACGGAAACCACAAATCTACGATCTTTATGGCCATATGAACATGTAAGGACAAGAGAAGCAATTTAATAATTTGATATATTTAGTTAATGCAGATTTGGCCGCAACAAAGAATACCGAAACAAAGAATTCAGGAAAATTGTCTAGAATCTAAATAAGGTTACGATACAGAGTGGCCCGACAAACAGTGATCCATTAATGCAAAAACCGGGCAAAAATTCAAAAACGACATTTTTTATATATAACGAAGCAGCCGCGCAGGCAGAAGGAGGATCCCAAAGAAATTTTATTGGTCCAATTTTTTTAACTGGGAAAAGCTTCCTCTTCTAGATTGTCTGTTAGAGAGGAGCTATCGATCAGTCGGCCCTCCTCTGGATAGCACCTACCGTAACAAGTATTTTCCAAATAAGAAAATGGGAAACATTAAGCATTACCGCAGTTTTCCTAGTAGTTGTTTCTGGACGTTCCTCAATTGTGTTTAAAACAGCTTCCTCTAATTCTGATGTTCTCACCGTGCGATGTGCCCCTGTGGGACTATTGTCAATGCTAAGACTTCTAGTTTCATGTAGTTTATTCTAGAAAACATGCTGGCATAGAAAATGTTATGATTTAGACACCGCTCTTGATATATCCGCCTAGCCATGAGCGCATTTCCCTCAGCAAGTCCTTAGGTAATGCATATCTGCTAACTCGAAATTTGTAAATCTTGACACAGTTTAATTATTTTCTCTTTTTGTTGATTAAAGAATCTCTCACAATGTAAAAACACGTTTTGAATACTTGAAGTAAATAATGTGCTAAGTTCCAAAATTACCTATTATTTTGAGATAAACAATATATACTAAGTGACATATAAATCCGAACATCCAGCTTAAATGGTTTTATTTTAATAAAAATTGGTGAATGTATTTATCTTACTGTAAATAACAAGTGAACATATTTTCAGCCTTATCAGTTGGACATTCCGGTTTTTATACTGCTTTTTTTTAATTCACTAACGCTCTAAAAATGAATATTTCAGCCGCAGTAAAGAATCAACGTTGGCGGATTTTGGATCTTGACATCCTTTACGATCTGTTACGATGCCTAGAGTACGGAGACCTGTACGATTTCGTCCACTTAGTGAGTTTGATAGGAGCCGTATAGTGGGACTTCGGGAAGCTGGACTTTCTTTTCGGGCAATTGCAGTTAGAGTGCAAAGAAGTGTAGACACTGTGGTTAGGTGTTGTCAGGCATGGCTTCGAGAAGGCCGTACGCAAAGAGCAAGGGGCACTGGACGCCGCCGTAGAACAACAGACCGTGAAGATCGCCGCCTAAGATTATTGGCCTTAAGGGACCGTTTCTCCACTACCAGGTCCATTGCAAATGAATGGTTTGCAGAACACGGAAGACCTATTGTCATGCGAAGTGTTTACCGACGAATGAGAAGTTTTGGCTTGTTTTCATACCGGCCACACTGGGTCCTCCCTTTAACTCGAGAACACCGACGTAATCGCCTTGAGTGGTGCAGGCAACGGTCACTCTGGGATCAGGAATGGAACAGTATTGTCTTTAGTGACGAGTCTCGATTTTGCTTAGGCATGCACGATGGTCGTGCCAGGGTTAGAAGGCGACGTGGTGAAAGGAGGAATCCACAGTTTTTTGTTGAAAGACATGTTCATCACACTGTTGGAGTTATGGTTTGGGGTGCTGTAGCTTATGGTTCCAAGTCACCTTTAATCTTCATCAGAGGTAACATGAACGCGCAGCGTTATATCCACGAAGTTCTAGAACCCCATCTTTTACCCTATCTTGACACCCTGGCAGATCCAACTTTCCAACAAGATAATGCCCGACCACATGTTGCAAGAGTCACAATAGACTTCTTTCAACATAATGATCTCACATTGTTACCATGGCCACCAAGATCTCCCGACTTATCCCCAATTGAGCACGGGTGGGATATGATGGGTAGGAGATTGCTCAATTTGCAACGTCCTCCTCAGACTCTAGAAGCACTTCGAGAGGAGTTGGTGGTTGCCTGGAATGAGATACCACAGGAGGACATTGGCCACCTGATCAGAAGCATGCCTAGGCGCGTTGGAGAATGCGTAGCACATCAGGGTGCATCCACACACTATTAAAGGTCAAAGGGCTTTAAACAGTGCAATCATTTTATCATTTACTTATTATGCTTCATTAAGTACTTATACAAAATTTTATTAAAATAAAACCATTTAAACTGGGTGTTCGGATTTATATGTCACTTAGTATATTTTGTTCTACAATGTATTAAAAAAACTCACTGAAAAATAAACATAGGTTTATTCAAGTATTTTTCTGTGTACTTAATATCTTCGGGAACTTTTTATAAATAATAGTAGGAAAAAATTATAACAGTTACAAAACCATAGATTGTGCTAAGTACCATTACAAAAATATAAATATTATGTGCTAAGTGCCATTAAATAAATATTGTGGTAAATAATAACGAAAAAAACATACAAAATTTAGCTTCTGATGAATATTAGTATTCAATCGATCTTCGTAAAATTGTCTGTTTTCTTCCTTCAACTAAGGAATCATTGCCAGCAGATCTTGTCTTTTTTTCTTCAGAAATTCTACTTTGGCAGGTCAGCTTTGGAAGAGTCATTTTTGCGATAGTTTCAATAGTTACATTTTTCTTCAAAATCTTTGTTGCTGCTAACGAATCCTGGATTTTCGCCGCTAATATTGATTCACTGCGCTTTCAAAATTTGAAGCTTGGATGTATTGATTGAACTCAGAAGCAACTTTCAAATCGAAAAAAGTCTTCACGGTTCATGATTGTAACAAGAAATGGTGTTTTTCACTGCTGCTATCATCATTCTCAACAAATCCGTAGGTACCTCGCATTGAATGACACGACACTATAGTGTATTTACACCGAAGATAGAATGGATGCGTGATTGCCGAAAGCAAGGATGGCGTACAGGGCCGCATTCAGGGCTACCTCAGAATGATGGACTACCACCAACGTGTTGTAAAACAAAGATGAAAGTATTTAACAGAAACTTAACAAATTACTCAAATACACTTAACAACAACAACAGCAACAACCAAGCAAGGTGAATACGAAAACACGAGCACGCAGTGATACACGCGACGGTCGGTGGCCTGAGTGCAACTCTGCATGCCCTGCCCCTGCCCCGCGCATTATTCCGCCAGGCGACTGCTTGAAATTTAATGGCGAATTGACCAATAAGAGGCGGTGTCCCCACCTGTTACCGAGAGATCACGCGCTAACTGTTATTATTTACATCTCATCTTGAATTTGGATTCAGTTGTGATATTTTTGATTGATCTCATCGAAATACCCCTTGGAAACTAAATAAATCCACAAAAACAGTAACATTTATATTTATTTAATTTATTTATATAAATAAACATGGTTATATTTATTTTGGCGGTTGACAAGCGCGCACTCTGTTGGGATTTTTTCAGTACAATGACACTTAGCGCTTAATCTATGCTGTTGGTTATAGCACCTAGAACATTCTGCTAGTATAAAATGAAAAATCGATTTCTTGGCACATTATTTACTTCAAGTCCTTACTTGTCAAAATGAGACCGCAACATGATCGATCAAATGTCGTCATTTTACAAACAAAAAAAGGACACCAGCCTACTAGTTCAAATCAATTTCGTTCCACCAAAAATGCATGAAAATAGTTTTTATTTTTTTACGCGAAAACGGTGCAAAAAGAGTCAAGCGGTCAAATTCGCTACAAAATAAATGAGGATTTCAAAAATATTCTGCATCAAAAAATGCCTATTGGTGCTTACACCTTGTAGCTGAAAAGTAGAGAGGTTTAGGACATACGTTCGTATAAACTTTTGTTCCTAAAATGAACTAAGGAATCGTATCCTGTATTTTTGACCATCAATGCAATTACATCCTGTGTTGTTGAGCTGCAAAACCCTTATAAAACCACATTGAGACCCATTTTCAAGATATGTTTGAAAGAAAATAACCATCAAATTACACTGATCAACAGCCAAAAAATATCCTAAATAAAATCAACAAAATATTACTATTTTTAATGTGCTAAAACCGGAATGAAACTTATTTTTTCAATATTAGTTCAAGTTTTAGAGATACGGTAATTATATGTGTTCCTGCTGTGACAGTGTTAATATACTGTAATTCACAAGAATGCACGTGCTACATTTTTATATTCGGCAAGGAAAGATGATGTAATCGGCATGATTGTGTTACGTTACACATACGTGTACATTATATTGTTTTATATTAGCCATTTTTTCCTCAGTTGGCTGATAGCGTTCATGCAAGATGTCTCGAAAGTGTGTAAACAATCCAGATCAGTTTTGTTACGTGTGTGGTGATGTGACTTTTGCGTCTCAGAGACGGTCTATTACTCCACTAATAACAAAGGCATATCAGCTTTATTTCGGTTGTAAACTAGGTGATCAAGACAAACAGTGGGCATCCCACATCTGCTGTAATACATGTGCTTCAAGTCTGAGGAGCTGATTAAATGGCAAAAAACGGTCTATGCGCTTTGCTGTCCCAATGGTTTGGAGAGAGCCTACAAATCATATTAATGATTGTTACTTTTGCATGGTACCTTGTGTTGGACAAGCCACAGGTATGTCCAAGAAAAAAAAATCGGTTATTAACTACCCAAACATACCATCTGCGATGAGACCTGTGCCTCATAGTGACGAAAATCCTATTCCAAAACTCAGAATCCTACACTTGCGAATCAGAAAACGAATCAGATCATGGCGATCGAGTGCTTCGTCAGGAAGAAGATATGCCATCAACGTCAAGAGATCCTGATTTTATACCGAGCACGTCATGCCACCAACCGCACAAAATAACACAGTCAAAATTAAATGATCTTGTAAGAGATTTAGAACTTCCAAAATGTAAGGCAGAGTTACTTGGATCAAGACTGCAGCAGTGGAACTTGTTAGAAGACGATATTTCGGTATGTGTTTTTCGTAAACGCCACAAAGACTTAGAACCATTTTTCAATATGGAGAATAACTTGGTTTTCTGCAGTAACATTAACGGCTTACTGGCGGCTTTAAATATAAACTATAACCCAGAAGAATGGAGATTGTTTATAGACAGTTCAACATTGAGTTTAAAGGCAGTGTTATTGCATATTGGAAATATTTTACCATCTCTTCCTGTAGGGTATGCAGTTCACATAAAAGAATCATATGACAATATGAAGTACCTATTGACATGCATAAAATACGATGAGCACCAATGGCATATTTGTGGCGATTTGAAAGTTGTTGCACTTTTACTTGGGCTGCAGCTAGGCTACACAAAGTTTTGCTGTTTTTTGTGTGAATGGGACAGTCGGCCAAAGGCACTTCATTACACCAGACAAAACTGGCCTGTTCGTCAATTCCTAGAGCCAGGTCAAAAAAATGTACAGCATATGCCATTAGTAGATTCGAAAAAAAATTTATTACCACCACTGCATATCAAGTTGGGCCTAATGAAAAACTTTGTCAAGGCATTAGATAGAGATGGGTCAGCTTTTCAATACATGCGTCAGAAATTTCCAAGACTAAGTGAGGCAAAGGTTAAAGAAGGTATTTTTGTTGGGCCACAGATTCGAAATATTTTGAAAGATACACAGTTTGAAAACACTTCAACAGGTATTGAAAAAACTGCTTGGAATGATTTCCGTCTGGTGGTCACTAATTTCTTGGGAAATAGAAAAGCTGACAACTATAAAACCCTTGTCAAAATATGCTGTCATCGTATCAAAAGATGGGCTGTAATATGTCTCTCAAGATACATTTCCTACACTCACACCTGGACTTTTTTCCTGACAATTGCGGAGCCGTAAGTGATGAGCACGGCGAACGTTTTCATCAGGATATTTCAACAACGGAAAAAAGGTACCAGGGAAAGTGGAATCCTTCCATGCTTGCAGACTACTGTTGGACTCTTGGTAGAGATGCTCCAGAAACGATCCATAAAAGAACAGCAAAAAGACAGCGCATATAGTGATTCTTATAAGTATATGAATCTTGTTACTTTTTTTAATATATCCTTAAAAATAAAAAGTTTTTTTTCTAAACCGCAAATAATTTTTTTATTTCATTGTTATTTTTGGATTCAACGCCCCAAAATTAACAAAGAAGTGCACTTTTCCCACAAGATACAATTAAAAAACTAAAATTTGTTGTCCAGTGTTATCAAACCTATGAACAACTCATGACTTACTTTGAGAAACGATTGATTGTTATTAAACAATGTTAATGTTGCGTCCTCCAAGTTTACTATTTTGTTTGAAAATCAGAATAATATCTGACGTTTGTTAGATGTTAATGATAGCATTAGTATAACTACTCGATAAACACTTGTCAATTGTACCTTTGACCTAACGGAACACTTATGATAATGTGCAAAATTTGTGGAAAGTTTTGTTGTTACAAAAAATATTAGAAACACATAAATCCGTCGTCGGTCAAACATAGAATTTAAACCTCAATTTACATCTTTTTCAAATCTAAGACCAGTTTCTGGATTGCCATTTTTATAGCAATTAAGATTAACTCAATGAAGCGGATGAGATCAGCGAAAAATATAAATTATTTATTAAAGCGCTAAGTCCACAAAAAACTACAGGGTTGTTCCTTAATGATATATGAATATTTAAGGGTGTGAATCTACATAAAAAATTAATGTTAGTTTGCTTTATAAACTATAGTCCAAAAATGTTTCCTTACAAAAACTCGGGGTGTTGACTTCGATATTTTTTACGAAAAAAAATGGTACGCCAATTATTTTTTGTCAATTGACAAATGACCTCTCTTAAGTTGTTTTCCTTTGATGCGCCATTTTTGAGTAAAAAAATAAAAACCGTTCTATTGTCTAACTTGCAAAATTATTATTAATTTAATTGGAAAAATTAAACATATTAGGGGTAATAAACAGCAACTGATAACATAAACATAACATTAAAACCAACGAAATGACTAAAAAAAGTTGTTGAAAACGGCTCTCTTCACTAAACAAGCAAATTTAGTATTCTTTATTCTTAAATAAACATCATGAAAACAGAAAATACAATATCTTGAAAAGTTATAAAATATAAAAATAATAAAAAATTTTAACGTTAAGACTGCATTATGTAAGCTTACGAAATATCTCAAACACATTTTTGTATGCAAGTCCAACCCTGTAGCACACAAAACCTTTCCAGAAGGTTCACAAGGCTGCTTAGTGTCTCTCAGCGTGACAGCCCTTACGCCTGTTTACATTATACATTCCATTCCTTCTCTGGGTACTTGTTCCCAGGATAAACTTTCTTAAAGACACGGGCGAGGCTGGCGATGCAGTTCAATTATTGCGTGGAGGAGATCGCTTCTCAGACCAAGTAGTGCGCTTTGTGGACTTCATTACAGTGTTGGTGTGCTATTGGGTGTCGTGTTTTGGTTACCTGAAAGGTGAGCAATCACTGAGTATTTCCTTTATTCTGCTGTACTGCATGGATTGATAAGTATAACACTTTTATATTGATGATCATGAATGTCGTAAGCCATATTTATATAGAAGCTTTGATCGTATAGCCCTAGTTATAAACATACTTTGAGCATATTCATATTTACAAAGATGCTTTGATTATATATCCATAATATCCATATTTATAGAGATGCTTGGATCATATATTCTTATTTCTATCATTGGCTTACGGACTCAATAATTGCGGATAAGGATAGGGAAGTTAGGTGGCTCATAGGGGTGATGTCTCAAGTCTCTGGGGGTTGTTATGGGACTTTCAGTACCCGATTGCTGGGTTTAGGTGGTTATCTTAATGACTGCTCGGTTTCCTCTACCAGGGGAAACGTCGAAGCGCTTGGGATGTTGACACGGTGGCCTTTGGCCGAAGTGGCGTCCTAGGTCTGATGAATGACCGCTTAACCATCTTCTCTTAGTAATCGCTGGCATCTGAATGTATCTCATGGCAGGATGTGTGAAGGGATTGTTACTTTACTTAGTAAGAATCGTTAAGCTCAGCATATCTGTCTATACGCCTGGATATCACATAGGGTGCTGTGTGCTTAAAACTATGTTGATCACATAGGCTGCTGTGTGCTTAAAATCGCCTAAGTGGAGGACTGTGTGTCCCAGGACTGTGTGTCTCAGGGGGGGTGCCCCTGTTCTTACGGTCTGCGGACCAGTATATGATAAATCAAAAGTAAATAATGATCAATTGTTACCACTGCGGATAATTAATGTAATCCTAAGGTTTATGTTATGAGTCGGTTGAATACGGGAGGTACTCAAGTCATTTTTCTCTAAATAGATATTGACCCCGACAATCCGATCGTATCGCCCTTATCGCTTGCCAAAGGAGGATAACTCGTTGCCGTTCCGTCATCAAGTAAGTGGCTTTAATATTATCCTGACATTGTTGCCCATATCGAATTGTTCACGTACTGCCCTTGTGGTAAAAATGAACTGGTTCAGGGTGATACTTCGATGGGTTTGTGGTTTTCACGTTTATCGTTATATTTCTAATATTATCATGTCGTTCGTATCCTACAATTACATGTTCAAGAAAATTATTGTTTCACAGGAAGCATAAGTAAGAATACCTGTTCTAATGGAAAAGTTTTCGATTCATCGATAAAAATACATCGATGCATCGAGAAACATCGGAAGCGTTCGATGCATCGGGTAAAATCGATACATCGAATTCTGAATCTCGATGCTTGCGATGCATCGATGTGTATCGAACATCTCTATTCCGAAGGTAGTATTTACACTTAGCAATACTTGAGTTTCACCCAGTTTAAATGGTTTTATTTTAATAAAAGTTGGTGAATGTATTTATCTTACTGTAAATAACAAGTGAAAAAATTTTCAGCCTTATCAGTTGGACATTCCGGTTTTTATACTGCTTTCTTTTAATTCACTAACGCTCTAAAAATGAATATTTCAGCCGCAGTAAAGAATCAACGTTGGCGGATTTTGGTTCTTGACATCCTTTACGATCGTTTACGATGCCTAGAGTACGGAGACCTGTACGATTTCGTCAACTTAGTGAGTTTGATAGGGGCCGTATAGTGGCACTTCGGGAAGCTGGACTTTCTTTTCGGGCAATTGCAGTTAGAGTGCAAAGAAGTGTAGACACTGTGGTTAGGTGTTGTCAGGCATGGCTTCGAGAAGGCCGTACGCAAAGAGCAAGGGGCACTGGACACCGCCGTAGAACAACAGACCGTGAAGATCGCCGCCTAAGATTATTGGCCTTAAGGGACCGTTTCTCCACTACCAGGTCCATTGCAAATGAATGGTTTGCAGAACACGGAAGACCTATTGGCATGCGAAGTGTTTACCGACGAATGAGAAGTTTTGGCTTGATTTCATACCGGCCACACTGGATCCTCCCTTTAACTTGAGAACACCGACGTAATCGCCTTGAGTGGTTCAGACAACGGTCACTCTGGGATCAGGAATGGAACAGTATTGTCTTTAGTGACGAGTCTCGATTTTGTTTAGGCATGCACGATGGTCGTGCCAGGGTTAGAAGGCGACGTGGTGAAAGGAGGAATCCACAGTTTTTAGTTGAAACACATGTTCATCACACTGTTGGAGTTATGGTTTGGGGTGCTATAGCTTATGGTTCCAGGTCACCTTTAATCTTCGTCAGAGGTAACATGAACGCGCAGCGTTATATCCACGAAGTTCTAGAACCCCATCTTTTACCCTATCTTCACACCCTGGCAGATCCAACTTTCCAACAAGATAATGCCCGACCACATGTTGCAAGAGTCACAATAGACTTCTTTCAACATAATGATGTCACATTGTTACCATGGCCACCAAGATCTCCCGATTTATCCCCAATTGAGCACGTGTGGGATATGATGGGTAGGAGATTGCTCAATTTGCAACGTCCTCCTCAGACTCTAGAAGCACTTCGAGAGGAGTTGGTGGTTGCATGGAATGAGATACCACAGGAGGACATTGACCACCTGAGCAGAAGCATGCCTAGGCGCGTTGGAGAATGCGTAGCACATCAGGGTGCATCCACACATTATTAAAGATCAAAGGGCTTTAAAGCAGTGCAATCATTTTGAAATTTTAATCATTTACTTATTATGCTTCATTAAGTACTTATACAAAATTTTATTGAAATAAAACCATTTAAACTGGGTGTTCGGATTTATATGTCACTTAGTATATTATAATATAGGACAATTTCTCTATCGTATACCGCAATCGGTAATTAGGAAGCATGTGCTTTTGTTTGTTTTACATTCCACTTCACATCATTTCCACTATTTTTCTTTTGTTCATTTTTGAACAGACGTTTTGCTCGAGCAGTATATCAAATTGAATATTAGCCAATCCAAATAATAAACCTGGTGAAATAAGCAACTGACCTGCAAGGATAATCAAAACTTGATCGTGATTGAAAAAATGTACGGATCGGAATTTTACATTTTTTTCACACTGAAGCGGCCGCGTATGCACAAACCTAAATACCGGGGTACCGCGTCTGCTATCAGGAACTTGAGATTTTTAAACTGCCGGTCTTGGCTATAATTGTAGAACGCCTTTGTCGGCTCCTTGAATTTCATAGTTTTTCGTATAGAAAAGAAAACATAACCTCACAATAGGCGAGCGCCGACGCTGACACGGAAGAGTAGAAACCTAGCAATACCGCAGCCTTCCTGAAGGAGGGCAAAGGCTATGAAAATCGAGGAGGCCATAGGGCCAAGTCCATTTTTTGGGGAGAATATAATAAACTAGATCCGTAACATTTAAATTGTGGATCTTTCTGGACATGAAATCGTGCATTGTCCTGCTGAAAAAGCAATGTTTCCAAAAATGGAAGCAGATGTGGTTGTAAAACTGTTGAGAAAAGTTGAGGCGTAAGATTCTCATATGAAGACACATTATTCAGTAATCCAATGTCTCCACAGGGTGTTCAGAAATTTAGGGCAAAATGCAAGTTTTAGTTACACCCTGTATAACAACAAACATTTTCAATTTCTTTGAAATATTAACCAAATTGATGCAAAGGTTAAAAAGTTGTTTAAATTTTGATTTGAAAAAAATTTTGTTTGTCCTGTTAATTTTGCGTAGCAGTGTATTTGCCGCAAAGGTACTCAAAGACTATTGAAAATACAAACAAAAACTTTAAAGCCATCCATGTAGCTCAGGATATATTTTTAAATTTCAAGGCCCATTTGCAACAACTGTTTATAAAGAATCCTTCTAGAAGGAAGAATAAATTAACGATTTCAAAATATCGAATCACGCTCTTTGAAAAACTAGATAATGAAATATTATTTAAATGTCGTGAACAGTCTCTTTGTGTCAATTTAATATTTTGGAAATCCGAGATAAGAGGAATGTGCAGCCCCTGACGTAAAAAATACACGCCATCTCTAGAAGTTGATTTTGAGAAAGGAGAATGCAAAAAAACGGCACCGCCCCGAATGTCAGCCAACAAGGATGACAGACAAGTTTGGAGGTTTAACTATACAGGGTGTCCCCAAAGTTGGGGTTTTCCTTTACACGACGGGTAGATCTTGAAAACATAAGCAATTTTTCTTAGTACCATATACACCACTGTCTTAAGGGAACCGATATAAAGGGCTCTGCAACATCAAAGATATCTGAATACCGTCCTGTAGCCGCGACATCCCCGAGCGGTACTAGGACACTAGCTCAATCCGACGACAGAACTGGGTCGGGGTCAGTGTGTCAGGTCAGTATGCAACCTACAGCCGACGGTTACGGTCACGCGTGAAAAGGTAATCGCGTAGACGAGATTCCCTCAACAAGCACTAGAGACGTGGCTAGAGAAGTGCAAGTATCAAAAACTACAGTGTGGCAAACGCTGCGTGAAGAGGGGCTGTATCCGTTTCACGTCCAACGTGTACAAGCCCTTCAACCTGACGATTTTCCACCAAGAGTGCGGTTTTGTGAGTGGTTGTTGCATCAACATGACAATAATCCGGACTTTTTGAAGTGCATATTGGTGACAGACGAATCTACGTTCACGCGTAATGGGGTGAATAACTTTCGCAACACTCATGTTTGGTCAGTAGAAAATCCGCATGCTGTCCGTCGGGCACATTTTCAACAAACATTTTCGGTTAATGTTTGGGCTGGCGGTGTGCTCGTTGGACCATTTATTCTCTCAAATCGATTGGACGGGATGCAATACCTAGACTTTTTACGCAACATTTTGCCTTCCTTGTTTGCCTGCGTCTGCTCGGTAGCGCATCAGCTGATTTCATTTTCTGTTGGAGCGGTATGATTTCGGGCAGAGACGTACTTAGCCCTTCTCGTCAACTGGAGAGTGAGTACTTTTTCCTTTATTTTTTTTTACTTGGTCGCCCTCGTTTCACTACACATTAGCTTTGTTATTTCAAGGGTAGTTGTTTCTGAAAAGGAAAACCCCAACTTTGCGAGAATAATACACTTACCACATCCAAAGAAGAATAGAATGAGACTTTATACACGTATCTATCTTCCAATATTGTATACACATTATCTGTTTCAAATAATAAAGTATTTGACACTTCTTGCCGTGTATCTGTTATTCTATCACAGTTTAATTTTTAGTGGATAAAGGTGTACATTTTTTGCAGTTTTTCTAAGAAAGCAATATTCTTTCACTATCCAAAATCTAATACAAAAAAAAAATACTGTACTTCAACATACTTAACAAGTGATTTTATCAGAACCATAAATTAAACAAAACAGTTCAGAATCAAATTACATTTTCTTTAATAACTCTGAACTTGCATTTTATATGACATAACACCTCTATCCTCGTATGTCGTCAATTCAGATTTGGAAATGACTAAACGTAAATTATTGTCCATCCATTCTTGTTATTCACGTTACGTTTCTGGTTTCGCTGCATTTTTTTATAGTTTTCGTTGTTTTAATTACAATCTCGTTTTGGGTTTAGTAGTATACACAAAAAATAAGATATGCAAATACCGTGAATGCACAATCTGCTCGAGAAGACGGTTGACATTTACTTGAAATTCATCCAAATCAAGTAACAGATTCCGGCAAAAATATACTAAGTGACATAAATCCGAACACCCAATTTAAATGGTTTTATTTTAATAAAATTTTGTATAAGTACTTAATGAAGCATAATAAGTAAATGATAAAAATTTCAAAATGATTGCACTGCTTTGAAGCCCTTTGACCTTTAATAATGTGTGGATGCACCCTGATGTGCTACGCATTCTCCAACGCGCCTAGGCATGCTTTTGATCAGGTGGTCAATGTCCTCCGGTGGTATCTCATTCCAGCCAACCACCAACTCCTCTCGAAGTGCTTGTAGAGTCTGAGGAGGACGATGCAAATTGAGCAATCTCCTACCCATCATATCCCACACGTGCTCAATTGGGGATAAGTCGGGAGATTTTGGTGGCCATGGTAACAATGTGACATCATTATGTTGAAAGAAGTCTATTATGACTCTTGCAACATGTGGTCGGGCATTATCTTGTTGGAAAGTTGGATCTGCCAGGGTGTCAAGATAGGGTAAAAGATGGGGTTCTAGAACTTCGTGGATATAACGGTGCGCGTTCATGTTACCTCTGATGAAGATTAAAGGTGACCTGGAACCATAAGCTATAGCACCCCAAACCATAACTCCAACAGTGTGATGAACATGTCTTTCAACAAAAAACTGTGGATTCCTCCTTTCACCACGTCGCCTTCTAACCCTGGCACGACCATCGTGCATGCCTAAACAAAATCGAGACTCGTCACTAAAGACAATACTGTTCCATTCCTGATCCCAGAGTGACGGTTGTCTGCACCACTCAAGGCGATTACGTCGGTGTTCTCGAGTTAAAGGGAGGACCCAGTGTGGCCGGTATGAAAACAAGCCAAAACTTCTCATTTGTCGGTAAACACTTCGCATGCCAATAGGTCTTCCGTGTTCTGCAAACCATTCATTTGGAATGGACCTGGTAGTGGAGAAACGGTCCCTTAAGTCCAATAATCTTAGGCGGCGATTTTCACGGTATGTTGTTCTACGGCGGCGTCCAATGCCCCTTGCTCTTTGCGTACGGCCTTCTCGAAGCCATGCCTGACAACACCTAACCACAGTGTCTACACTTCTTTGCACTCTAACTGCAATTGCCCGAAAAGAAAGTCCAGCTTTCCGAATTCCCACTATACGGCCCCTATCAAACTCACTAAGTTGACGAAATCGTACAGGTCTCCGTACTCTAGGCATCGTAACCGATCGTAAAGGATGTCAAGAACCAAAATCCGCCAACGTTGATTCTTTACTGCGGCTGAAATATTCATTTTTAGAGCGTTAGTGAATTAAAGAAAAGCAGTATAAAAACCGGAATGTCCAACTGATAACGCTGAAAATTTTTTCACTTGTTATTTACAGTAAGATAAATACATTCACCAACTTTTATTAAAATAAAACCATTTAAACTGGGTGTTCGGATTTATATGTCACTTAGTATATATACGTGTTATGCCTATGCTCTTAGAATCCTTAAAATTCAGTCTATCTCTGTGAATTTTTCTAATGTCAATTTAGATTTAGGTCTAGATATTATCAAAATAACTTTGAGGCGAAAAGCAAGATACCAAAGCACATTAACAAAAAAAAATCAATAGAAGTTTAACAACAGAAATTCAAGTCTAGAGAAGTTATACAAACGTATGCAATATTTAATATTTCAAACGGGTCACGGATTATGCGTACCCTCGAGAAAATTGAGCCTTCTTGCTACGATTTCAAATTTAAATTTGTCACAAAAACAATAGGTACATAGCGAAATGGTAATTCCACAGAACACATACAAATTGGGCTTGCTAAGCATGATAAATGTTATGCTTTTGTACAATCACTTGCTTGTATAATGAGCTGCATAAATTATAGGATAGTGACAATATTTTATTCATTATAAACAACATCTATTTAAACAATAGCGGTGGTATGAATATGGAATGAGGGAAGAAATCACTAAGGGCCGTGTATCGTCAGTCGTACTTAGAACTCTCTCTCTCTATTTTGAGGTTATGTTACAAATATCTATTTGCATCAATTTGTTCATGCTTTTGATTTATATCATCTGTTATATAGCCTGAAATTTCCTACAATTCAAGAAGAAAACATAGGCTGACAATAGGAGAGCGCTGATGCTGACACGGAAAAATAGAAATCTAGAAATATCCCAGCCTTTCCGAAGGACAGGAAAAACTATGAAAATCAAGGAGGCATAAAGGCGTTTTCGATGCGGCCCTAATATCCCTTCTGTACTTCTATTCAGGGAGGTAGGGGAGAGTGGGTAACTCAGACGTTTTAGGGGTGGTATGAATATGAAATGAGGGAAGAAATCACTAAGGGCCGTATCGTCGGTCGCTCTTAGAACTGTGGGACGCCTTTATGGCCTCCTTGATTTTCATAGTTCACTACCCTTCCGTGTCAGCGCTCTATTTTGAGGTTATGTTACAAATATCTATTTGCATCAATTTGTTCATGCTTTTGATTTATATCATCTGTTATATAGCCTGAAATTTCCTACATTTCAAGAAGAAAACATAGCCTGACAATAGGAGAGCGCTGATGCTGACACGGAACAATAGAAATCTAGAAATATCCCAGCCTTTCGGAAGGACTGGAAAGACTATGAAAATCAAGGAGGCATAAAGGCGTTTTCGATACGGCCCTAATATCCCTTGGACAAAATAGATCTAAAAATCCTGTACTTCTATTCAGGCAGGTAGGGGAGAGTGGGTAACACTGACACGTTTTTCTTAAAATTTGCCCCAAACCCGTTAATATTAATAATGAATAACTTGTAATATACCATATATAATAATTGTTTTTTACCAGTTAGTTTTGTAATAAATTATATATGGGGTTGTCCAAAACGAACGCAGGAAAGTAAACGCATATTAAAACAAGAAAGATTGATATTCAAATCAAGTTGGGTACTTTATTTTGAAGGTTCATTTATACCATTTATGTATGAAAAATAATATCGCTCAAATGTTCACCACGACTGGATTTACAGACGTCCACGCGATGGTCGAAATTTTCAATGACATTTTGCAACATGGTCGGTTCTATGGCATTTATCTCGGCAATGATGTTGTTTTTGAGTTCTTGGAGGGTGGCTGGTTTGTTGACGTAGACTTTGCTTTTCAAATATCCCCATAAAAGGAAGTCCAAGGGAGTCAAATCGCACGATCTTGGTGGCCATGGCACATTTCCTCTGCGCGAAATCACGCGATCATCGAAGAAGGGCTGCAATCGATGGATATTGACGTTGGTTATGTGGCATGTGGCACCGTCTTGTTGGAAATAAATATCGTCCATATCCATTCCTTCAAGTTGCGGCAAAAAATAGTCCTCTATCATCACGTGATATCGCTCAGAATTGACGGTAACGGCGTCCCCGGCCGCATTTTCGAAAAAGTAAGGTCCGATGATGCCTTTTGACCACAATGCACACCACACAGTCACTTTTTGAGGATGCATCGGCTGCTCTTGATACTCACGGGGATTTTCGTTCGTCCAGATGAGGCAGTTTTGTTTATTTACCGTCCCATTCAAAGTGAAATGCGCTTCGTCGCTGAACATGACTTTTGATGAAAAATTGGCATCAATTTGGCGGTGTTCAAGGAGCCAATCTGAGAACGGTCGGCGCGAAAAATGGTCGGCCCGACGCAGCTCTTGCGTCAATTGGATCTTGTAGGCGTGTACATTCAAATCCTTGTGGAGAATACGGAGCAAACTGGTTCTCGAAATGCCCAATTCTTGGGATCGACGCGTTGTTGATTGTTTCGGATCGTCTCTCACACTCTCCTTCACAACAGCAATATTTTCCGGTGTGCGAACGCTCATTGGCCGGCCAGAGCCTGGCAGATTTGTCACAGAACCTGTTGCCTCGAATTTACGCACCAGACGACCGATGGTTGTTTCGTTTGGGCGGTTGTTGCGACCGAAATGTTCACGAAGCGCGCGAAACGTGTTTTTTATTTTTGCACCATTTTTGTAGTGCTCTTGAATAACTTTAATGCGGTCTTCAATCGAATACGACTCCATAGCGATCAATGGTAAACATTCAACTAACAAAATGATATGTCGGTGACAGAAAACAAAGATGGCGTCTATGTCAAACTGACGTTTACTTTCCTGCGTCCCTATTGGACAACTCTGTACTTTTGATTATTGACAGTAATGAATTATCTTGTGTATGTGTCTCACTGTTACTCATAGGTGGGGAACAGTAAGACAGTGGCTGCGGAACGGCGAGACAATAAATTTGTTTGTTTAGTTATTTATTATATTGCATTTATAATGGTTGTGTCACACGTATTTTCTATTTTTATCAAATATCTATTAAATTAAAGCTTATTTCAAAGTGGTAGTATGACTGCTGTCGCTTTGTTTGTCAATGGTTTAATGGTTGAGGTAATATTTTTATATCTTTTTTCAAGATGTTTGAATTGCCTGGAATGTCCGGTAGGAGGAATTTCCCGGATAGTTATTTGCGTCGCCTTAAGTAAGTTACTTCAAATTCGTCATTTTCTGTCATTCCTGTCAACAATTTTCTTATATAATAAACTTTTTTTGATTTGGAATTTTCGGTTGCAAATTCGGTTAAGACAAAAACTCCTTCAACTAGAATCCTATCTAATTCTTTAAAACTTGATGGATCAACTTGATGTTCAAAATTTTTATTGGAGCCATCAGATTTCCATTCTTCATCGTCCGTTTCTTCATCTACAATTTTCAGTTTCATTGACTTTTTTGCTTTTCTAGTGCTTGCTGTCTTTTATCGTATTTGTCTTCTATGTCATTTTTTTCAGGAGTATCAGTTGCAATGATACTTTTGCCTTTTCTTCTTTCTTGCCTTGATTTTTGCCGTGCTTCAGCTTTAGGTATCCTCTCTCATAACTTCTGGGGTAATGAAATTTTCTTTTGTGCTATTAAGTTAAAGGAGTTTGGGACAAAGTGTGGCCGCAAGACGGTGTGAGTTTTTCTTTCTGAATATCTGCACTTGCACAGTCACCGAAGTAGCGCTCGGAGACAGAGCAGTGTTATGAAAGTGTGGTGAATCTTCTTCGGCAGAGGCAGGATCCGTCACTGAGCTTGGAAGAAAATCTACTTATGTGAATATATTCCTATTATACAGATATATGCCACATTTCTTGAAAGCAGAGGTGATGTTGCACGGGAGCATTGATTTTAAGAATGCCTCGCCCACACAGGCAGCAACTTCGTATATAGAAATTGGTTTTCCAGGGTGATGAAGTAACCAACTATCAACGGCACAATTGTAGGCCAAACTAAGAGGTTTGAAAATACCAACATCTAAGGGCTGAAGCTTATTAGTTGAATGTGGAGGGAAAGTCAAAATAGTAACTCCATTCTCTTTAGCAAGATTTAGTACCGCAATAGACTTGGTGTCTTTCATGATTACCGTACAGAGGAAGACTTGGATTCTCTTTGGAGCTGCATGTATGTTTTATAAAGTGTTCCATTGTTTTAAAAAACAAATCACTGTTCATCCATCCTGACGGAGATGCCGACCTGCAGGTGCGCCTGCTAACATTCTTTAAAATGTACTCGCGGAGACACCATTGCGGTTGGAAGATGATTTCATGCAGCATTTACACATGTTGTTACAAGCACTCCCTTTTTTCCGCTAGTGCCCTTGTTTACCTGCTTCATTCCTTTTGCAGCTATGACTTTGGCAGATTTTTGAACAGTTACTGTTGCGGTCTCATTCAAGTTATATACTCGTGTACCATCACTAAATCTCTCATGTCTGCTCATAACCCTGTGTAAATTGTCAAGGAACTTGTTGACATTGTGTTCATTGAAAGATGTTCGTTCACTCTTTTCTTGCCATCTTATTAGTTTCCCAAGTTTCTGCAATTTTTAAGTGATTGGTTATAGCAAGTTCATATGCCAATTTTCGACATTCTATAAGAGGCAAACCATAGAACATTTGTTAACATTTAACCATGTACCTAGCTAGAATATTTTCTTGTTCAGTTGAGAAGATTTTGTTCACTGCATAGTTTGGAGTCATTCGAATGGGTGTATCTGCGTTTTCTTTTTGTTTTTTCACATATCTAAAATTGAGTGGTATATTCAGAAACCAACCTGGCAGTATAATTCTTTACCTAGCTAAAGTTTGGAAACTCAAGTTTTCTTGTTGTGCAACAGATCCTATGCTTCGACCATTTAAAACAGCTTCAACTGCTCTTCTCATTTGTTCTTCAGAAAATGTCCCAATATTAGTCTTGCGAGTAGGATTTCTAGGCATTATTGAGAGTTTTCTTGTACGCTAAATAATTAAATAAATTCAAATTAGAATCTAGAAAGTAGACTGGTATGTGATTTGTGAAGAGTAAAACTAAGTGGGTAACAGTGAAATATACTAAGTGACATATAAATCCGAACACCCAGTTTAAATGGTTTTATTTTAATAAAAGTTGGTGAATGTATTTAACTTACTGTAAATAACAAGTGAAAAAATGTTCAGCCTTATCAGTTGGACATTCCAGTTTTTATACTGCTTTTTTTTAATTCACTAACGCTCTAAAAATGAATATTTCAGCCGCAGTAAAGAATCAACGTTGGCGGATTTTGGTTCTTGACATCCTTTACGATCGGTTACGATGCCTAGAGTACGGAGACCTGTACGATTTCGTCAACTTAGTGAGTTTGATAGGGGCCGTAGAGTGGGACTTCGGGAAGCTGGACTTTCTTTTCGGGCAAATGCAGTTAGAGTGGTTAGGTGTTGTCAGGCATGGCTTCGAGAATGCCGTACGCAAAGAGCAAGGGGCACTGGACGCCGCCGTAGAACAACAGACTGTGAAGATCGCCGCCTAAGATTATTGGCCTTAAGGGACCGTTTCTCCACTACCAGGTCCATTGCAAATGAATGGTTTGCAGAACACGGAAGACCTATTGGCATGCGAAGTGTTTACCGACGAATGAGAAGTTTTGGCTTGTTTTCATACCGGCCACACTGGGTCCTCCCTTTAACTCGAGAACACCGACGTAATCGCCTTGAGTGGTGCAGACAACGGTCGCTCTGGGATCAGGAATGGAACAGTATTGTCTTTAGTGACGAGTCTCTATTTTGTTTAGGCATGCACGATGGTCGTGCCAGGGTTAGAAGGCGACGTGGTGAAAGGAGGAATCCACAGTTTTTTGTTGAAAGACATGTTCATCACACTGTTGGAGTTATGGTTTGGGGTGCTATAGCTTATGGTTCCAGGTCACCTTTAATCTTCATCAGAGGTAACATGAATGCGCAGCGTTATATCCACGAAGTTCTAGAACTCCATCTTTTACCCTATCTTGACACCCTGGCAGATCCAACTTTCCAACAACATAATGCCCGAACACATGTTGCAAGAGTCACAATAGACTTCTTTCAACATAATGATGTCACATTGTTACCATTGCCACCAAGATCTCCCGACTTATCCCCAATTGAGCACGTGTGGGATATGATGGGTAGGAGATTGCTCAATTTGCAACGTCCTCCTCAGACTCTAGAAGCACTTCGAGAGGAGTTGGTGGTTGCCTGGAATGAGATACCACAGGAGGACATTGACCACCTGATCAGAAGCATGCCTAGGCGCGTTGGAGAATGCGTAGCACATCAGGGTGCATCCACACATTATTAAAGGTCAAAGGGCTTTAAAGCAGTGCAATCATGTTGAAATTTTTATCATTTACTTATTATGCTTCATTAAGTACTTATACAAAATTTTATTAAAATAAAACCATTTAAACTGGGTGTTCGGACACTTAGTATGTCTCACTGTTACCCGCTCTAAAATGTCTCAAATTCTTAACATTAACCAATAAACTAATCTCACTTACCCCAAGTCAAATCTATAATATGTCCACTAGATACTCCAAAACCGTAATAATATGGTCTGATTATAAACAGTCAGACTGAAATAGCACTACCTACATTTTTGCTTTAAACTTGTGCGAGCTAGTTGTTGACGGTAGTCGCGTCAGTCGCCACCACGGAGTCATTAAACCAAGATAAAATGACACCTATTGTAAAGTAGAAATATGCTACTGAAGTGCCTTCTGCAAAATAAAATTAGAACAAAAAATATATTTTTATTATTTATTGTTACCCACTCTCCCCTACTTCCAGAAAAATGAGTGATGAAAGCCTAGCAACCTTATGCATTGCGATGATCAATTTGCTGTATGATGGGTTGCATAAAGCTACTGATTATAGCAGAAATTCTATCTGATATCTGATGTACAGGGTGTTTCCTAATTAAATGTCAATATAAGAAGACGACTTTTGGGTCCTTTTTAAGAAGAAGTCTTCATATGAACGTACGTCTTAAAAATCTTCACTCCTGAAATACCAAATTAATCAAGAATAAATCATTTGTTATTAACTTACTAACCACTTTAGATATTTTAATGAAATTTGGTATAGTGAACATAGTGACGTCAGAATTTCGCCATTTTTAGGGCACTACTGACGTACGCCGAGCAACAAAACTGACGTAGAAATGACGTCATTATTACGATCTAATGTTACACCCAATTGACGTCATTATATAACGTCATAGTATGTCGTATAAAAGACCAAATACAAAGTCGATATGACGTTTATGTAACGTCGATATGACGTACAGTCGCTCGCAAAAATAATCACCCAGTCTATCTAAATGCTCCTGGAAAATTGAGGATGTGGCAGCGACGCCCCACGAGTAGTGGGTTCAGGAGTGGTGGAAAAGCGTCGAAACTCATGGTTTACTTACCTACCACTCAGAATTTGTTTGTAGCAATAAAATGTTATCTTGCAGACTATGTAGTTTTCAGGGTACAAATAGTTTATTCCACGTTTGCTGTGAGCGTCCATCTCTGGGGGAATGACTCAACTACACGCATTGTTGGTTGCGGAAGGCAAGTATTTATATGTTTTGAGAAGCCGAGTGGTCTGTAGTATTTATCTCTGAGATGTGAAAGAAAAAATGTTGGTCGAATAGCAAGATCGCATCTGGATGATTATGTGTATTGGTCTGCATGCGTATAAAATCAGTGATATTTGCTGTGTGAGAAAATTAATACTGAATGATGTATATCTATTAGATGTGCCCGACTGGTTATTTATATGTTGTCGGTTCTGAAGGCAGGTTATGTTCAAAGTCATAATTCACGATTTTTTCCGTTTTTTTTTTTGTATTTTCAAAAAGTTAGAGGAGCACTACGCGAAATCGTAACCGCGCCCGCTTTGTGTGCAATTAAGGCCACATCACAGAAAAATTAGAAATGACGCATCACACATTAAACGTTTTCAAAATGCCTCACATCTAGGCGCTGATTTGTATTTTCTATTGATATCACAAAATAAATTTCTATAAAATTTAAATGACTGGGAACAAAAAATAATATTAAAACCTTTTCACTTGTCTCACGTGTTCGTTCACCAACCAGGGACTTTCTTTTCTTATTTCTCTCATTTTTGAAAAAATTGCATGTGTAATTTCCAGAATGAATAAGAAAAAGTGGATGCGCACTATACGCCTATGCATTGCCGTTTCCGTCTAGCTATAGTATACAACTTACAGCTTAGACCTTCAGTAGCGCCATCTCTGGGGTTGATTTTACATCACATTGATAACTGAAGCCTCATGAAGTTTAGGCAACACGTAAAACTACAAAACGAGTTCACAACATATCCATCAGCTAGTGCTAAGTTGACATCTTGTAGAAAAACCTTCAGCATGTCAAAAAAATATGTCATGTCACCCGTGTCATATCAGTGATACAGCGGTGACTATGTCCCTGATCAAGACGTATAAACATAAAAGATGAACACTCTTCTTAGATACTTGAAGCCCATATGGAAATAAGCTGACGTTAAAATGTCGTACGAAAAAAGACAGTGACATTTTTAAGCTGTCTACAAGTTTTATTTTCTCACCAAGGAATTTGGTTGGAACAACTCCGAGTGTGCCATATATTTTCCTTGTGTCAAAATTTCCGGTGACTGAGGTGAGTGTAAAAAGTAATGTTCTTTTTATGTTTCCTTAAAATGCAAGTATAGACATTGGTTAATGCATCCTACAAGAAGATGCTCACGTTATCGTATCTCATCGTTCTCGTTTTTCTCGAAGCTGATTGTGCAATAAAACACACAACAAGTTACTTATTCTGCTATACGTGATACTGCGTTTTTATAATTATTATCAGATTGTTGAGTGTTCTCCAGAATCTACTTTTTGTGATAAAGCGCTTATCATCATATCATGGCCATTCATTATCATACTTTTATAGTTTTTAATTTCATAAGCTTTAAATGTTAAATCTGTTATAACCGATTATTTAGTACTTTTATTTTATTATGCGGGCCACTTCAGATATATTTAACATCATTTACGAGCAAAAAAGAGGTGGTAGACAAAGACCAGTCGACCGTCGCGATACCATCGGCTAGCTTTTTCCAGGGTGTCTTATAAATGCCCGTATGTTTCCACACCTAAGCTACGCAGTCGGTTATCTTCCTCAACAAAGAAACTAATGATGGGTCCCTCAACTACTAATGCCCTCTCCAGACTCACGCGCGCGAAACCGCGAACTACCCGCGACCCATGAATGTGGATCCCATTCGCGTATTCTTCGCGGCTTCACGTCGCGTTCGCGCGTTGTTGCCGATTCTTGTCGGTTTTTTGTCCCGCAACAAAGGGTTCGCAAGGCGCGATCATATCGCGTATACTTTATCTGAAGTCACTTGAAATACTGTGAAATACCGGGTGCGTTTTATATATCTATATTTAACACGCTCTGTTGCTGCAAAAATCGCCAAATTTCGCAGCAAATATCCCCCGTATAAGATCAAAGGCAGTTTCACTGGTCCACGTGGAGTAAAGCACGCCTATGCGTGGACTTAGCCAATGAGAAAGCGTGTATTTCAGAGCTCCGAACAAGTGCAGGTGGCTACTGAAAATTGAAACAGTTTAGTCAGTGCCGTGTAGTGGTGAATAAACGTGTTTTCTTTAGTCTGTCCGTGTTTTTTCATAGATTTTATTAGTTTGTGTGTATTTGACTTTTGAATACTCAGTTTACTTGTTGATTTAATTGTTGTGTTGATTGTTCTTGTGTGTCCTAAATATGGCTCTTTGGAGACCTTGGGAAAATGCTCCAAGCCACGAGGAGATGGTTGATGAACCTGTGCAGGCAGAATTCTTTCATAAAGATTTAGAGGAACAGACCCAAAGAGTAATCCTAAATATGTATGATTGTCTGAAAAACGAAAATCCAGATTCCTCGCAAAATCAAATTTTAAACAGAATTTGTATCCTGACAAAAATCAGTCGGTCTACCATTTATCGGGTTATAAAAAGGGGAGATGTAGTCAACCATTCCTTCCACAGAAAGCGCATAGGGCAAAAATTAAAAAAGAATAGACGTGGGTTTTCAGGAAGATATTCGTCGTATAATATACGGATTTTATAAAGAAAATTTGGTGCCCACGTTGGAAATGATACGGGATAAATTAAAAGATTATCCTGAAGATTTTTATAATTACAAATGCTTAGACTCACTGCACTGCATTGTAAAACTGTGTGGTTTTCAATACAAAAAATTAGAAGTATGGTGATTATGGAGTCGTCTCGAATCGTTGAATTGCGCCAAGAATTTTTGCACAAAGTTAAAATCTATAGAGAGCAGAAAAGAAATCTGATTTACCTGGATGAAACGTGGTATGATACCCATGATGTTGTGCAGTACGGCTGGGTTGACGACAGCAACAAGTGCATTTTAAATGCACCATGCAACCGTGGAAAACGAATCATTATTCTCCAATCGGGCAGTGAAAATGGATATACCTAATGCCTTGCTCTTATCTGCCAAAAATATCAAAGAATCATGTGCCGACTATCATGAGGACATGACCTCCGACTTATTTGAAAAGTTGTTAGAGCAGCAGTTAATACCAAACATTTCCCCAAATTCAGTGATTATTATGGACAATGCGCCATACCATTCCCGACAGAAAAACAAAATTCCGAATACAGGCACAAAAAAACAAGACATTATTGATTTTATGAAGGATAAGGGAATGGAAATACCACAAAAATCAACCAAAGCCATATTATTGGATCTTATTAAAAGACAAAAATTTGAAAAAGAGTATGTTGTTGACAATCTGCTTCAGCAAAATGGCCATGAAGTATTACGTCTACCTCCCTATTACTGCATTTTTAACCCGATTGAGTTGGTCTGGGCTGCTTTAAAAAAAAAAAGTAAGAAAACATAATCAGACCCCTCAATTAAGTGAATCGCTATTGGCCATAATAAGAGATGCAGTATCTCATATTGCTGCCACAGACCTATGGAAGCAGTGTTCTAGGCATATTATTGAAAAAGAAAATGAATATTGTGTTTTGCCTCCTGTAAATCCCGTTGTAATTCCTCTACAAGATGACTCTAGCGACAGCTCCGAAGGCGAGGATAATATATAAATACCTATAATGTAAGTCTTTATATACCTTTTTATATACCTACCTGCTATGTAAATATTTGCCTATGTCAAACGTTGGAATTCTGTAATTTTTCCATTTCTTAACTTTCAGTCAACATAAATTAAACTCCCAATATAAGTATTTTTTATCCCAAATCAAAAAAATAAGAAGATAGTAAAATCCATTTATTGTGATATAAAAACATTATTATTATCGTTCTAAATAAATGACCGCACGCCTATGATACGTCATGAAATTACAAAGGACGCGCCGACCAAAGGTTTTTATGCTATTTCAAGTGACTTCAGATAAAGTATACATGACTGGGCTCCTATTCGCTAGTGTTTCAGTTGCCTCATATCGAGTGCCGGGCATGGTTGTGTTTTTCCTCTTCTTTTAAATTGCTCTAGTTTTACTTATATATGCGCAATTATAAATTGCCAAAGCGCAAAGTAGCGCTGCAGCAGCAGTAGCAATTTTACCATCCATACTCGTCAAGAGCGCGAGTGTGGAACTGTAGGAACAAATTTCGGGATTCGCACCGCGATCCGCGCCGCGATTTCACGTCGTGATTAGCGCGTGAGTCTAGAGAGGGTATAAGAATTCCCCGCGTAAGCTCACTCTCACTCCACTCTCGCCATGTTCGGGTGGAGGGTGGACGCGAAGGAATAAAATCGTTGATGAAATTTGTTTCATGAACATCTGCGGGGCTAACAGCAACATCGATGCTGTTCATCACTACCTGCAATCCAATCGCCCTGCCATGCTTTTCTTGGCGGAGACAAAAATCTCTGAGTCCGTACCGATCAACCATCTTAACTTCCCAAACCGCGAGGTGCACTCCAATCTGAGAAAGAACACGGGAGTTGTGGCTTTTGTCCGCAGCAGTATTTCCTTCTCCAGAGATGTTTCTTTGGAATCAGACTGGAAGGGCATTATGTGGCTTCGCCTCAACTCCAAAACATCACCCAAATTTATTTGCTGCCTTTATCGCTCTCCCTCGGATCAAAACGGGGATAAAATACTTGAGTACCTCGCCGTCAAGATCGACTTCCTGAACATCTGGCACCCCGCTTCAGAGGTAGTTCTCCTCGGTGATTTCAATGCCCATAATGAGCTTTGGTTGGGCTCAAACAAGACCGATGTAGCAGGTCGTGCAACTTGAAGCGTTCGCTCTTACTCAGGGGCTGGCCCAGCTGGTGACGAGTCCTACTTTTTTGCCAGTTGCCTGCTGGACCTCTTTCTGACCACGCATCCTATCCCCTACAGCATTGTTGTCCTGTGCCCCCTGGGTAACTCAGATCACGGTGATGTGGAGGTTAGGTCTCGGTCAGAACCCGCTGTGGCAGCAGAAACTCGCCCAGGCCGGAAAATTTAGCATTACGGGCATGCCGACTGGGAGGGGCTCAGAGACTTCTTCTCTAGCTTCTCCACCATTCCTTGGCGAGATGTTTGTTTCGCTGACACGGATGAGTCGGTTGCCTGTTCTTCGATAACCGAAATTATCCACGTCGGGATGGAGGAATACATCCCTCATGCAGTAAAAGTACCTAAGCCAGGGTTCAAGGGCTGGTTCAACAAATCTTGCGACGGCTGAGACGAGTGCTCTTGACATCAACAACGCTTCTGGTCCGGACTTGATTCCTGCCGTTGTATTGAAGAGGTGTGCAATGGAGCCTGCTCCAGTTCTTTGGCGCCTTTTCCAGATATCTTAAATCTGGTGAGCTAGAAAAAGGAAGACCAGCAGCGACTTTCTCTCTGACGAGAGACCTAGAGGTTATCACAGCTTGGGGACGCAACAATCTTGTACAGTTTGATACTTCCAAAACCCAGTACTGTACCTTGAAGAACAAAAAGCGTGCTAGCGCTCATCCAATGGAGTTCTGCGAAAGAGCCGTTCGTTTGGGCTGGTCCAAGTCACCGAAAACTTGATCCCTTTTCATTAAAACCTCGAACGGAGATGTAGGAGGTATAGAATCAATCTACTTGGTGCCATTTGTTATTGCCTGGTGACATGTTAGTAAAAAGTGACAAGCTTTTGTATCAGCATGCAGCAATTGGATATGCTATAAACACTTCTGTTCCGAATGTTCTTAAGTCGCATATTCTTAGAAATATTCGGCGAGAGAATATACTTCAAAGTCATGTAAACAGTTTGTTCTATACTATAACTATCTAAAACTGTAATGACTCATCGATGTTCACGTGAACATCACTTAACTACCAGTAGTCGGCTGTTCATAGGCGGGGTATGAATGTTTAACATGGGTGAACTAGATTTGTCACATGCTTAACAAAGAGTGGTTTGAAACATATTGTAAGTAAAACATTTGGGAATTACCTTTATTCATCGTCGCTTCCACTTACATCTGACAGTAATAAACTGTCGCTATCGCTTTCCTAGTTGAAATTGACTATAACTGGCTCTATGATGGTGTCGATGTGGTGGTCAAGCTGCGACATTTTTGTTTCTTCCTTCACAACATGACGGATAGCATTCTGCCAAGCTTCGGGCGTTACTAGCTGTATGGAAGTCTCAAGTAAAACCTTAACGTCTGGTAATTTGAAGGTTGTGTTATGGCGCGCAATATAACCCTTCACTTGAGCCCATATGAGCTCTATTGGGTTCAGTTCACAGTGGTAGGGCGGTAACCGCAGCACAGTGACACCACATTGACGGGCCATCTCATCAGTCACGTAACTAATGTTCGCAGGTTTGTGCTGTTTAATTTTTTCATACAATTCCGCTTTCACACATGAATCGTCAAACGGGATTCCTTTTTCGCGCAACCATTGATGCATGTCACTTTTTCGAGATCCCATAGTCGGTAAACGTTCGGCTCGACGACTATGGTAGGAAGCATTATCCATGACGATCACAGAGTTGGGCTCAACTCGCTGAAGCACCCCTTGAAACCAGCTCTCGAAGCAGCTGGCATTCATTTCGTCATGGTAATCACCTCCTTTCTTGGAGACGAAAATCAAGTCACACTCTTCTAAAAAGCCACTATCGCTACCAATACGGTCCACGAAGACCTGTTGACAAACCTTCAATGCTTGCTTGTCGGTTACTCACTACGTTTTTGTCTATCCAGGTTTTTTTAACTGTGTGATCTGCATTTACCCATGTCTCGTCCAAATAATAGATTTTTCTGCTTTGTCGCCTATATTCAATCATTTCGCGTAGGTATTTTCGACGCCAGGCGACTATTTCAGGTCTCTCTATCAATACTGACTTCCGATTACGCGTTTCGTAACGAAAATTAATTTCGTGCAGGGATTTCCTCATTACCTCGACGCTCATTTGGGGTATAATTTCATTTTCCTTGATCGCTGCATGTACAGCCTTGAGGGTTGGTATCTCATTCCTAAAGAAGAACGAATGTACGGTTCGCCTTAACGCCATTTTGCTATCGTCATCCAATTTAACGGCCTTTCGTCCCTTCAAATTAAACTTTGGATCAGTAGTAGCTCCAGTTTTCTTCTTTTCATGCACCACCCTGCGAATGGTCCACTCTGGAACGCCTGTCATACTTTCACATCGCGCGAGTGCATCTCCCTGCGACATAGTTCTGTTCAGATAATTGAACACGTTGAGCACGATTTCTTTCGCGTCCCTCTTCAGTGCTTTACGAAGCCGTCTGCTTGTTCCCTGGCTTTCAGTACTTCCACTCGTGCCATTTGTATTCTCCATGGTTAAGTATAACCAAAACAGTAACCACAGAAACCACAACAATAACAATCACACAACAATTCTTATAAAAACACACAATATGCGATCGCTCAACGAAACACGTTCCAATGCGTTGCCGACGCCTATGAGTCTGCCGGTCGTGGCGCGTCTTTTATTTCATTGGTTCTACCGGCGGAGAACAATCAGCCATCATTTCCATCTCTGTCTGTGCTGTTGACCACCGCAAAGCCACAGAAACGAGATATGTCGTACGCTATACGGCTGTACTGGAAGGAAGCCGGGATCGAGCTCTGATCACGTGTTGATCACGCGTATGAGTCATTACAGTTTTAAATAGTTGTAGTATAGTTAGAACATATTTTTTAGATCTAAAACGCACATTTTAAGAATATGAGTGTACCTTTTAATGTTTACTGGGTACTGCTTGCTCTATTTCAAGGGATGAATTTCACTCATATCTTTCCAGATTTTGATTTTGTAATTTTCCATTTAGCTCCTTCGGAAAAGACATGCACACTTATTTTCCGTTGCTAATGACAAAGACCATTTGGAAATTTCGTACGACGGAAGAAATACTAATAGCGTTATCCAAAGATGATACATGAAATTGACCCAACCATTAGTGGGTGATAATGACAGTGAATAATACCCTTGATAAATTGGCAGGTAAAATTCCGCATTTTGTATAGAAAAAAACCCAGGATGCTTCGTTTCAGTTTAGAGTCATTTTTTATTTGTTTGATATTAGAATGTACATACCGTTCAAAAGTGTTTGAACACCTGAATATTTCCATTCAAAATCATAATAAACAGAAAAGACTATTCAGTACGTATTTATTTTTCTCTATTTATTGAAAACCATCACCATGTAAAAATAGAAATTTCTTTTCCTTTAGATTGTTATGTTTTTGTATAGCAATTCTTTCTCAGGATTTGTTTTTCGATTATTTCTTTTAGTTTGTCTTGCAAGTAAACCCATAACACAGTTTTACTTCGCTTATAGTCAAAATCACGAAAGATGACTATTACGTCAGACCATAAATTGTACTGAAGTAATCGATGGACGTACGTCGATGATAAAATCACGAGTCAGAAACATAATGACAACAAATTTATATTACGATTTTGCAGTTAGGTTATTTCACCGATTATTTTTATTTTCATTTTATTTCATGGTTTTGAGTGATACCTTAACAATAATATTAGTGCGGAGTTTTTGTTTAAAAAAAAACAGTTATGAGTAGAATACCTTAAGACAGGAACACCAAAGACCAAAGTATTATTCGAAAACAACATAAACTGCTTTAACATAACCTAACTATTCATCTTTCAAATATGATCGATCATGCAACATGCAAACATCGTCTATCTTTGTCGGATACCTGCAAATTAGCAATACAGTTTGTTTAGACAATAAAATTCTGTTTGTCTCTGTCCAACATATCAAAAACTTCATTAAATATATTCACCCCTGCGTGCGCCCATGCATGGATAACTAGCAAAATGAGAAAAAAAAATGATAACTTAGTAACCCATCGTGAATAATTGATACGTTTCTGACGTTGCGGCTGCCACAACGGCTTGTTACGACATGTCAAATATAATTTTTTTTTTAAACAATGGCACTGGGATATAACCCATCAACCAGAAACAAGTTATATACCATATAATAAGAACATTATGATCAAAACGTTTTCGTAGAGAAAGCCTCACGAGGAAAATAATATAGTATGGCAGGAGAATAGGAAATATGAGGTATTCGACAAGGTCACACATTCTTCTCGCCCGGTAAAAAGAATGAAAAGACGTATATCGAAAGGATAGAGGAAAAAAGCTAAAACTTATATAGCTCTATTATGAGTGAATCTCGATAACTTCTGGTTGCCAAAATCTGATAGATACCATCTGTTTTTTTATTGCTTTTTTTAATCGGTAGAGAACATGAGATGAACACATTCTGATTGTTCAAAAAATAAAAAAAAGGTTGCAATTTTGCATGCACTATCTTAAAATATCGATATAAATATTATAAGATATATGTGATTCACGACGAAAAAATGACATTGTATGCATATTTTTCAACAGTATACTTAACCTTCTGTAATACGTATATTTATGGAACATTGAATTTCTCGTATTACAATTGAAACTAATACACATATTAATAATTTCCTATCGACATAAAATTAAAAACCAGACGTCCAGCTTTGGAATAAGTTAAGAATATAACGCAACATCAAACAAAACAGAGTAGAACTATGAATTATTGAGGCCTTTCAAAATCTTACAAATAGATTTTTAGGGGATTTTATACATCACGAAATTCAGTCATGGTACTGTTGCGTCTTGTAGAACTGCGGATTTCACTGTTTTTTTCACTTGAAACTTATAGAGGGTAGTCTATTTTAAATCATAAAAAGAGTGGATGAAGCACGCTTTTCATAAAATTTCTTTCCCAAAACATTGTATTTTTTAGCAGTTATTTCCCCCATTATCTCCACCGCCATCTACCATATGACGTTGACGTCTGTGGATATGTCATATAATATGAGAGGCGCTTACCTGCGGTGTTGCCGGATTGGGCTCCGTATTTAGAGAAAAATATGAAAAGTGGAAAATTTATATACATTTATATTAATTAATGACACACAAAAACAAAAAACTGAAACAAACAACAGTAGTGAAATTAAAAGTGATTCTTACTAAGTATAAAAAGAAAAATAACAAACAGCAGTAAAATAAAAAGCAATTCTAAGTGATTATAAAAAAACAAAAAATAACAAGCAATTTGGATGGAATGAAATAGTTCTTCGTTTTACTACTGTTTTTACTTTTTATTTTGTGTTGTCACTTAGAATTGCTTTTTATTCAACATGGAAATTTTTTTACTGCTGTTTTTATTTTTTGTTTTTTATAATCACTTAGAATTGCTTTTTATTTTACTGCTGTTTGATATTTTTTGTTTTTTATAATATATATACATGGAATTAGTTTTTGCCTTACTACTGTTTTTATTTTTTGTATCTTATAATTTTTTATAATTTATCATTTTTTAGCTTACTACTGTTATTTTTTGATTTATACTTATTAGGAGTCGCCTTTTACTTTGCTACTGTTGTTTGTTTCAGTTTTTCGTTCTTGTAATTTATTAATAATTAGTATATGTATATAAATTTTCCACTTTTCATATTTTTCCCTAGATGTGGAGCCCAATCCGGCAACACCGCAGGCAAGCGCCTCTCATCTATGACATATGCACAGACGTCTACGTCATATGGCAGATAGAAGATGGCGGTGGAAATAATGATGAAATCATAAAAAGAGTGGATGAAGCACGCTTTTCATGAAATTTCTTTCCCAAAACATTGTATTTTTTAGCAGTTATTTCCCCCATTATCTCCACCGCCATCTACCATATGACGTTGACGTCTGTGGATATGTCATATATGAGAGGCGCTGGCCTGCGGTGTTGCTGGATTGGGCTCCGTATTTAGGGATTAATATTTTATATTAATTAATGAAACGCAAAAACAAAAAACTGAAACAAACAACAGTAGTAGAATTAAAAATGATTCTTACTAAGTATAAAACGAAAAATAACAAACAGCAATAAAATAAAAAGCAATTCTAAGTGATTATAAAAAAACAAAAAATAACAAACAGTAAAATGAAAAGCAATTTGGATGGAATGAAATAGTTCTTCGTTTTACTACTGTTTTCACTTTTTGTTTTGTGTTGTCACTTAGAATTGCTTTTTGTTCAACATGGAATTTTTTTTACTACTGCTTATATTTTTTGTTTTTTATAATCACTTAGAATTGCTTTTTATTTTACTGCTGTTTGTTATTTTTTGTTTTTTATAGTTACATGGTATTAGTTTTTGCCTTACGACTGTCTTTATTTTTTGTTTTTTATAATTATTTATAATTTATCATTTTTTAGCTTACTACTGTTATTTTTTGATTTATACTTATTAGGAATCGCCTTTTACATTGCTACTGTTGTTTGTTTCAGTTTTTCGTTCTTGTAATTTATTAATAATTAGTATATGTATACTAAGTGACATATAAATCCGAACACCCAGTTTAAATGATTTTATTTTAATAAAATTTTGTATAAGTACTTAATGAAGCATAATAAGTAAATTTCAAAATGATTGCACTGCTTTAAAGCCCTTTGACCTTTAATAATGTGTGGATGCACCCTGATGTGCTACGCATTCTCCAACGCGCCTAGGCATGCTTCTGATCAGGTGGTCAATGTCCTCCTGTGGTATCTCATTCCAGGCAACCACCAACTCCTCTCGAAGTGCTTCTAGAGTCTGAGGAGGACGTTGCAAATTGAGCAATCTCCTACCCATCATATCCCACACGTGCTCAATTGGGGATAAGTCGGGAGATCTTGGTGGCCATGGTAACAATCTGACATCATTATGTTGAAAGAAGTCTATTGTGACTCTTGCAACATGTGGTAGGGTATTATCTTGTTGGAAAGTTAGATCTGCCAGGGTGTCAAGATAGGGTAAAAGATGGGGTTCTAGAACTTCGTGGATATAACGCTGCGCGTTCATGTTACCTCTGATGAAGATTAAAGGTGACCTGGAACCATAAGCTATAGCACCCCAAACCATAACTCCAACAGTGTGATGATCATGTCTTTCAACAAAGAACTGTGGATTCCTCCTTTCACCACGTCGCCTTCTAACCCTGGTACGACCATCGTGCATGCCTAAACAAAATCGAGACTCGTCACTAAAGACAATACTGTTCCATTCCTGATCCCAGAGTGACCGTTATCTGCACCACTCAAGGCGATTACGTCGGTGTTCTCGAGTTAAAGGGAGGACCCAGTGTGGCCGGTATGAAAACAAGCCAAAACTTCTCATTCGTCAATAGGTCTTCCGTGTTCCGCAAACCATTCATTTGCAATGGACCTGGTAGTGGAGAAACGGTCCCTTAAGGCCAATAATCTTAGGCGGCGATCTTCACGGTCTGTTGTTCTACGGCGGCGTCCAGTGCCCCTTGCTCTTTGCGTACGGCCTTCTCGAAGCCATGCCTGACAACACCTAACCACAGTGTCTACACTTCTTTGTACTCTAACTGCAATTGCCCGAAAAGAAAGTCCAGCTTCCCGAAGTCCCACTATACGGCCCCTATCAAACTCACTAAGTTGACGAAATCGTACAGGTCTCCGTACTCTAGGCATCGTAACCGATCGTAAAGGATGTCAAGAACCAAAATCCGCCAACGTTGATTCTTTATTGCGGCTGAAATAGTCATTTTTAGAGTGTTAGTGAATTAAAAAAAAGCAGTATAAAAACCGGAATGTCCAACTGATAAGGCTGAAAATTTGTTCACTTGTTGTTTTCAGTAAGATAAATACATTCACCAACTTTTATTAAAATAAAACCATTTAAACTGGGTGTTCGGATTTATATGTTACTTAGTATATATAAATTTTCCACTTTTCATATTTCTCCCTAGATGTGGAGCCCAATCCGGCAACACCGCAGGCAAGCGCCTCTCATATATGACATTTGCACAGACATCTACGTCATACGGCAGATAGATGGCGGTGGAAATAATGATGAAATGAACATCTAAAAATACAGTGTTTTAGAAAAAAAATTTCATGAAAAGCGTACTTCATCTACTCTTTTTTTGTCTCTAAATAATCTATCAGACTAGTGATAGTTAATCATTAAGGGGTCAATTAAAAAAAATGGTCTTTGTGTATTTCTCAAGTTAATGATTATAATATGTTTTATGACGCATGATAAGATTGATTTACTGAAATATTAAATTCACACTATTAATCAGACAGGAAAACATAAATATAAATAATTAATCATAAGAAACTGCGAATATTTAACAAGTATCACTTTAAAGCGTCTGTCTGGTTTATTATCACTTGTTTATAATATCTTATTTACGAACAAAATATGTTTATTTCTGCCTAGTAAAATTTTACGGTGGGGTTTACCGGTGTTTGAATTGTGAACTTGAAATACAAAAATATTCCAAAGTGCCGTCCAAAGGAATTCTCGAAATACTCGAAAATATTAAAATGATAGTTTGACATTTTCTCGGATGCAGATCCAGAGTTGCAGCGGTTTTATAATGTAAGTTTGCAGCTGTTTTCACTTAGCATAGATTTGATAAATCAATTTTAAGCAACACACGGTAATAAAACGCGGTTATTTTTTGGTTGTACCCTTGATTGTTCTGTCATTTCACTTCTTACACAGAGCTGAGAACAGGGTTGCTATGTGTTCATATATAATTGGCTACAGCGCCATCTATGTGACACTAACCTTTTCCTTATGATTGCTTCAGACTAGAGCATATTCAATAAAATTATGAAGCTCAAATATTTTGTTCCTTTAGGTGAATGCTTGGAAAGTACCAAATCAAGCCACTATTTTTTCGCGAAAACATGTTTATTAAAATATCCATAGCGGAAGACGATTTTAGTGTTTTGAAATTCTCAGGTTCTGAAGACAGTACCATGCTTGATATCCAAAGTTGCCTCATAGAAGTCCTACGAAATTTTAATTGTAATTTCGAAAAGCTTCTTCCAGCTGTTGCAGTTATAATCTATAGCCACTATCACCTAGCCGTACAATCTAAGGCGTTTGTTTATTTATGATTTATTTGGAACGTTTCTCTTAAAAAACTACTATAAGAATTACATAAAACAAAACTTTCATCTCTAAGAATGTTCTCTGTTTATTATTAGCATACATTTTGTTTTAGAAGCATCCAATTTTAGTTTATTTACATTTAAACAATTCGCGATTATTGCCAAGTCAGAATTTAGCATCTTTAAAGCGGTGTCTATATTTTCATCTGATTAATGTATCATCGGCAAATATCTGAATTTTACAACAATCTAACATACCACACATGTCATTAATGTATAAAATAAAAAGTAGTTGGCCCAGCTTACTACCTTGTGGTACATCAACAAAATTATTTTTTTAGCTGAATAATGTAGATTTGACATCTGTCAATTAAGTAGTTTTGTAGGATTTTGAATACAGATCCTTTTGTAAGTAATTTATCCCTGTCAAGAGTTTCGAACGTCCTTTTGAATTCCAAAAACACCGTCATTGTATGTTTCCTATTGTCCATACAGTTCCTCCAGTCCTCTAAAAGCAGCTGTATTGCTGTTAGGTGTTTCTTCCTAGATCAAGCTTGAAAATTGATTAGAATTCTATTTCCCTCTATGAATTCGATGATCTGTCAGTAATTTCTTCAAAAGCTTTGTCAACTGGCAGACATTTATTGCCTGCATATTGGTATACGACTCAGAATTCTTGACTTTCTACAGTATATTCAGATAAGAGATAGACCGGACATAAACAAGACCACGTGATCATCGAACGCTGTAACATTCGGCAGGGACGTATTAAGAGTCACGCAGTACATATTTTAGATAGTAGATGCTGCTTTGCGTAACTTTGTAGTAAATTAGCACAATTCGATGTGTATACGATTGGTGATGGATATAGGATCATGTGGGGGTGGGGTAAGAAATATATAATGATGTAAATATACATAAGGGTTTCAAAATTTTCGCTTCGATTTCCAGCTTCGGATGCCGCCTGATGTTTGGTGAAATACAGTCGAATATAATCTCAAAGTGGCGTTTAAATTAGCCTAAATTAAAAATAATCATATAATAATAGCCAAATTAAAACGTTCAAAACGTAAAAAAATGTGCATGGTTGAACATTGTCAGAAAGTAGATTCTTGAATAGGTTTTGCCAAAATGGGTTCAAAAATGTCAATAATTAATTAAAAAATACAGTAGCTTTATAATTACTTATAACTTACCGAATTTGATGAACGACATCTTTTATTGGAAAGATGAGCTTGATGAGCTTTCATCATCGCTACTGCCTGAAGCACCAATGTCAATAATGAATGGCTCGACTTGTTCCTCTAAAATATTGTCCAGTTCTCACATTCTCTTTTCAACTTTGTCTTTCACGTGCTTAATACAGTTTTCCCATTTTTGCGCTGTTATTAATTCTAGTGCTTCTTTGAAAAGCCCTTTGAGGTCACAAAATTTAAAAGTTGTATTGTGCTTAGCTATATAATTTTTAACCTCTGCCCATATGAGCTCAATGGGATTGAGCTCGCGATGGTATGGAGGTAAACGGAGCACAGTTTTATTTTGACTTGCTGCCATTTCGTCAATGGCGTATTTTTGATATTCCGCCTTGTGATCCTTGACAATTCTCAATAATTGTACTTTCAGCATTGCTTCTTCAAAGTTGATATTTTTCGAGCGGAGCCAATTTTGAACATCAACTTTCCTTGAAGCCGTTGTTGGGACCTTCTCCATTCTTCGAGAATGATAAGGCGCATTATCCAACACAATTACTGCGTTTTCCTCTAAGTTCGGTAAAATTTTTGAAAACCACTGTTCAAACGATTCGCCATTCATTTCCTCGTGGTAATCTCCAGTTTTCTTAGACTCAAAGCACCACAGACCGTCAACAACAAATCCATCCTCACTGCCAATATGGCAGATAATGAGCCTTTTCCCTTTACCTGGAAATCGAAGTACTAACTGGTGTAGATTTATTTCAATAAGCGAACCTTTTTCAAATGTTTTCATCACATTCAGCGAAAAAACATTGGGACATGAGTATCAGATTGCTATAATTGGGATTATTTAGTCATATTGAAAGAAAGAATATTGAACGTCGTATGATTACTCAGCGCTTCACAATTTAATTTAAAGTTATAAACCTTTAAAAAATGAATGATCAGGATCCTGAAATACGCGCAAATATTAATATTAACAAATTATAACTTTATAAAGCTTAAAGTATGAATTAAAATGATTAGAAATATTAGGAACGGTACACAATATAAAACTTAGTAACTTTTTTTAAGTTTATAATATTCGGCATATTTTAAGATTATATTAAAAAATTATTGAAATATCGAAAACACATAAAAACATGGCTTAAAAAAGTTCTAACAAATGAAAATGACAATAAAACATCCACGCATTTTATCGAAAGTTATAAAAGTTTTGTTACTTGTAATATGTTTTATCTGCCCCCTGGAATTAATGTTTAGAACCTTGTTCCCAAGGTTTGAAAAACATCCGATTGTTGTCTATTACTCGTATTTACCTGCTGGATTTTTTAATCCGGTGGACAGTCCATCTAGAAAGGCCCTCCTGGATGAAGTTACAGAATCATCAACCCATACTTTACTTGTAGTGTGTCCTGCGTTTACCCACGTTTCATCAAGGTAATAAATCTTCCTGTTTTGATTTCTATATTTCCCAATTTTTGTTAAATAATCCCTCCTCTATAGCACAATTTCTTCTCTATCCAGTAGTAAACTATTACGACCCCGTTTTTTCCATTTGAAATTTAAATGCTTCAGTAACGCATGGAAAGTTGATCGTTTGAAATTTAGCAACGTTGTATCTCCATTTACCTCCTGCAGTACTTTATCTATAGTAGGTATTTCATTCCTAAAGAAGAATTCATGCACTTTCCTCCTAATCGCATGCTTATCAGCTTCATCCAATGATTTAACAATACTTTTGCGATGTACTGGTCATTGGCTCAGAAAAGGTGTGATTTTTTTTGTATTGTCTTAACACATTAAACACTGATGCGCGACACACCCCAACTTTGTGAGAAACCTTCACAACATTTTTTTTGATGGTTGATGCCTCGTTCTCCTCGCGCTCGATCTTATATATATTCAAAATGACCTCTTTCATTTCTGCACTCAGGTGTCTTTTTTTAGAGCGTTTCCTAGGTGGACTACAGGAGTTTACAACTTCATCGGCAGTATCTGTACTACTGGGCATTTTGCGCAAGCAGTTGATAACAATAACAATCAATAACAAGGTATAACAATAACAACGACAAACTCAACAACTTAATAAGATAACAAACGAAAACGTCCAAAGAAATATCAAATTGCAATGATGCACACGACATACGTAACACGTCTGAACCTGAATGTGACTCTGCCTTGATACGACTGCTCTGCCGCTCGGCATAGGCATTTAATTGCGAATTGACCAATGAGGGCTCCTGTTTTACGTCGAGACGGCGGCGTTAGCGTGAAAATCACCCGAACCTTTTGTTTACATCCGGTCTATCTCTTATCTGAATATACTGTAAACAGTTATTATAGAACACTTCAATTTTTTTCTTGGAAATTCACCATATTTTAAACAGTTATTTATAAGGATTAATATTATTGTTCCCTTAACATCAAAACATTCTTTAAGTAGCCTTTGTGACATTCTTAATTTAGTGTACGGCCTAAAAACAATCTTGGGATTTACCCTTTTTTTTTTCGTAGACCCCGTATCATCCTCACGATCTTAGCTACGCCTCTGGGTGTTGAATATAGTATCCAAAACAAGACAGGTTCGTCAGGTTTTTCTAACTTTCGATTATCTATTCCTCTGGAGAGCTATTAGGTTTGTTTCGCGACCACACGAACAGGTCGGTAAACCCAAGCAAATTGCCGGTATTTCCCGCGTGAGCGTCATGCACCCTTAACGCCCCCCGTTATCGCGGCTATCTCGCGCCGCGTATTGTAAACTTACCTTTCGGTCGGCCCATCGAACGTCAGCGATCGGCATGTTCCGTCGCCGTCGGCGTTGCCACATTTCAAACGGCGATTTCCTCTTTGCTCAACGAGGTTATAATGTTTGTACACAGTGGACACGCGGTAATCCGAAAAAACGTTTTGCAGGGCGATGTCGGATTATAGGGTACTGCCTAAGGATCGTATCGTCAGTCGTTCGTACAGTTGTAGGACGCCTTTATCGCCTCCTTGATTTTCTTAGTTTTCTACTGTTCTGCTGGTAATGTCACAAATATCTGTTTGCATTAAATTGTTCATGCTTTTGATTTATATCATCTGATTTATCAGCCTGAAATTTTCTGGAATTCAAAAAGAGAACTTAACTTCACTGTGGGAGACCGCTGACGCTGACACGGAACAGTAGTAATCTAGAAATACGAGTATCTCTCTCCTCTTTGAAGGATAGAAAAGTAAGAAAATCAAGCAGACCATAAAGGCGTCCTACAATTTATTGCAGGAACGACTAACGGTACGGTCCTCGAATAAGAGTATTTTGTAATCCGACAAATTTCATATCAAAGAATTTATTTGAACTACGAATTATACTGTACTAATACTAATTATGTAGATGTACAATATGTATGTGGAATTTAGTAAATTAAACATCACAATGGACAGTTAATATTTTATTACAAAAATAACATCTTCAGTGCCATAAAACGTGAAAAAAATAATAACTAAACTTATTTACGTTACAGTGCATACTTTATCTGAAGTCACTTGAAACACTGTGAAATACCGGGTGCGTTTTATATATCTATATTTAACACGCTCTGTTGCTGCAAAAATCGCCAAATTTCGCAGCAAATATCCCCCCGTATAAGATCAAAGGCAGTTTCACCGGTCCACGTGGAGTAAAGCACGCCTATGCGTGGACATAGCCAATGAGAAAGCGTGTATTTCAGAGCTCCGAACAAGTGCCGGTGGCTACTGAAAATTGAAACAGTTTAGCCAGTGCCGTGTAGCGGTGAATAAACGTGTTTTCTTTAGTCTGTCCGTGTTTTTTCATAGATTTTATTAGTTTGTGTGTTTTTGACTTTTGAATACTCAGTTTACCTGTTGATTTAATTGTTGTGTTGATTGTTCTTGTGTGTCCTAAATATGGCTCTTTGGAGACCTTGGGAAAATGCTCCAAGCCACGAGAAGATGGTTGATGAACCTGTGCAGGCAGAATTCTTTCGTAAAGATTTAGAGGAACAGACCCAAAGAGTAATCCTAAATATGTATGATTGTCTGAAAAACGAAAATCCAGATTCCTCGCAAAATCAAATTTTAAACAGAACTTGTATCCTGACAAAAAACAGTCGGTCTACCATTTATCGGGTTATAAAAAGGGGAGATGTAGTCAACCATTCCTTCCACAGAAAGCGCATAGGGCAAAAATTAAAAAGAATAGACGTGGGTTTTCAGGAAGATATTCGTCGTATAATATACGGATTTTATAAAGAAAATTTGGTGCCCACGTTGGAAATGATACGGGATAAATTAAAAGATTATCTTGAAGATTTTTATAATTACAAATGCTTAGACTCACTGCACTGTATTGTAAAACTGTGTGGTTTTCAATACAAAAAATTAGATAAAAGAATGGTGATTATGGAGTCGTCTCCAATCGTTGAATTGCGCCAAGAATTTTTGCACAAAGTTAAAATCTATAGAGAGCAGAAAAGAAATCTGATTTACCTGGATGAAACGTGGTATGATACCCATGATGTTGTGCAGTACGGCTGGGTTGACGACAGCAACAAGTGCATTTTAAATGCACCATGTAACCGTGGAAAACGAATCATTATTCTCCATGCTGACAGTGAAAATGGATTTATACCTAATGCCTTGCTGTTATCTGCCAAAAATATCAAAGAATCATGTGCCGACTATCATGAGGACATGACCTCCGACTTATTTGAAAAGTGGATAGAGCAGCAGTTAATACCAAACATTTCCCCCAATTCAGTGATTATTATGGACAATGCGCCATACCATTCCCGACAGAAAAACAAAATTCCGAATACAGGCACAAAAAAACAAGACATTATTGATTTTATGAAGGATAAGGGAATGGAAATACCACAAAAATCAACCAAAGCCCTTTATTGTTGGATCTTATTAAAATTTGAAAAAGAGTATGTTGTTGACAATCTGATTCAGCAAAATGGCCATGAAGTATTACGTCTACCTCCCTATTACTGCATTTTTAACCCGATTGAGTTGATCTGGGCTGCTTTAAAAAAAAGTAAGAAAACATAATCAGACCCCTCAATTAAGTGAATCGCTATTGGCCACAATAAGAGATGCAATATCTCATATTGCTGCCACAGACCTATGGAAGCAGTGTTCTAGGCATATTATTGAAAAAGAAAATGAATATTGTGTTTTGCCTCCTGTAAATCCCGTTGTAATTCCTCTACAAGATGACTCTAGCGACAGCTCCGAAGGCGAGGATGATATATAAATACCTATAATGTAAGTCTTTATATACCTTTTTATATACCTACCTGCTATGTAAATATTTGCCTATGTCAAACGTTGGAATTCTGTAATTTTTCCATTTCTTAACTTTCAGTCAACATAAATTAAACTCCCAATATAAGTACCTATTTTTTATCCCAAATCAAAAAAATAAGAAGTTAGTAAAATCCATTTATTGTGATATAAAAACATTATTATTATCGTTCTAAATAAATGACCGCACGCCTATGATACGTCATGAAATTACAAAGGACGCGCCGACCAAAGGTTTTTATGCTATTTCAAGTGACTTCAGATAAAGTATACATGTGTACTTAAAATGTGTTTCAGAGGGTATTACGAATAATTAAAAGGCAAAGATACAAAGGATATGTACCAATCAATTTATAAAGTGTTAAAATATTCATTGTTTTATCTATGTTTTGAGTTGTATCTTAAGGCGCTCTGTGACGTTACAAAATTTTGTTCATACTTTGGTAAACAAACTTTTTGAGAAATTGCGTTACTGAATTTTTATTATGAATTTCGTACGAAATCATGAGCAGTCAGTAGAAAAAACTTACAACAACTTCGAACTGACATTTATCACGTCAACGCCATACTAACCACACTTTTCGTTGCGGCTTGCTACTTTAAACGAATAGAAAATTGTAGAAAATGGGCCTAATTGGTTCTAAAGTCATTCTCATCTTATCCGACGCAGCTCATTTGGCGTTTCTGTTTTTATAGGCCTTGCTTTTTACAGCATATAAACAATCACATTTCTGATACTCGTTTATTAGGGTGTTACACTGCTTTTTTGACCATGACATCTATTAAGTTTGTCAATCTACAAGTAGAAAAGTATAAGAAGGCGAGTTTTGCAAAACTGGTGAACACAACTGATCACAAGAATTGATCAATGTGGTTAAGGTTTGGGTTGTTTTGGTCAACCAATTGTCATCTCAGCTAATCGTCACAGAACATCTAGAGGATATCAAGGAGTTAACTACTAAGCTACTGTACTGAATTTGGCATAAAATTTCGTATTGTGACAGACTGCCTTAAGTCACAAAAAACGATTAGTATTAGTTTTCCCGCAGACATGCGTAAAACGGCGTCGCTTGGCAACGCCGGTATAAAACCGTTGTCTATATATAACTGCATTTATGGTCCGCCCGATGCCGAAAAATCAGAAACCCAGCCTACTAGAGTACGGCTGGCTTCCTCCACTACTTATTTCATCGAAATTCGTGCTGTAACAGAAACCGTGTCGGTAATCAATCAATGAAACTGTTCAACTATGTGTTCAATCTCGGTGATACCACAAAAATACTAGATATTTAGTCCGAAATAAACACGAAAAGCACAATTTTTGTAACATCTGCCCGCGCCCTTTTGCAAGAACATCCTAAACCCTTAGCCGTTTGTAAAGTGAATTCTGGTGCCGCGCTACGAGGACTGTGATCTTGAACGAGTGATTTTTTTGTGGAAGTTATCGATTAGGGTAAGTTTTCTTTGCTACGAATCCACCTACCACTCCTACTTCCGCTAAATTTATTACTTGATAAGATAACGTCTTTCAAAGCGCTCTAGATTTGCACGTCACGCTGGAAACGAGCAATTTCTATTTCGCAAACGTACGCCTGCTTTGATGTCTCATCTGAAATCCCAGTTTTGACGGTGAGCGGTCACGAAACATAACCTCAATTTGAGCTACATCGATTCGGTTATAATAACAGGGTTGAAACTGTGTAGACATTCAACTGTTGTTGCTTCTTACTAGCAAAGCTGCAATAAATACCTACTTGAATATGGATAAAATAGTACCTAGTAGGTAGTTATCTAGGTACGTAAGGTAGAAAATATAAAAGCATACAGAAAAAATGGGTCTAACTTTTGAACGTATTGACCGGTTTCGACGAATCACCAATTTAGTAATCTGAAAATCAAACCGTCTTCATCTGATACCTCAGTCAGAAATATTTGCTTTGGGTTGCTCACCCCCACGTAGGTGAACTAATTTTTATAAATCAGCTAATAATTACCTCAAAGACAAGACTCTAATAAACAAAAAAAACGCACTCAAAACCCGTTCATTGGGGAGTGAAAATGAACAATGCCACAGATATACAAACCTGCAGACACAAATCACCCCTTTGGAGGTTAAAAATGACGTCCAAACATCGTTATGTTATTTTGAATCCAACATTTATTCACTATTTGTCAAGTAAAACATGATCTTTTCGGTTATAGTGCTAACAAGGCTCAAATATTTGAAGGTTACATAAATATTTTAAAATATATGTTTATGATACGTGTTTTATTGCAAAATACAAATAGCGGTAATGTGGGTTACTAGGTTGAATCTATACGTTTTCCGTACTTTGCTAGGATTATATTTCATGTAATATGATTCTAATTGTTTTTATAAAAATGAGCGGTGTGTGTGTGTGTGAAACCAATATTTCAGTCAGTATTTACAGCATGTGGATGCATATCAGTACTTGTAATTACTCACTCATCTCGTTCATGTAATAAATTGCAGAATATATAAAAAAATATAAGCTAGCTATATGCATGGGTTGCCATGCAATTATCGAAACCTACTTTGGTTGTATCGATTGTAATCGCGTTTAACGATATGGGCGTCAGTTGTCGACTTTTCAAATCACAGAACTGTTTGGAATCTGTAAAAATGACCTTCAATGATACACTGACCAAGATGTTTATGAACAAAAATTAACAAAGGTTCTTTTTCTTTATCAAAAACATCCGTTTTTTAAAGCAAAACGACCATTATTATTTTTTTTTCACTGTCCCTTTTTGATCTCATCATAAATTTTTGGTCCATTTTGGCTAGTAGCCTGATTTCTTAGGCAAAGAAAGAACACTCTTTTATGAGGCGATGTTTTTTCTATTAAAAATGAACTGCTTGATAACGTTTCTCAAATTCACTGAAAAACAGTTTCAGCAGTTAAGTGATTTTGAGTTCATAAAACCCTGTTCAAAATGTGTAATACCATTTTCTTCCATTTCTTTCTATCAAAAAGTAAATTTACCCATATTGATCCATATAAAACTTGAAATGTCACTTCCCTTATCCACTTTCCATGTAATTTTTTGCAATAATACTTTCGCGTATGTCTGCCCATTTTTCAAATTCCTGGGTCTACGTTAATAATTTTTGTGCCTTGACTTTCTATATTTGATTAATGTACGTGTACAATGGAAATCTCACGATGTATGTAATTATTTCCGATACCGTTCAGTATAGGGATCACGCTAGGCGTATTATGTATGTGGGAATTTTTTTGCAGGTTAAAATGTTGGAACATGCATTGAACGCGAATCGGTCATTGCAAAAACATCGCAAGTCATACAATTTGCATTTTTTTAGGAGGACAATAACAAACGAAACAGACTCATTTACTGGCAGCTCAGTTTTTTGTTTGAATAACGCTCGGACCCGTCGATTTTGTTTTCGAGCGGGACACAAGTTTGGCAAAAAAATCACGTTAACATGAAAACCACAAAGTTTCGGAAGTTACATTAACTTGATACGAGTCTAAAGACCGGACCAGCTGCCTGTCGTCGTTTTAAGAAAAAAAAATTGCGCCAGCGCATGCGAGAATGATTTTGTAATAATGCTTGCCAAAAAGCTTTCACTTTCCATCGGGTCGCAGCTGATGTATGTTATTGCTGGTCGTCGGACCTCGTGTTGGATAATTCTCAAGGTCACTGTGTCGTCTTCGGGATTTTGCCCCCAATTTCATCGAACAGGTATGACTGATTAGCATAACATGAAAAAGTGGATGTGCAATTTGACGCAACCATTTGAAAAAAAAGGCTGTGTTTTTTTTATTTTTATACCGAGGCAAAGCCTAAATGCCAGGGCACCGCGGCTACGAAGAGCTTAAAGAAACTTTGTTAGTCCGATTTTTTAACTGCCTATAAAGTTAGTATATTAACAGATGGTTCTGTTTAAAATATATAAAGGAAATAAACGTTCAGAAAACAAAATATGAAAATGAATAAAACAGGTTGAGGTTGACATTGAGACATAGGGGCCGTTCAAGTATTACGTAAGCAGATTTATTACAATTATTTACCCGCCATCCCCCTTGTCAGCAAAGGTAAGCAAAGCTCTTACCCCCTCCCCTCATCCTTACGTAAACATTTGTCAATTAATGTATTGTTTTTTTTAATATTATAATTATAATTTGAAAAATAAGAAAATAGATATAGGATAAAGATTATATTTTACTGATATGTATTCAACATAGAGTAAAGGACAAAAATATTATATCTTACTAACATAACAAACTTATTTTAAATTTTTGGTACCTATATTAAATTCAAATTAACAGTCTTCAGTCCATGAAACCCAAATCCGTGATTCAATGACATTGGATTGCTTCGATTGCTGCTCAGTGTTGTGAGTTCGCTCGCTTTCATCGGATTTTGGAATGTCTACGTCGTTCTCATCGAGCCATTCAACATCATGGTGCTCTAAATTTTGAATAATGCACATCAGTTCATTAGCACGACGAGCAGCGACTCTTACAGGTCTAACTTTCCTATCAGTGTACGTGTTTACTTTTTTATGGATATTTTCGATGTGACGATTTAGTGACTTGACGGAAGCATGAGAAAGACCACACGTTTTGCATGTTCGACTTGATAGCCTCAATTTTCCGTCGGACAAATATAATCGTAGGGCATTGGCAGGAAATCTTTGAGTGAAGCACTTACGCGTAGAGCTAAATTGACTGGAAGATTAAGAAATTGCCCTCCTTCATCCAAAACCAAGTCATCAACTGTTTGTTTCAATTTTACAGGTGGTGGAAGAAACTTATTGTCTAGTAATCTAAATAGGCCACTTCTTGGACGACAGCATTCTGTATTTCTACATTTTACAATTTGAAGCAAGTATTGGCTCTCACGCACATGTTCTGAATACCATTTAATGTCTGGAAAATCAGGAAGATCTTGTTCTCCTGCCCCAACATATTTTGCATTAACATTATAGCCATCAATTTCCATTGAACTCCATACTTCAGCTAATACATTTCCTGCAAATTCGAAATTAGATCTTTCTAAATGTTCATCATTTGTAACGCCACGTTCATCCAAATGAGACCCAAAATGGTCATGAGGTAATATTAAACCAGCCAGTTCCCGACTAAAAGGAGCCATTCTGCGCTCTACTCTGTTATACGCACTTCTTCCAGGAGCATTGGTAGCTAAAAACAATACATCGAGATCATGTCGCTTAATGTGTTGTATAGCAAACCCTATGACTTTTTGATAACGTGGATTTTCATCTGACCCTCCATCAACCGTCATGATTACCACTGGTTTTACTAGTCCATAGTCAGTTTTAGCTAATGGTCGAAACTCTTCAAGTTCGAGAAGCGTCTCGTAAATCCTGAGCATGAGTATTAGCAGCAGATGAACTATGCTTTCCACTTCGAATAGCGAGATGCATGTTGGTAGAAAATATCCAACGGCTTGCGGTTGTCCTAGTATATTGGAAGTGATTTTGATACCAGCATAAACAGATGGTATTAATTTATGACGCTCAGCGATTACCCAATCGTGATCAGGCAATTTGATTCTATATTCCATGTGCATTAGAAGAGGTGCTTGCTTATTTGCCGCAGTTACGCCAATAGGGACTCGAGCTTTATCATCTTGAGATATGAAAAATACTTGATCTGGTCCAAGTATGGATGCTATGTTCTCTAAATAATGGATTGATGTTTCAGCGAACTTGCTATCTAAGTGGCTCTTGTGGTGATCAGTTTGAGCCCGAACGAGCTTAACAGGGACTGTCGATACATGTCTTCGTCCCTCTGCAGAATTACATTTTCTGGGAATCAAACGAAGATATGTCACACTACGACTAATGTCAAATCCTATTTTACGTAATTCTTGTGAGAGTTCATCAAGAGTTTTTACGCTGCGAATTGATTCCGTTCGTCTTCTATCATCTGCTGCACTCCCAAACAAAGCTATATCCGCGATTGTTTTCAATAGTGAATGTTGATTGCTTTCAAGATTAGTCCCACTGAATCCCTCAGAGATAGTCTTTTTTTTATTTCTGGATTTTCATGACAAATATCTTCTAACTTTCTTTTCATACCATCCCTGTGTTTCTTCTGGGCAACTGCGTTTTGAACCTTCCTGTTTAAAGACTGTTTTGCTGTTTTTATTTCCTCGCGCAACTTAATGATCTGTTTATCAACTTCAGCACGGCTTTTCATAGTATCTCTGGCAGAATATAAAGCATTCAGATTTTTTTCGAGTACGGCAATTTTATTTTTTATAGCTTCCTGAGAAGGTTTTGCTCTCTGTTTATCTGTATTTTCACTAGTTTCGCATTGCTGTTGTGATTAATTACCGGGTTTTATTTTATCTTCTTCCTCTTTTTTTAATATTTGAAGCTGACTGTATAATTTGTGTTTTTTCCGCAGGTTTACAGGTTGCCTAAAAATAAAGACGTTCTATGCCTTCTGCTAAAGATTCTCTTATTAAGCAATTCGTTCCGGTCACAAAATACAGGGTGTTAGTTTTCTGTATATATGTATAAAACTCACATCCTGTACTTTGTGACCAATTGACGGAATCAATCATAAGAAACAAATCTATAATATAATGTATATTACCTCTATACTTTGAGATAGGCCATAATGTTTTCTAATCAGTAAAGAGAAACTTTTTGGCGATTTCTAATATTTCTAGTACTCACAGGTACCTAAAATGATTTCGTCACTCACCTTAGAAAAAAAATTTAGTAGATTGGATTTAGTCTTAGTCGCCGCTTGCAATTCTTCTTCGATTCTCTTAGATACAATAATATCTAGTTCCTTGTCGGATTTTGCTTGTAATTTGTAATTTCGCCACACTTCGTTAACTAACTTTTGTACATTTTGTACTTTCGTACTTGTATGAGATTTTTTAAAACTTTTTTTAAAACATTTTTTGGTATAACTTTGATTTGTCTATGTGAAACGACGTCTTATTTAAACATTAAACTAATGGAATCAATGGTAACACAAATGTTAACTTGCTTTACTATGCTTACAATCTACGTCTACTCGTTCTAGTATCCAAACGAAACAATACACTGATAGAGGAAATTTAGACAAATGAACACCGGTAATTCCCCTACTCGGTTCTAAAGCGAGTAGGGGAATTACCGCGCGCTGTTCACTAAACGTATGCATTATTTGCGGGAATCCCCGAAGATGCGTTTCGTTTTCAAGCAAAGACAATGTGTGGGTTGCCATTCATGTAAAAAAGTAAATAACTACCGATGACGTAATCATCATCTAGACTCCCTTACCCCCATGTCATCCAAAATAAGCAAAGCAATGACCCCCCCGCCCCCCATAGTGCTCACGTAATACTTGAACGGCCCCATAGGACATCACAGTGATGACTATCATGTAGACGTGGCGGCAGCACTCCAAACACGTGAGCAGCACTCGAGGCTAGGCGGGACCAGAAACTTTGTTTATAATTTTCTTGGTCATTGTATCGTCGTCTTCTTCGTCTTTGTGATTTTTCCCCCAAACAGATAGGACTCATTAGCAAACAATGAAAATTTGAGTGTGCAATTTTAAAACGCTGCAATAATTTGATAATTCTGTTGGTACTTGTATCGCCCTCCTCTTCGTTTTCCAGATTTTGCCCTCAATTTCAAATTGCTCACAGAACAAATAAGATCGTTATAGCATTGAAAACTGAATGTGCATTGTTGACACGTTACAAAAAAACCATTAAGAAAGCAGTGCCTTTTGACAAGATCGGACTTTACAGGCTGCTCACTGTCACACCTAAAAATTTCGTCCAGTAAATATTACATTCGTTAATTTCCATTGCACTTTATTACCTGATATACCGCGTACATAATATTTATGCGATCCGCATTAAAACAATTGGCAAAAATAATGTTTTTTGTACTATTACTGCAAATCCGCGCAATGATTATGTGCATTTATAACCTATTCTAATTTACATGGAACTGCAATTATGCATTGTGACTTGTGTAATGCAAGTCACACTGGATCACATTATGATAGGTCAAGATAGAGTATAAAATTGCAAACAAGGTAGTTACGAATAATAGAAAAATCTTCGACTTCGAAGTTGAGTCATTTATTTTAACAGTGAGTAGATCTGATCAAAAGAAATGTTTTTTTCCTTTACCATTTTTCTGGTAAAATTAAAGTAACAAAGTTATAGCCCTTTGGAAGTTTGAGTACCGCCCTGTCTCAATAATAATATTATGTGCTCGTGTTTGGCAATAAAGGATATAATCCGCCTTATCGGTTCATCGCATCGGAAACAAAAAAGCGAAAGAATTTGGAACGATGTTTTTACAATTATTTTATTCAGTTGTATACAGTCAGTGTCAGTCGGTAACACGTGAGTGAATAGTGGTGTCTGTTGCGTGGCTCAAACGAAATAAAAAATGGCACATGTTTATGCGGATCGGTTTCCCAATCGAGTGCAACCAACCCCTCGTGCCTTTGTTAATGTAGTACAACGTGCTCGTGAATCAGGTGACTTAAGACCTCACAGGGGACGGCATACCGGTACTCCAAGACCTCACGATCAAATACAGGTCCGCACTGAAATACTTGTCGGGAGGATACTTTATAAAACAAGGTAAAAAAATTTTTTTAATTTTTTTTATTTTTACACACATTTTGGTTTATCTTCCTTCTACAATCATTATCTGAAAATTAATGACTCAACTTCAATAACTAAACAATAGAGTTTTTATTGATTTTATTGATGATCGTCGTTATTTCGAAATAAGAAAGCTCCGTTAGTTATGGGGAATAGGGAATATGGGACTCCTTTTTTTTCCTATCCAGTTCTATTTTCTGTTGCCGGAATTTGTAAAGCTGGGTAAGTTTAAGATAATCGCAAATAAATATAAAAACATATTGGGAAAACTATAATATACTAAGTGACATATAAATCCGAACACCCAGTTTAAATGGTTCTATTTTAATAAAAGTTGGTGAATGTATTTATCTTACTGTGAATAACAAGTGAAAAAATTTTCAGCCTTATCAGTTGGACATTCCGGTTTTTATACTGCTTTTTTTTAATTCACTAACGCTCTAAAAATGAATATTTCAGCCGCAATAAAGAATCAACGTTGGCGGATTTTGGTTCTTGACATCCTTTACGATCGGTTACGATGCCTAGAGTACGGAGACCTGTACGATTTCGTCAACCTAGTGAGTTTGATAGGGGCCGTATAGTGGGACTTCGGGAAGCTCGACTTTCTTTTCGGGCAATTGCAGTTAGAGTGCAAAGAAGTGTAGACACTGTGGTTAGGTGTTGTCAGGCATGGCTTCGAGAAGGCCGTACGCAAAGAGCAAGGGGCACTGGACGCCGCCGTAGAACAACAGACCGTGACGATCGCCGTCTAAGATTATTGACCTTAAGGGACCGTTTCTCCACTACCAGGTCCATTGCAAATGAATGGTTTGCAGAACACGGAAGACCTATTGGCATGCGAAGTGTTTACCGACGAATGAGAAGTTTTGGCTTGTTTTCATACCGGCCACACTGGGTCCTCCCTTTAACTCGAGAACACCGACGTAATCGCCTTGAGTGGTGCAGACAACGGTCACTCTTGGATCAGGAATGGAACAGTATTGTCTTTAGTGACGAGTCTCGATTTTGTTTAGGCATGCACGATGGTCGTGCCAGGGTTAGGAGGCGACGTGGTGAAAGGAGGAATCCACAGTTTTTTGTTGAAAGACATGTTCATCACACTGTTGGAGTTATGGTTTGGGGTGCTATAGCTTATGGTTCTAGGTCACCTTTATCTTCATCAGAGGTAACATGAACGCGCAGCGTCATATCCACGAAGTTCTAGAACCCCATCTTTTACCCTATCTTGACACCCTGGCAGATCCAACTTTCCAACAAGATAATGCCCCACCACATGTTGCAAGAGTCACAGTAGACTTCTTTCAACATAATTATGTCACATTGTTACCATGGCCACCAAGATCTCCCGACTTATCCCCAATTGAGCACGTGTGGGATATGATGGGTAGGAGATTGCTCAATTTGCAACGTCCTCCTCAGACTCTAGAAGCACTTCGAGAGGAGTTGGTGGTTGCCTGGAATGAGATACCACAGGAGGACATTGACCACCTGATCAGAAGCATGCCTAGGCGCGTTGGAGAATGCGTAGCACATCAGGGTGCATCCACACATTATTAAAGGTCAAAGGGCTTTAAAGCAGTGCAATCATTTTGAAATTTTTATCATTTACTTATTATGCTTCATTAAGTACTTATACAAAATTTTATTAAAATAAAACCATTTAAACTGGGTGTTCGGATTTATATGTCACTTAGTATATTTATCAAAATAATTAACCTGTCATGACTGTCAAATTACGACGGTTCGCTTAAACTCTTGTTTTCCCAAAAATCCTCATTTACTATCAAAAATAACGTAACAGAAGGCGTAACGATTTTTTTATTTTTCTGGCGCTAAAAACCGTCTGATATTAATTGCAAACTTGTTATTATCGTATTCAGCTTTCGGATAAGTTCGCTATACACTTCAACAATTACACTCAATTTAAACGTTGGCAGTAAAATGCGAGATTTTGATTACTTTACGACTTAATTGCCGTAGATTTGTAATTGAAATATCATTGTCGCATTTATAACAGTGCCGTATTATGTTGTAAACTGATCTTATTCTATACTATAACTATCTAAAACTGTAATGACTCATCGATGTTCACGTGAACATCACTGAACTACCAGTAGTCGGCTGTTCATAGACGGGGTATGAATGTTTAACATGGGTGAACTAGATTTGTCACATGCTTAATAAAGAGTGGTTTGAAACATATTGTAAGTCAAAAATTTGGGAATTACCTTTATTCATCGTCGCTTCCACTTACATCTGACAGTAATAAACTGTCGCTATCGCTTTCCTCGTTGAAATTGACTATAACTGGCTCTATGATGGTGTCGATGTGGTGGTCAAGCTGCCACATTTTTGTTTCTTCCTTCACAACATGACGGATAGCATTTTGCCAAGCTTCGGGCGTTACTAGCTGTATGGAAGTCTCAAGTAAAACCTTAACGTCTGGTAATTTGAAGGTTGTGTTATGGCGCGCAATATAACCCTTCACTTGAGCCCAGATGAGCTCTATTGGGTTCAGTTCACAGTGGTAGGGCGGTAACCGCAGCACAGTGACACCACATTGACGGGCCGTCTCATCAGTCACGTAACTAATGTTCGCAGGTTTGTGCTGTTTAATTTTTTCATACAATTCCGCTTTCACACATGAATCGTCAAACGGGATTCCTTTTTCGCGCAACCATTGCTGCATGTCACTTTTTCGAGATCCCATAGTCGGTACACGTTCGGCTCGACGACTATGGTAGGAAGCATTATCCATGACGATCACAGAGTTGGGCTCAACTCGCTGAAGCACCCCTTGAAACCAGCTCTCGAAGCAGCTGGCATTCATTTCGTCATGGTAATCACCTGCTTTCTTAGAGACGAAAATCAAGTCACACTTTTCTAAAAAGCCACTATCGCTACCAATCTGAGTTACGATCAATCTTTGACCTTTCCCTGACGGTCCACGAAGACCTGTTGACAAACCTTCAATGCTTGCTTGTCGGTTACTCACTACGTTTTTGTCTATCCAGGTTTTTTTAACTGTGTGACCTGCATTTACCCATGTTTCGTCCAAATAATGGATTTTTCTGCTTTGTCGCCTATATTCAATCATTTCGCGAAGGTATTTTCGACGCCAGGCGATTATTTCAGGTCTCTCTATCAATACTGACTTCCGATTACGCGATTCGTAACGAAAATTAATTTCATGCAGGGATTTCCTCATTACCTCGACGCTCATTTGGGGTATAATTTCATTTTCCTTGATCGCTGCATGTATAGCCTTGAGAGTTGGTATCTCATTCCTAAAGAAGAATGAATGTACGGTTCGCCTCAACGCCATTTTGCTATCGTCATCCAATTTAACGGCCTTTCGTCCCTTCAAATTAAACTTTGGATCAGTAGTAGCTCCAGTTTTCTTCTTTTCATGCACCACCCTGCGAATGGTCCACTCTGGAACGCCTGTCATACTTTCACAACGCGCGACATAGCTCTGTTCAGATAATTGAACACGTTGAGCACGATTTCTTTCGCGTCCCTCTTTAGTGCTTTACGAAGCCGTCCACTTGTTCCCTGGCTTTCAGTACTTCCACTCGTGCCATTTGTACTCTCCATGGTTAAGTATAACCAAAACAGTAACCACAGAAACCACAACAATAACAATCACACAACAATTCTTATAAAAACACACAATATGCGATCGCTCAACGAAACACGTTCCAATGCGTTGCCGACGCCTATGAGTCTGCCGGTCGAGGCGCGTCTTTGATTTCATTGGTTCTACCGGCGGAGAACAATCAGCCATTATTTCCATCTCTGTCTGTGCTGTTGACCACCGCAAAGCCACAGAAACGACATATGTCGTACGCTATACGGCTGTACTGGAAGGAAGCCGGGATCGAGCTCTGATCACGTGTTGATCACGCGTATGAGTCATTACAGTTTTAAATAGTTGTAGTATAGCGCGTTGAGAAAAAAAGCGTTAGTTAATTTTGCCTTTTTATAATTTTTGCTACCGGATTGAAAATAAACATGTATGAAGTCGTTACCCTTACTCTAAGCGATACTGTTTCTAAGCGATACTGTTTCTAAGCTATACAAAGTAGTTTCTCAATAAATTCGTTTTTTTCTTTGTAAAATTATATAATTACATAGTTGTAAACATAAAACGTGGACTGTAAATGAATGCAGTCAATCACGTCTAGTTAATTATTTTAAGGTGGATATTACTAAGACTCACAAAACGACAAAATGTTATTTTCTACCAATAAGGTAACAGCCCGTCATATATAGCGAATGCGCTTTAAGATCCATCTAGTAGCTGTGAAATATTGAAAACAAAGTATTGTCAAAGTATGAGATGATAGCTTGTCGTTGAAACATCACCAGCTTATTGAATATTAAGAAATTACATACACGGTGGCGCATCGAAAACGAAACAGACGCGTTTACTGGCAGCTCAGTTTTTTTTAAACGCTCAGACCCGTCGATTTTGTTTTTGAGGGGGACACAAGTTTGGCGAAAAATCACGTTAACGCGTGCACCCCCCTGGGCGTTGCTGACACCAACCCTAAAATCTTAAATGAAAAAAGGGGACGAGTGATACCTTATTTTAAAGGTATTTAATAATAATAATAATAATAATAATAATAATAATAATAATGCCTTTATTAACTGCAGTGAGGCGAAGTTTAGACGGCTACTCTTACACTCAACCCCACAACAGGAAAAAATAATGCTTAAACACATAAGCAAAATAATAACATACCAAAAAAAAAATATATACAATTCATAAGAATGACAACATTGATTGCGCAAGACAAATGCAGATAGTATTGCGAGAGTTTTAAATTTGAAACAAAAATAGTAGAAAATAGTCAAACAAAAAAAAAATCACATGAGCACATGAAAAACTGAACTAAATGGACTCCAGCAGCCGACTTTTCATTAATTTCTTGAAAGAAACAACCTGTTTGGATCGACAGCTACTGTTGACTGCATTGTAATGCTTGGCAGCATTATAGGTGTAACTTCTTTCAAAGACCGCGCTATTGTGAGGAGGCATGTTAAAATTAGCATTAAATCTAAGAGCTCTGGTAACAAAACTATCTCGGTGAACTAATTTGCTAGCGAGGTAAGCTGGTCTGTTAGATAGTAGAACTTTATGCGTGAAGACGGTCAAAAGATATAAAAATAACTTATCAATTCGCAACCAGTTGAGTTCTTTGATTTTATCTGAGACGCGACTAAACTTGGGCAATCCAAAAATAAACCTACAACAGCTGTTCTGAATTTTCTGGAGTTTCCTTTTGTGGACGTAGTCTAAACATGGGTAATAACGAACAAGAGAGTAAGAAATGACAGACAACACAAGGCTTTCAGCTAGCTTTTTTCGGGTTTTAAAATTCAAGATGTATCGATTCGAATAGAGGAGTTTCAAACGCAAATACGTTACTCTAGATAAGAAAGAGACATGCCGATCGAATCTCATATTTAAATCAAGGGTAACACCGAGATTCTTGGCGTAATCCACAAAAGGGATGAGTGTCTCACCCAAAAAAACACAAATCCTCTGCTCCATTTCACAGTAGGAGTTCTTCGAACAATACAACATTGCAGTAGTTTTATTGGAATTGATCTTCAAGCAGTGTTTGTTACAGTAATCACCGATGTCAGCCAAATCTAAATTAACTTTAAAAGAAACTTTATCAACCTTTGATGGATCGAAACCAAACACTAACTGAGTATCATCTGCATAAGTTTGCATACTACAGTGGACTAAACAGTCTTGCAGATCGATCGTATAAATCAGATATAGTAAGGGACCTAATACTGAGCCCTGAGGAACTCCTGAAGGAACTGGCTCAGAGGAGGAAATTCCCTGATCAGTTTGTTGACGATTTAGCAAGTATGACTCAAAGAACCTTAGAACTATATCTGACATTCCATAATGAGATAACTTACTCAGTAGTACCTGGTGATTGACTATATCAAACGCTTTCGAGAAATCTCGTTGATGTGATTGTCTAAATTGTGAATGATGGAATCAGTGAGATGTAATAAAGACGAAGTAGTGCTGTAACCAGCTCTGAAACCTGACTGATGTAGAGGAAATAAGTGATTTTGTTCGAAAAACTCCACTAGTTGTGAGTAGACAGCTCTTTCGAGTATTTTTGATAGAAAGCATAATAAGGTAATTGGCCTGAGATCCGAATATTGTTCTGGATGATTAGTTTTAGCTATTGGAATAATAATACCATTTTTCCAACTGGCAGGAAAGTAACCTGTTTCGAGACAGACATTAATAATGTGAGTTATATGGTCTATGGTATCAGGCAAACATAAACAAACCATATTTAAAGTTAGACCATCAGAGCCACGTGCCGTAGACTTAATGTGAGAGATTATATTGACGATGTCTTGCTGAGTAAGGAGTTTAAAAGCAAACAGAGGTGCATCCGGTGTATGGCGTCTATCACTATCAATCAAATTTGGATCAGCTGCAGCTGTCTGGAAAATTGAAAGAAAATAATTATTTAGAATGTTAGGCTCAAGGAGACTGGGAGGTATCGCAACATGTTTCTGGGCTACCGCATTCATCCTCCTTTCCAAGCTTGACTAGAGTTAAGATTCCGGAAACGTGACATATATGCTTTTTTCTCTCTTCTAAGCGATGCAAGGGCATAATTTCTCAAATCTTTGAAGCTGGCCCAATTCTGATCAGATCTGTTACGCTGATAGACAGCGAATGCCTCATCTCTGAGTTGAAAAATCATTTTCAAGTTTGGAGTGAGCCAGGGCGCAGCAGGTTTTGTGCGTAGCGGAGCGTAGAGATCGAATAGATAAAGAAGACGGCCAGTAAAAATAGAGACTTTAATATCCACATCATTCACGAAATAAATGTCATTAAGCTGCATTGATGCAATTTGCGTCTTAAAACTTTGAATATCAATGCTATTAAGAAGATGTTACAAATTTCAATTCCCTTTATAATGATGTAAAATACATAAGCTTCAGTTCAGTAGTTTTGAAGATTTATTGACTTGAAACGTAGACTTTAATAGGTACATCAGATTAGTTTGTACTACTTTCAGAAGAAATTTGTAAACTGATAAGAAATAGCAAAATACATGAAAGTTGTCCTGTTTTCTCTGTACAAAAGCATTATGTTAGAATCGAAAAGTGCTCTTGTTTATAGTAGAATCGCTTAATCACGATTTTATTCAATATTTCAATAGAATCACTGGTTTTCAGAGAGCTTTGACAGCTTCCGACAAATTGCATTTCCCACTGGTTCAAGTGATCGTCAAATAATGTTGGTGAAATCCGCTCTAAATCTGTGTTTATAGTTAGAGGCTAATTGTCAAGTAGTTTATAGCACTTTTAAGTATAAACATTCTTCTGTTAAAATTGTGGATATAATATCCTACCATAGAGATATTATTATCGTTCTGACAAATTTAGTGAGTGTTTGTGTATATAAATTGAAACATCGTTCATGTAATTTGTTTATATTCGGAATTTATTGTAAAAACCAGAAAGATAAAGAATACAGTCGTCTAGCGAAAAGCGATAAAAGATGTAGGCAGAATTAGATTATATTTTTCATCTACAACAGGTGCCTACAGTTTATCTCAACTTTCAGCTATTAAATTATTATTGTGAAATCATGATTTGATATAATACGTGAATTGGTTTATACATATTACAAGCGTATTCGGATATCAGTTTTCTCGTATGCATTCATCAGGAAAACCCTGCCAGTAAATATCACAGACAGAGACTGACTTGGACTATCTTTTATTTCGGTAACAAAACTTTAGGTGGTAGAAAAGGGCATCAAAGTGACTATTATTCTTTAAGCTAGGGACAAAAATATTGATTTTTTATATTTGGTTCTTTGGTAAGTGTGTACAAAGAAATTTTAGAAATTATACCCGTAATCTGTGAAGTGGGGCTTTCCTACTAGAAACCTAGAATTTTATAGGGAGGTAGTTAGTAGACAGTAACCTTATGAAGAGGCTTAATGGATACTGACAAATTCTTTACATTTTTCTGCTAGATACCTAAAATTGATAATAATGACGTAATTTAGAGTATACTTACTATACGCCATTGTTGAGTAAACAAATAAAAACCGTTCTATTGTCCGAGAAAATTAATGTAATAATTGAAGAATGCAATTCAGCAATAAATATCTAGTTGCTCTGTAATATGTCACTGGCTTTTGACATCTTACAAGTATCTGTTATTCAAATCTGTTCGCTGTGACATCTCTTTCATTATTTAGTTTTTACAATCTTGTTAATAATGGCGAATTATTCAAATGCAGAAATGGCGGAAATGCATTACGTATATGGCCTTGATGACGGTAATGGTGAGCAAGCCAGACGGATTTATCACCAGAGATATCCCGATCGTGCTTTGTTAGATAGCCGAACCTTTTCTAATATTCATCGTCGTCTTGTTGAAACGGGTTCTGTCCGAAAAGGTTAACCTCTAAGTGTGAGAACACCTGAAATTGAGGAGGCAGTGCTGCACGAAGTCGAAGAACATCCTGAAACGAGTACGAGGAAGATCGCTAGACACTTAAATATTTGCCATTAAATTGTTTGGAGAATTTTAATGGATTTTTTTGTTATATTCTTACCATATTTTAAGAGTACAGGCATTACTTCCCATTGATTTTCCAAGGCGTGTGACCTTTTGTCAGTGGTATCTTCAAAAATTTCACAAAATCCGCAATTTGAATCAGTGATTCTGTTCACGGACGATGCTAATTTTTCTCGAAATGCCATTCAGAATTTCCACAATAATCATTTGTGGGCAGAAGAAAATCTCTATGCCGTAACCGATACCGATTTCCAACACCAATTTAGTCAAATATCTAAAGCGGTTCTGAAAATATTAATTAATTTCCATTTTTTTCCTAAAACTTCAACACCCCGAGTTTTTGTAAGGAAACATTTTTGGACCATAGTTTATAAAGCAAACTAACATAATTTTTCATGTAGATTTACATAAATATTCGCATATCATTAAGAAACACCCTGTATCACTGATGTTCTGTTCAAGTGTTATATTTGCGTATTTGTATTTCCGTTTCGCTTATATTTTATTTAGTTTCAATTTAGCGACAAACAGAGTAGCTTACCGCCAGACTCCGCCCTGTTTCATATAACTATGTATTGTGTACGACAATTCTTTAATAAAGGCATAATTATAATAATTTTATGCGATGTAGTCTCATTTGTGCTATCAAGTGCAACCAATTATTTCTAGTGATCTGCCGTTTGACATATTAGAGAGTTTCAGCGTAAACATATTTTTCCGTATTCGATAGATAATTTTTTAACTATCCTTGACGCAATTCGGTTAGTCGTTAAGCGACCTGACAACGTCGGCCGATAATAAATATACTCGGTGACTTTAGAAGTGTTTCAACTTCATTTTTTGTCAATAAGGTAGTCTTACATCAAGAATGAAACGATAACATTCTCATGAAATTTTATTGACAAGTACTTGAAGTCCAAATCGCTATAAAATTTTTCAAAATGCTACTTCCATTTTCTGAGATCTCGCTACAATAATTAATAACATCGAATATCTAAATGTTTTTTGTTTCTATACACATACCTATATTATTTTACTTCGAAGTTGAGTAATTTATTTTAACAGTGAGTAGATCTGATCAAAAGAAATGTTTTTTCCTTTACCATTTTTCTGGTAAAATTAAAGTAACAAAGTTATAGCCCTTTGGAAGTTTGAGTACCGCCCTGTCTCAATAATAATATTATGTGCTCGTGTTTGGCAACAACGGATATAATCCGCCTTATCGGTTCATCGCATCGGAAACAAAAAAGCGAAAGAATTTGGAACGATGTTTTTACAATTATTTTATTCAGTTGTATACAGTCAGTGTCAGTCGGTAACGCGTGAGTGAATAGTGGTGTCTGTTGCGTGGCTCAAACGAAATAAAAAATGGCACATGTTTATGCGGATCGGTTTCCCAATCGAGTACAACCAACCCCTTGTGCCTTTGTTAATGTAGTACAACGGGCTCGTGAATCAGGTGACTTAAGACCTCACAGGGGACGGCATGCCGGTGCTCCGAGACCTCACGATCAAATACAGGTCCGCACTGAAATACTTGTCCTGAGGATACTTTATAAAACAAGGTAACATTTTTTTTAATTTTTACACACATATTTTGGTTTATCTTCCTTCTACAATGATTATCTGAAAATTAATGACTCAACTTCAAAGTCACCGTGTATATGATTATACCTACCTTACATTGTACGCTTTTCCCTAATTTCTTTATGTCTTTGTTTGTATTCTGTGATTTTTTTCATTTCTTCTATATATATTAGTTATTCATTCTTTCAAAAAGGCTATTGTTTGAATATTACTAGGGTAACATATACTACTCGTATATCTTTACTTTTAAGCTTTTAAGTTAGTTAAGTAGGTTTTGTTAGGTTAAGTGGAAGACCAGCCATTCCTCTATAGGAATGAAAGCTGAACTTCGCCTTTTGCAAGTATCACTTCCATATCTCTGTACCTTGGTACCACCGAATAAAGTTGATTATTATTATTATTATTATTATTATTATTATTATTATATGAAAACAAATGTGTTAGCAGCTGAATTCACTCCTGTATACGTCTATTCATCGACAAAATGAGATGATCGATGTCACACAACAAAGGGAATGGGTGATCGGCTACCATAGGCAATAGCCCTAGAAACCATTCCTCCAACTGCGTGTACATGCCTCTCAACAGCCAATCCAATATCTCGCAGAGCGTACCTAGACAGAATCGCTGAAGATAACATTACGCCATTCTGCCTCCCAATGTTGCCGTTCTCTGCTCCAGTTCAAACGTTGACGACAGTGGTCCGCAGTCAGAGGAAGCACTAACTGTGGAAGGTATGAAAAAAGTTTAAAGGCTCTACTGTGACTATTGGTCAGCGATCTGACGCGTATGGCTAGCTCTTGACGCTCTGTAGTATATCGCGGTGGACCAGTTCCTCGTGTTCCTGTACCTTCTTCTATCCACACACGACACACACGCATTACCGTCATTGCAATGCAATTAACACGGCGGCCAATTTCGCGATAGGACAAACATCTCGATAGGCAATAATTCTTTATCTCTGTAAAAGTCGCTAACATGGTGATAATTAGGACGTCCTTGAACTCCAGGCGTTTTGTTATGCTTACTACTTTTACTATACTATAACTATCTGTAATGACTCATCGGTGTTCACGTGAACATCACTTAACTACCAGTAGTCGGCTGTTAATAGGCGGGGTATTAATGTTTAACATGGGTGAACTAGATTTGTCACATGCTTAATAAAGAGTGGTTTGAAACATATTGTAAGTCAAAAATTTGGGAATTACCTTTATTCATCGTCGCTTACACTTACATCTGACAGTAATAAACTGTCGCTAGCGCTTTCCTCGTTGAAATTGACTATAACTGGCTCTATGATGGTGTCGATGTGGTGGTCAAGCTGCCACATTTTTGTTTCTTCCTTCACAACATGACGGATAGCATTCTGCCAAGCTTCGGGCGTTACTAGCTGTATGGAAGTCTCAAGTAAAACCTTAACGTCTGGTAATTTGAAGGTTGTGTTATGGCACGCAATATAACCCTTCACTTGAGCCCAGATGAGCTCTATTGGGTTCAGTTCACAGTGGTAGGGCGGTAACCGTAGCTCAGTGACACCACATTGACGGGCCATCTCATCAGTCACGTAACTAATGTTCGCAGGTTTGTGCTGTTTAATTTTTTCATACAATTCCGCTTTCACACATGAATCGTCAAACGGGATTCCTTTTTCGCGCAACCATTGCTGCATGTCACTTTTTCGAGATCCCATAGTCGGTACACGTTCGGCTCGACGACTATGGTAGGAAGCATTATCCATGACGATCACAGAGTTGGGCTCAACTCGCTGAAGCACCCCTTGAAACCAGCTCTCGAAGCAGCTCGCATTCATTTCGTCATGGTAATCACCTCCTTTCTTAGAGACGAAAATCAAGTCACACTCTTCTAAAAAGCCACTATCGCTACCAATATGAGTTACGATCAATCTTTGACCTTTCCCTGACGGTCCACGCAGACCTGTTGACAAACCTTCAATGCTTGCTTGTCGGTTACTCACTACGTTTTTGTCTATCCAGGTTTTTTTAACTGTGTGACCTGCATTTACCCATGTCTCGTCCAAATAATAGATTTTTCTGCTTTGTCGCCTATATTCAATCATTTCGCGTAGGTATTTTCGACGCCAGGCGACTATTTCAGGTCTCTTTATCAATACTGACTTCCGATTACGCGTTTCGTAACGAAAATTAATTTCGTGCAGGGATTTCCTCATTACCTCGACACTCATTTGGGGTATAATTTCATTTTCGTTGATCGCTGCATGTACAGCCTTGAGGGTTGGTATCTCATTCCTAAAGAAGAATGAATGTACGTTCGCCTTAACGCCATTTTGCTATCGTCATTCAATTTAACGGCCTTTCGTCCCTTCAAATTAAACTTTGGATCAGTAGTAGCTCCAGTTTTCTTCTTTTCATGCATCACCCTGCGAATGGTCCACTCTGGAACGCCTGTCATACTTTCACAACGCGCGAGTGCATCTCCCTGCGACATAGTTCTGTTCAGATAATTGAACACGTTTAGCACGATTTCTTTCGCGTCCCTCTTCAGTGCTTTACGAAGCCGTCTACTTGTTCCCTGGCTTTCAGTACTTCCACTCGTGCCATTTGTACTCTCCATGGTTAAGTATAACCAAAACAGTAACCACAGAAACCACAACAATAACAATCACACAACAATTCTTATAAAAGCACACAATATGCGATCGCTCAACGAAACACGTTGCAATGCGTTGCCGACGCCTATGAGTCTGCCGGTCGAGGCGCGTCTTTGATTTCATTGGTTCTACCGGCGGAGAACAATAAGCCATTATTTCCATCTCTGTCTGTGCTGTTGACCATCGCAAAGCCACAGAAAGGACATATGTCGTACGCTATACGGCTGTACTGGAAGGAAGCCGGGATCGAGCTCTGATCACGTGTTGATCACGCGTATGAGTCATTACAGTTTTAAATAGTTGTAGTATAGTGTAGGATCATGGCCACATCCTATCAGACTACCACGAGAGGAATGGGTGCGCATACATCGCTTACGCTTTGCTCGGAACAGATCCGCCCTTGTGCACTGGATGTAATTCTTCACTCCCTGTACGCCACATTATCTGCACATGTCCGATATTGTCCCAATATCGAGTGATCTATGGACCATTTGATAACCTGACAGAGAGTCTCACACAACCAGAAAAACTGAAAAACGTCATATCATTCTTAAAAGTATCTGTTTTCTATTGGAAGATCTGACCTAATGAACTTTTTGGAAATGAACCATTCTAATTTTTGTGTATCTTGTTCTCAACTGAGACTAAATGAATCTTATGTAACGATGATTTTGTATCATACCTACCGTAGCTTAGTGTTGTCATCTGGAACTAAAAGAAATATGTAGCAATAGAATTTGTATAAATCGAAATACTTACGTGAACGCAAACAAGATCGTGAAATGCAGATAATGACCACATCCGTCGATACTGCTGAAACAAAATATAAAAAAAATTAATATTAATGAATATATGCCTGAAAAATTTAATCGTCTAACATTATATCCTTTTCGATTAATATCTGGAATTTGCATATTTAGTTTTTTTTTAAAAATGCGACATTTACCACTTAGACATGTAAGAGATTATAAAGGGTTGTCCAATAGGGATGCAGGAAAGTAAACGTCAATTTGACATAGACGCCATCTTTGTTTTCTGTCACCGACATGTCATTTTGTTAGTTAAATGTTTACCATTGATCGCTATGGAGTCGTATTCGATTGAAGACCGCATTAAAGTTATTCAAGAGCACTACAAAAATGGTGCAAAAATAAAAAACACGTTTCGCGCGCTTCGTGAACATTTCGGTCGCAACAACCGCCCAAACGAAACAACCATCGGTCGTCTGGTGCTTAAATTCGAGGCAACAGGTTCTGTGGCAAATCTGCCAGGCTCTGGCCGGCCAAGGAGCGTTCGCACACCGGAAAATATTGCTGTTGTGAAGGAGAGTGTGAGAGACGATCCGAAACAATCAACAACGCGTAGATCCCAAGAATTTGGCATTTCGAGAACCAGTTTGCTCCGCAATCTCCACAAGGATTTGAATGTACACGCCACAAGATCCAATTGACGCAAGAGCTGCGTCGGGCCGACCATTTTTCGCGCCGAACGTTCTCAGATTGGCTCCTTGAACACCGCCAAATTGATGCCAATTTTTCATCAAAAATCATGTTCAGCGACGAAGCGCATTTCACTTTGAATGGGACGGTAAACAAGCAAAACTGCCGCATCTGGGCGAACGAAAATCCCCGTGAGTATCAAGAGCAGCCGATGCATCCTCAAAAAGTGAGTGTGTGGTGTGCATTGTGGTCAAAAGGCATCATCGGACCTTACTTTTTCGAAAATGCGGCCGGGGACGCCGTTACCGTCAATTCTGAGCGATATCACGTGATGACTATTTTTTGCCGCAACTTGAAGGAATGGATATGGACGATGTTTATTTCCAACAAGACGGTGCAACATGCCACACAACCAACGTCAATATCGATCGATTGCAGTCCTTCTTCGGTGATCGCGTGCTTTCGCGCAGAGGAAATGTGCCATGGCCACCAAGATCGTGCGATTTGACTCCCTTGGACTTCTTTTTATGGGGATATTTGAAAAACAAAGTCTACGTCAACAAACCAGCCACCCTCCAAGAACTCAAAAACAACATCATTGCCGAGATAAATGCCATAGAACCGACCATGTTGCAAAATGTCATTGAAAATTTCGACCATCGCGTGGACGTCTGTAAATCCAGTCGTGGTGAACATTTGAGCGATATTATTTTTCATACATAAATGGTATAAATGAACCTTCAAAATAAAGTACCCAACTTGATTTGAATATCAATCTTTCTTGTTTTAATATGCGTTTATTTTCCTGCGTCCATTTTGGACAACCCCATATATTTTATACTATAGATTTATATATTTTTAATTACACTTGCAATTATACACTATATTATTGAATTCGTCTGATAACCATAGAAGTTGACGCCGTCAAAAAAAAAAGAGAAACAGCCGATGGGATAGTTCTAAGACACTGTGACGTAAACAGTTTCATCTGTGCATATGTTAAATCATTTTTTTTTCTGTTTCATATTTGCTTTTTTATACAGTGAGGCTAAACTTCGCCTCTCCGATATGTATCATTTATTATCATTAATTAGCATACATACCACCCGGTACATATTTCTGATCGCGACTATATCGAACTCGTATTACCGTTTATGCTACAAAGTGAAATTGTGTTATGTTTATATTTACCTCCGTCGACGTTACATAACGTTAAAATTCTTCAGGCGAAAGAAAGTCAGTCAAGGTAGAATTTTTTTCTTGAATATTGACCAGGGATCGCCCACCTGTGTCTGGGAATTACGTCAACTCCGAGCAGGAGGCGGGTCTTTCCTGAACCGGATTTTTCCCGACTGCAGTAAATTACGGGATTAGCTTCCATTGACCCCAAGTAATGAGCTGTGTTACAGTGTTATTTAACTCGTATACGGGGGGCGATCGTTATCAAGCAGAAGAAAGGTATCGATTGTATTCAGGGTGATACTCAGACGGAGTTGGAGCCGGGATTTATGGGACAAGCCAAACAACCGAGACTTCTAACGGGTGTTTTTTTAAGAGGTATAGGATTTGATTTTGAAAAAAAAACACAAAAAATTGAGTTGAGTACTCCAGTCCATATATTAACGCCGAACTGGCGTTGAAAGCTGTGTCGGCGAATAGCGTGTGGATTTTTATTCCTTGAATGGAACATTCCATTTCGGTTAAAGTTGGATTCCTATGTCCATAAGATGCTGTCCAAAAAAGTTTCATCGTATCGCACCTCCTCAACATATTCTCACAAAATTCAACCCTTTATGCATAGTCGCTTGGAGTCAATTCTTGTACTTTTTGTACAGGTAAGGATGCATGTTCTCCGAGCGTAGTATTGTGTGCACTGATGTATGGGACATGTTTCTGCGTCGGGCAACGGGTCAGGTGCTTATAGAGGGATCTCTCTCTTCTGCTTCTATTATATCTTCTATTTCTTCTGGGTGTATCCTCGGCCTTCCGAGCTGACGATGCGTATGTGTTATAGACGCGTAGAAAAACGCGTCTTCTAACCGCATACTCCCGATACATGCGAGCAGCTGCTCGAGCATTTCCTATGGCAGCACCAAAATAATAGCACTGGACAACAAATTTTAGTTTTTTAATTGTATCTTGTGGGAAAAGTGCACTTCTTTGTTAATTTTGGGGCGCTGAATCAAAAAAAAAACAATGAAATATAAAAATTAGTTGCGGTTTAGAAAACAAACTTTTTATTTTTAAGGATATATTAAAAAAAGTAACAAGATTCATATACTTATAAGAATCACTATATGCGCTGGCTTTTTGCTGTTCTTTTATGGATCGTTTCTGGAGCATCTCTACCAAGAGTCCAACAGTAGTCTGCAAGCATGGAAGGATTCCACTTTCCCTGGTACCTTTTTTCCATTGTTGAAATATCCTGATGAAAACGTTCGCCGTGCTCATCACTTACGGCTCCGCAATTGTCAGGAAAAAAGGCCAGGTGTGAGTGTAGGAAATGTATCTTAAGAGACATATTACAGCCCATCTTTTGATACGATGACAGCATATTTTTTTCAAGGGTTTTATAGTTGTCAGCTTTTCTATTTCCCAAGAAATTAGAGACCACCCATCTATATCTAATGCCTTGACAAAGTTTTTCATTAGGCACAACTTGATATGCAGTGGTGGTAATAAATTTTTTTTCGAATCTACTAATGGCTCTAGGAATTGACGAACAGGCCAGTTTTGTCTGGTGTAATGAAGTGCCTTTGCCCGACTGTCCCATTCACACAAAAAACCGCAAAACTTTGTGTAGCCTAGCTGCAGCCCAAGTAAAAGTGCAACAACTTTCAAATCGCCACAAATATGCCATTGGTGCTCATCGTATTTTATGCATGTCAATAGGTACTTCATATTGTCATATGATTCTTTCATGTGAACTGCATACCCTACAGGAAGAGATGGTAAAATATTTCCAATATGCAATAACACTGCCTTTAAACTCAATGTTGAACTGTCTATAAAAAATCTCCATTCTTCTGGGTTATAGTTTATATTTAAAGCCGCCAGTAAGCCGTTAATGTTACTGCAGAAAACCAAGTTATTCTCCATATTGAAAAATGGTTCTCTAAGTCTTTGTGGCGTTTACGAAAAACACATACCGAAACATCGTCTTCTAACAAGTTCCACTGCTGCAGTCTTGATCCAAGTAACTCTGCCTTACATTTTGGAAGTTCTAAATCTCTTACAAGATCATTTAATTCTGACTGTGTTATTTTGTGCGGTTGGTGGCATGACGTGCTCGGTATAAAATCAGGATCTCTTGACGTTGATGGCATATCTTCTTCCTGACGAATCACTCGATCGCTATGATCTGATTCGTTTTCTGATTCGCAAGTGTAGGATTCTGGGGGTTTTGGAATAGGATTTTCGTCACTGTGAGGCACAGGTCTCATCGCAGATGGTATGTTTGGGTAGTTAATAACCGATTTTTTTTTCTTGGACATACCTGTGGCTTGTCCATCACAAGGTACCATGCAAAAGTAACAATCATTAATATGATTTGTAGGCTCTCTGCAAACCATTGGGACAGCAAAGCGCATAGACCGTTTTTTGCCATTTAACCAGCTCCTCAGGCTTGAAGCACATGTATTACAGCAGATGTGGGGTGCCCACTGTTTGTCTTGATCACCTAGTTTACAACCGAAATAAAGCTGATATGCCTTTGTTATTAGTGGAGTAATAGACCGTCTCTGAGACGCAAAAGTCACATCACCACACACGTAACAAAACTGATCTGGATTGTTTACACACTTTCGAGACATCTTGCATGAACGCTGTCAGCCAACTGAGGAAAAAATGGCTAATATAATGAACTTTTTGGAAATGAACCATTCTTCTAATTTTTGTGTATCCTATTCTCAACTGAGATTAAGTGAATCTTATGTAACGATGATTTTGTATCATACCTACCGTAGCTTAGTGTTGTCATCTGGAACTAAAAGAAATATGTAGCAATAGAATTTGTATAAATCGAAATACTTACGTGAACGCAAACAAGATCGTGAAATGCAGATAATGACCACATCCGTCGATACTGCTGAAATAAAATAAAAAAAAATTAATATTAATGAATATACTTCGAAGTTGAGTCATTTATTTTAACAGTGAGTAGATCTGATCAAAAGAAAGGTTTTTTCCCTTTAACATTTTTCTGGTAAAATTAAAGTAACAAAGTTATAGCCCTTTAGAAGTTTGAGTACCGCCCTGTCTCAATAATAATATTATGTGCTCGTGTTTGGCAACAACGGATATAATCCGCCTTATCTTTTCTTAGCATCGGAAACAAAAAAGCGAAAGAATTTGAAACGACGTTTTTACTACAATGTACAATTTTATTCAGTTGTATTCAGTCGATGTGTCTGTCGGTAACGCGTGAGTGAATAGTGGTGTTTGTTGCGTGGCTCAATCGAAATAAAAAATGGCACATGTTTACGAAAAAGCTGAATGCAGTACAAAGGGCTCGTGAATCAGGTGACTTAATACCTCACAAGGGACGGCATGCCGGTGCTCCAAGACCTCACGATCAAATACAGGTCCGCACTGAAATACTTGTCGGGATGATACTTTATAAAACAAGGTAAATTTTTTTTTTATTTTTACACACATATTTTGGTTTATCTTCCTTCTACAATCATTATCTGAAAATTAATGACTCAACTTCAAAGTCACCCTGTATATGTTATGTATATGTATGTACTTTGAAGGGCAAATCATACATAGTTTATGTATGTCGAATTTAGTAAATTAAATAACAATAGAGAGCTTACGTTTTATTATAAAATTAAGCATAAACGCACATACATATGTACCAAAATAATCAAGAATTATTAATCAAAATCATTAATGAATTTCTCAAATTATGAAGCTTGGAAATATTCATCAATTATTTTTTTGTTTAAGGTTGTTATAATGCGAGAGCAGAGCTTTGTCCCTCAGTCTTCTCAAAAGTAAAAGTTCGTTGTAGGATGTACCATTCTCTTCAGCCCATTGTAAACCTAGCTCAAAGGCGTTAATTGCGTCTTGTGCTGTGACTGTGGAGCAGTTGCAATCACGTCGTCGTTATTTTCCTGATTGTTTGTTGTATAATTAGAAACCTATTTTATAATCTCTTCGTCAGACATTTCATGAAAAACATTTAACTCTTTATCCATTCCACGGCACCAGATTTCCAAATCTTCCGGACTTATCTGTGTTTCAGTAGCGACTTGTTCTATAACTTCCGAAGTAACACTGATTTGTGGAACGTTGCTAGGAGTGGTGACTATATCTGGCCATAACTTTTCCAAGACGATTTAATAGTTGATGACGGTAACGCATTCCACGACTGACAAAGAGCAAAAACCAAGTATTTCATATTAAATTCTTTTAAAGTTTTTTCTATTGGTTGGCCTTTTGATACGGCTCTCAGAAGTAGGTTTTTCTTATAGTCTTGCTTGACAAACTGAATGATATTCTGGTCCATTGGTTGAATCAGTACAGTGCAATTTGGCGGAAGAAACATCGCAGTGATGCATTTATCCTCAGTTGTTAGTTCTTCTTCAGACGGATGACCGGGAGCGTTATCAAGAAGCAGCAACGCTTTTTGAGGAAAATTATGATCTTTTAACCATTTTCTAACTTCAGGTACGTAGCATTCATCAAACCACTTTTTGAAAAGGTCTGTTGTCATCCATACACTTTTTTGTCCGTAATAGTGTACAGGTAAATCAATGTTTTTGAATGCCCGTGGTTTATTAGATTTCCCAATGACCGTCACCTTAAGCGCGTGTGTGCCCGCAGCGTTAGCACATGGTAGTATGGTTACACGCTCTTTACTTACTTTTCGTCCAGGTACGAATTTTTCGTTACAAGAAACGAAAGTTTTGTTAGGCATCACACGCCAAAAAAGCCCTGATTCGTCTGCATTGTATGGTGTATCTGAAGTCACTTGAAATAGCATAAAAACCTTTGGTCGGCGCGTCCTTTGTAATTTCATGACGTATCATAGGCGTGCGGCATTTATTTAGAACGATAATAATAATGTTTTTATATCACAATAAATGGATTTTACTATCTTCTTATTTTTTTGATTTGGGATAAAAATACTTATATTGGGAGTTTAATTTATGTTGACTGAAAGTTAAGAAATGGAAAAACTACAGAATTCCAACTTTTGACATAGGCAAATATTTACATAGCAGGTAGGTATATAAAAAGGTATATAAAGACTTACATTATAGGTATTTATATATCATCCTCGCCTTCGGAGCTGTCTCTAGAGTCATCTTGTAGAGGAATTACAACGGGATTTACAGGAGGCAAAACACAATATTCGTTTTCTTTTTCAATAATATGCCTAGAACACTGCTTCCATAGGTCTGTGGCAGCAATATGAGATACTGCATCTCTTATTGTGGCCAATAGCGATTCACTTAATTGAGGGGTCTGATTATGTTTTCTTACTTTTGTTTTTAAAGCAGCCCAGACCAACTCAATCCGGTTAAAAATGCAGTAATAGGGAGGTAGACGTAATACTTCATGGCCATTTTGCTGAAGCAGATTGTCAACAACATACTCTGATTGGAAAGTCATTATCCCGTTTTTTTTTTCGAAATTCCACCAAATTGCAAATTTCATTTTCATACGATAGGTTTTGATGCCCTCTATCTCCACTACTAAGTTTACACCCTGTATATCTGCACTAGGGATTTCAAATTCAGAAACGATAAGCGATACAAAATCGTTTTTTGAAGGAAAAGTTACGCATTTAGGTAATAAAATGTCGCATGCGTATGGAGCTCATTTCGAGGAAACGATTGCAAAAGCCTGCTATTTAAAATAAAAAGCTGAGTTTTTTCTGCAGCCTTTTAAGTGGCGATCGAATCAGTCAAGAATTACGAAACTGTAAACACTTGACATCTTGATATCTCTTTGTGAATGCACCTTTATCTGATCTGATAAATATTTTTATTGATATGTTTTATTGTTACAACAATAATAGAACAGGATGTAAAATATTAATATATGTAATAGATCTACTCCAGATCTACATAATTTTACAAAAACATGCTAATTTTCTGGAATATTACAATTATTCAGCATTTTCTGGCTGTTTATAAAAAATCTCCATCATAAATATGCAGGTATGTATTCGTGATCTTGAACTTTAATCTAGAAAACGTCAAGAAAGCCCCGGTCAGTCGGAAGTCGTATATCGTATCCCTACCATTTAGTTACATTAACTACGTTATTATCATCAACGCTTGAATCATTTGCTTAAAAACGTACTTTAATAACATCTAGGAAAGTCCAGCATCATTTACCATAAGTCATCGTCTCTGAGTTACTAAGTGTAAATTTTTTGGTTGTTCTAATTCTTCTGTTAATACAGGGTGGCGCATCGAAAACGAAACAGACGCATTTACTGGCAGCTCAGTTTTTTTTTTGGGAAAACGCTCAGACCCGTCGATTTTGTTTTTGAGGGGGACACAAGTTTGGCAAAAAATCACGTTAGCACGTGCAGCCCCCTAAGCGGGGGTGACACCACCCCCCAAATCTTAAATGGAAAGGGGGGTCGAGTGATACCTTATTTTAAAGGTATTTCAATTCCCTTTATAATGATATAAAATTAATGTACTTCTGTTCAGTAGGTTTGAACATTTATTGATTTAAATATTAAATAAAACTAATACATCATCATTATATTTGAGGAGTAATTTGAAGGCAGTTATTCACAATTGTCGCAGGTCTTCTAATGATGTTGGCTGAGTAGCATAAATTTTGCTTTTTAAATGACCCCACATAAAGGAATCCAAAGGTGATAAATCTAGCGATCTTGGGGGCCATTCAATGGCACCTCTTCTACCAATCCATCGATCTGGAAACGCCTCATTTCCTCCGGAGTACCACGAGGGCCTACACGTGGGCCACTGTTATTCATTTTATATACACTGTGTTCATTTGAAAACTTATCACCGCGGATTTATCGGTTAAAAGGAAAAACGCCGAGACATGTCAAAAGATTTGTCAAGGTGAAAACTTTTTAACGAAAAACTACTTCACCCCTTCTCACCTCTGCCCCAAGGTCATCCCCTTGAACATTTTAAATGACAATGTGTATCGATAACGGCTTGTTTGAAAGGTCTTCCGAAGTCCTTGATTTTGACGTTTGATTTTTTAAATCAGTCGATTTTTCGCCGATGATTCACAAATTTATAAACATTACCAATGTTCTAATATATACTAAGTGACATATAAATCCGAACACCCAGTTTAAATGATTTTATTTTAATAAGTACTTAATGAAGCATAATAAGTAAATGATAAAAATTTCAACATGATTGCACTGCTTTAAAGCCCCTTGACCTTTAATAATGTGTGGATGCACCCTGATGTGCTACGCATTCTCCAACGCGCCTAGGCATGCTTCTGATCAGGTGGTCAATGTCCTCCTGTGGTATCTCATTCCAGGCAACCACCAACTCCTCTCGAAGTGCTTCTAGAGTCTGAGGAGGACGTTGCAAATTGAGCAATCTCCTACCTATCATATCCCACACGTGCTCAATTGGGGATAAGTCGGGAGATCTCTGTGGCCATGGTAACAATGTGACATCATTATGTTGAAAGAAGTCTATTGTGACTCTTGCAACATGTGGTCGGGCATTATCTTGTTGGAAAGTTGGATCTGCCAGGGTGTCAAGATAGGGTAAAAGATGGGGTTCTAGAACTTCGTGAATATAACGCTGCGCGTTCATGTTACCTCTGAAGAAGATTAAAGGTGACCTGGAACCATAAGCTATAACACCCCAAACCATAACACCAACAGTGTGATGAACATGTCTTTCAACAAAAAACTGTGGATTCCTCCTTTCACCACGTCGCCTTCTAACCCTGGCACGACCATCGTGCATGCCTAAACAAAATCGAGACTCGTCACTAAGGACAATACTGTTCCATTCCTGATCCCAGAGTGACCGTTGTCTGCACCACTCAAGGCGATTACGTCGGTGTTCTCGAGTTAAAGGGAGGACCCAGTGTGGCCGGTATGAAAACAAGCCTAAACTTCTCATTCGTCGGTAAACACTTCGCATGCCAATAGGTCTTCCGTGTTCTGCAAACCATTCATTTGCAATGGACCTGGTAGTGGAGAAACGGTCCCTTAAGGCCAATAATCTTAGGCGGCGATCTTCACGGTATGTTGTTCTACGGCGGCGTCCCTTGCTCTTTGCGTACGGCCTTCTCGAAGCCATGCCTGACAACAGCTAACCACAGTGTCTACACTTCTTTGCACTGTAACTGCAATTGCCCGAAAAGAAAGTCCAGCTTCCCGAAGTCCCACTATACGGCCCCTATCAAACTCACTAAGTTGACGAAATCGTACAGGTCTCCGTACTCTAGCCAACGTTGATTCTTTACTGCGGCTGAAATATTCATTTTTGGAGCGTTAGTGAATTAAAAAAAAGCAGTATAAAAACCGGAATGTCCAACTGATAAAGCTGAAAATTTTTTCACTTGTTATTTACAGTAAGATAAATACATTCACCAACTTTTATTAAAATAAAACCATTTAAACTTGGTGTTCGGATTTATATGTCACTTAGTATACAAACTGCTGATGATGAGCTAGAATCTGTCAGTACGTATGCAAAGAATCATAATCCTGAATTGAACCCTCCAAATCAAAAGGCGTTATTTTTTCACCGAAACCATTTAGAAGTGATGCAACAGAAAACTTTAAAAAAAAATTAAATGGGGAGGTAAGTGAATCGGTCAAAAACCTATGTATCATATTTTTTTATATAACAATGCACTCCCGATTCTTCCATTGTGATACAATCAGTATGAGCATCTAATAAAACGCATTCATTCATTATATATTGCCAACATATACTTTTACTTATACCAGAATCAGTTAAAAATCGCACAGTGTGTGTGCGCACTGTGTTAAAAGATAGAGAAAGTAGGAATTTGTATCCGATTTATTATGTAATGTCGGTGCTAACTCTGCGTTTTACATCTCGTGAAATATCTGATTCTGTATAAACTAGAATTCTTATGTAGTTCGTGACGCAAACGGAATTTTTGACGGATATTGCAAGTCGCGAATTTTTTAGCGATATCGACAATATATTTCGTAATTTGATTTTTATGGCTATACTAGTGTAAATGATACGTCATTCATTTTGAATCAGCATAAAGGAGATTGATTTTGAATGCAATATTCAAAGTAGTTCCAAATTGTTTTCACTTTCGCAGTGGTAGTAGATGATAGTCTAATCATATTAGCAAATTTCCCCGAAATAATTGTAACTTTTTATTTGACAAGAAAGAATAAGAAAACGTGATTTTTGGAATTCAATCGAAAGTGTTGACAGGGACGAAAAAACTTTCCATGTAAGATTTTTATACAGGGTGACTTTGAAGTTGAGTCATTAATTTTCAGATAATGATTGTAGAAGGAAGATAAACCAAAATATGTGTGTAAAAATAAAAAAAAAATAAAAAAAAATGTTTACCTTGTTTTATAAAGTATCCTCCCGACAAGTATTTCAGTGCGGACCTGTATTTGATCGTGAGGTTCCCTGTGAGGTCTGAAGTCACCTGATTCACGAGCCCGTTGTACTACATTAACAAAGGCACGAGGGGTTGGTTGCACTCGATTGGGAAACCGATCCGCATAAACCTGTGCCATTTTTTATTTCGTTTGAGCCACGCAACAGACACTATTCACACGCGACTGATACTGACTGTATGTATAACTGAACTGAATAAAATAAACATCGTTCCAAATTCTTTCGCTTTTTTGTTTCCGATGCGATGAACCGATAAGGCGAATTATATCCGTTGTCGCCAAACACGAGCACATAATATTATCATTGAGACAGGGCGGTACTCAAACTTCCAAAGGGCCATAACTTTGTTACTTTAATTTTAGCAGATAAATGGTAAAGGAAAAAAACATTTCTTTTGATCAGATCTACTCACTGTTAAAATAAATGACTCAACTTCGAAGTCACCCTGTATATTTATTAGACCTACAAAATGAGACCACAAGAAAAAAGATTCTAATGATAACAAAAATGTTATGGTCGAAAAACGAGGCAAAATGCAGGTTTTGGCCAAGTAGTTTTTTGAGAATTTCTTATTGTTTATCCCAAAACACCTGTTTTCCGGCATTTACTAACAATTTGTTGAGCAATATACAGGGTTCGTTCAACGAGCATTTAATAGAAAAATATACTAAGTGACATATAAATCCGAACACCCAGTTTAAATGGTTTTATTTTAATAAAATTTTGTATAAGTACTTAATGAAGCATAATAAGTAAATGATAAAAATTTCAAAATGATTGCACTGCTTTAAAGCTCTTTGGCCTTTAATAATGTGTGGATGCACCCTGATGTGCTACTCATTCTCCAACGCGCCTAGGCATGCTTCTGATCGGGTGGTCAATGTCCTCCTGTGGTATCTCATTCCAGGCAACCACCAGCTCCTCTCGAATTGCTTCTAGAGTCTGAGGAGGACGTTGCAAATTGAGCAATCTCCTACCCATCATATCCCACATGTGCTCAATTGAGGATAAGTCGGGAGATCTTGGTGGCCATGGTAACCATGTGACATCATTATGTTGAAAGAAGTCTATTGTGACTCTTGCAACATGTGGTCGGGCATTATCTTGTTGGAAAGTTGGAACTGCCAGGGTATCAAGATAGGGTAAAAGATGGGGTTCTAGAACTTCGTGGATATAACGCTGCGCGTTCATGTTACCTCTGATGAAGATTAAAGGTGACCTGGAACCATAAGCTATAGCACCCCAAACCATAAGTCCAACAGTGTGATGAACATGTCTTTCAACAAAAAACTGTGGATTCCTCCTTTCACCACGCCCCTTCTAACCCTGGCACGACCATCGTGCATGCCTAAACAAAATCGAGACTCGTCGCTAAAGCCATTTCTGATCCCAGAGTGACCGTTGTCTGCATCACTCAAGGCGATTATGTCGGTGTTCTCGAGTTAAAGGGAGGACCCAGTGTGGCCGGTATGAAAACAAGCCAAAACTTCTCATTCGTCGGTAAACACTTCGCATGCCAATAGTTCTTCCGTGTTCTGCAAACCATTCATTTGCAATGGACCTGGTAGTGGAGAAACGGTCCCTTAAGGCCAATAAACTTAGGCGACGATCTTCACGGTCTGTTGTTCTACGGCGGCGTCCAGTGCCCCTTGCTCTTTGCGTACGGCCTTCTCGAAGCCATGCCTGACAACACCTAACCACAGTGTCTACACTTCTTTGCACTCTAACCGCAATTGCCCGAAAAGAAAGTCCAGCTTCCCGAAGTCCCACTATACGGCCCCTATCAAACTCACTAAATTGACGAAATCTTACAGGTCTCCGTACTCTAGGCATCGTAACCGATCGTAAAGGATGTCAAGAACCAAAATTCGCCAACGTTGATTCTTTAATGCGGCTGAAATATTCATTTTTAGAGCGTTAGTGAATTAAAAAAAAGCAGTATAAAAACCGGAATGTCCAACTGAAAATTTTTTCACTTGTTATTTACAGTAAGATAAATACATTCACCAACTTTTATTAAAATAAAACCATTTAAACTGGGTGTTCGGATTTATATGTCATTTAGTATACACGTATTTACCTTGCCGATATGAATCCCAAACCATTCCGAAAGATAAATGTTATTTTTGTTGTCGTATAAAAGGTTTTCCCACAAAAATTGTACCCATTTTAGGCGTCCATGTTTTGAATACCCCCTTGAACTGCAATAAAACCAGACTTTACAATTATTTCTCAAACCAGGGATATTTTCGTGTAATATGATTAGACTGTGAGTTGATGTTCTCAATTTAGAATTAGCTTCATTTTCCCTCGTAATGACTGTATCTCGATTGACATATTTGAAAATAAATGGAACTGTGTATAAAGTGAAAGAAATGATCAGCAGCATTGATAAATATTGTACGATTAGTTGTAAAATAGACGTCAAACGTAAAACTTAATGGTGAATATCGTACAGTTAACTTGTAGGAGTTGAAATAATACGTTAGCTGCGAGTTTAAGAGCAACATTGTACTGTAATTGTATAATTTTTATCGCTTCCAAAACCCATTATTTTGTTTTAAAATTATACGCTATTCAGTGAGATAACGACCGTACGATTATAGAAAGAATATCCTTTGAACATTATTTTCGAAATGATAAAGTGCTAGGGCGTGCTAAAACCTCATCGTAATCCATAAATGAGTGAGTATCGAGAGAAATGAATAAAATATGGGATATATCATATTTTCTCAATCCACATATTTTTTGAAAAAAGGGTTTTATAACGCCATTTTTGAGTTTCTTAATACTATGGGGTTGTCCAAAACAGACGCATATTAAAACAAGAAAGATTGATATTCAAATCAAGTTGGGTACTTTATTTTGAAGGTTCATTTATACCATTTATGTATGAAAAATAATATCGCTCAAATGTTCACCACGACTGGATTTACAGACGTCCACGCGATGGTCGAAATTTTCAATGACATTTTGCAACATGGTCGGTTCTATGGCATTTATCTCGCCAATGATGTTGTTTTTGAGTTCTTGGGGGGTGGCTGGTTTGTTGACGTAGACGTTGCTTTTCAAATATCCCCATAAAAAGAAGTCCAAGGGAGTCAAATCGCACGATCTTGGTGGCCATGGCACATTTCCTCTGCGCGAAATCACGCGATCACCGAAGAAGGACTGCAATCGATGAATATTGACGTTGGTTGTGTGGCATGTTGCACCGTCTTGTTGGAAATGAACATCGTCCATATCCATTCCTTCAAGTTGCGGCAAAAAATAGTCCTCTATCATCACGTGATATCGCTCAGAATTGACGGTAACGGCGTCCCCGGCCGCATTTTCGAAAAAGTAAGGTCCGATGATGCCTTTTGACCACAATGCACACCACACAGTCACTTTTTGAGGATGCATCGGCTGCTCTTGATACCCACGGGGATTTTCGTTCACCCAGATGCGGCAGTTTTGCTTGTTTACCGTCCCATTCAAAGTGAAATGCGCTTCGTCGCTGAACATGATTTTTGATGAAAAATTGGCATCAATCTGGCGGTGTTCAAGGAGCCAATCTGAGAACGTTCGGTGCGAAAAATGGTCGGCCCGACGCAGCTCTTGGGTCAATTGGATCTTGTAGGCGTGTACATTCAAATCCTTGTGGAGAATGCGGAGCAAACTGGTTCTCGAAATGCCCGATTCTTGGGATCGACGCGTTGTTGATTGTTTCGGATCGTCTCTTACACTCTCCTTCACAACAGCAATATTTTCCGGTGTGCGAACGCTCCTTGGCCGGCCAGAGCCTGGCAGATTTGCCACAGAACCTGTTGCCCCGAATTTACGCACCAGACGACCGATGGTTGTTTCGTTTGGGCGGTTGTTGCGGCCGAAATGTTCACGAAGCTCGCGAAACGTGTTTTTTATTTTTGCACCATTTTTGTAGTGCTCTTGAATAACTTTAATGCGGTCTTCTATCGAATACGACTCCATAGCCATCAATGGTAAACATTCAACTAACAAAATGACATGTCGGTGACAGAAAACAAAGATGGCGTCTATGTCAAATTGACGTTTACTTTCCTGCGTCCCTATTGGACAACCCTTTAGAACAAAACTACTATTACTTGTCTATTAGAAGAAATTTTTTTTTCAGTTGGCAATGTGATGCTATTGAATCATTGAATGCGTCATGGTGCAAACATAACTTAAAAAAGCACAGCGATACTCAACTGTCCATTCACATTGGTTTTCATCCGACTGCCTGCAACTGTTTTAGCTTATAGCGAAGTTATATAACACCTACATGACCTACTATTTAGTACGTCACAGAAGCAATGCAACGCAAGTAAACATTTGTAATTAATTTCATGCGCGAAGAAATTACTAGAACTTTTTTGTTACAGTAATTATGGATAATATGATGCGGCCGTATTATGATAATTGGAGGTACCTCTGCTAGTAAGGAATGAAAAAAAAAAAATGTAATTTAAGATAATGTGTGTAATGTGCCTAATGAATAGATGATTTGGAAAATCGGTGAGCAAAGTCAGTTTCGTTTAGAACGTAAAAAACCTAATAGGTCAAAAAAATCATATTTCAACTGCATATATTAAAATCACAAGCTGTCTCCTGCGTTTATCAAAATAGTTACGCGTGGTCGAGTGTCGGTTTTAGTATGAGGTAAGTTCAATTTTCTCACTATTGTAACGCGAATTTTAGTTTTTTTTCTAAACATATAAAAAATATAATAATAATAATAATAATAAATGGCCTTTATTCGTCACACGATTACAAAATAATTGGTTTAAAAGGAACAGTGACGAAAAGGTGGAGTGTCAGCTTATGCTGTTTTTCAACCCGACCTGGAAAACATTGACACAAACTATAGAGAGAGAGAAAAAAAAACTTAGAATATAACACTTATCAGAGAAAGGAAACAATCAATTACCTGTGGTTATGCATAAAGTAAAATTTTAGCCATCCGACTGCTTTAAACTCATCTTTAACCTTTTTTTAAAATTGCTTAGGCTATATTCTTTATACTCACTTGATAAGCAGTTATATAGTTTGGGTGCCCAGTACGAGAAACTGCGTGTGAACAATGCTGTCGAATGCCGCGGGATAAGTAAGATGAGTTTATTCCTAGACTATACTTGTAGTACCGAGAAAAAAATAATTAAAATGAGAGCAACGTAGGTTGAAAACCATAAAAATTCTTACAGCCGTAACCTCACATTGGTAACATAATCATTTTTACGGAGGTGAGACTCGTGAGATTTTCATTTTTTTCATCACTTGGCTAAGCAGAAAAAAACAATAATGACAAGAGAGAGCAAGAAAAGAGGGAAAAGTTGAAACAACGAGTAAGAAGGTATAGGGAAGTACTAAAAGGTAATCCAGAAAGGAAAGATACCAAAGAAGGAAGAAACAGGGAAAAATAAAATCCATCAATGACCTATGTAGCTTTTTTGTTTTTTTAGCTTTTGCGTTTCGTTAATAAGAATAAACATGTAACGAGACCGAACACTGTTTTTTTTAACTTTTTGCTATCTGAATATAACTACTCTTCGGTACAAATACTCTATTAATTAAAACGTATTTTTAAAACTAAATCGTCTGCTTTCTGAAAGTACTGTTTTAGGAAAAATCGTCTACTACATATACTAAGTGACATATAAATCCGAACACCCAGTTTAAATGGTTTTATTTTAATAAAAGTTGGTGAATGTATTTATCTTACTGTAAATAACAAGTGAAAAAATTTTCAGCCCTATCAGTTGGACATTCCGGTTTTTATACTGCTTTTTTTAATTCACTAACGCTCTAAAAATGAATATTTCAGCCGCTGTAAAGAATCAACGTTGGCGGATTTTGGATCTTGACATCCTTTACGATCGGTTACGATGCCTAGAGTACGGAGACCTGTACGATTTCGTCAACTTAGTGAGTTTGATAGGGGCCGTATAGTGGGACTTTGGGAAGCTGGACTTTCTTTTCGGGCAATTGCAGTTAGAGTGCAAAAAAGTGTAGACACTGTGGTTAGGTGTTGACAGGCATGGCTTCGAGAAGGCCGTACGCAAAGAGCAAGGGGCACTGGACGCCGCCTAAGATTATTGGCCTTAAGGGACCGTTTCTCCACTACCAGGTCCATTCCAAATGAATGGTTTGCAGAACACGGAAGACCTATTGGCATGCGAAGTGTTTACCGACGAATGAGAAGTTTTGGCTTGTTTTCATACCGGCCACACTGGGTCCTCCGTTTAACTCGAGAACACCGACGTAATCGCCTTGAGTGGTGCAGACAACGGTCACTCTGGGATCAGGAATGGAACAGTATTGTCTTTAGTGACGAGTCTCGATTTTGTTTAGGCATGCACGATGGTCGTGCCAGGGTTAGAAGGCGACGTGGTGAAAGGAGGAATCCACAGTTTTTTGTTGAAGGACATGTTCATCACACTGTTGGAGTTATGGTTTGGGGTGCTATAGCTTATGGTTCCAGGTCACCTTTAATCCTAATCGGAGGTAACATGAACGCGCAGCGTTATATCCACGAAGTTCTAGAACCCCATCTTTTACCCTATCTTGACACCCTGGCAGATCCAACTTTCCAACAAGATAATGCCCGACCACATGTTGCAAAAGTCACAGTAGACTTCTTTCAACATAATAATGTCACATTGTTACCATGGCCACCAAGATCTCCCGACTTATCCCCAATTGAGCACGTGTGGGATATGATGGGTAGGAGATTGCTCAATTTGCAACGTCCTCCTCAGACTCTAGAAGCACTTCGAGAGGAGTTGGTGGTTGCCTGGAATGAGATACCACAAGAGGACATTGACCACCTGATCAGAAGCATGCCTGGGCGCGTTGGAGAATGCGTAGCACATCAGGGTGCATCCACACATTATTAAAGGTCAAAGGGCTTTAAAGCAGTGCAATCATTTTGAAATTTTTATCATTTACTTATTATGCTTCATTAAGTACTTATACAAAATTTTATTAAAATAAAACCATTTAAACTGGGTGTTCGGATTTATATGTCACTTAGTATATTTCTGATGTTATTCGCTTGTGGTATGAATTTAACACAGTCATCAAATACTTACCTCAATAGTTTATGTTAAAGTTTTTAAATGGTTTCAGTGAAAAAATAACAACTTTTGATTTTGAACAGTTCAGCTGAAGATTGTGACTATAAATTTGTGAATTATCGGCGAAAAACTGAACACTGCAATGTTTAACAGCGGCACGCAGATCCAATATATACAGAGTGGCCCAACGATAAGGGTGCGACCCTGTATTGTAAGGCTATAGATGAAAAGACGTCCTCCTAGAAATCAAAATTGACGTGTCCGAGCTTTTTTCCCAAAAGATACTAGGAGAGTCACAAATAGGGGTTCGACCTTTTCATTGGGCCGCCGTGTATACAATGAATAATGTGGCCCAAGCACAGACCCAGAGACGAGATATTTTGGAACGAAATCATATCGGTGCTTACCCTCCGGGATCGATGACGTTAAAAAATTATGAATCATATCAACAGAAGAATTAGAAAAACCAAAAAATGTACACTTTGTACAAAACTGATGACCGTTTGCTCTCTCTGTATTATCGGTTAAGTCTAGTGTTGTTTGGGAGACAATATTTGTGATTTTTATTAATTTGAATCTACACTGCTTTTTGTATTAATCATAAATAGTCGTTGTATATTTCTCACACTCATAGTGATTTCTTTTTTCCAGATCCAAAATGGCCCATCTAGTAACATCAGTTGTGGACAAATACCACGATATCTTAGAAAACAAAAGTGGTAAGTACACTTATTAAACTTCAATCAAGGTCATTTTGTCTGCAATGTTTTTGTTGAATATTCCAACCATGATGATACTATTGCGTGACCTGAGATCACTATAAAATTCTTTTGCGAATCTAATTTGAAATCCTCTGTTTACGCCGCACAAATAGAAAGTGCATGCAGAAAATAACAAAATGAATCACTGATAAATGTACATTTTCACATAATTTTGCCGCTATTTATAGCTATTATTTATGTTATAAACGTATAACGAGTTGCTTGAACCGGGCTGTATGTTTAATATATTTTGCAATTTTACATTATCTGGAAATATGCAGCCATTGCGACGTTCAAAACTATACCCATTGACATAGAAAAGATAACACCCAGTAAAATTTTGAATTACATTTTTTTACACCGAAACATCCGCGCAGGCTTGCGGGATAATGAACTTTCAATCGCAATTACAACTAAACCATTAGGTTTCAGGCTGTGATTTTTTTTTCTGAGATGAGCTAAATGGTTATGTCACTTATTAACAGAGCTTATTAGAAATCAACGCAAAAATCTTAAATTCATTTTTTTGTGAAAAATCTTTTGCATCCCTCAACTTTGGATGGCGGAAATAGTTTTTACAATAAAACGAATAATGATATACAACCTTGAGGGATGGAAGAGATTTTTCACAAAAAAATGAAGTTGAGATTTTTTGCGTTGATTTCTAATAAGCTTTATTGAAAATTGACATAACCATTGCTAAAATTAACCATTTAGCTCGTCTCAGAAAAAAATCACAGCCGTAAACCTAATTTCGAAATTTAACAAAATTGTAGTGATTTTCCTTAAAAGTGTACTTTTTTTCGTTCAAAAAATATGGTCACCCTAGCTATACGTCAAGGTCAAACGAACAATTTTTGCGTCAGATTTTTTTATGATTAATTAGAGAAAGCATAAACGATTTAAATAGTTTTTACAATAAAACGAATAATGATATACAACCTTGAGGGATTGAAGAGATTTTTCACAAAAAAAAAATGAATTTGAGATTTTTTGCGTTGTTTTCTAATACGCTGTATTAAAAAGTGACATAACCATTGCTAAAACTAACCATTTAGTTCATCTCAGAAAAAAAAAATCACAGCCCTAAACCTGATTGCGAAATTTAACAAAATTGTGGTGATTTTCCTTAAAAGTGTAATTTTTTTCGTTAAAAAATTATGGTCACCCTAGCTATACGTCAAGGTTAAACGAACAATTTTTATATAATGATATACAACCTTGAGGGATGGAAGAGATTTTTCACAAAAAAATGAATTTGAGATTTTTTGTGTTGATTTCTAATAAGCTCTATTGAAAAGTGACATAACCATTGCTAAAATTAACCATTTAGCTCATCTCAGAAAAAAAATCACAGCCGTAAACCTAATTTCGAAATTTAACAAAATTGTGGTGATTTTCTTTAAAAGTGTACTTTTTTTCGTTCAAAAAATATGGTCACCCTAGCTATACGTCCAGGTCAAATGAACAATTTTTTAGGCGTCAGATTTTTTTATGATTAATTAGAGAAAGCATAAACGATTTAAATAGTTTTTACAATAAAACGAATAATGATATACAACCTTGAGGGATGGAAGAGATTTTTCACAAAACAATGAATTTTAGATTTTTTGCGTCGATTTCTAATACGCTGTATTAAAAAGTGACATAACCATTGCTAAAACTAACCATTTAGCTCATCTCAGAAAAAAAAATCACAGCCGTAAACCTAATTTCGAAATTCAACAAAATTGTGGTGATTTTCCTTAAAAGTGTACTTTTTTTCGTTCAAAAATATGGTCACCCTAGCTATACGTCAAGGTCAAACGAACAATTTTTGCGTCAGATTTTTTTATGATTAATTAGAGAAAGCATTAAACGATTTAAATAGTTTTTACAATAAAACGAATAATGATATACAACCTTGAGGGATGGAAGAGATTTTTCACAAAAAAAAAATGAATTTGAGATTTTTTGCGTTGTTTTCTAATACGCTGTATTAAAAAGTGACATAACCATTGCTAAAACTAACCATTTAGCTCATCTCAGAAAAAAATCACAGCCCTAAACCGAATTTCGAAATTTAACAAAATTTTGGTGATTTTCCTTAAAAGTGTACTTTTTTTCGTTCAAAAATTATGGTCACCCTAGTTATACGTCAAGGTCAAACGAACAATTTTTGCGTCAGATTTTTTTATGATTAATTAGAGAAAGCATAAACGATTTAAATAGTTTTTACAATAAAACGAATAATGATATACAACCTTGAGGGATGGAAGAGATTTTTCACAAAAAAATGAATTTTAGATTTTTTGCGTTGTTTTCTAATACGCTGTATTAAAAAGTGACATAACCATTGCTAAAACTAACCATTTAGCTCATCTCAGAAAAAAAAATCACAGCCGTAAACCTAATTTCGAAATTTAACAAAATTGTGGTGATTTTCCTTAAAAGTGTACTTTTTTTCGTTCAAAAAATATGGTCACCCTAGCTATACGTCAAGGTCAAACGAACAATTTTTGCGTCAGATTTTTCTATGATTAATTAGAGAAAGCATAAACGATTTAAATAGTTTTTACAATAAAACGAATAATGATATACAACCTTGAGGGATGGAAGAGATTTTTCACAAAAAAAATGAATTTGAGATTTTTTGCGTTGTTTTCTAATACGCTGTATTAAAAAGTAACATAACCATTGCTAAAACTAACCATTTAGTTCATCTCAGAAAAAGAATCACAGCCCTAAACCGAATTTCGAAATTTAACAAAATTGTGGTGATTTTCCTTAAAAGTGTACTTTTTTTCGTTCAAAAAATATGGTCACCCTAGCTATACGTCAAGGTCAAACGAACAATTTTTGCGTCAGATTTTTCTATGATTAATTAGAGAAAGCATAAACGATTTAAATAGTTTTTACAATAAAACGAATAATGATATACAACCTTGAGGGATGGAAGAGATTTTTCACAAAAAAATGAATTTTAGATTTTTTGCGTTGTTTTCTAATACGCTGTATTAAAAAGTGACATAACCATTGCTAAAACTAACCATTTAGCTCATCTCAGAAAAAAAAATCACAGCCGTAAACCTAATTTCATAATTTAACAAAATTGTGGTGATTTTCCTTAAAAGTGTACTTTTTTTCGTTCAAAAAATATGGTCACCCTAGCTATACGTCAAGGTCAAACGAACAATTTTTGCGTCAGATTTTTTATGATTAATTAGAGAAAGCATAAACGATTTAAATAGTTTTTACAATAAAACGAATAATGATATACAACCTTGAGGGATCGAAGAGGTTTTTCACAAAAAAATGAATTTGAGATTTTTTGCGTTGATTTCTAATAAGCTCTATTGAAAATTGACATAACCATTGCTAAAATTAACCATTTAGCTCGTCTCAGAAAAAAAATCACAGCCGTAAACCTGATTTCGAAATTTAACAAAATTGTGGTGATTTTCCTTAAAAGTGTACTTTTTTTCGTTCAAAAAATATGGTCACCCTAGCTATACGTCAAGGTCAAGTGAACAATTTTTGCGTCAGATTTTTTATGATTAATTAGAGAAAGCATAAACGATTTAAATAGTTTTTACAATAAAACGAATAATGATATACAACCTTGAGGATGGAAGAGATTTTTCACAAAAAAATGAATTTGAGATTTTTTGCGTTGATTTCTAATAAGCTCTATTGCAAACTGACATAACCATTGCTAAAACTAACCATTTAGCTCATCTCAGAAAAAAAATCACAGCCCTAAACCTAATTTCGAAATTTAACAAAATTGTGGTGATTTTCCTTAAAAGTGTACTTTTTTTCGTTCAAAAAATATGGTCACCCTAGCTATACGTCAAGGTCAAACGACAATTTTTGCGTCAGATTTTTTTATGATTAATTAGAGAAAGCATAAACGATTTAAATAGTTTTTACAATAAAACGAATAATGATATACAACCTTGAGGGATGGAAGAGATTTTTCACAAAAAAAATGAATTTGAGAATTTTTGCGTTGTTTTCTAATACGCTGTATTAAAAAGTGACATAACCATTGCTAAAACTAACCATTTAGCTCATCTCAGAAAAAAAATCACAGCCGTAAACCTAATTTCGAAATTTAACAAAATTGTGGTGATTTTCCTTAAAAGTGTACTTTTTTTCGTTCAAAAAATATGGTCACCCTAGCTATACGTCAAGGTCAAACGAACAATTTTTGCGTCAGATTTTTTTATGATTAATTAGAGAAAGCATAAACGATTTAAATAGTTTTTACAATAAAACGAATAATGATATACAACCTTGAGGGATGGAAGAGATTTTTCACAAAAAAAATGAATTTGAGATTTTTTGCGTTGTTTTCTAATACGCTGTATTAAAAAGTGACATAACCATTGCTAAAACTAACCATTTAGCTCATCTCAGAAAAAAAATCACAGCCGTAAACCTAATTTTGAAATTTAACAAAATTGTGGTGATTTTCCTTAAAAGTGTACTTTTTTTCGTTCAAAAATTATGGTCACCCTAGCTATACGTCAAGGTCAAACGAACAATTTTTGCGTCAGATTTTTTTATGATTAATTAGAGAAAGCATAAACGATTTAAATAGTTTTTACAATAAAACGAATAATGATATACAACCTTGAGGGATGGAAGAGATTTTTCACAAAAAAAATTAATTTGAGATTTTTTGCGATGTTTTCTAATACGCTGTATTAAACAGTGACATAACCATTGCTAAAACTAACCATTTAGCTCATCTCAGAAAAAAATCACAGCCCTAAACCTAATTTCGAAATTTAACAAAATTGTGGTGATTTTCCTTAAAAGTGTACTTTTTTTCGTTCAAAAAATATGGTCACCCTAGCTATACGTCAAGGTCAAACGAACAATTTTTGCGTCAGATTTTTTAATGATTAATTAGAGAAAGCATACACGATTTAAATAGTTTTTACAATAAAACGAATAATGATTTACAACCTTGAGGGATGGAAGAGATTTTTCACAAAAAAAATGAATTTGAGATTTTTTGCGTTGTTTTCTAATACGCTGTATTAAAAAGTGACATAACAATTGCTAAAACTAACCATTTAGCTCATCTCAGAAAAAAAAAATCATAGCCGTAAACCTAATTTCGAAATTTAACAAAATTGTGGTGATTTTCCTTAAAAGTGTACTTTTTTTCGTTCAAAAAATATGGTCACCCTAGCTATACGTCAAGGTCAAACGAACAATTTTTGCGTCAGATTTTTTTTATGATTAATTAGAGAAAGCATAAACGATTTAAATAGTTTTTACAATAAAACGAATAATGATATACAACCTTGAGGGATGGAAGAGATTTTTCACAAAAAAAATGAATTTGAGATTTTTTGCGTTGTTTTCTAATACGCTGTATTAAAAAGTGACATAACCATTGCTAAAACTAACCATTTAGCTCATCTCAGAAAAAAATCACAGCCCTAAACCTAATTTCGAAATTTAACAAAATTGTGGTGATTTTCCTTAAAAGTGTACTTTTTTTCGTTCAAAAAATATGGTCACCCTAGCTATACGTCAAGGTCAAACGAACAATTTTTGCGTCAGATTTTTTAATGATTAATTAGAGAAAGCATACACGATTTAAATAGTTTTTACAATAAAACGAATAATGATATACAACCTTGAGGGATGGAAGAGATTTTTCACAAAAAAAATGAATTTGAGATTTTTTGCGTTGTTTTCTAATACGCTGTATTAAAAAGTGACATAACCATTGCTAAAACTAATCATTTAGCTCATCTCAGAAAAAAAAATCATAGCCGTAAACCTAATTTCGAAATTTAACAAAATTGTGGTGATTTTCCTTAAAAGTGTACTTTTTTTCGTTCAAAAAATATGGTCACCCTAGCTATACGTCAAGGTCAAACGAACAATTTTTGCGTCAGATTTTTTTATGATTAATTAGAGAAAGCATAAACGATTTAAATAGTTTTTACAATAAAACGAATAATGATATACAACCTTGAGGGATGGAAGAGATTTTTCACAAAAAAAATGAATTTTAGATTTTTTGCGTTGATTTCTAATACGCTGTATTAAAAAGTGACATAACCATTGCTAAAACTAACCATTTAGCTCATCTCAGAAAAAAATCACAGCCGTAAACCTAATTTCGAAATTTAACAAAATTGTGGTGATTTTCCTTAAAAGTGTACTTTTTTTCGTTCAAAAAATATGGTCACCCTAGCTATACGTCAAGGTCAAACGAACAATTTTTGCGTCAGATTTTTTTATGATTAATTAGAGAAAGCATAAACGATTTAAATAGTTTTTACAATAAAACGAATAATGATATACAACCTTGAGGGATGGAAGAGATTTTTCACAAAAAAAATGAATTTTAGATTTTTTGCGTTGATTTCTAATACGCTGTATTAAAAAGTGACATAACCATTGCTAAAACTAACCATTTAGCTCATCTCAGAAAAAAATCACAGCCGTAAACCTAATTTCGAAATTTAACAAAATTGTGGTGATTTTCCTTAAAAGTGTACTTTTTTTCGTTCAAAAAATATGGTCACCCTAGCTATACGTCAAGGTCAAACGAACAATTTTTGTGTCAGATTTTTTCATGATTAATTAGAGAAAAAATATGGTCACCCTAGCTATACGTCAAGGTCAAACGAACAATTTTTGCGTCAGATTTTTTTATGATTAATTAGAGAAAGCATGAACGATTTAAATAATTTTTACAATAAAACGAATAATGATATACAACCTTGAGGGATGGAAGAGATTTTTCACAAAAAATGAATTTGAGATTTTTTGCGTTGATTTCTAATACGCTGTATTAAAAAGTGACATAACCATTGCTAAAACTAACCATTTAGCTCATCTCAGAAAAAAAAATCATAGCCGTAAACCTAATTTCGAAATTTAACAAAATTGTGGTGATTTTCCTTAAAAGTGTACTTTTTTTCGTTCAAAAAATATGCTCACCCTAGCTATACGTCAAGGTCAAACGAACAATTTTTGCGTCAGATTTTTTTATGATTAATTAGAGAAAGCACAAACGATTTAAATAGTTTTTACAATAAAACGAATAATGATATACAACCTTGAGGGATGGAAGAGATTTTTCACAAAAAAAAATGAATTTTAGATTTTTTGCGTTGATTTCTAATAAGCTCTATTGAAAAGTGACATAACCATTGCTAAAACTAACCATTTAGCTCATCTCAGAAAAAAAATCACAGCCCTAAACCTAATTTCGAAATTTAACAAAATTGTGGTGATTTTCCTTAAAAGTGTACTTTTTTCGTTCAAAAATTATGGTCACCCTAGCTATACGTCAAGGTCAAACGAACAATTTTTGCGTCAGATTTTTTTATGATTAATTAGAGAAAGCATGAACGATTTAAATAATTTTTACAATAAAACGAATAATGATATACAACCTTGAGGGATGGAAGAGATTTTTCACAAAAAAATGAATTTGAGATTTTTTGCGTTGATTTCTAATAAGCTCTATTGCAAACTGACATAACCATTGCTAAAACTAACCATTTAGCTCATCTCAGAAAAAAAATCACAGCCGTAGACCTAATTTCGAAATTTAACAAAATTGTGGTGATTTTCCTTAAAAGTGTATTTTTTTTTTCGTTCAAAAATTATGCTCACCCTAGCTATACGTCAAGGTCAAACGAACAATTTTTGCGTCAGATTTTTATATGATTAATTAGAGATAACATAAACGATTTATCTTAATTTCATTGTCTACTAAACTGACAAGATTTTTCATAATGTACACGAGGTATATGACGCTTTCATGAATTTGGCACGATCATTAAAAATTCCAAAGGAAATATCCGCGGAAAAGTAAAAGGATGTAAGTTTCAAAGGTTAAACTAATTAGCTTTCTTAGATACTAAAAAAAATATTTTTCGGGGAAACCATTTAAAACAAAAGATCGTTTTTTATGATAATTAATTCTACTTTATTCACTTCAGTAAATTTTACCATGACGACAAACATTATGTATATTATTTTTCAAGTTTTCTGACATTTATTACGCTAACTTTCTCATAAATTATATTTTTTATGCTCTGCGCAAATTCTAAGAACTTTGAGCTTATGCGGACTGCTAATAGCAAGAATAAAAGCCACACTTAGCTTATATTTGTATTTTCTATACAGGGTGTCCCTAAAAAAGTGTGCAATATTCTACCAGCGGTTTCTAGAGCTTAAAATAGGAAGAAATAAAAAAATAAAAATATAAACATAGGTCGACAAACGTCCCCTAAGGGCGCTACGGTCTTTTAAAGGAGTTCCCCTGAAGATGGTTTTTCCTTAATATTTCCGAAACGTGTTGAGATAAAATTTGGTATTCTAGCCTAGTTTTTTATGCTGGATTTAAAAATATTAACAATTTTAGACATTTTTGTTTGGAAGCGTATGTAACAGGACCGGACTCTGGTTATTTGAGCCTCAAAATTTTTGTGTGATTCTATTTTTGAAATTCAATTTTAGAATTTGAAAATTTAGGGTCTTCTACATAAAAAAAGGGACTCTTACTGAATATCGATAAATTGTGCCATTTGTGAATAAAAACAAACTAAAGGATTTGTCACATGATAGGAAATGTACTGCGAATTTAAATAAATCGTTTTTTAATTAGCCATGGCAACGAAAAAACTAATTTAATAATAATAATAATATTACATAAATACATATTTAGGCAAAAATTTAGGCAAAAACAAAAGAAATAAATTTTTTCTACGAACGAAATTGAAATTTGTTTAAATAAGAAGACATACAGTTGGATATACTTAAAACTAGCTTTACAATAAGTGTTCAAATAAATTCCCATTTTGTTGGATACGGAGTCTCGCTCGACGAACTACTGATTGCGTAGCCCGAAAAGTGGAAAACCTTTTTCTTCTTATTTCATTTGCAGCCCGATGGATTCTTTGAAGTAAATCTTCTTGAGTATTTACTATGCGAGTGGGAAATCTTTGATATTCTCTTACGGCTGCCAATGAACTGCCATTTCAAAACCCGTACACAAAATGCATGTCAGTCAGTTCTCTGTCTGTAAATCTTGACATTTTAAATCGATTTTATAAAATTTTTGATTTTAATCTAGTAATTTTACACTGCGAAAAATGTCAGCTTAACGTCAAAATCAGTCATAACAAATCAAAACAACTTTTGTTTGCAGTCATGGCTAACTATGTATAATCAACAATTCATTTAAATTCGCAGTACATTCCCTATCATGTGACAAATGTTTCAGTTTGATTTTATTCAAAAATGGCAACATTCAATAAGATTACCTTTTTTATGTAGAAAACAATAAATATTCAAATTCTAAAATTGAATTTCAAAAATAGAATCACACAAAAATTTTGGGGCTCAAATAACCTGAGTCCGGTCCTGTTACATGCGCTTCCAAACAAAACTGTCTAAAATTGTTAATATTTTTAAATTCAGCATACAAAACTAGGCTAGAATACCAAATTTTATGTCTTTATCTCAACACGTTTCGGAAATATTAATGAAAAACCATCTTCATGGGAGCCCCTTTAAAAGACCGTAGCGCCCTTAGGGGACGTTTGTCGACCTATGTTTATATAAACTGTTCTTCCTACTTTAAGCTCTAGAAACCGCTGGTAGAATATTGCACACTATTTTCGGGACACCCTGTATAATCCCTTCTAACACAAATACAACTATACTTGAATTTGCGTGTGCTGTTGACATTACAATTAGGCACTAAACAAAATTTTGCCGGAAAACATATATACCCTGTATACATAACCTGTTCTTACCTCTTTGATGAGATTTTCCTATTGTAGAACTCTTCGTAATATTTCTACTACTTATAAAAATCCATTCAAATAAAGAAAATCAGCAGAAAAAGGCATATTCTGTTGTCATATACTCGTACCTCGTAATACCAAACTGCTATCCTCAATCACTTTAAACAGTTTAGAAACCGTCAAGTACACTCATTTGTTAACAAATTAATGGTTCCGAAGACAGGGGTCAAGGCCGATATGATGCTCATCGTTTTCTTAGCGTTCTTTCAGTGTGCCTTTTTACACACAAGAGAATTACTCCGAAAATTATGGCCATAATTATGCCGAAAATTTTTGCTGCCGTATCACACGTAAAAGAATTCTTATGAAAATTTTCATGGTAAAAACATAAAACCCGTTCTATACAATATGCGCGAGAATCGGCGCAGAGGGTTATTTCCGTGCATGTCATTATCAAATGTCAACGTCAGCAACATAACCTCACTTAACATTTGTGGGTGTGGCCCCGAAGAAGCGTTCATTGTTATTGTTTATTCATAATGTCGTGGAATCGGGAAGAAGTTACACTGTTATTGGAGGAGTACCAAAAATGGCCAAACCTGTAGAAGGTGAAGTCACCTAATTACAAAAACAGAAACTTACTAAGTGACATATAAATCCGAACACCCAGTTTAAATGGTTTTATTTTAATAAAATTTTGTATAAGTACTTAATGAAGCATAATAAGTAAATGATAAAAATTTCAAAATGATTGCACTGCTTTAAAGCCCTTTGACCTTTAATAATGTGTGGATGCACCCTGATGTGCTACGCATTCTTCAACGCGCCTAGGCATGCTTCTGATCAGGTGGTCAATGCCCTCCTGTGGTATCTCATTCCAGGCAACCACCAACTCCTCTCGAAGTGCTTCTGGAGTCTGAGGAGGACGTTGCAAATTGAGCAATCTCCTACCCATCATATCCCACACGTGCTCAATTGGGGATAAGTCGGGAGATCTTGGTGGCCATGGTAACAATGTGACATCATTATGTTGAAAGAAGTCTATTGTGACTCTTGCAACATGTGGTCGGGCATTATCTTGTTGGAAATTTGGATCTGCCAGGGTGTCAAGATAGGGTAAAAGATGAGGTTCTAGAACTTCGTGGATATAACGCTGCGCGTTCATGTTACCTCTGATGAAGATTAAAGGTCCTTTAACCACGTCGCCTTCTAACCCTGGCACGACCATCGTGCATACCTAAACAAAATCGAGACTCGTCACTAAAGACAATACTGTTCCATTCCTGATCCCAGAGTGACCGTTGTCTGCACCACTCAAGGCGATTACGTCGGTGTTCTCGAGTTAAAGGGAGGACCCAGTGTGGCCGGTATGAAAACAAGCCAAAACTTCTCATTCGTCGGTAAACACTTCGCATGCCAATAGGTCTTCCGTGTTCTGCAAACCATTCATTTGCAATGGACCTGGTAGTGGAGAAACGGTCCCTTCAGGCCAATAATCTTAGGCGATGTCTGTTGTTCTACGGCGGCGTCCAGTGCCCTTTGCTCTTTGCGTACGGCCTTCTCGAAGCCATGCCTGACAACACCTAACCACAGTGTCTACACTTCTTTGCACTCTAACTGCAATTGCCCGAAAAGAAAGTCCAGCTTCCCGAAGTCCCACTATACGGCCCCTATCAAACTCACTAAGTTGACGAAATCGTACAGGTCTCCGTACTCTAGGCATCGTAACCGATCGTAAAGGATGTCAAGAACCAAAATCCGCCAACGTTGATTCTTTACTGCGGCTGAAATGTTCATTTTTAGAGCGTTAGTGAATTAAAAAAAAGCAGTATAAAAACCGGAATGTCCAACTGATAAGGTTGAAAATTTTTTCACTTGTTATTGACAGTAAGATAAATACATTCACCAACTTTTATTAAGATAAAACCATTTGTCACTTAGTATATTAACCAAGATCTCGATTTCAAAAATAAATTTAAATCAACGACGTCTGTTGTCTTTCCGATTATATTGGACGTCATACCCGTTAAGGTTATGTCCGTTCGAAAATATTACTCTAATGCGCAGGCGTATCATATGAATTACTCGGAAATTTTGTTTGCTTGTGTCATACAGGTTGTAGACAAAATCTTCAATATTTTTTCCATGCAAATTTTCGGCATAATTATGACCATAATTTTCGGAGTAATTCTCTTGTGTGTAAAACGGCTCTAAGTTATAAAAAGCCATTGTATTTTGGTGCCAGCTTTTATTTAACTTCACTTTTGATACGTGTACATCGATAAACAAGAATTATAGGTAGAGATGGGGGGTAACGTATAGGAAAAAAGTTTTGAGAAAAAGTTTGCTTGCAGTACAGCAAAATAAAATACTACTACTTCCAGGTAACCGAAACACTACACCCAATAGCACAACTACACTGTAATTAGCTTAACGACGTGCACTACTTGATCTGAGATGCAACCTTCATACCCGCATGCGTGTATATGAAAGTTTATCCTGGGAATAATAAACAGGCTTAAGGGCCGTAGTGTTGAGTGATATCAGACTTGCGAACCTTTTGAAAAGAATTCGTGTGCTTCAGGGTTGAACTCACTGCAAAATGTGTTTGACAGATTTTATATGCTTACATGATGCTATGACGTAAATTGAGAGAGTTCATACACAGAATGCATAGTAAATTGTAATAATGCAACTTTATTAACTTTCACTACGTACTAAATATCAGGGAAATATCTGAAGCGGTTCAGAAAATATTAATTAATTTCCATTTTTTCCCGAAACTTCAACACCCCGAGTTTTTGTAAGGAAACATTTTTGGACCATCGTTTATCAAGCAAACTAACATTAATGTAGATTCGCACCCTTAAATGTTCGCATATCATTAAGGAACACCCTGTATCGCATGTCTAACTAAATATTCTTCTTCTAAATACGACCGAAAGCACCGCAACCGAGACATCCTGTAATAAAATTTGAGCGTACCGTCGACGGATGCAAATATGTAGAGTAAATAAAAACGAAATCGAAAAGTCTGCCGCTCAGCATTCTTGCACGATTTCCGTACGAATTTGATAGGGGAAAACCGTTACTCGTGTAGAATAGCAATCAATTTCATTAATGGTTTTGTAGTAACCTAGAAAAAATTTGCGGTAGTGATAATGGTACGTCTGGCGCGCAGGTCAAATATTCGAAAAAATATGGCAATAGTTAGAAACTTTGGGACGTCCAACGCGAGGTAAGGGCTCCCAGCTCAAAACGTTAAAAAAAATTTCTACAAATCATATCTACATAACTTAGGTCCGATTTCACCAACATGAATATTACGGACGATTGCCTTTTTCACTGGTGAGGTTATCTATCTGTCACTCGCAGGGTTGCCAAGTCTAACGACGATCACGTCCCGTGATGAAGGGTGCGACATGAATCTTTTACATTTGCTGGTTTTGAATTTAAAATAGGAATACAAACATAGTACTTATGATAGTTGGAGCTAGACTGATAACACTTCTTGAAGAATATTTGAAAAATGTGAACACCGCCATGGTCTGTTGTAAAATTGCAAATGAAGTATCTGAAAATTCTTACATACAGTTACCTTCGTCACAGTTTACTATCCTGATTATGATCATTTTTAGCAGATGTGTTGTATCATCAAATTGATGAACAAATATAAGAAAGCACTTATATACCTACATACAGAGGATTTTTCATGTACATTAACTAGGTATCATGATTATAAGCATCTTTGGTAGATTGTTCGCTCCGGAATGGGAAGGATCTCCTATTTATGAAAATATTTTTGGTATCATCTAACCGGTGGAATCAGTGCACAAAAACTGTGACATATGATTTATAGCATAATCTGCTGCCCTATCAATACAAATTTAACATACAGGTCGCCTAGCCGTGGGGATGCAGTGCTCGGGATGAATATCACGGCATCAACTGATGATTTGGGCATGTCTGGTAACAACGTATGAAGTGAAACTTGCTAACTTGAAGATTTTGTACAATTTCTTTGAAAATGATGAAAGATATGTCTGATTTGGCAGCGTAATGTCGCAGCCAAATGGCAGTTACTCTTTCTGACACAGTCCGGATCGAAAGATGACGATACTCGTGAAATGTATTGATACCTCTAAATATAGGATCCTATCGAACATCCTTACTGTCAAGATGTATAACCCGAGGTACCGACGGAGCTATTTTGCGGCGTCATGGAAATAATATTAAATTTTCATTTGCATTTCCAAGTGTTGTGCAACGATTTTGGGAAACATTCCACGAATACTCTTATAACGCATAGTGAAGTATATTTCAACAGTTGGCGGAGCTTACTCCACTGGGACCAGGAGGGTGAAACGGGATATTAATGCACAATCTGGCAATCCTGTCGCACCCTCACAAAATGGCCTCTGACAACCACACAAGTCACCGTGTTGTCATTGAATAGCATGGAATTAAACCTTCTTCAGAGTATATGTTTTCTGACTGGGACCAAGGGTTGACAGATCCCACACATGTGTCACTCGATGAGTCTTGAAATGCAATAATCAGCTGTAATCAAATAATGTCTAATATAAATATAACCTAGAATGTGTACTCGTGAAAAAAGCAAAATATGGCAAATTTGTAGTTTTTTGCACGTTTTAGGTTTGCTGATAGCTTTAAGGTATATATTTGGGAATTTCTTAATCGCTGTGAATATAGTGTGGATGTTTGTTCAGTTCCTGAACAACGAAAAATATTCAACTTTAGGGATGTATGGATATCAAAAGACCTGAATAGTTTTGTGGGAATATCAATCTAAGGTGCCATAATGGTTCTGATGAACGGCAAGTAAATGAATAAATGTTTGGAAACGAGCAATATCTATGAACTTTTTGGTAGAGCCTGTCATAATGTGCTTAATGGCAAGAGGTTTATAGGAAAAAAACACGGGAGGTGATGTTAAATCAGCAAAATTGCATATCAATTGAAGAAAATAATATAAACATGAATAAAAAATCAACAATAGTAATTAAAACATGAATTTAATTCAAAAATCAAACATTTCTTTAATTTATGTAATTTCTTAATATTCAATGACAAGAAGCCATCTCATACTTTGACCGTATTTTGTTTTCAACATTTCATAGCTATTGGTTGTTAAAATTTGTTGATTGGATCTTTAAGCTCATTCGCTGTATTTGACGGACTTGTTACCCTATAGTAGAAGAATAACGGACTGTTGATTTGACAACCTTGGTGTAACCCACCCTTAGCTTGATATATTTCTTTTTATTTTCACTTCATTTATACAGAGTGCGAAGTTAGTAGTGGATCAACGGAAGTCAGGTGATAAGAGAGCCTCAAATCCTATCGAATGAACCCCTGTATGTGTGTTCCGAAATTTTGTAGTTCAGAAGTTTTTGTGAAATTTCGAAAAAAAACGGGATAATGAACTTTCAATCGCAATTACAGCTAAACCATTGGGTTTAGGGTAGTGATTTTTTTCTGAGAAAAGTTCCTCTAAAATTAAGGTTCCTTCACGTTAAAAACGTTCCTCAAATCGGAACTTATTCCGCCTGCCGAAATCGCTCGTCTATGATCTTGGAGGTGGAAACCTTGCCTTGGAACGTTCGCGATGCGGTGTTGCCAAGCGAACCGATGACGCAATGCTGACCGATCCGGAGTAGATCCTAAACAGATTCGACACATTTCAAGAATGTGTACGCTCGAAGTAACTGCTCTGAGAATAACATAAATCCAAAAAACCAGTCTGGCTTCAAAGTAGGGACTAGCACCACCACTGCCCTGCTTAAGGTGACTGATGATATTGTTGAGGCTTTGGATCGGGGTCAAGCAGCGGCTCTTGTACTGCTTGACTTCTCCAAGGCTTTTGACACTATCAATCGTTCACTTTTGATCTCAAAATGCAAATATATTGGATTTTCTCAAGCATCTATCAAGTTCGTTACTAGTTATCTCATGAATCGTATGCAAAGGGTACATTTGGACAACTCATATTCGACATATAAGAATGTGATATCAGGGGTCCCTCAAGGCTCTGTTTTAGGACCGCTATTGTTCTCCATTTACATATCAGACATGTGTAAACTGATACGCTCCTCTGAAGTGATGATTTTTGCGGATGATATACAAATATGTAAAACTTTTGATCCAGATGACTGTGTAGCAGCTGTTGACGAGTTGAATTGTGACTTAGCCACTATTGTTAGTTTTTCCAAGCATAGCTCCTTAACGCTAAATGCCTCTAAATCTAAAGCTGTTCTCTTTGCACCAAAAAACAAAATCATTAGTATCAGAAATAACACGACAGTACGCATTAATGACACTTCTTTAGTTTATGAGGATCTTGCAAAAAATTTGGGTGTCTTACTTGACAAGCATTTACGTTTTCGTGAGCATATATCTAAATTAGTAAGAAACGGCTTTGTTGTACTAAAAACATTGTTTGTTAATAGGCATTTTATCAATTTCAAATTGAAAAAACATCTTTGTGAAAGCCTAGTTCTCTCAAAAATCAACTACTGCCTTATAGTTTTCTATCCTCACTTAGATCAAGTCTCAATTCGCAGACTTCAACTGATTCAAAATTCGTGCTGTCGCCTCATCTGCGGTTTAAGAAAATATGACCACGTTTCACACTGTATTCGTAGTTTAAAATGGTTGGATATTAAAAGTTCTTACGAATATTTTATCTTGAATTTCATTGACAATTTGATTATCACGAAAACTCCCGAATACCTCTTCAAAAAAATTGTTTTCAGGCAATCTGTTAAAGATCGCATGCTCAGGTATCGCAAATTATTAGAAATTCCACGGCACCGTACGGCTTTATTTACTCGCTCTTTTAGGTATAATTGTGTCAAATTGTATAACGTGCTACCTGATGCATTCAAAAATTTATCTCAAACTAAATTTAAAGTTTGTGTCAAGCAGCATTTGCTATCAAAAATGACTCTTAGTAGTAATTAAGTAGTAGTTTGTAGTTTAGATTACAGTATATTCAGATAAGAGATAGACCGGATGTAAACAAAAGGTTCGGGTGATTTTCACGCTAACGCCGCCGTCTCGACGTAAAACAGGAGCCCTCATTGGTCAATTCGCAATTAAATGCCTATGCCGAACGGCAGAGCAGTCGTATCAAGGCAGAGTCACATTCAGGTTCAGACGTGTTACGTATGTCGTGTGCATCATTGCAATTTGATATTTCTTTGGACGTTTTCGTTTGTTATCTTATTAAGTTGTTGAGTTTGTCGTTGTTATTGTTATACCTTGTTATTGATTGTTATTGTTATCAACTGCTTGCGCAAAATGCCCAGTAGTACAAATACTGCCGATGAAGTTGTAAACTCCTGTAGTCCACCTAGGAAACGCTCTAAAAAAAGACACCTGAGTGCAGAAATGAAAGAGGTCATTTTGAATATATATAAGATCGAGCGCGAGGAGAACGAGGCATCAACCATCAAAGAAATTGTTGTGAAGGTTTCTCACAAAGTTGGGGTGTGTCGCGCATCAGTGTTTAATGTGTTAAGACAATACAAAAAAAATCACACCTTTTCTGAGCCAATGACCAGTAAACATCGCAAAAGTATTGTTAAATCATTGGACGAAGCTGATAGGCATGCGATTAGGAGGAAAGTGCATGAATTCTTCTTTAGGAATGAAATACCTACTATAGATAAAGTACTGCAGGAGGTAAATGTTGCCAAATTTCAAACGATCAACTTTCCATGCGTTACTGAGGCATTTAAATTTCAAATGGAAAAAACGGGGTCGTAATAGTTTACTACTGGATAGAGAAGAAATTGTGCTATGGAGGAGGGATTATTTAACAAAAATTGGGAAATATAGAAATCAAAACAGGAAGATTTATTACCTTGATGAAACGTTGGTAAACGCAGGACACACTACAAGTCAAGTATGGGTTGATGATTCTGTAACTTCATCCAGGAGGGCCTTTCTAGATGGACTGTCCACCGGATTAAAAAATCCAGCAGGTAAATACGAGTAATAGACAACAACCGGATGTTTTTCAAACCTTGGGAACAAGGTTCTAAACATTAATTCCAGAGGGCAGATAAAACATATTACAAGTAACAAAGCTTTTATAACTTTCGATAAAATGCGTGGATGTTATATTGTCATTTTCATTTGTTAGAACTTTTTTAAGCCATGTTTTTATGTGTTTTCGATATTTCAATAATTTTTTAATATAATCTTAAAATATGTCGAATATTATAAACTTAAAAAAAGTTACTAAGTTTTATATTGTGTACCGTTCCTAATATTTCTAATCATTTTAATTCATACTTTAAGCTTTATAAAGTTATAATTTGTTAATATTAATATTTGCGCGTATTTCAGGTTCCTGATCATTCATTTTTTAAAGGTTTATAACTTTAAATTAAATTGTGAAGCGCTGAGTAATCATACGACGTTCAATATTCTTTTTTTCAATATGACTAAATAATCCCAATTATAGCAATCTGATACTCATGTCTCAATGTTTTTTCGCTGAATGTGATGAAAACATTTGAAAAAGGTTCGCTTATTGAAATAAATCTACACCAGTTAGTACTTCGATTTCCAGGTAAAGGGAAAAGGCTCATTATCTGCCATATTGGCAGTGAGGATGGATTTGTTGTTGACAATCTGTGGTGCTTTGAGTCTAAGAAAACTGGAGATTACCACGAGGAAATGAATGGCGAATTGTTTGAACAGTGGTTTTCAAAAATTTTACCGAACTTAGCGGAAAACGCAGTAATTGTGTTGGATAATGCACCTTATCATTCTCGAAGAATGGAGAAGGTCCCAACAACGGCTTCAAGGAAAGTTGATGTTCAAAATTGGCTCCGCTCGAAAAATATCAACTTTGAAGAAGCAATGCTGAAAGTACAATTATTAATAATTGTCAAGGATCACAAGGCGGAATATCAAAAATACGCCATTGACGAAATGGCAGCAAGTCAAAATAAAACTGTGCTCCGTTTACCTCCATACCATTGCGAGCTCAATCCCATTGAGCTCATATGGGCAGAGGTTAAAAATTATATAGGTAAGCACAATACAACTTTTAAATTTTGTGACCTCAAAGGACTTTTCAAAGAAGCACTAGAATTAATAACAGCGCAAGAATGGGAAAACTGTATTAAGCACGTGAAAGACAAAGTTGAAAAGAGAACGTGGGAACTGGACAATATTTTAGAGGAACAAGTCGAGCCATTCATTATTGACGTTGGTGCTTCAGGCAGTAGCGATGATGAAAGCTCATCAAGCTCATCTTTCCAATAAAAGATGTCGTTCATCAAATTCGGTAAGTTATAAGTAATTATAGAGCTACTGTATTTTTTAATTAATTATTGACATTTTTGAACCCATTTTGGCAAAACCTATTCAAGAATCTACTTTCTGACAATGTTCAACCATGCACATTTTTTTACGTTTTGAACGTTTTAATTTGGTTACATATTTACCTAGAAATCAAAAAATATACTAATCAATATTCTAAAAGCAATTTTATGAGATATACGATTATTTTTAATTTAGGCTAATTTAAACGCCATTTTGAGATTATATTCGACTGTATTTCACCAAACATCAGACGGCATCCGAAGCTGGAAATCGAAGCGAAAATTTTGAAACCCTTATGTATATTTACATCATTATATATTTCTTACCCCACCCCCCACATGATCCTATATCCATCACCAATCGTATACACATCGAATTGTGCTAATTTACAAAGTTACGCAAAGCAGCATCTACTATCTAAAATATGTACTGCGTGACTCTTAATACGTCCCTGCCGAATGTTACAGCGTTCGATGATCACGTGGTCTTGTTTATGTCCGGTCTATCTCTTATATGAATATACTGTAGTAACCGCCAGAAAAATTTTATTTGACGTGTTGCTGAATCTGTAATATATTTTCTATATTATGTCTTGCAATATTTTTGTTTTCCTTTGGTTAGTCACTGTATATATACATGCTAATTACATGTATTTACATTGGTAAATTTATAGATAAAGACGATTTATTATTATTATTATTTGGGCATAAAGAATAAACTGACGCATATTTTCAATATTCATCTTCATTCAACTAGTGTAACATACTTGCAACGCGGCGCATTGCCGCGTCAGCCGGCTTCTATCTCTTTCTAACATACGTGTCTAAACACTCTTCTCTCTCGTACACATTGAACTCAGGCCGTCAGATAAATTTGGTTCTCAGTGTATAATGTAAAATCAATAATTTAAACCAAGATAGTGGCTTGTTACTATTTCAGGCATATTTTAAGCATTCAGAATGCTTGTTCCTTCGAGATCTTTACCAAAGAACCGAAGTGTGTCAAGTGTACGTTCCACGGCATTCAATTTAGAAATAATTAGTTAACTTGACATTTCCTTATCTTTAGTGAACGCCGATTTTGTGACTGATCGAGATCGATTAGCCGAATTCGTTATTAATGGCAAGGTTACCGTTCGTAAGAGTTCACCTATAGGATGAAAATGAAAATAAACTTCGAGCATTTTAATCTATCATGCATAGATGTCTATTATCATCGCAGATATACAGGGTGACTTCGAAGTTGAGTCATTTATTTTAACAGTGAGTAGATCTGATCAAAAGAAATGTTTTTTTCCTTTACCATTTTTCTGGTAAAATTAAAGTAACAAAGCTATAGCCCTTTGGAAGTTTGAGTACCGCCCTGTCTCAATAATAATGTTATGTGCTCGTGTTTGGCGACAACGGATATAATTCGCCTTATCGGTTCATCGCATCGGAAACAAAAAAGCGAAAGAATTTGGAACGATGTTTTTACAATTATTACATTCAGTTGTATACAGTCAGAGTCAGTCGGTAGTGGATAGTGGTGTCTGTTGCGTGGCTCAAACGAAATAAAAAATGGCACATGTTTATGCGGATCGGTTTCCCAATCGAGTGCAACCAACCCCTCGTGCCTTTGTTAATGTAGTACAACGGGCTCGTGAATCAGGTGACTTAAAACCTCACAATACAGGTCCGCACTGAAATACTTGTCGGGAGGATACTTTATAAAACAAGGTAAAAAAATTTTTTTAATTTTTTTTTATTTTTACACACATATTTTGGTTTATCTTCCTTCTACAATCACTATCTGAAAATTAATGACTCAACTTCAAAGTCACCCTGTATAGGGTTTTCTCTATCTAGGCATTTTTAAATAGCTGAGATACAGGGTGTGTCCGGAAAGTAAGTCCGTCACTCTGGAGTAATTTCTTCCTTGAAATACGGGAGAATTGTGAATATTTCCGTCATAAGAAAAGCAAACTCGTCAGTAATAATTATACAGGGTGTCCCATAATGGATTTTCAATCTTTGGATCACCATCTAATTGCAAGGTTTTCAATATATTGGTCTTGGGAATATTACAGTGATTATTAGAACGATATAGCCACAAGGTGGTGTCTGGAAAGACATGTTGTGAAAACAAACATGGCGGACGTTCTTTATTTGCAACAGATCCAGTTTGAGTAAATATACAGTATATTCAGATAAGAGATAGACCGGACATAAACAAGACCACGTGATCATCGAACGCTGTAACATTCGGCAGGGACGTATTAAGAGTCACGCAGTATATATTTTAGATAGTAGATGCTGCTTTGCGTAACTTTGTAGTAAATTAGCACAATTCGATGTGTATACGATTGGCGATGGATATAGGATTATGTGGGGGTGGGGTAAGAAATATATAATGATGTAAATATACATGAGGGTTTAAAAATTTTCGCTTCGATTTCCAGCTTCGGATGCCGCCTGATGTTTGGTGAAATACAGTCGAATATAATCTCAAAATGGCGTTTAAATTAGCCTAAATTAAAAATAATCGTATATCTCTTAAAATTGCTTTTAGAATATTGATTAGTATATTTTTTGATTTCTAGGTAAATATGTAACCAAATTAAAACGTTCAAAACGTAAAAAAATGTGCATGGTTGAACATTGTCAGAAAGTAGATTCTTGAATAGGTTTTGCCAAAATGGGTTCAAAAATGTCAATAATTAATTAAAAAATACAGTAGCTTTATAATTACTTATAACTTACCGAATTTGATGAACGACATCTTTTATTGGAAAGATGAGCTTGATGAGCTTTCATCATCGCTACTGCCTGAAGCACCAACGTCAATAATGAATGGCTCGACTTGTTCCTCTAAAATATTGTCCAGTTCCCACATTCTCTTTTCAACTTTGTCTTTCACGTGCTTAATACAGTTTTCCCATTTTTGCGCTGTTATTAATTCTAGTGCTTCATTGAAAAGTCCTTTGAGGTCACAAAATTTAAAAGTTGTATTGTGCTTAGCTATATAATTTTTAACCTCTGTCCATATGAGCTCAATGGGATTGAGCTCGCAATGGTATGGAGGTAAACGGAGCACAGTTTTATTTTGACTTGCTGCCATTTCGTCAATGGCGTATTTTTGATATTCCGCCTTGTGATCCTTGACAATTCTTAATAATTGTACTTTCAGCATTGCTTCTTCAAAGTTGATATTTTTCGAGCGGAGCCAATTTTGAACATCAACTTTCCTTGAAGCCGTTGTTGGGACCTTCTCCATTCTTCGAGAATGATAAGGCGCATTATCCAACACAATTACTGCGTTTTCCTCTAACTTCGGTAAAATTTATTATAAACCTTTAAAAAATGAATGATCAGGAACCTGAAATACGCGCAAATATTAATATTAACAAATTATAACTTTATAAAGCTTAAAGTATGAATTAAAATGATTAGAAATATTAGGAACGGTACACAATATAAAACTTAGTAACTTTTTTTAAGTTTATAATATTCGACATATTTTAAGATTATATTAAAAAATTATTGAAATATCGAAAACACATAAATACATGGTTTAAAAAAGTTCTAACAAATGAAAATGACAATAAAACATCCACGCATTTTATCGAAAGTTATAAAAGTTTTTTTACTTGTAATACGTTTTATCTGCCCCCTGGAATTAATGTTTAGAACCTTGTTCGCAAGGTTTGAAAAACATCCGATTGTTGTCTATTACTCGTATTTACCTGCTGGATTTTTTAATCCGGTGGACAGTCCATCTAGAAAGGCCCTCCTGGATGAAGTTACAGAATCATCAACCCATACTTTACTTGTAGTGTGTCCTGCGTTTACCCACGTTTCATCAAGGTAATAAATCTTCCTGTTTTGATTTCTATATTTCCCAATTTTTGTTAAATAATCCCTCCTCCATAGCACAATTTCTTCTCTATCCAGTAGTAAACTATTACGACCCCGTTTTTTCCATTTGAAACTTAAATGCTTCAGTAACGCATGGAAAGTTGATCGTTTGAAATTTGGCAACGTTGTATCTCCATTTACCTCCTGCAGTACTTTATCTATAGTAGGTATTTCATTCCTAAAGAAGAATTCATGCACTTTCCTCCTAATCGCATGCTTAGCAGCTTCATCCAATGATTTAACAATACTTTTGCGATGTTTACTGGTCATTGGCTCAAAAAAGGTGTGATTTATTTTGTATTGTCTTAACACATTAAACACTGATGCGCGACACAACCCAAATTTGTGAGAAACCTTCACAACAATTTCTTTGATGGTTGATGCCTCGTTCTCCTCGCGCTCGATCTTATATATATTCAAAATGACCTCTTTCATTTCTGCACTCAGGTGTCTTTTTTTAGAGCGTTTCCTAGGTGGACTACAGAGTTTACAACTTCATCGGCAGTATCTGTACTACTGGGCATTTTGCGCAAGCAGTTGATAACAATAACAATCAATAACAAGGTATAACAATAACAACGACAAACTCAACAACTTAATAAGATAACAAACGAAAACGTCCAAAGAAATATCAAATTGCAATGATGCACACGACATACGTAACACGTCTGAACCTGAATGTGACTCTGCCTTGATACGACTGCTCTGCCGCTCGGCATAGGCATTTAATTGCGAATTGACCAATGAGGGCTCCTGTTTTACGTCGAGACGGCGGCGTTAGCGTGAAAATCACCCGAACCTTTTGTTTACATCCGGTCTATCTCTTATCTGAATATACTGTAGTAACAAGGTCCAAAACATACCTACAGGGTTTGTCCGGGAAGTAATAGGACTCCGCCATGACTGGATCCGGTAGAGGGCGTTCCTAGCTAACGAATGAGCGGCTGATCAGTTGTCTCCGAGCACTTGGAGAGTCAGGACAGGCATTTTCGCGCGACGTGTTTCTGTGAGTGGTGCAAGCCGAAAATGCAGCGTTCATTAGAGCAGAGGTACGCGATTAAATTCTGTGTGAAACTCGGTAAATCTGCGACAGAGGCGTTTGATATGATCAAGCAGGCTTACACAAGTGTTTCTTTAGCAAGAAGTGGTGTGTTTCGGTGGCACCAGGCCTTTTTGGAGGGCCGGGTAGAGGTCGCTGATGAAGACCTTCGACTTCGACAAACACCGATAATGTGACTCGTGTGCGCAAAGTTTTGAACTCAGACCGTCGACTAAGTATTCGTTTAATTGCCCAGATCTTAAATTCACCAAAATCTGTGGTTCATGACATTGTGACACAGCATTTGAACATCCGCAGGGTGTACGCGAAGATGGTCCCAAAAGTGCTCACTGACGACCAGGAATTGCGGCGAGTGGAAGTGTGCCAAGAAAATTTGAACATGTGTGAAAGTGACCCCCAATTTTTGAATAACGTAATCACAGGTGACGAGTCGTGGATCTTTGAGTATGATCCCGAGACAAAGAGGCAATCTTCCGAGTAGCACACGACGGCGTTTCCCGCCCAAAAAAGGGAAGAATGAGCAAATCCAAAGTGAAAACGATGCTCATTGTCTTTTTTGACATCAAATGCATCGTCCACCATGAATTTGTTCCTCCTGGACAAACCGTCAACGCCAAGTTTTACATGGAAGTACTCAAGAGACTCAAACGAAGGGTCAGTCGGTTGCAGTTGCACCACGACAACACCCCGGCTCACACCGCCTTTCTTGTGAACACCTACCTGACCAAGGCCGGCATCCCAACGCTTCCGCAGCCGCCCTACAGCCCAAATGCGTCCCCCCCCCGGACTTTTTTTTGTTTCCTCGCCTGAAAAGGCGGATGAAAGGCAAGCATTTTGAGACGACAGAGGGGATCCAAGCAGCATGCACCGCGACTCTCAAGGCTATTCCGGAGAATGCCTTCCGTGACGCCTTCAATGATGCTGGCAGCGCTGCATCGACGCAGAAGGAGCCTATTTTGAAAGTTTTTAAAGAATTGTAACGATTAGCTCAATAAATTTGTTTAAATCGACTCAGTCCTATTACTTTCCGGACAAACCCTGTATGACGCAGTTTATCCTCGTCGTCTTGGAAAAATATGCCGTCGACTAGGTTGATTCTGCATTTCCGACAAAAGTAGTCCCAGAGAAAAAAGTTAGGTATGAACAGGAAAATTGAGCGGCTCAAGTCAGTCAAAGAGGCTCATACAATTAATCAACACATTTTTTCCCTGTCCTACCGGTAGTACCGTCCATGTGGCAGCGTCGCCTATCCGCGATACTTTCCAATGATATTGCTCGTAAAATATCGGCCGGTTGCCATGTTCATGCATAGAAATTTCAAAAATTGTTGCATCAGTCACAATTAAACGTGTGACGGTCAAAATATCGCGCGGTCGTTCACTTCTTATGCATATTTTGTGGTAAAACGTATTTATTTTGTGATAACCTCGAAAAAATTAAAAAAAGTTATGCCTAGTTTTCCTTCATTTTACAGCTAATATAAAATTTTTATCGCGTTGTAATTACATGATTCCTGCTGTTTTCGTTTTCCATGTCTTTTACTAATTAGGTAATCGATATATTATTTTTGTAGGGGTTGAGACTTGGGAGTTGTAGGGTGTAGCGGCTTGTAAATGTAACGTCTTTAGTATTATTCAAAGACGTTATATCATTAGGAAGCTTCTGATCCCGGTAACAATGGGTAAAATTAAGTGATAAAAGTTGGATGTGCTTATAATTCGAAATAACTTGGCAATCTTGGCCGTTGCGTGCATGGCGCGATATTGCATCGTCGTGGAGGCCACTGGTCTGCGGCGGTGACGTCACCGCTACATGAAAAATATTTATTTAATTTATCAAATTTTGGATATAAGAGTACGTACCACTTTAGCATTCTGCGACCCTTTTGTAAATGATGACTTGACTGTTTTTATATCTACACATACATTTTTATGAATGTTATGATCTTTGAATGTTACGTCTCTTTAATTTGTGTTGCTCAGTCTGTGATGGTTCTCTGAATATTTCGTTAGGTAGGTTGACTCGGTACTTACGACGCATTGATATGCAGTATACGGATATTTCTCAACAAATTTAGAAATTTCGTTTTGCATTTCTTTGAAAAAAATTTGTGAAAATATATCCTTTTTTGCAGAAATATAAAGTTTTACTTTAGTGAGGTTCATTCCCTATAAACTTTACTATTCTTCTACCATTGTTTTCGTTTTTGGCTAGAACTTATTGACTTACTGTTCTTCTTTAAATACTGAATCTTCTTTTTTACGCAAAGCTTCGAAAGACTCAGCGTTACTTTTCATTTGTTCTCGCCTCTTTCTATCGTACTCCTCATTTTTTAATTTCTTTTCTTCTTCCGTTACCTTCTTAATTTTCCCCATTCTTGATATACCGATATCTGTTAAAATCGAAAACACATGGTATACAACTTGGAGTTAAACAGTAACACCCAAACCACAATTTTATACAGAGTGACCCAGAAGCCGACGTCAAGCCGAAACCGGGTGATAGGCAAAGTCATAACAGCTATCAGAAATATTTAAAAAAATTTTATGTATGTGTTTTGAAAATTATAGGTCTTTGAAAAAAATATAGAAATTTCACACCCTACGGCAGTCTATCAACTCCTGTTACTACAAATATTAACTTTTTTTGGATTTTATTTTTACAATGTAATGATGAATAATGCATCTTCAAACTGGTGTCTCAACATTACTGCCAACTTTTCTCGTTTACGAAAAATTGCCACTTATTTCCCAACCAAGTATTCCAAAGTAAAACTTTGCTCAACTTTAACTGGCTGTACTGGAAAAAAATGTACTACGAGAGTTTGGCAAGTAACCTTAAAAGTTGGCGCATTTAATAAGGATTCCAAAATGGTATAACACTTAGAAGATTACTCGTTAACTTATGCACAATTTTTATTTGAAAAAAAGCTGATGAAAATTTTTCAAAATTTCCTAATTAAACAGCGATTATGAAAACGCACAATTACCCTTAAGGGTTTTTTGCAAAATCATTTAGAAAATTTATTGGAGGACGTGCCACTGAGTATTTACAGGGACATGTGGTTTCAGCATGATGGCTGCCCAGCGCACTATGCACTCTCAGTGAGAGAGTATCTCGATCAAAACTTTCCAGGCAGATGGATAGGGCGGTCTGGTACAATACCGTGGCCAGCCCGGTCACCAGATTTGAATCCGTTAGATTTTTTTTACTGGGGAACTGTAAAAGAAAAAGTTTATTTCAAGCCGATTCAAAATGTAGCTGAGCTACGACAAAGACTATTGGAAGCAGCTGAGTTTGTTAATAACCGTTGATTCGCTCGTTTAATAACTCGATCTTTTTTAAGAAGATGTCGAGCGTGTATTGCGGCTGAAGGAAAACAATTTGAGCATTTGCTGTAAAGGTAAATCATCATCAGCAGCATTTTGACGCCCACTGTTGAGCAAACAGTTATCCTTAAGGGTCCTTGTGCGTTTTCATAATCGCTGTTTAATTAGGAAATTTTGAAAAAATTTCATCAGTTTTTCTTCAAATAAAAATTGTGCATAAGTTAACGAGTAATCTTCTAAGTGTTATACCATTTTGGAATCCTTATTAAATGCGCCAACTTTTAAGGTTACTTGCCAAACTCTCGTAGTACATTTTTTTTCCAGTACAGCCAGTTAAAGTTGAGCAAAGTTTTACTTTGGAATACTTGGTTGGGAAATAAGTGGAAATTTTTCCTGAACGTGAAAAGTTGGCAGTAAGATTGAGACACCAGTTTGAAGATGCATTATTCATCATTACATTGTAAAAATAAAATCCAAAAAAAGTTAATATTTGTAGTAACAGGAGTTGACAGACTGCCGTAGGGTGTGAAATTTCTATATTTTTTTTGAAAGACCTATAATTTTTCTGATAGCTGTTATGACTTTGCCTATCACCCGGTTTCGGCTTGACGTCGACTTCTGGGACACCCTGTATATGCAAAAATCATTCCCTCATATAATTGTCATTCCCTGACTTTCTAATACAGTGAGGGAATGACCGATTTGCATAAACGACACCGTAACCAACAGTGCATCACCTCAAATTGATTTAGCATTTTGTGAATGCGTTGCACTCCACAAAACAAGAAAAAATCTTCAAAACATTCGAACAGTGTGATGACTTACCTTTTGATATAAACAGTGAGGTAACGGCACAGAGAAATCTAATGTTCTAGTTATTGATATCCCATGTTTTTTACAGCAACTCTTTTCACTATCACGAAATTCCGCCAAGACCTATAATTTTCAAAACACATACATAAAATTTTTTTAAATATTTTTCTGATAGCTGTTATGACTTTGCCTATCACCCGGTTTCGGCTTGACGTCGACTTCTGGGACACCCTGTATATGCAAAAATCATTCCCTCATATAATTGTCATTCCCTGACTTTCTAATACAGTGAGGGAATGACGGATTTGCATAAACGACACCGTAACCAACAGTACATCACCTCAAATTGATTTAGCATTTTGTGAATGCGTTTCACTCCCCAAAACAAGAAAAAATCTTCAAAACATTCGAACAGTGTGATGACTTACCTTTTAATATAATCAGTGAGGTAACGACACAGAGAAATATAATGTTCTAATTATTGATATCCCATGTTTTTTACAGCAACTCTTTTCACTATCACGAAATTCCGCCATGTAGACATTATTAGCAGTATTGCCAAGTTTTAAAAACATAACAGCTGCGATCAAAAATATCAAATGATGTGACTACATATCGAATACAGTGGACCCCCGATTATCCGGCCTCTGTCTAATCCGGCGCCCCCTGTAATCCGACATGTCTTTGAAGATTACATACATACGTATTTGACAATCTTCGCTAATGTAGATCACGCAGGTTTGAACAGGCTACAACTTGTACGCGCCTCCGCTATCGCGCTCGACGCGTAAGCATTGTTTTACTTAGTTTGAATTTGACTACTTGTGATAGCGGTACGGCCTAGCGTGCGTTCAGTGTTTACTATTTATTCATTGTGTATTTGTACCTAGTAATGTCATCACAAACTCAGAAGCGAAAGCACAAAACATTGACAATTAAAGAAAAATGTGATATTTTAGACCGCTTAAATCGCAATGAAACTTCCAGTAGTTTAGCAAGTGAATACGGCGTAGGCCGATCTACAGTTTATGACATAAAAAGAAACCACGAAAAGATCGTGTCAACTACTGACTGCGGCCCAGGCAAGAGACAGACACTCAAGAAAGCTGAACATCCAGAAGTGGAAGAAGCTTTGTACATGTGGTTTCTTCAGGAAAGAAATAGGCATGCACCAATTGCAGGACCCATGTTGGCCATGAAAGCGAAGTTTTTTTATAAGGAAATAATAAAAAAAGATGATTTTGTGGCCAGCAAAGGATGGCTAGAACGTTTTAAAAGTCGTCATGGCATACGTTTAATGACTATTACAGGAGAGAAACTTTCTAACGATGCCACCTGCATAGAGCCCTTTAAATTAAGATTTTTGCAAAAAATTCGATAGACCGACACTGCCCTGCATAATGTTTGTCGGATTACCGGAGGTCTACTGTATTTATAATGGGTGAGGGAATGATTCCATTTCAAGGGACATAACGTTTAGATAGATTTTTTATATACGTATTTATTTTTTAGCAATGAAAGCTTGACTGTACAATCCATACTTATTACCAAATATTTTAGTAATTTTCAGTGTATAAGAATATGAACAGATTTGATTGTATACATTTTTCTATTATTAATTTCGTAGCCAGGGACGAGATGAGGGAATAACTTTTACACTAAAAAATTAATCGTATTTTTTTTTGTCAATATATTATCTACATTGTGTCTTCTAAAATATTAGTTTAGATACTTGTTGATATAATAAAAATGGTAAATTGATGATAAGTCCATGCAACTTAGCATCAATGGCTGAGAAATACACGGACTCAAAATTACACTGATCAACAGCCAAAAAATATCCTAAATAAAATCAACAAAATATTACTATTTTTAATGTGCTAAAACCGGAATGAAACTTATTTTTTCAATATTAGTTCAAGTTATAGAGATACGGTAATTATATGTATATGTGTTCCTGCTGTGACAGTGTTAATATACTGTAATTCACAAGAATGCACGTGCTACATTTTTATATTCGGCAAGAAAAGATGATGTAATCGGCATGATTGTGTTACGTTATACATACGTGTACATTATATTGTTTTATATTAGCCATTTTTTCCTCAGTTGGCTGACAGCGTTCATTCAAGATGTCTCGAAAGTGTGTAAACAATCCAGATCAGTTTTGTTACGTGTGTGGTGATGTGACTTTTGCATCTCAGAGACGGTCTATTACTCCACTAATAACAAAGGCATATCAGCTTTATTTCGGTTGTAAACTAGGTGATCAAGACAAACAGTGGGCATCCCACATCTGCTGTAATACATGTGCTTCAAGTCTGAGGAGCTGGTTAAATGGCAAAAAACGGTCTATGCGCTTTGCTGTCCCAATGGTTTGGAGAGAGCCTACAAATCATATTAATGATTGTTACTTTTGCATGGTACCTTGTGTTGGATAAGCCACAGGTATGTCCAAGAAAAAAAATCGGTTATTAACTACCCAAACATACCATCTGCGATGAGGCCTGTGCCTCACAGTGACGAAAATCCTATTCCAAAACCCCCAGAATCCTACACTTGCGAATCCGAAAACGAATCAGATCATGGCGATCGAGTGATTCGTCAGGAAGAAGATATGCCATCAACGTCAAGAGATCCTGATTTTATACCGAGCACGTCATGCCACCAACCGCACAAAATAACACAGTCAGGATTAAATGATCTTGTAAGAGATTTAGAACTTCCAAAATGTAAGGCAGAGTTACTTGGATCAAGACTGCAGCAGTGGAACTTGTTAGCAGACGATGTTTCGGTATGTGTTTTTCGTAAACGCCACAAAGAATTAGAACCATTTTTCAATATGGAGAATAACTTGGTTTTCTGCAGTAACATTAACGGCTTACTGGCGGCTTTAAATATAAACTATAACCCAGAAGAATGGAGATTGTTTATAGACAGTTCAACATTGAGTTTAAAGGCAGTGTTATTGCATATTGGAAATATTTTACCATCTCTTCCTGTAGGGTATGCAGTTCACATGAAAGAATCATATGACAATATGAAGTACCTATTGACATGCATAAAATACTATGAGCACCAATGGCATATTTGTGGCGATTTGAAAGTTGTTGCACTTTTACTTGCTGCAGCTAGGCTACACCAATTTTTGCTGTTTTTTGTGTGAATGGGACAGTCGGGCAAAGGCACTTCATTACACCAGACAAAACTGGCCTGTTCGTCAATTCCTAGAGCCAGGTCAAAAAAATGTACAGCATATGCCATTAGTAGATTCGAAAAAAATTTTATTACCACCACTGCATATCAAGTTGGGCCTAATGAAAAACTTTGTCAAGGCTTGAGATAGAGATGGGTCAGCTTTTCAATACCTGCGTCAGAAATTTCCAAGACTAAGTGAGGCAAAGGTTAAAGAAGGTATTTTTGTTGGGCCACAGATTCGAAATATTTTGAAAGATACACAGTTTGAAAACACTTTAACAGGTATTGAAAAAACTGCTTGGAATGATTTCCGTCTGGTGGTCACTAATTTCTTGGGAAATAGAAAAGCTGACAACTATAACACCCTTGTCAAAAATGTGCTGTCATCGTATCAAAAGATGGGCTGTAATATGTCTCTTAAGATACGTTTCCTACACTCACACCTGGACTTTTTTCCTGACAATTGCGGAGCCGTAAGTGATGAGCACGGCGAACGTTTTCATCAGGATATTTCAACAATGGAAAAAAGGTACCAGGGAAAGTGGAATCCTTCCATGCTTGCAGACTACTGTTGGACTCTTGGTAGAGATGCTCCAGAAACGATCCATAAAAGAACAGCAAAAAGACAAAAGACTTTTTTTAATATATCCTTAAAAATAAAAAGTTTTTTTTCTAAACCGCAACTAATTTTTTTATTCCATTGTCATTTTTGGATTCAGCGCCCCAAAATTAACAAAGATACAATTAAAAAACTAAAATTTGTTGTCCAGTGTTATCTTTAAGCACCAAGAAGCTTGTAATCGGATGTTTGAATATTATCGCGAGTTCAGTATTTCCTTCGTTTAGGTAGTCGTATATTTTGAAAATTGATTCAGTGACGACCGGAGAAAAAATAAAAATCGCAGGAACGTGGCGTTTCAGAGATTCCTGGTCATTTTCAGACATTTTTTGGAGGGGATGAAAATTGTAGGTTGTAAATTGTTGCATGTTATTAAGAAGCTGCTGATCTCAGTGATATTATGCACCTGTTAGACATAAGAAGTAATAATGATAAAACGTCTTTATTGGGGTAAGTTTAGCATAAGCTATTCTACCATTTAACCCGTAAAATATCTATCCACAGAATAAACAATAATAAACTATACCACTTAGAACAAGTCGTACATGTTTTCTCTATGAGTTATTCGGTCTATAACATGTGCAAAAGCGCAATTTAACTATTTTCAAATTGTTTCAAGCGTCAAGAATAACTATGACATTAGCTTCCTCTCAATCTCTTTTGAATGTTTACTCCACTTCAATCCATTGCGGTATTTTCGAGAGCTCCAAAAATAACTTGTGTGATCTGGAAGCTAGATAGATTTTGTTGCTAAAATTAAACGGCTTGATGTGTTGACCGTGAACTTGACATATTTTGCGCTGGAGCGGTGGTTAATGTTTTCTTTTTAAGATTATAGTCAAATGGCTAATTACGATAAAGTTTGTGGTCTAGAGATACGTACATTTTTACCCTGACAAGAATGAAAAATTCCATTGTGAGTGATCAAAACTAGTTAAAAAACAAACATCTCATATCAGCAAAACATAGTGAATTGACGTTATTGTACGCGCGTAAACCATGATTCCGTAAAGCCTTTGTATGCAAAATTCCATCATTCTGGATAATGCGCGATGGAATGTCGTGGTTGATTTTTCCGCACTAGACCAGACAGCAGGAAGCAAACCGCGCATTAATTTGACTAATTACGGAATAATTAATGTCCATAAGTATATGCGTAACAGGGTGGGGTCAAGTATACTCCAATGACAATCTCCCAAAACGCAATGCCACTTGAAATTGTACGTTGTTGTTTGTTTGTTCTACCGAGAACTTGTTCTGGCACATCTCGTATATCTCGTACATTTCTGTCAGATAGATGTTGGTACAGTGGACCCCCGATAATCTGGCCCCTTTGAATATGTATTACAACATACGTATTTGACAATCTTCGCTAATGTAGATCACGCAGGTTTGAACAGGTTCAACTTGCACGCGCTATCGTGCTCGACGCGTAAGCATTGTTTTACTTAGTTTGAATTTGACTACTGGTGATAGCGGTACGGCCTAGCGTGCGTTCATTGTTTACTATTTGTTCATTGTCTATTAAGTATAGTACCTAGTAATGTCATCACAAACTCGGAAGCGAAAGCACAAAACATTGACAATTAAAGAAAAATGTGATATTTTAGACCGCTTAAATCGCAATGAAACTTCCAGCAGTTTAGCAAGTGCATACGGCGTAGGCCGATCTACAATTTATGACATTAAAAGAAACCACGAAAAGATCAAGAAGTTCGTGTCAACTACAGTATATTCAGATAAGAGATAGACCGGATGTAAACAAAAGGTTCGGGTGATTTTCACGCTAACGCCGCCGTCTCGACGTAAAACAGGAGCCCTCATTGGTCAATTCGCAATTAAATGCCTATGCCGAGCGGCAGAGCAGTCCTATCAAGGCAGAGTCACATTCAGGTTCAGACGTGCTACGTATGTCGTGTGCATCATTGCAATTTGATATTTCTTTGGACGTTTTCGTTTGTTATCTTATTAAGTTGTTGAGTTTGTCGTTGTTATTGTTATACCTTGTTATTGATTGTTATTGTTATCAACTGCTTGCGCAAAATGCCCAGTAGTACAGATACTGCCGATGAAGTTGTAAACTCCTGTAGTCCACCTAGGAAACGCTCTAAAAAAAGACACCTGAGTGCAGAAATGAAAGAGGTCATTTTGAATATATATAAGATCGAGCGCAAGGAGAACGAGGCATCAACCATCAAAGAAATTGTTGTGAAGGTTTCTCACAAAGTTGGGGTGTGTCGCGCATCAGTGTTTAATGTGTTAAGACAATACAAAAAAAATCACACCTTTTCTGAGCCAATGACTAGTAAACATCGCAAAAGTATTGTTAAATCATTGGATGAAGCTGATAAGCATGCGATTAGGAGGAAAGTGCATGAATTCTTCTTTAGGAATGAAATACCTACTATAGATAAAGTACTGCAGGAGGTAAATGGAGATACAACGTTGCCAATTTTCAAACGATCAACTTTCCATGCGTTACTGAAGCATTTAAATTTCAAATGGAAAAAACGGGATCGTAATAGTTTACTACTGGATAGAGAAGAAATTGTGCTATGGAGGAGGGATTATTAACAAAAATTGGGAAATATAGAAATCAAAACAGGAAGATTTATTACCTTGATGAAACGTGGGTAAACGCAGGACACACTACAAGTAAAGTATGGGTTGATGATTCTGTAACTTCTTCCAGGAAGGCCTTTCTAGATGGACTGTCCACCGGATTAAAAAATCCAGCAGGTAAATACGAGTAATAGACAACAATCGGATGTTTTTCAAACCTTGGGAACAAGGTTCTAAACATTAATTCCAGGGGGCAGATAAAACATATTACAAGTAACAAAACTTTTATAACTTTCGATAAAATGCGTGGATGTTTTATTGTCATTTTCATTTGTTAGAACTTTTTTAAGCCATGTTTTTATGTGTTTTCGATATTTCAATAATTTTTTAATATAACCTTAAAATATGTCGAATATTATAAACTTAAAAAAAGTTACTAAGTTTTATATTGTGTACCGTTCCTAATATTTCTAATCATTTTAATTCATACTTTAAGCTTTATAAAGTTATAATTTGTTAATATTAATATTTGCGCGTATTTCAGGTTCCTGATCATTCATTTTTTAAAGGTTTATAACTTTAAATTAAATTGTGAAGCGCTGAGTAATCATACGATGTTCAATATTCTTTCTTTCAATATGACTAAATAATCCCAATTATAGCAATCTGATACTCATGTCTCAATGTTTTTTCGCTGAATGTGATGAAAACATTTGAAAAGGTTCGATTGAAATAAATCTACACCAGTTGGTACTTCGATTTCCAGGTAAAGGGGAAAGGCTCATTATCTGCCATATTGGCAGTGAGGATGGATTTGTTGTTGACGGTCTGTGGTGCTTTGAGTCTAAGAAAACTGGAGATTACCACGAGGAAATGAATGGCGAATCGTTTGAACAGTGGTTTTCAAAAATTTTACCGAACTTAGAGGAAAACGCAGTAATTGTGTTGGATAATGCGCCTTATCATTCTCGAAGAATGGAGAAGGTCCCAACAACGGCTTCAAGGAAAGTTGATGTTCAAAATTGGCTCCGCTCGAAAAATATCAACTTTGAAGAAGCAATGCTGAAAGTACAATTATTAAGAATTGTCAAGGATCACAAGGCGGAATATCAAAAATACGCCATTGACGAAATGGCAGCAAGTCAAAATAAAACTGTGCTCCGTTTACCTCCATACCATTGCGAGCTTAATCCCATTGAGCTCATATGGGCAGAGGTTAAAAATTATATAGCTAAGCACAATACAACTTTTAAATTTTATGACCTCAAAGGACTTTTCAAAAAAGCACTAGAATTAATAACAGCGCAAAAATGGGAAAACTGTATTAAGCACGTGAAAGACAAAGTTGAAAAGAGAATGTGGGAACTGGACAATATTTTAGAGGAACAAGTCGAGCCATTCATTACTGACGTTGGTGCTTCAGGCAGTAGCGATGATGAAAGCTCATCAAGCTGATCTTTCCAATAAAAGATGTCGTTCATCAAATTCGGTAAGTTATAAGTAATTATAAAGCTACTGTATTTTTTAATTAATTATTGACATTTTTGAACCCATTTTAGCAAAACCTATTCAAGAATCTACTTTCTGACAGTGTTCAACCATGCACATTTTTTACGTTTTGAACGTTTTAATTTTTTTACATATTTACCTAGAAATCAAAAAATATACTAATCAATATTTTAAAAGCAATTTTAAGAGATATACGATTATTTTTAATTTAGGCTAATTTAAACGCCATTTTGAGATTATATTCGACTGTATTTCACCAAACATCAGGCGGCATCCGAAGCTGGAAATCGAAGCGAAAATTTTGAAACCCTTATGTATATTTACATCATTATATATTTCTTACCCCACCCCCACATGATCCTATATCCATCACCAATCGTATACACATCGAATTGTGCTAATTTACTACAAAGTTACGCAAAGCAGCATCTACTATCTAAAATATGTACTGCGTGACTCTTAATACGTCCCTGCCGAATGTTACAGCGTTCGATGATCACGTGGTCTTGTTGGTCTTGTTTATGTCCGGTCTATCTCTTATCTGAATATACTGTAGGTTATTCGGAAAGTTCTTGCCGTTTTTTACCTTCAAATTCAAAGGAACATATCGTCGGACATCTGACAATACCTGCTATATGCAGGAACCGTAATGTTACAGGGGACGAAAAAACCTTATCAATTTTATACTACCGGCCTTAAGACTCTACAACTTTGGTTACAAAAAATAAATGACGCTTAACGGGGCTCCTACAATCACGAGCACCATCTGCTGAGGTAACGGAGGCGTGAAAAGGGAACGAGGGTGGGCTGGTCTTAGACGGTCATCGGCGCTACTTTAAAAGAGGAAAGGATGACTGCGGTAAATTTTTATAATAACAGAGTCATTTGGTAATTCGATAACTTTATTTCTCAGTTTTCTTTAAATGCAACTGTGTACAGAGTCACATCCGATTTGGGTGTGTCCTTTGGTGAGATCTTTTTTGAGAAATCACAACGAAGTGTTTCATTGCAAAGCTAAGAAAAATAGCACGTGTAATTGTCAGATAGCTGGAATTGCCGCTCATTGAGAGACGTGTTGCCAGTGGTAGGTACTGTTTTGGCTGAATAATTCAAAAACTAAATTTCATTGCAGTTAGCGGACTCTATCACAATGTGCGCTGCAGGTAGAAGAAGAAAAATGTTCATACCTCAAATTTTGCAAAAATGCCAGATAGCAGGTATTGTCAGATGTCCCACGATACCTCAGATTCAACAAATCTTTATTAATCAAAATAAAATTCGTTAGAATCAGTACACTTTTGCCAACGAGAGACAGGTTTATTTAGGCCGCTAGCGTAGAAATGCGGAGTTCTCGAGGCGATGAACTCATTGAAGGCGTTTTTTGGCATCGTCGTGGTTATTGAAGCATTTCTCGCGATGGAACTTGTCGATATGTTGGACATAATAAAGATGCAACATTTAATATCACCCATCAAAACGGAGTTTGAGCGATTGTTATTTTTTTCGTTCTTTGCCTGCAGCGCTGCAGATATTGGACTGAAACTAAGAGGCTTTGGCTTGGTAGTAATCTGTTGTGGAAATATCATAAGAATCCGAGCGGTAATTTTCAAGTTACAGAGGGGATGACCCCACATAAAGAAATCCAAAGGTGATAAATCTGGCGATCTTGGGGGCCATTCAATGGCACCTCTTCTACCAATCCATCAATCTGGAAACGTCTGATCTAAATATTGTCGAACATGTAATGCTTAATGTGGTGGGGCACCATCCCGTTGGAACATCAACCTATTCGCAATGTACTGCCGATTATTCTGATTTTCAATTATGGCTTCTAATGCAGGATCTATGGCGTCTTCCAGTAATTCCAAATACATTTCACCGGTCAAACTTCCAGGTAAGAAAAAAGGACCAACTAAATGATCGTCAAAAATACCAGCCCAAACATTTAATTTTTGTGGCTGCTGTGTATGAATCTCAAGATAAATTCCGGGATTAGAATCGGATCAATATCGGCAGTTATGACGATTTACTAAAGGGAACATTCGTCGGAAAAGCAAGTGTTGAATAGAAAATGTTCATCGTTCATAATTCGTTCACTCATATCTTCACAAAATTGTAATGGTCGATCAATATCGTCTTCATTAAGTTCTTGTACCAGGTGAATTTTAAACGGATGAAAACTATGGGCCTTTAGAATCCGTTGGACAGTACGTCGACTAACAACACACACAGTCTCCAATTTGAGGGTACTTAACGTAGGATCTACATAAACTTGCCCTAAAACCCCCACTTCTATTGTTTCGTTCTTTATGGGATTTTCAATGTTGCGTTTTTTATTGGCGACTGACCCAGTTTCCCGAAGAAATTTAGCTACAAGTTCTAGAACATATTTTCGATGCACGTTACTGTTCTCATGTTATTTTAGCAACAAAGTTTGGCCAAATCAATCGCAAACTATGTACTAAATTCCTATTTAAAATAAGTACCAGATATTTCCTTATCTTTCTTCAAGAAATAGCTTTTTTGCCACAAAAAAAACGCTCCAATAGCTATTTTCAACAACAAAATGATAAACAAACCATGGGCGTAGTGAAGAAAAGCATTTACTTATTAAGTAAATTATTTTAGTCAAATTTCTTCTGAAAGTAGTACAAACTAATCTGATGTACCTATTAAGCTTTAAATCAATAAATTTTCAAAACTACTGAACTGAAGCTCATGTATTTTACATCAATATGAAGGGAATTGAAAGACCTTTAAAATAAGGTATCACTCGACCCCCCTTTCCATTTAAGATTTTAGGGTTGGTGTCACCCCCGCCCAGGGGGCTGTACGTGTTAACGTGATTTTTTGCCAAAATTGTGTCTCCCTCGAAAAAAAAATCGACGGCTCTGAGCGTTTTTCCAAAAAACAAACTGAGCTGCCAGTAAATGCGTGTGTTTCGTTTTCGATGCGCCACCCTGTATAGTAAAACCTAAAAAACATCTCATTTTTGAAATATTTCGCGCCACTGGCTTGCGAAGTAAAACGGCCTTAAGATGGAGGAGTAAAAATTTTGAATTTTCCGAATCTGCCTAAATTTCAGGAGATAGATAGATAGATTAGATGAACAACCGGGGCATAAGTTCAGAAGTTACATCGCGATTATTTAACAGACAAAATAACAATGGCACTTGATAACCAAAAAGCAGCAGCTCTTATACTTCTTGTATACTAAGTGACATATAAATCCGAACACCCAGTTTAAATGGTTTTATTTTAATAAAATTTTGTATAAGTACTTAATGAAGCATAATAAGTAAATTATAAAAATTTTAAAATGATTGCACTGCTTTAAAGCCCTTTGACCTTTAATAATGTGTGGATGTACCCTGATGTGCTACGCATTCTCCAACGCGCCTAGGCATGCTTCTGATCAGGTGGTCAATGTCCTCCTGTGGTATGTCATTCCAGGCAACCACCAACTCCTCTCGAAGTGCTTCTAGAGTCTGAGAAGGACGTTGCAAATTGAGCATTCTCCTACCCATCATATCCCACTCGTGCTCAATTGTGGATAAGTCGGGAGATCTTGGTGGTCATGGTAACAATGTGACATCATTATGTTGAAAGAAGTCTATTGTGACTCTTGCAACATGTGGTCGGGCATTATCTTGTTGGAAAGTTGGATCTGCCAGGGTAAAAGATGGGGTTCTAGAACTTCGTGGATATAACGCTGCGCGTTCATGTTACCTCTGATGAAGATTAAAGGTGACCTGGAACCATAAGCTATGGCACCTCAAACCATAACTCCAACAGTGTGATGAACATGTCTTTCAACAAAAACCTGTGGATTCCTCCTTTCACCACGTCGCCTTCTAACCCTGGCACGACCATCGTGCATGCCTAAACAAAATCGAGACTCGTCACTAAAGACAATACTGTTCCATTTCTGATCCCAGAGTGACCGTTGTCTGCACCACTCAAGGCGATTACGTCGGTGTTCTCGAGTTAAAGGGAGGACCCAGTGTGGCCGGTATGAAAACAAGCCAAAACTTCTCATTCGTCGGTAAACACTTCGCATGCCAATAGGTCTTCCGTGTTCTGCAAACCATTCATTTGCAATGGACCTGGTAGTGGAGAAACGGTCCCTTAAGGCCAATAATCTTAGGCGGCGATCTTCACGGTCTGTTGTTCTACGGCGGCGTCCAGTGCCCCTTGCTCTTTGCGTACGGCCTTCTCGAAGCCATGCCTGACAACACCTAACCACAGTGTCCCACTATACGGCCCCTATCAAACTCACTAAGTTGACGAAATCGTACAGGTCTCCGTACTCTAGGCATCGTAACCGATCGTAAAGGATGTCAAGAACCAAAATCCGCCGACGTTGATTCTTTACTGCGGCTGAAATATTCATTTTTAGAGCGTTAATGAATTAAAAAAAAGCAGTATAAAAACCGGAATGTCCAACTGATAAGACTGAACATTTTTTCACTTGTTATTTACAGTAAGATAAATACATTCACCAACTTTTATTAAAATACGTAGTCATGCCATAAGTTCTGTCCCTCGTTTTCAAACAAGTGTAGACCTGTTAATACTTGTCCGATTGTTTACATTGTGGTGTCAGTTGATTAAGCGCTTTTCGGGTAATTACATATACCTCAGTTTGTATTGATCTCTCGAAGCATAACGATGGAGTGGGGCAAGGCAGAGAACCGTATTGCAGGGATAGCTTTACATAAGTGTAATCACAGTGCTAGTCAGATTTTTGAACTCTTACGCGGCCTTCAAATATCGCGTAAATTTGTGTCTAGGACCATTCAGCGGTACAATGAGACGTCCTCTGTTGATGACAGGCCAAGAAGCGGAAGACCTCGTCAAGTAAGGACTCCAGCAGCCATCAAAGCCGTAAAAGCCAGGATTCAAAGGAATCCACTCCGGAAGCAGAAGATCCTATCCAGGGAAATGAAGATTCCTGTCCGGACGATGTCGCGCATCATTAAACAAGACCTAGGGCTAGGGGCTTACCGGAGACGTACGGGCCAGCGACTTACGGCCACCTTGCGACACATCAGGGCGACAAGATCCAAGAAGCTCTTGGAGAGGTACGCAGCTGGGGGATTCCGAAAGATTTTGTTCACGGATGAGAAAATCTTCACCATAGAAGAAAAATTCAACCGACAAAATGACAAAGTGTATGCAAGGAGTTCACAGGAAGCTTCGGAGATCATTCCGAGAGTTGAGAGAGGCCACCACCCTGCGTCAGTCATGGTTTGGTGGGGGGTGTCCTACGAAGGGGTCACTCAGCTCCATTTCTGTAAACAGGTCGTGAAAACAAAAGCGGCAAACTATCAGAGCGACATACTGGATCCTATCGTCAAGCCTTTAAGTGGTACATTGTTTGCCAACCAACACTGGGTCTACCAGCAGGATTCCGCCCCCGCTCACAAGGCTAAGAGTACGCAGCGCTGGCTGGAAAGCAATGTGCCAGAGTTCATTGCTGCGGAAGATTGGCCCTCAGGGAGTCCGGACCTCAATCCTTTAGACTACAAGTTGTGGGACCTGCTAGAGCAGTTGGCCTGCTCCAAAGCCCACCGTAATATCGAGTCCCTGAAAGCGGATTTGATCCGATCAGCGGCAGCTATTCCTTTGGAAGCTGTGCGTGCAGTGATAGATGAGTGGCCCGCGAGATTGAAGCAGTGTGTGAAGGCCAAGGGGGGACATTTTGAATAAAACTGTTTGATTATGAATTCTAAAAATGTTGTCGAATAAATAATATCTTTCATATAAATATATCTTATCTTGTTTCATTTTTATCATGAGATTATCATGGGACAGAACTTATGGCACGACTACGTAAAACCATTTAAACTGGGTGTTCGGATTTATATGTCACTTAGTATATTTAATAAAGCATTTGACACCATTAATCACTAACTTCTCGTGTCTAAATGCAGTTATTATGGATTTTCTGAAAAACCTCTTTCGTTTATTCAAACACACCTTGAAAATCGGTATCACAAAGTTCGTCTAAATCAACAGTACTCTATCGAACAAAAAATTGCTCTGGTGTACCACAGGGATCGGTCTTAGGACCCCTATTATTTTCATTATGTATCTCAGATTTAGAAACAGAAGTGATGACTTGGAAACAGCAAATAATAAAATTAATCAAGATCTTGCCCAAATTGAAAAGTTCAGTAGTAGTCGTAATCTTCATTTGAACCCTTTGAAGACAAATATTTTGGTATACGCAAATAGAACAAAAAAGAATACTTTAAAAAAGGACATAGACATACATTTAAAAGGTAATAAATCAGTTCCTGTGGATCATTCTAAGAACCTAGGTATTATCATGGATGATGACTTAAAATTTGTTGTACACGTAAACTATCTAATTTCTCAGTGCTACGCTATTCTCAGAGTTTTATTTGCAAATAAGGCTATATTACATAAATCTGCGAGAAAGCAATTGTGTGAATCTTTCTTGTTTTCAAAGATATCGTATTGCTTAGTGGTTTACTATCCCTATTTAGATATTATAACAAGAAATCGTATTCGAAGTATTATGACTACATGTTGCAGGCTTGTAAATGGACTCAGAAAGTATGATCATATATCGAATGCCGTTAATGAACTCAAATGGATGTAAAATGGATAAAATGTATAAGTACCAGCTCCTAAATCTGAGTCATAAGGTTCTTTATTCAAAAACGTCGTCGTATTTAGTAAACAAATTCATACGTAGAGGGAATATGCATGGTATTAATATTAGATATAGAGAGACTTTTTCAATTCCACCATCTCTATTTCAGAATACATATATTTACAATGCGATCAAATCATATAATTCTTTACACCGCAGTTTAAAAGAAACCAATGCAATACCCAAATTCAAGAAAGTGAAAGAAGTTCTACTTGATGAGCAGCGAAATCCGTTGTAATCCATGTGTTCTCATACTTTCCTTATGCCTTTACTTAGATTATACTTTATTCTGTTATTGTATACAGGTATTAATTTTCAACAAATTCTGTTTTTTTTTACATCTCGTATTGTTAAGGGGGTTAGATGGTAGAATAGATATATTATCTAAATCTCGCCTCCTGTAAGAATATTACAAATAAAAGACGTTAATTGTTATTATTAACACAGAATGACTTATATACACTATATTATATGAAATAGTCCTTTCTTAGTCCGTACATACCGCCGCGTCGCTTGGCCTGGCAGCACGACACAGCAGAAAAAATTCGTGAAAAATCCACGCTTCATTTTTTAATATTTTCGAATGAAATTTTTACAGTGCGCTGAAAACAAAACCCTACAGGATGCTATCGAGCCACTTTTTCATTTTTTCGGCTAGGCTCTTTTGAAAGTTCAACAAAAAAGTAAGGATTTTAACCCACCATAAATCTTACATAATTTCAAAAAGTGCTCCGATAGCACCCTGGGCAATGTGGTCTTCTGAACATACTGTATAAATTTCATTCAAAAATACTGAGAACTTGAGTGTCAGCTTTGACTGGCTTGAAACTCACTGCGTCAGAGCAGGCCTTAAGTTTCTAATAAAAAATAGTACGGTACTTAAAATTCTGGATTTATTATTTTTCGCACATGTTAGGTAAATAACTATTTCGGATTAGTTTTGGAAAAAATGTTTTAACCTTTTCAATAAATGACTGATTGATCTACGTATTACAATGTTTTGTTTTGTTTCAGATCCAAGGGTGAACAATTGGACGATGATGTCGAGTCCCTTCCCCACTCTAGCCATATGCATCTTCTACGCTTATTTCTCCAGAGTTATCGGGCCCAGACTAATGGAGAACAGAAAACCGTTCAACCTGCGGAACGTGCTGATAGTTTACAATTTAATACAATGTATATTTAGCGCATGGATATTTTATGAAGTAAGTATCCTTAGATGAAAAATCGTAAGCGTCGATCTCATGAATTCATCTATAGTCTATTCAAACCTTGAACCTTTTTTATCTGATAGATCTCAGATTGTAAAATATGGTCGGTGTACATCACGCTAAGCTCGTGTGAATTCCGGAGTCCCGCAAGGCTCACACTTTGGTCCGTTGTTATTTAATATATGTATTAATGATCTTGTAAGTTCTCTACGCACTGCAATTATTTTATTTGCGGATGATGTTAGAGCTATTGGGAACAAACATGATGCCGAATTGCTGCGAACAGACTTGGACCATATTTTTCATTGGCGTGGAGCGAATGTTTTTCTTTCAAATGAAGCGAAATCTTTCAGAATTACATTTAGTTGGTCTCGTTCTCCTATTACTTATTTTTATAGCATCAGCGGTAAATATTTACAAAGTACATGCCAGATCAAGAACTTGTGAGTTATTATTGACTCTAAATTATCCAGTCAATGTGTATATAAGTTGTTAGATTTTATAAAACGGCATTGCTATTTTTTTAAATTTTGTATTGTTCTTTGGTCCGTTAGCTACTTGAGTATTGTTGCTTCATCTCGTTATAACTACGAATCGACCAATTAGAGCGTGTGCAGCAAAAGTTTTTGTGAATCTATGGATATATACGAGTATACAGGGTGTCCCAGAAGTCGACGTCAAGCCGAAACCGGGTGATAGGCAAAGTTATAACAGAAAAAATATTTAAAAAAATGTTATGTATGTGTTTTGAAAATTATAGGTCTTTGAAAAAAATATAGAAATTTCACACCCTACGGCAGTCTGTCAACTCCTGTTACTACAAATATTAACTTTTTTTGGATTTTATTTTTACAATGTAATGATGAATAATGCATCTTCAAACTGGTGTCTCAACCTTACTGCCAACTTTTCTCCTTCAGGAAAAATTGCCACTTATTTCCCAACCAAGTATTCCAAAGTAAAACTTTGCTCAACTTTAACTGGCTGTACTGGAAAAAATGTACTACGAGAGTTTGGCAAGTAACCTTAAAAATTGGCGCATTTAATAAGGATTCCAAAATGGTATAACACTTAGAAGATTACTCGTTAACTTATGCACAATTTTTATTTGAAGAAAAACTGATACAAATTTTTCAAAATTTCCTAATTAAACAGCGATTATGAAAACGCACAAGGACCCTTAAGGATAACTGTTTGCACAACAGTGGGCGTCAAAATGCTGCTGATGATGATTTACCTTTACAGCAAATGCTCAAACTGTTTTCCTTCAGCCGCAATACACGCTCGACATCTTCTTAAAAAAGATCGGGTTACTAAACGAGCGAATCCACGATTGTTAACAAACTCAGCTGCTTCCAATAGTCTTTGCCGTAGCTCAGCTACATTTTGAATCGGCTTGAAATACACTTTTTCTTTTACAGTTCCCCAGTAAAAAAATCTAAAGGATTCAAATCAGGTGATCGAGCTGGCCACGGTATTGTACCAGACCGCCCTATCCATCTGCCTGGAAAGTTTTGATCGAGATACTCTCTCACTGAGAGTGCATAGTGTGCTGGGCAGCCATCATGCTGAAACCACATGTCCCTGTAAATACTCAGTGGCACGTCCACCAATAAATTTTGTACATGATTTTTCAAAAAATCCAAATAAACTTCAGCAGTCAAAGTCTCTGGGAACTCAAACGCACCGATTATTTTACCATTTAAAATTCCTGTCCAATGGTTTATCTTGAAGCGATATTGAGATTTATCTTCTCTCATCAAATGTGGGTTTGCTACGTGCCACTCGTCTAAGTTATGCACGTTCATGTACCCATCTTTCTTAAATGTGGTCTCATCCGACCATACAATTTGTTCAAAGAACTGTGGATCTTTCCTTGTGCGACAAAAAGCAACTCGGGGCTCATAATCCCGGGGCAGGAGGTTGAACACGCTGTATGTGGTATGGATGAAGCACATCACACACACTTTGATACCGATCAGTACTCCTTCGTTTACTGCGCATCTTTACATGTTCGTGCTTGTTGATTTCGTACTGTTACTAATTTTGGATTCGTGAACTGGACTGTAGATCGCTTGTGATTTGGATTTGGACTGTTTAATTGCTCTTCAAAACAACATTTGCTTTCCTTAGACTATCTTTGATAGTGTGATTGTGCAGTGCCGCTATGTCCGTGTACACCGTACAAGAATATGCTAACATGCACCTCATTTATGGGGAATGCAGATGCAACGCTAGTGCTGCAGCGCGACTTTACTGTGAGAGGTACCCGAATGCAGCTCGTCATCCAGATCATCGAGTGTTCACAAATGTGCACCGCTTCTCAGAGGGCCAACTACCAAACCAATCACACGGTGAGGGAAGATCTTTCCTTCCTTACGAAGACGTGGTGCTTGGAGCTGTCGAAGAAGACCCGAGTACTTCAGTGCGTGCAATAGAACTAAAAACAGGTGTGCCCAAAAGTACAGCCCATAGAATCTTGCAAAAAAACGTGCTCCAGCCATACCACGTATAGCGTGTTCAAGCTCTTCTGCCCCGGGATTATGAGCCCCGAGTTGCTTTTTGTCGCACAATGTTAGAAAGACACAGGGAAGATCCACGGTTCTTTGAAAAAATTTTATGGTCAGATGAGACCACATTTAAGAAAGATGGGTACATGAACCTGCATAACTTACACGAGTGGCACGTAGCAAACCCACATTTGATGAGAGAAGATAAATCTCAATATCGCTTCAAGATAAACCATTGGACAGGATTTTTAAATGGTAAAATAATCGGTCCGTTTGAGTTCCCAGAGACTTGGACTACTGAGGTTTATTTAGGTTTTTTGCAAAGTCATTTAGAAAATTTATTGGAGGACGTGCCACTGAGTATTTACAGGGACATGTGGTTTCAGCATGATGGCTGCCCAGCGCACTATGCACTCTCAGTGAGAGAGTATCTCGACCAAAACTTTACAGGCAGATGGATAGGGCGGTCTGGTACAATACCGTGGCCAGCCCGGTCACCAGATTTGAATCCGTTAGATTTTTTTTACTGGGGAACTGTAAAAGAAAAAGTGTATTTCAAGCCGATTCAAAATGTAGCTGAGCTACGGCAAAGACTATTGGAAGCAGCTGAGTTTGTTAATAACCGTGGATTCGATCGTTTAATAACCCGATCTTTTTAAGAAGATGACGAGCGTGTATTGCGGCTGAAGGAAAACAGTTTGAGCATTTGCTGTAAAGGTAAATCATCATCAGCAGCATGTTGATGCCCACTGTTGTGCAAACAGTTATCCTTAAGGGTCCTTGTGCGTTTTCATAATCGCTGTTTAATTAGGAAATTTTGAAAAATTTTCATCAGTTTTTCTTCAAATAAAAATTGTACATAAGTTAACGAGTAATCTTCTAAGTGTTATACCATTTTGGAATCCTTATTAAATGCGCCAACTTTTAAGGTTACTTGCCAAACTCTCGTAGTACATTTTTTTCCAGTACAGCCAGTTAAAGTTGAGCAAACTTTTACTTTGGAATACTTGGTTGGGAAATAAGTGGCAATTTTTCCTGAACGAGAAAAGTTGGCAGAAGGTTGAGACACCAGTTTGAAGATGTATTATTTATCATTACATTGTAAAAATAAAATCCAAAAAAAGTTAATATTTGTAGTAACAGGAGTTGACAGACTGCCGTAGGGTGTGAAATTTCTATATTTTTTTCAGACCTATAATTTTCAAAACACATACATACATTTTTTTTAAATATTTTTCTGATAGCTGTTACGACTTTGCCTATCACCCGGTTTCGGCTTGACGTCGACTTCTGGGACACCCTGTATAAGATGGGTTTCATTGGGGAGGAGTATAATACATAAATATGACTTCCCGTGAACGACGCAGGTACGAGTTTGATTTACTTTTCTTGCGCAAAATTATCAATGGTCACATTTATTGTCATCAACTGTTGGAAAAAATTTCACTTAATGTGAACGATAGGAGGACGCGACATACTGATACTTTCTTTTCCCCTTTTCGTCAAACAAATGACGATTTGAATGAACCCATAACTTGTCTTCTTACGTTAGAATATATATATATATATATATCATATTCTGTTTATATATATATAAATATATATATATATAGTATTCATAGTTAATTGCCTTAACTGTTAGGAGAAAATATCCTCCAATTTCTTTGGGTAGAAGGCAAAGTAGTGCAAAAGTACACTCTTATAACTTAAACTCTCAAGCTTTCGATGACCTATGTCTTCATCGTCTGGAGCTGGAAAGAATTATTGACCATAGCAACAAATAACAATTAGGAGAAAAATAGTTACTTATTAAGTCGGCGAGATTGTTGCTGAAATTGTTTTTAAACAACAGTGAAGGGATTATTCGTCGAAGATGTGTTCCCTTCACTGTTTAAAAATAATTTCAGCAACAATCTCGCCGACTTAGTAAGTAACTATTTTTCTCTTAATTGTTATTTGTTGCTACTGTCAATAATTGTTTCCAGCTCCAGACGATGAAGACATAGATCTTCGAAAGCTTGAGAGTTTAAGTTATAAGAGTGTACTTTTGCAATAATTTGCCTTCTACCCAAAGAAATTAAAGGATATATATACAGACGCGAGTAGTAGTCATTGCCAACGACCATTTGGGCAAAAAATAAAACTAAATTGTTTATTGGGAATTGGCAAAACTTAAGCTTCTCTCTTTTGACGGTAATCTCGAGCTTTCGACAAACTATGTTGTCATCTTCAGGAGCTAAAACACAATTATGAAAATAGTAACCAATGTAGAACAGATTTAAATTTTCAGATTACTTACACGTCAGTGAGGTTGCAGCAAATGGTGTTTTAAAATTCTAACAAGTGTTCTCATCCACGCTTTCGTTTTGAACACCATTTAGCTGCAAAACGACGAGTAAGTAATTTGGAAATTTAAATCTGTTCTAAATTGGTTGCTATTTCCATAATTGTGTTTCAACCCCTGACGATGACAACATGGTTTGTCGAAAGCTCGTCAAAAGAGTTCACTAAGCTATACATATAAGAGAAAATGACCATGCGGAGAAAGGTCTATAACAAAAAATAGGAAAATAATGGGCAAAATCCGCAAAAAGGGATGTGGTTGTGGTTGCGTATGCGCATTCATTTCGAGCCTGATGAAGCCAACAAGCAGAGATATGTATTGCTCGGGTTACCTATCCTACTTTCTGCTCAAATCCACTTTCCCTTTTTGCGGATTTTGCCCATTATTTTCCTATTTTTTGTTATATATACAGGGTGACTTTGAAGTTGAGTCATTAATTTTCAGATAATGATTGTAGAAGGAAGATAAACCAAAATATGTGTGAAAAAATAAAAAAAAATTAAAGAAAAAAAATTACCTTGTTTTATAAAGTATCCTCCCGACAAGTATTTCAGTGCGGACCTGTATTTGATCGTGAGGTCTTGGAGCACCGGCATGCCGTCCCCTGTGAGGTCTTAAGTCACCTGATTCACGAGCCCGTTGTACTACATTAACAAAGGCACGAGGGGTTGGTTGCACTCGATTGGGAAACCGATCCGCATAAACATGTGCCATTTTTTATTTCGTTTGAGCCACGCAACAGACACCACTGTTCACTCACGCGTTACCGACTGACACTGACTGTATACAACTGAATAAAATAATTGTAAAAACATCGTTCCAAATTCTTTCGCTTTTTTGTTTCCGATGCGATGAACCGATAAGGCGGATTATATCCGTTGTTGCCAAACACGAGCACATAATATTATTATTGAGACAGGGCGGTACTCAAACTTCCAAAGGGCTATAACTTTGTTACTTTAATTTTACCAGAAAAATGGTAAAGGAAAAAAACATTTCTTTTGATCAGATCTACTCACTGTTAAAATAAATGACTCAACTTCGAAGTCACCCTGTATATATATATATATATATATATATATTACTTTAGAATTATTTTGAACGTCTGTTAATAAGCTTAAGCGAAGTGTTAAAAACATTACACTGTAATTCTTCAAATCGAGACTGCTTTGTATTTGTAGCAAGGCTTTTACTCGTTGATTATATAAATACACTTCATGAACTCGCCGTCAAAACAAATATGAAGCACTGTATCACCGCTTGAAGAGTTCTATAGCTTGTCGGTACCTGCTTAGGCATTCATGACCCGCTGGCCGATAGGAGATCGCTAATTTGAACGTCGCATGCTGATATTTGTTTTTACGGGGTGTAAATGAGATTAGAATACCCTATAAGTATTTTTTTGCTAATCAGATTTTTATTGTTTCAGTACTTGATGAGTGGGTGGTGGGGGAGCTACAGTTTTCGGTGTCAACCAGTGGATTATTCGAATGATCCTATGGCTTTGAGGGTAAGTTGAAATGTCAACGACTTTACGCCATTTAGAAAATAGTATCTAATCAAACAATTGAGTTTTTTTATCGGAAAATATAGTCTGGAATATTTACACAAAATAATAAATAATTAATTGATTAAAAACATATTACAATTTTTGCTTCACGCGCCAATAGGTGACAAATTGCAAACTACGTTTTTAGGGTTTTAGGTATGTTTTGGGCGTAGTCGAAATACGTTGTAGAGAGATAGAAAATTTAATAAATCGCAAATGTTATTAAAATTTTATTTTACCCTTTTCGGCATTTAAACGCTGCATAAATTACAAAAAAAAAATGTTTTTTGTGCGGACTCACCCACATTCCCTGATATGTGGAAACTTTCTAGAGCGACACCTATTTTCAAATCAGGGGATTATACTGATATTAAAAACTATAGAGCGGTGGCAATATTGTCGAATTTCTCCAAATTGCTGGAGATAATATTGCATCATAGAATTTACTCCGCAGTTCTATCCCCATACATGTGATGTGTGAAACTTTCAATCCAATATCAAATTATTGTGATATACATGCTGACAGTTTGAACATCTTGGATAATTTATGATATGTTACTCACCTGAGTGAAATATGTTTTTTTTTGCTTCTTAATCTTGTTTGTTTTTTCTTTAGATGTTTTCTGTTCTTGTTATTTTGATTTATCTTAGGATTGCCCTGTAAATGGTTGCCTTAATTGTTGGGCAATAAACGCTATTTATTTATTAGGGTTTATAATCACCAACTTCAGTTAGAAATAGCATAACAACTTTCCTGCAGATGCCATAAGGATTTGATGGTTTTCCACCCCTTAAGAATTTTTCTTCAAAGATGTTTTTAACTATCGACTCTCTATGATGAAAGATAATTTGTTTGTTTTGCCTCATGAATATTTCCGGTGGCAGTTCAGTCTGTATTTTAAGATGGAACTGTAAACATTTTCAAAGGTAGCAGAACTTATTTCCAGCAGGCAATATTCCTTGGAATTATTCGAATTCCTCGTATTTTTAGAAAGCGTTTAAGGACACGCTCGTTGCAAAACGAAGAGAATTAATCATTATTCATTATTTAATTGATTAGATAATTATCCTCTCGGGCGTTGTGGCTTATTAAGAAAGAGTTGAACAGATTATAGTAACATTTCCTTGCTACTATTCCGATCTACTTGCTGTTCTTTCATTCGTAAAATACGATGTTATTCGTATATGATACAGTCGAACTGAAGGATTCATTTGGAAATGTAAAACAAGTGTTGCAAGCATTTCAAAGAAAATATATTACATCGTTTATAATGTCAAGATCGGAAACAGTATCAGATGCGTAATCGGGAATTGGGCAAAGTTGCATATCTGTGAGTTACGTTATCCGTTACAAAACCTAGTTTCAACATTCACCAGATTAATGGAATTATTCATATTTTCCTACTTTTGATCGAGGTATTTCAAAATATATTACATATCAGATTGCCCCATGTTCATCTCGGCATCTGAGAATTTTCTGGACGTTCGGCAACACTGTCAACACTAACGACAATTACATAATATACACATATTCAGAAAAACAAAACTTCCGCCTCTTAGAATTATCACAATCGAATATGTACTAAGACTATGAGAATCCCTAAAAGAGTAATTTGTTTTTTTGACAATTTTTGAAATGATCTATTCATAGTGATCCTCAAACTTTAGTTTACTATCAATATACAGGGTGTTATTTAAGTACGTGGCCAAGCCTCAGGGGGTGATTTTTTGAGTAATTTCAAAATGAAAAGTTTATATAAACATAGGAATGCTTCATTTTTAAGATACAGGGTGTCAAACTTTTTTTTTTAAAATTGATAAACTTTCAGTCGATTTTGTTCAAAATTAGCAGTAGTATCAAGGGCAACAAGGGGCTAATTTGGCAAAAAGTTGTATTTTAGCTGCTTGATTCGAAACAGTAGACAATTTAAATAAGTCAGTCAGTGACGCACAAATTTTTGTCAAAGTTATTGGTTAGGATGTTTTCCGTGACGCCACTGGACCTGATAATTTCAATCTAATTGGGGCTAATTTAGCCCCTAACTGGTTTTAATACCACTGCTAAATTTGAACAAAATCGACTGAAAGTTTATCAAGATATTTAGGGATGCCGATTTTTTAAAAAAGGGTATTCTAAAAATTAAGCATTTTTGGACCTATGTTTATATGAACTTTTCGTTTTAAAATTAGATAAAGAATATCATTTAAAAAATGTTTCGACCAATACTAGTTCACCTTTCAACCTAGTTATGTAATGTACTATAATTCTGATTGAAGTGATGTCATATGAGTACATAGATAGTAATTTATTGTGTTTTGTTTAAAAACTCCTAATAACAGTTAGACATGATATTGATGACTTATTTAAATATCTTTTACTGATATCTTTTCAAATGTTGATTCAAATTCTTCCTGTTCAAATACAGATATATAATTATTATTTATGCTACTATAACAATTTTGCAGATGGAAATCTATACTTCCTCTAGATTCATAGATATAACAATGACTTTGATTTTGTGTTCTAAATGTGGTGGTAATAAATGATTTTTTTATTTGAATATGAAAATAAGAATTAAATAACAAATTTTTTTCACAGTTCATCTAACATAGAATTGATCTTAGCATGAAGTACGAAAGAAAAATCTAGTCATCTTGCAAAGGAAAAAATAGTCGCAACGTTAGTGCGCAGTTTATTTTGACATTCATAAAATGAGATTTGGAAAAAATAAACAATTTGTTGGTATTTACTGAAAAGGATGCGCCTCAAAATTCCCGTCAAATTTTCCTCTATGGATAACCAAAGTCTATATCATTTTTTTTTTATTTTTTAGATGGCTAGGACGTGTTGGTGGTACTACTTCTCGAAATTCACGGAGTTCTTCGACACCCTGTTTTTCATTTTGCGGAAGAAAAACAGCCACGTGTCAACTCTTCACGTCATCCATCACGGATGCATGCCTTTCTCCGTTTGGATGGGCATGAAATTTGCTCCAGGTACCTGTTCTGTTAAGTTATATATTTCTGTTTAGAAAATAATAGCAACCTATTTGAACACCTCCTGTGAATGAAATAAAAATAATGTTAAAAATTTATTCGTTATTCTGAATAGCACTAGATTAAGCATCATTTTGCAGTACTGCCAGAATCGCTGGCATCTAGCGGCCACAGTGGTGACCCAACTGACAATGCGAACTAGTATATTCGATTCTGGTAATACGAGTAGATGCCACTGAGCTGTCTTATTTCGATACTTTTTGTCTCATGTTAATCGATATGTTTTTTCAGGTGGTCACAGCACATTTTTCGCCTTGCTCAACACTTTTGTACATATTGTGATGTACTTCTACTACATGATCGCGGCTATGGGACCAAAATACCAAAAGTACATCTGGTGGAAGAAATACTTGACCACTTTCCAAATGGTAAGTATCTTTTTATTTGAAATCCCCAAACTTACTAACTTTCTAATATACTCAGTGTTACACCCAGAAAAAATAATTTCTTCAACTTGATGCTCTGTGGTACGTCTTGGTGGACCAGTTCTTCGTGTTCATCTACCAGCTAAAACAATGTATTGCTTACAATGTGAAATTTGATTCAAGGTGGATTTCACCAAGGATGTCAAATTAACAGTCCGTTATTCTCCACCTATAGGGTAACAGTTCGTCAAATTTCAGCAACCAATACCTACGAAATGTTGAAAACAAAGTACATATTGTCAAAGTATGAGATGACAGCTTGTCCTTGAAACATCACCAGGTTATTGAATATTAAGAAATTACATATAATTCAGTCAAAATTTAACGAAATGTTTGATTTTTTATTCATGTTTATATTACTTTCTTCAATTGATATTCGATTTTACTGATTTAACATCACCTCCCGTGTTTTTTTTTTTTTCTTATATACCTATAGCCTTTAAACACCTACTTGATGACAGACTCTACCAAAAATTTTATAGGATGGATATTGCTCGTTTCCAAACATTCATTCATTTACTTGCCGTTCATCAGAACCATTATGGCACCTTAGATTGATATTTCCACAAAACCATTCAGGTTTTTTGATATCCATACATCCATAAAGTTGAATATTCTTCGTTGTTCAGGAACTGAACAAACATCCACACTATATTCACAGCGATCAAGAAATACCCAAGCATATGTCGTAATGCTACCAGCAAAAAAACTAGAAATCTGCAATATTTTAGACATTCTAGATTATATAACACTGGTTTTGCCACACGAACTTTGACAGCTAATTTTGTTTTATCAGTCTACCCTCATTATTACATGTCAGCTGTCATATGTCTATTAGCCTCATATTTGTTGTGATACGGTAATACTCATAACTAGTACTACGGCACTAAATTAACAGAAACGCTTACAAGTAAATCCTTATAAAAATATTTTTTGTTGAATTTGAACACTTTTTTGTGATTTATTAACCCTGTGAATATGTCGAGGAAGTGTAATAATGATCCTAACTCTTTTTGTTATGTCTGCGGAGAACTAACATTCAAAAAACAACGACGAAATTTTACGAATCTTGTGTTGGAGTGTTATCACCAATGTTTTGGTTTTTCTGTCGCCCATCAAGACAAATCCTGGGCCCCTCATGTCTGTTGCATAACGTGTGTGAAAAATTTAACTGACTGGAAGAAAGGTGCACGACCTATGCCGTTTGCTGTACCCATGATATGGACTGAACAGCGAGATCACGTTTCAGATTGCTATTTTTGTCTCACAGACATAAAAGTTATAAATTACAAGAAAAAAACCACAGTTATTTACCCAAACTTATCTTGGGCTATAAGACCAGTCTCTCATTGTAAAGAATTGCCAGAACTAATACCAGTTGCAACTACGTCTGTTGAGAACAATTCACAACCGTCCACTTCAGGTGAATGTGTTGACGAGGACGATGACTTTGAGTTAAAAGGAATTGTAAACGAGCCACATTTGATAACTCAAGGAGACCTAAATGATTTGGTTCGGGATTTGAATTTGTCAAAAAAGCAGTCAGAACTATTAGGATCACGTCTAAAAGAATGGAATTTGCTACATCATAATACAAAAGTTAGCTATTTCCGAAACCGTGATCAACACTTCAGAACGTATTTTTCTCAGGATAGAGATTTGGTGTTTTGCAATAACATAAATGAGATTATGAAAATGTTGGACATAGATTTTGATCTCTCTCAGTGGCGTTTATTCATTGTCAAGTCTAAAAGCAGTGTTATTGCATAATGGAAATAAGCTTCCGTCTGTACCTCTGGCCCATGCTGCAAATATGAAAGAAACCTATGAAAATATGAAACTTTTACTTGAAAAAATAAATTACAGTACATATTCCTTCAAAATCTGCGGTGATCTTAAAGTTATTGCACTATTACTTGGACTTCAGCTGAGTTATACAAAGTTTTTCTGCTTTTTATGTGAATGGGATAGCCTAGACAGATTTAATCACTATATAAAAAAAAACATGGCCAACGCATGCAACGTTAGTTCCTGGGCAAAAAAACGTAAAGTATTTACCCCTTGTACAGCCAAATAATGTGCTTCTACCACCATTGCATATCAAATTAGGATTAATAAAAAATTTTGTGAAGGCAATGGATCGCAATGGGAGTGGATTTTTGTATCTAAAAGAAAAATTCCCTAAAATAAGTGATGCAAAGATAAAAGAGGGTATTTTTGTTGGCCCTCAAATTAGGGAGTTAATAAAAGATTCAAGATTTGAAGAAAAATTAAGCGATTTAGAAACATCTGCATGGAAGGCTTTTAAAAATGTTGTTTCAAATTTTTTGGGTCACCACAAGAGTGACAGCTACAGAGAGTTGGTTAGCGAGCTATTATTGTCATATCAAGCATTGGGTTGCAACATGTCACTTAAGATCCATTTTTTAGACTCGCACCTGGATTTTTTTCCTGACAATTTAGGGGCTGTCAGCGACGAGCACGGTGAGTGGTTCCATCAGGACATTTCTAATATGGAAAAGCGGTACCAGGGCAAATAGAGCCCAAATATGTTAGCAGATTACTGCTGGACAATTAAAAGGGACCAACCAGAAGCTAAATATTCAAGAAAATCTTAGATTATTAAGTCATTTATAAAAAAAATAACTTTTGATTTACGAGATCTGTGTTTTTTCTTAATATTTTAAATTACTCAATAGAATAAAATCCTTGTCTAGCAAATTTTTTTTAACTGTTTATTTTTTCTTACAATCACCAGTTAAAGTAAAAAATATCAAAAAAGTCCGTGTGGCACGACAAAGTTAAAATTTTGTTGACCAGTGTAATTAGACATCATTGGAATAACAGCTGAGTATTACATTTCAAAACTGCCGAACGAGTGACACTTGTGTGGGATCCGTCAACCCCTGGTCCCAGTCACAAAACATATACACTGATGAAGGTTTAATTCCATGCTATTCAATGACAACACGGTGACTTGTGTGGTTGTCAGCGGCCATTTTTTGAGGGTGCGACGTGGTTGCCAGATTGTGCATTAATGTACCGTTTGGAGTACGCACCGCCAACTTCCAAAATCGTTGCACAACACTTGAAAAAATGTAAATGAAAATTGAAAATTATTTCCATGACTCGCCAAAACAGCTGCGTCGGTACCTCGGCTTATACATCTTGACAGTAAGGATGTTCGATACGATCCTATATTTAGAAGTATCGATACTTTTACTTCCCATACCCGATATTTTGGATCGATATTTTTATATACGACACTTGGGTGTATCGATATATTTCACGAGTATAGTCATCTTTCGATCCGGACTGTGTCAGAAAGGGTGACTAACTTCAGATTACTTTTCTTCTTTGTTTCCTTCCGCTGGTTATCGATAATTTTATTCCATTATTTTAGAATATCGATACTTCTTCCTAAAACGATTTCGTGGATCTAAACATCCCTAATCTTGACAGCTTGTCGTTCTTGTCAACTGGGCGGCAGGGTGCAGTGTTGCCTTTACTGTCTTAGATTTTGCTAAAATCTTATGACAAATAAAAGCTCCAAATGAAATATTGACGTAATTTAGAATATAAATTCATATTTCGGTAGTTTTACCGAAAAGAGAATATTTACCGCTAACATCATTCTCCACGATTTTTCAAGATAATTTAAATGTCTTACGTGCCTTAAAAAGAGCATTTGGAATACGTTTTATATCCTTTTTTTATGCAAAATAACATAAATCTGTACATTTCTACAGGCACGGGTTATGTACAACACCCTGTACGTGATATACAGACAAAACTAGATTTCCATGCATGGACAGTCGTCAAAAACAGTGAAAACATCCTACCAAATATAATAGCTAGAGAATCGACCGATTATTTGCCGCATTCCCATTGGTTCACTTAAATAACTGACCGTTTTTTCTCAAATTTGAAATTCTATGAAAATTGTCCTAATTCTAAGGCAGAAAGACATCTATACATCTATAATGTACCCTTATTTATAAGGCACCGTTTTTTCACGACTTTATTCAACATTTCTTAGAAATCACTGATATTCAGAGAGTTTCTGTCAAATTGCATTTCGATAAGGTATTTTCCTATAGGTCCAAGAGACCGTTAAATATTAATGTTGGTGAAATTGGCCCGAAATGTGTCAAAATTTTAGTTAAATGATTTTAACAATTTTAAGGCTACGATATCCCGGGTAATAGCTAGTATATATTTTTGGTTATAGGTCCAATTTGTGGCGATTTTCATCCACCAGTTCCAGCTTCTATTCACCGAATGCAACTACCCTAAAAGCTTCATGGTTTGGATCGCCCTGCACGGAATCATGTTCTTCTTCCTTTTCTCTGATTTCTACAAGGTCAAATACACCAGCGACAAAAAGGCTGTGAAGAGGAGCGAAAATAACGGTGCCTGCATGGTAAGAAATTTGATTTTTTTATTTTGACAGGACACAGTAAAAAACTAGGACATTTTTATGGCATGAAAATGTCAGTTTAGGCTTCTACGAGCGCCATTTTACATGTCACTCGTTTCCGTCGGTCCGTCCGCTAATTTTCTTACCGCCTATAACTTGAGAAATACTTTTTTGATGAAATTTTCACACAAGGTTATATATTTATGTATCTTAGCAATATTTTGATATTAGGAGTACGTGCCACTTTAGCGTTCTGCGATGCTCTTGTAAATGTTGACTCAGCTGTTTTTATAATATCTACACACATATTTTTCCAAATTTTATGATCCTTAAATCATCCATCAAACCGCCTATGATGGTTCTCTGAATATTCTGAAGACCCATCTATATATATGTATATAGACACGGACTTTAAGCAACATAAAACTTGTGACTCGAAGTTTGAATATTGACCAAGAGTGTCTGAGGTTGAACGGACCTCACGTGACAGGATGCGCAACCAGTACTCACTTTAAAGATGTATAAATTCTTTATTAAAGACAATTTTTGTTTCAGCCTGTATTGGATGACGCACCAAACGGTCTGAAAAAATCGAACAGCAATGGCACACTGAACAACACGTACATCAAGAGCGAGTACTCGGATTCGTACGAAGCGTACTATTCTAACGGCAGCACAAAAGGTTTTGTCGCACAAACCATCACGAAACAACAGCCGAACAACAAGAAAATAGAATAGGGTGCATTGTAGATATTCTAAATCCTGTAAATCCGAAAATCAAAACTTGGTACAAATCGTACAAACTGATCGTTGATTTACCTATTCCACCAGAAGATGCCTGAGTTAATGGAACCGCACATGTCGACCACCTTCTTTAGGCGCCAGCGTTGCTAAATATCGGACTGTTGCCGCAAGGTATGGGATTTACTTTTCGCGAAAAGGAGTAATCACGGGCGAGGTAGTTATAATTTTTGAAGAATAAACACGTTTTTTTAACAGGAAATTGACTACTTCTGAGGAAATTATTATGATCCTACGTGGCAACATGGCTCAAATCCGGCGTAGGGTTGGGCCGTTAATCAATGCTGAATCTAACAACTTATTTCACATATGGCAACGCCGCTGTCAGCTATGTGTCATTTGAACTATTATTTCTGAGGCGTTTGAACTACTGTTTGTTTCATTTGAACTACTGTGCATAGAGTCTTTCTTTTCTAATGAAATTACTACAGTCGTATTTGCAACATGATGGTGATTCTAGAAATTGTTGTTGAATATGCAAATACTGCAGCATGGTTGGGTGTTTAATCAAAGCTACAATCTACCAACTTATTTTACACATGGCAACATCGCAGTTATGTGCTATTTGAACTACTATCCCTATGGCATTTGAACTACTAAACTCGACTCAATTGAAATACTGCTTGTTACATTTGAACTACTATGCACGGAGTCTGCATTTGCTAAGGAAATTCCTGCGATTGTAATGGCAAATTGGCTGTGACAATGGAAATTGTTGTTGAATATTCAAACCCAGCTCAGCGTTAGGCATTTAATCAGTGCTACAATCGACCAACTTATTTCACATATGGCAACGCCGCTGTCAGCTATGTGTAATTTGAACTATTATTTCTGAGGCGTTTGAACTAATTTTTGTTACATTTGAACTACTATGCACAAAATTTTTCTTTTCTAATGAAATTACTGCAATCTTATTTGCAACATGATGGTAATTCTAGAAATTGTTGTTGAATATGCAAATACTGCAGCATGGTTGGCTGTTAAATCAAAGCTGCAATCTACCAACTTATTTTAAACATGGCAACAACGCAGTCAGTTATGTGCCATTTGAACTACTATCCTTATGGCATTTGAACTACTGAACTCGACTCAATTGAAATACTGCTTGTTACATTTGAACTACTATGCACGGAGTCTGCATTTGCTAAGGAAATTCCTGCGATTGTAATGGCAAATCGGCTGTGACAATGGAAATTGTTGTTGAATATTCAAACCCAGCTCAGCGTTGGGCATTTATTCAATGCTACAATCTACCAACTTATTTCACATATGGCAACGCCGCTGTCAGCTATGTGTAATTTGAAATATTATTTCGGAGGCGTTTGAACTAATTTTTGTTACATTTGAACTACTATGCACAGAGTTTTTCTTTTCTAATGAAATTACTGCAATCTTATTTGCAACATGATGGTAATTCTAGAAATTGTTGTTGAATATGCAAATACTGCAGCATGGTTGGGTGTTAAATCAAAGCTACAATCTACCAACTTATTTTAAACATGGCAACAACGCAGTCAGTTATGTGCCATTTGAACTACTATCCCTATGGCATTTGAACTACTGAACTCGACTCAGTCGAACTACTGCTTATTACATTTGAACTACTATGCATCGAGTCTGCATTTGCTAAGGAAATTCCTGCGATTGTAATGGCAACATGGCTGTGACAATGCAAATTTTTGATGGATTTTCAAATCCAACGCAAGATTGGGCATTTATCAATGCTACAATCTAATCTGCCAACTCATTTTACACATATCAACGCCGCTAACAGCCATGTGTTATTTGAACTATTATTCCTGACGCATTTAAACTTTTTGTTACATTGGAACTATTTTTGTTTCATTTGAACTACTGTGATGGTAGAAATATGCAATGTTTGGGTATTAAATCAAAGCTACAATTTACCAACTTATTTTACACACGGCAACATCGCAGTCAGCTATGTCATTTGAACTACTATCCCTGTAGCATTTGAACTACCAAACTCGACTCATTCGAACTACTGTTTGTTACATTTGAACTACTATACATGGAAATTACTGCTATCTTAATGGCAACATGGCTATGAGGTTGGAAATTGTATGCGACGTTCAATTACAGCACAGCGTCAGGCATCTTCTTGGGGAATACGTTAAACAATGGTACAGTATAATAAATCAACTTCTTGAGTTGAATCTGAGCATGATTAGCGTAATGTTGTTTTGACAATTGCAGTTGCAGTTGTCAAAAAATGTCTACTTGCGATACCAAAGACTAGCCATAAAGCAATGGAGGAACTCAGGTTTCTCTACAGCCTGGATTGCTGGTCCTACTATTTTTTTATGAATATTATGGATTGTTTTCCTTTTAATCGTTTTGCGAGGCAAGTATTGTCTTTTATTTGGGTTTCTGGAAATTCGGAAAACGCTTTCAAAATTGCGTTCGTACTGTGGCAGACGTATTTGATTTACACTTGTAGATATACCACAAACCCAAAGTCTTTCTAATGCCACCAAGATGAAAATACGGCTGAAATCTGAAATAGTAGCTGAAAAACTATACATATATTTCATCGTAGATTGTGACAAAAAATGAAATTTTACGCGAGACGTTGTTTTGATATTACATGTTTTGAAATATGCACTACCCTTCAAAAGTATTTGAACGCCCAGAAAGCAAAGAAACAGATGGAAGTTATTAAACAAAAACATTACAATATTCTAATGGCAAATAAATTCCTGGCTAATGATGATTTCCATGGTGATGGTTTTCAATATATAAAGAAAAATAAATACGTACTCTGAAGTTATTTTTTTGTTTACGATTTTAAATGGAAATATGCAGTTGCTAAAATACTTTTGAACGCTAGTGTATGTCTATCAAAATTAGCCCAATCTATCATTTACTAAAAAAAAGGCGAAATCGACAAAACGGATTTTGGTCTAGTTCTGTATTAAAGCCCTGATATTCATTATCCTTAGCTACTTTATAATGACTCTAAAAGCTGTTCTAGATATTCTATCTCGGTATGTTTTTTTCTATAAAAATGTGGTATTGTTAAAGCGTTAAAAAAATCAATGGCATCATTGCCGACCATTTTTGTAAATATTAAATATTTTAAATAGAATAAAAAATAGATATTTGAATATAATTTTGTTCAATTGCCCTCTATGGGACCAGATGTAATTCAAGCAATTTTAACTTTATTTTCGTATTATGAAAGCTTCCTACCAAGTGTATGAAAGAAAATCGCAAAGTATTTCTTCAGAGGAAAATATAATTAAGAATGAAAACTGGAATATACATTAGAATTTGAAATTGCGATATTATTGAGCCCAATGAAATTCACGACTGTTCATCGTGTGAAGTGTAAAGTGATTTTTACATGCCTTTTTGTATATAAACTCCACTATAAAACCCTGAAATTCTTCGTGGATCTTGTTCAATTGATGTTACGAGGGTTGTTTCAAAAATATTTTTTCAGGAACAAGGAATTTTTTATTTGAAAAAACGAATTCATCATTGGAAACGCTGATCTTTTTCTCAATAGACGCCATTTTTTTAGACGTGAAATCGACTTTAGCACATCGCGAATGGCCGCCTCTTGTTGGGATCGGGGGTGGGGGAGCCGACAAACACGACGCTGTTGCCAGATTTCGCCAAGCATCACCCTCGTAAAACTATCGTACTATTTATTTTAGCAGGTTACTATAAATTTTGAGAAGATGAAATGAGAGGTTTTTTTAAGGTTTCTTACTTGGTCAAAGGTAGAAGTACTAGTTGATTGGAATCAACCGTTAGTGCCTGATCATCAGCGACATTTTTGTAACGTTTGTGAAGCTTAGCTTTCTGTGGCACAACTTTTGTAGTCCGGTACTGACCTCTGCCATTTAGAAAACTTAAAAACTTGAATTTTACATTTGTGGTTTTTCTGTATTTCATAAGATTCATTGGGTTAACTTTTTTATGCTGTATAATTCTGTTTTTTATGGAAACCCTTTTTTAAATGGCATGTCAGTTCTTAGACATTTACTAACGCAATTATATATTATATATTGTGTGCTTTCTGCTGCCTTTGCGTTTGTCAGATACATAAGGATCCAAAAAAGTTGAGCAAATCGAAAAAAAGTGAAAATTTTATGGACACAGAAAGAAGTCGGCAGCGGGAAATGCCTGAGCTAGCCAAACCTAATCCTGAAGAATTTTGGAAATTTCTTTCTATCGGTTAAATGTCTCGTTGTGCTTACTATTATTTCAATATACTACTTTTTACACTTTTGTCACCAGAGAACTGGTGCTCTTAATTGTTGATATGCAATCCTTGTTATGTTTCTGTATAGAGTGATTAAAAAAACCGTGACAATATTTCTAGAACAGAAGGTAGATTTGATCAAATAAAAAGATCCTATAAAATACATTGTATTCTCTTAGCTTCTCAGATAAGTTTCCATTTAGAGCTTGTTATTTTTAAATACTCTTTTTTTTTAGAAATATTGTTATTCAAATCATTCTACGTGCCTGTATATTTTTATTATTTATAATACATATTGTGCCCCTCTTTTTACCAAAATTTACTATGCTGAAAAGCTCTCTATATCACTTTCGCTATTGGATGGTTTACCAGTTCCAACAAATCATTGCAAGGATATTTTAATGGAGTTTCAAACTGTTGTAAATATTTTGTTAATTAAAATTAATTTAAGCTAAACTTGTATAGTATTTTTGTATATAAAGTGAAAATAAAGGTGAATAAGTTGATGTGTGTTTAGTTCTGTCTTTTCTGCCCCCAAGGTAGGTAAGTGATAAAAGACTGCAAATCATTGATTCACAAAGTGGTCTATATCGACCCCTATGGGTCTATGACAACCTGCAAGGGGTCTACGTTAGCGAAAAAAAATTTGGGGGTCCATGAAATGAATATGGGGGTCCACGATAGTGGATCTCAACACATACACTGATAGTACCTATTTACTTACATCATACTATCTTATAATATCAAAACATATACATTATTTATAAAAGTACCTATGAAGTAAATAAATTCTTATATATGTTTATAAAATTGTGTAAGTTGTAGGATGTTGGTATTCACTTTGTGGTCACAATACATTTTGAACTTGTAAAAACATGAGAGTCGCAGTCTCAGAGCTTCGCTACCTTGCACTGACTTGTTCAATTCGTCACTATAAATACGAATGTGGGACAAATACGATTATTCGTTTCCTGAATCTTGAAAAGGAAAGTGCTAAGAAAATATTTTAAAAAATATAAACAGATAGTATATCACACAAATTATATTGAGTCAGTGTTATTTTGTTTGAGAGTGCTGGAGAAAAGTAAGTACATTATTTTTTATTAAATTTTAGTTTTGTACTCGTAGTTAGCAAAGATAGATAAATTACGCCAATCATTACTTTAGTTATTAGTAGTTAAATATTCAATCATGCAAAATTACACGAGAACTCCTCAATAGTTTCTTTTTGAAAGTTTTAGCAATCGGTAATATAATTACAGTGCAATCTCCGTAATTCGAGCTAATTGTTGCAAGAAGATGTTCGAATTATGGAATGTTTTCGGAAAAATCAAAAAATATTTTTAATATACAGCTGCTGGATTTTCTGTCTTATTTAAATGATTTAATTTTGCCCACAGATGACTGATACCATGTCTGAATCTAAAAAGAAATGTAGACAGTACAGTGTTGATTATTTGAAATTTGGCTTCATTCCATCATTGCCGGACAAACAATCGCCTATGTGCCTTTTATGCAACAAAGTTTTGGGCAATGACGCTATGAAACCATCTAAACTGCAAGATCATCTGAGAAGATGCCACCCTGATAAAACAGAGAAAGATTTGAAATACTTTCAAACACTCGAAGATAAATTTCAAAAGAGACCTACACTGGACAGAATGTTCGCTTCGACGTCACAAAGAAATGATGATGGTTTGCGGGCGTCTTACAATATCTCGTTACTTATAGCAAAATCCGGGAAAACCGCATACTATCGGAGATAAGTTAATTTTGCCAGCCGTTGAAGAGGTTTTAAAAACTGTTTTACACAAACCTGCATCTGATATCATTAAAAGAATTCCCTTAAGCAACAATACTGTTGAAAGACGTATTGATGAAATGAGTTCTGATATTGAAAGCTTCTTATGTAATTATTTGCAAACGATCCATTTCTCTATACAACTGGTCAGACACCTGATTATTTAATGTTACGTATATTTTACATAACAGATACAAAATTTTATTTTGAGTAGTTTTAATTTAAATTCAATTAATAAATGTATAAATTAACATGTGTTTTTACTTTAAGTTTTTAAAACTTCACTACAGTTAGAAATTTACAGGAAATCAATATCAGGTAAGTAGGGGGTCTACCCAACACAGAAAAACATGGCAAGTGGTCTACGACACAAAAAAGTTTGGGGAACTCTGCTCTAAATAAAAGTTTGATGCTGAATATACACATTTTTGAATTGTCTGGAATTTGTTTGTTATCGGCGCACTATTTTAGATCAAAATGAAAAGTCAGGATTGCGACAAATTCTGGTGAAAATCAAAGATAATTCTGAAATAAGTTAATCAAAATTGAAATAAATAATTCTAAACAAAATATTAGATTACATGTTCGAACAGACCTTCTTGGGTTTGACAGTAATTTCGTCACAATCATTCTTAATGTTGAAGCAATTACACTTTCTTTGAAAAATGTGACTATTAGAAATGTTTCCAAAATCCTACCTGGATATTGGATTTCAAGAACGAAAGGCCAGCGAGGAATGGTACCAAAACACATTCAATTAAATATAAATGATATATTGCAAATTATAAAATTATAACCCCTAAAACACCAGTATAAAGCATATTAAAATCATTAAATAAAAACTTTGTCTCCTGGGTATGTAAGATCACCTTACATTATAGTTCTGCGATTTGGAGGAGGGTAGGCTCTTGGTTCTTTCCTCAGATGATAATTTGCCGCATAATGCCCATAGGTTCTCCTCACTGTATCGATGAACATTTCTGCATAACGTGGGAACACTTCTACACACCAGTTTGGCATCATTATCATTAAGAATGCTAGTATGATGAGAGGCCAAATAATAGATAGTAAAAACTGTATAACCTTCGTAATAACTACCCATGCTCCAATTACTGATAGAAAACCAAGCAGTGCTACTTGAGTTTCTGCATTTTGAAATACTTGTGGTAGAAATTTCAGGAAGCCTTGTACTGTGTACGTAGCCATAAAATGGTTTGGTATACTGAAGATTTTATAGCAACTTTAAGGCAGATCAAATGACACTGTCAGTAATAAATTTTGAAAGATTTTGTCACATTTTATGCATTGATATGACTAACTTAATGTTGCTAATACTACCATTATAATATAAAAACCCCTAACTAATTTGCAGTTTCACAAGCGTCTATCCAGTCATTGTACACATCCACTGGTTCCGATAGAAAACTTATTGTGGTTTGGAAATCTTCAAGGCATACTCTGCAGGTTATGCGCGCAGTGCTTCGCCCTTTGTCCCTAAAATCAAGGCGAATTCGAGACGTAAAGGAAGCCTGAATTTATAATTACAAACTTACATTTTTACTTCGCAAGATTTTTCGTGGTTACAGAATGGGCAATTGAACTGGGTATCCAGAGGCTCGATGGCCTTCCTTTTTGGAGCTGGTTTTCTTTTAGACTTTCTTCGTCCCATTTTTATAAATTCGCGGAATCACCACTTAACTTTTGTAATTATTTTGCGAAAATCGCCTAGAATTCCTCAGTATTTGGTTTGATTTTTGTTTACTAACTTGACAGATGTCAACACCGCCTCATTTTTTATATAGAACTGGACTGCGAGTTGTAAAGGTAAGAGATGGAACTCTAGCGACAAGGTCTACAAAGTAGTTCAGCTTTTTGGAATTATTGTCGTATTTGTGACCAGCCAAACCGTTGTTCAAAACTGGACAAAATTCCTGATCGTTCCAAGTCTTTACTTACAGAATCGCAGCGACGGCTAGTCTGTCAAGAAAGAACGGTGTCAGTTTGTTGCCGCTGTCGCCAAAGTTTGCAAAGTAACCTCAAAAATAAAATTTCAAATTTAATTTGAATTTGTTTTGTGGAATGTGAAATGTTTCGCTTAAAGTCTTGCAAGCTGGTTACCTTAAAAAGTGACCTCACGTTTTGCGTGTTGCGAGCCGCCTTACGAAATGCGTCTTCAAAGAGGTTCAACAAATCGGTGGCTCAAGCAACAAAATACGAAAATATCAACGCATTTTGCGAAAAATATGAATCAAAAGTTCTGTATAGCAGTTTTATAGAAAGTAAGAAATTAAAATTAGGATATAAAAGAAACCAAAGTGTAATGGCAAAAGCAAAACGTGACCTAGAACAGATGCAAAGATCTCTAGAGAACTCGCAACCTCTGCCTCTGAGCTTAAAGTACTTAGGAGAAGATTTGAGCACCTTGGACCCTAAAGATGAACCAGTTGCAGTCGATCATGAACCAAATCCAACACATTTTCCATACGAGAGCAACATTACTGTTGAAAGCCTTCCAATCGAGACAGAAACCACTGTAGAAAAAAAGGATATCTCGATAGAGGAAGAGATACGAATGAGGAATAAGGAGCTAAAAAATTGGATGACGTCTTATGAGAACTATGAACACGATTTAGAAATGATACAAGATGTGGATGAGGATGAGTTAGATGACGATGGTATAAACTACGGTACTCCAAATCCAAACAGTAGAGTCAGTAATGTACCATGTGGTGGTTGTGGGGCACTCTTACATTGCAAAGTAAGTCTGTTTTCGGGATCTCAACACTACTTATCTTAGTTATATCTGTGAATATACAGTATTTGGGTTTTCAATGTCGACTAAGAGAAATAGCTTATTTTTTTTATATTATATATATTTTGTAAATAGGACAGACCCTGGTTTCCTTCCATTTATCTAGGAATTTAGCTGTAGATAATATGAGATTAAAAAGAATAACCAGAGCATCTACTATATCAAGCGCACAATCCTTGACCAGGAAAGAGGGGAGCTTACCTGGCCCTGAGGTCATCTTTGACTTCAGTTTTTTGCTGCATCACATATTTCAGTTCAGTTATACTCTCCTGAATTAAGTTGACAATACATTGAATGTTAGAAGATAGGTTTTCACCGCAATAGGTATCAGATGACAAGTAAACTGTCTTAAAAAATTCAGCGAAAGCATTTACAATTGACTGAGGATCACCAAAGTCATTATTCAGATGAGTCATATGATATGGAATCCGTGATGTTTTGTTCTTTTGATATACTTCGAAGTTGAGTCATTTAACAGTGAGTAGATCTGATCAAAAGAAATGTTTTTTTCCTTTAACATTTTTCTGGTAAAATTAAAGTAACAAAGTTATAGCCCTTTAGAATTTTGAGTACCGCCCTGTCTCAATAATAATATTATGTGCTCGTGTTTGGCAACAACGGATATAATCCGCCTTATCGGTTCATCGCATCGGAAACAAAAAAGCGAAAGAATTTGAAACGCTTATCACGATGTTTTTACTACAATTTTATTCAGTTGTATTCAGTCAATGTGTCAGTCGGTAATGCGTGAGTGAATAGTGGTGTTTGTTGCGTGGGAGTCTTTACAAAATGCTGCCGCGGCATCACGGAATTATGCGGATCGGTTTCCCAATCGAGTGCAACCAACCCCTCGTGCCTTTGTTAATGTAGTACAAAGGGCTCGTGAATCAGGTGACTTAAGACCTCACAGGGGACCTTACGATCAAATACAGGTCCGCACTGAAATACTTGTCGGGAGGATACTTTATAAAACAAGGTAACATTTTTTTTAAATTTTTACACACATATTTTGGTTTATCTTCCTTCTACAATCATTAACTGAAAATTCATGACTCAACTTCAAAGTCACCCTGTATAAATGACCAAAAAGAAGCTGGGTTATTTCTCACAGACTCTTGAACTTCTTGCAAATAGCTTTCGTATGCAACCTTTAATTGTGATTTGCTGAGTGATCTTCGTCTAATGAACTCGTTTCTGTAAAAAATGTTTTTAGTTTGTTTCCATTTACGATGGTTTCTTGCCTTATCTTTTATGTTCTTAATTATTGACGAATTATACCATCTTGGAAACTTCCGCTTGAAGTTTTTGGATAATGCTTATGATTTTTTAAATTATATCTATGGGCATATCGCATTTTATAAAATTTCATTATCTCATAGGATCCTTCAATACCAGGTTACATCCCTTCAGAAATCTTCGACAACCACAAACGAGATGGAGCAGCCACTCTACAATCGATCATTTGCCAACGATGTTACTTTCTCAAAGAGCACAACACAGCTTTACAAGTCAGTGTATCCGCAGAAGACTACCCGAAAATTCTCAGCTCGATAAGAGACAAACAAGCGCTGGTAGTTCTCATGGTAGACCTCATGGACTTCCCATGTTCAATTTGGCCCGGACTAGCAGATATTCTAGGTCCGCAAATGCCAATCCATGTTGTGGGCAACAAAGTGGATTTGCTGCCGAAAGACCAGGATAAGTTTCTGAAACACGTTAGCGAGATGTTGATAGAAGAGCTGAAAATGTGCGGTTTTGGGTCTGCGAATATCCTGGGGGTGTCACTGATAAGTGCAAAGACAGGTTTTGGTGTGGAAAATTTCATCTCCTGTTTGACGAGATATTGGAATGTAAGAGGAGATGTTTATATTGTAGGGTGCACCAATGTAGGTAAGCGTCAAGTAGGTTGACTCAATCAGCATGCCGCACTGTCATTTAAAATTTCCCGTATGTCCTGGCCAACATCTGGCAATCAAATGATACAATTCAATACAAAGAGTTGAAAGTGGTGGCGAAGTTTAGCAACAAGCTACTCTCACACTTAGCCATCCATGCCAAAAAACAAAAATTGTTAGATAGCAGATATCAGAAACAAAAAAAAGATTGTCTCAAAAATATGGTTCTCACATTGTTGCAGGCTCAAGAAATTTTTTATTTGAAAAACGAATTTACCATTGGAAACGCTGATCTTTTGTTTTTTTCATTTAAAACTACCTATCGTGTTGTTTTATTTCCATATGCAAAACTTAAAAGACATCCCCTTGTACCTCAACTTCGCTGTTAACTCATGATTTATTTTGTCAAACACCTTGGAATAATCGATCGTTATAACCTGCTACGCCCATTTTTTTTATCAAGTCCCATACAATGCTGTCAAGTACAGAATCAACTTGCTCGACGACACTAGCTCAAAACCTTAATCTTTCACAACGTTCTGACTTGATGCAAAACAGCGACGTTGAGATCCTGAATCAGTCGTACTTTCCAGGTAAATCCAGCCTATTTAACGCCCTGATCAAATCAGACTATTGCAAAGTCCAAGCTTCCGACTTGATCCAACGCGCTACAGTGAGTCAATGGCCGGGAACCACTCTGAACCTACTCAAATTTCCCATAATGAAACAGTCACGCAGAAGGCTCTTCATCAGACAAGAGAGACTGAAGAAACTCCAGATGATCACGAAACAGGAAGAGCAAACTCGCAAAGAAAGTCTGAGGAGTAACAATGCACCTGAATCTGCCACGCTCATTGGGAGGATAGGACAGTCGTACACCAAAACGGTTTTTGACGAGCCCAAGGACGTTTTTGCGAATATTGTCAATGCAGGCGCTAAAGGACAGACAACATTAGGTACGATGATATATTTGACAGGATAAGAGCAGTGAAAAATTCATGTCTACAGTCAACTATCTTATTTTATGTATATCAACATCGCAACCGGCTATGTACCATTTGAACTCATTCACGTGTATTTGAACTGCTGTGCTTGTCGAATTAAAACTAGTGTTGAATTTGAACTACTGTTTGTTGTTTTTGAACTACCATTCGGTTTATTTGAACTACAGTTTGTTGCGTTTGCACTACTGATCTTGAGTATTTGAACTACCGTCGGCATTGTGTTTGAACTACTATCATTGTGACATTTGAACTACTACTTTCTACAGGAAAAGATTCGAATCAAACATTAAATTTTCAGGTATAAATGAGAGACATCCAGACTACATCGCAAGTCGTTGGTGCTATGACACGCCTGGTGTCGTCCAACAAGAGCAGATCATAAATCTTTTGACAGTTGACGAGTTGATGCTGACCATCCCAAAAGAAATTATACGGCCGGAAACTTTTTGTGTCAAACCAAGGACTAGCCTGTTCATCGCTGGCTTGGCTAGGCTGGACTTTTTGGATGGTCCAAAATCTATCAGGTAAGTATTAATACAGGGTATTTGGTGTATCGTTTGCCGAATTGAAATGGCGGACAGGGGAGGCCTTTTTCTATCACCCCAGGTCCCTCAAACAGTTTTTAGCCCAACGGCATTAATTACGTAGATTTTTTATTTTTTTTAGTAAAAACTCCAAAATGTAATACACAAAGTGAAATAAAAAAAAATGAATGAACGTGAAATCGTTTAGTTTTTTTTTCGAGAAATTCAAAATTGAGGCTTAAATTTTTTTTTGTTCTTCTTTGTAACCCTTTGTGTTTATAAATAAAAAACTACAGGCTGCTGGCAAGTAATGTTGATTTTGTAAAATTGGTACATCACCCATTAAGATAAATTAATCATTAGCCGCTAATCATTAGGCGGACATACTCTTTATTTTTTTTTATTTCACTTTGTGTATTCCATTTTGGAGTTTTTACTAAAAAAAAATTGAAAAATCAAAATAATTAATTCCGTTGGGCTAAAAACTGTTTGAGGGACCTGGGGTGATAGAAAAAGACCTCCGCTGTCCGCCATTTCAATTTGGCAAACGATGCACCAAACACCCTGTATATTCCACTAGAAGATGCCCAGTTCAACCTGTAACTTGGAAACTCGCATTTCCGGACCCATGTTTATAAAAACTTTTTCATATTTTTTAATCACCCTCAAAAATGGAATACATAATCAATGCTTTTACTAACTGCCGCCGCCTGTTGTAGATTGACCGTATTCAGATCGAAAGAACTGCCACTGACAATCTGCCCGTTGGAAAATGCTGACAAAATCTACGAAGAATGTCTTGGAACGGAGCTTTTTAAAGTGCCTGTTGACGAAGGTGATAGGCTCACAAAATGGCCGGGACTTGAATGTTCAAAGGTTTTCACTGTTACGGGAACAGATTGGAAAACATCGTCGAAAGATGTCGTTCTCTCGAGTGCAGGTAACCTTTGTTATCTACGTATAGGTCTGTAATACCATTAAAATGTTGCATACATTTATCGGCCACCTCCAGATTCTAGGATATTGGGTGCCGAACACCAGTTTGTGGAGTAGTACCCTTGCGTTTAGTTGTTTTGGTTTGGGTGCTACCCCGTCCATTTTGTCATGGGATTTTAATCTTCAGCGTGGCAAGGCATTGCGGAGAACCACCACACATTCCTCCAGCTTTGTTTGTAGCTGATATTGCCACTTGACAGAATGCCTCGGCGGGCAGCGACTAGCAAATAGGAGTTACGATCGGTGGTTCTTGTCTTGTCGAGTAGTAAATAAGATTTAAATCGACAATGAGCATTTGCATATGTTTACAAGAATAAATGTATAAAGACGCAATTTTAAGAATATAATGTACCGAGTGCGCCATCTATTACTTTTTTTACTTATAAGTTTATGTGTTACCATGTGAATCAAAAGTAATGTGGTATGCATAGATGAACTGTCAAAGGTATGCCATTTATAGTCAAACGCCAAACAACCGCCTTATTGCACACGAAATTTCAAGACCGCATAATTTCACGAAATTCAGATGTCAGTGGTCCCCGAGATCGTCCGATTTAACACCTCTTGACTATTTTCTTTGTGGATTTTTGAAAGGAAAAGTGTATGCGAATGATCCCCGGATAATTCAATAACTAAAGCGCAATATTCGGACTGAAATTGCGGCCATAGACCCGATTATTCTGGGAAAAGTCATTGAAAATTTTGACGTTCGGATGTTGGCCTGTGAACGAAGCCGCGGTGGTCACATGACTGATGTTATTTTTCATATATAAATGTCATAAATCAACCTTCATTTATCAATAAAAAAATTCGATTTCACCTCGTAGAAAGCGTGTTGATTTTTCAAATAGAAAAAAAAAGTAATAGATGACGCACCTTGTACAAGCTGGGGCATAAGTAAGGAACCGGTTTGTCAAACTAATTGCTTGTTCTGTGGTGGGAGTAGGAAGTGGAGAGGGGTGTCATTGTGACTGTTGCATCGTCCCGTTTTCAGTTGACGTCATGATTTGGACAGGCGTACATTTCAACACCCATTACTGTCACAACACCCGAAAATGTGATGGCTGCGAGGGCAGCAGTTGAATTGTCACCAAGGCGACATGCGATTGCTTTTGCTCTTCAAGGAGAATTCTGCATGAAGAACTCTAATTTCATCCCTATAAAATCATGGTTGTTCAAGAACTGATGCCTGATAATTACATCGTTGTCAAGAAACGCTTGAACAAATCCCCGAAACTTCTTTCAGCAGCAACGAGACCCACTTTCACCTCTCTGGGGCTGTTTCTAAGCACGTACTGGGCTGACAGTTATCCAATGTCACAATTTGGGATCATTGGACGTTATTTTTTTTAGGAGAATGTTCGAACAGTAACTGTCACAGCTGATCGTTATGAGAAACTTTTTTGAGCCGCAATTGAGTGACAAAACTAATTTGAAATGAAATTGAGACAAATGTTTCCTAGTCGACTCGTGACTTGGGATAGCCAGCGCGCTCGCCAGATTTAAGCATGTGCGACTTTTTTCTGTTGGGTTATTGGAAGCAGAAAGTTTTTAAACATCGCCCCCACACTTTAGATGAGCTAAAGACCCGGTTGAGGAAACGTACACCATACCCCCAGAAATATACTAAGTGACATATAAATCCGAACACCCAGTTTAAATGGTTTTATTTTAATAAAAGTTGGTGAATGTATTTATCTTACTGTAAATAACAAGTGAAAAAATGTTCAGCCTCATCAGTTGGACATTCCGGTTTTTATACTGCTTTTTTTTTTAATTCACTAACGCTCTAAAAATGAATATTTCAGCCGCAGTAAAGAATCAACGTTGGCGATTTTGGTTCTTGACATCATTTACGATCGGTTACGATACCTAGAGTACGGAGACCTGTACGATTTCGTCAACTTAGTGAGTTTGATAGGGACCGTATAGTGAGACTTCGGGAAGCTGGACTTTCTTTTCGGGCAATTGCAGTTAGTGTGCAAAGAAGTGTAGACACTGTGGTTAGGTGTTGTCAGGCATGGCTTCGAGAAGGCCGTACGCAAAGAGCAAGGGGCACTGGACGCCGCCGTAGAACAACAGACCGTGAAGATCGCCGCCTAAGATTATTGGCCTTAAGGGACCGTTTCTCCACTACCAGGTCCATTGCAAATGAATGGTTTGCAGAACACGGAAGACCTATTGGCATGCGAAGTGTTTACCGACGAATGAGAAGTTTTGGCTTGTTTTCATACCGGCCACACTGGGTCCTCCCTTTAACTCGAGAACACCGACGTAATCGCCTTGAGTGGTGCAGACAACGGTCACTCTGGGATCAGGAATGGAACAGTATTGTCTTTAGTGACGAGTCTCGATTTTGTTTAGGCATGCACGAGATGGTCGTGCCAGGGTTAGAAGGCGACGTGGTGAAAGGAGGAATCCACAGTTTTTTGTTGAAAGACATGTTCATCACACTGTTGGAGTTATGGTTTGGGGTGCTATAGCTTATGGTTCCAGGTCACCTTTAATCTTCATCAGAGGTAACATGAACGCGCAGCGTTATATCCACGAAGTTCTAGAACCCCAACTTTTACCCTATCTTGACACCCTGGCAGATCCAACTTTCCAACAAGATAATGCCCGACCACATGTTGCAAGAGTCACAATAGACTTCTTTCAACATAATGATGTCACATTGTTAGCATGGCCACCAAGATCTCCCGACTTATCCCCAATTGAGCACGTGTGGGATATGATGGGTAGGAGATTGCTCAATTTGCAACGTCCTCCTCAGACTCTAGAAGCACTTCGAGAGGAGTTGGTGGTTGCCTGGATTGAGATACCACAGGAGGACATTGACCACCTGATCAGAAGCATGCCTAGGCGCGTTGGAGAATGCGTAGCACATCAGGGTGCATCCACACATTATTAAAGGTCAAAGAGCTTTAAAGCAGTGCAATCATTTTGAAATTTCTATCATTTACTTATTATGCTTCATTAAGTACTTATACAAAATTTTATTAAAATAAAACCATTTAAACTGGGTGTTCGGATTTATATGTCACTTAGTATAGCTCAAAACTTCAGAAATAGACTACATCAGTGTATTGCTGCGAAGGCCACCATATTGCTGAAGTTGTGTTCAAAACTAAATTAAAAAAATGGGATTACATACAAATTAAAATAAAAAAGTTTCAAGCCTGGAAGTTATTCGATTTTTCTTTGATACCTGCTTTAAACCGGATGATCACTTCTGCCTCACCCTGTATATTTTTTTCATTGCTTAGCCCATCTTTGACTTCAGATTTACACTGTATTATGGAGCTATCCTCTTTTTTTTCAGGATGGGTTGCAATAAATTGTGGTCCAGACGCGGAATATTCTTTCCGAGCTTGGACGCCAGAAAAAAAGGGAATCCACTTAAGAGAATCGATTCTACCAAAAGCTGTTAATTTGAGAGGTGCCAGAATAAGGGACAGTGTTGCTTACAAGTCGCATAAGTTTATTTGAATTTTTAGATAGGATAACATTGTTGTTTAAAAAAGTGGAAAACAGTAATATAGTATTTAACAAGATGCACTGATGGTTTTAAAATAGATTAGATTTGTCCAATGATAATATAGGGTTTTGACTTACTAGAATGTTAACCTTATTTGAAATTGGTCACATTAACTTTTACATACGCAATATTTGTGATTTAATTGTTTCCTTGTCTGTTATGGTTAACAGCATTATATCAACAACACTTATTGATAAAGTCTGATAAAATTTATATCAAGGATGCTGCTACCATCCATAACAGACACATTGTTAAGGAACCCAGTAAAAAAAGAAATACCGAAAGAATGATGTATTTATTTATTAGTTAGTATTGGCAGGCTTTGACCAATCAGCAGTGAGAATAAGATGATCATAACCGTAACCATTTAGCATGGCGATAGCTTTGGCACCATCATTCCTAAACTTGAAGTGAACGTACGCAAACCCTTTGCACTGGCCTGTGATCTGTAAAAATAAAACATACATAAAGTGAAAATGTTAAGTAGTGTTATGAAAAAAGCAACATAGCTTCTATGCAAATGTTTGTAGACAAAACACAAACAATGGATTTTGCAGATAAATTCTCGGATACAAATTCTTTTACCTTATCTTTAGCCAAAAAGACCTTCGAAGTCGGCCCAAATGGCCTGACAAGATCCTCCAAGTCGGCATCAGTAGTGCTATCACTCAGATTAGCAATACGGACAGTAAAATAACTATCATCGCGTCTTATGGCACTGGGACCTTCTCCTCTCTTAGCACCATCTCGAAGTGATGGAGGCACATATTTGGATCCTGTTTGCTTGTTGTCTCCACCCACGGCACCGGGGGTACCGACAGGACCTCCAACCTGGAAAAGATATCAGTCAAATATGGAGAAAACGAAAACGTTCTACTCAATATTGGTTAACCCTGGGTCATTACTCAAAATAAATTTAGCACAGTCACTACTCAAATGATGATCTGTGACTCTCTTATAAAACAATATATATTTTTTGAACAATTAAGAATCTTGAAATGAAACACTATTTAAGAAAAAGGATATACAGGGTGTTTCAGTTTATTGTTTCATAACTTTAAGATTCGATAGAACTTTTAAAATTAATGCATAAAATCTATATAAACATGGGTCGAAAAATGCGTGGCTTCCGAAATACAGGGTGTTTAAATTTACTTTCTAAAATAGTTTTTTTTAAATATTTCGAACAATATTTGATGTATAACAGTGAAAATTGGCGGTGATTGCTAATAATGGTTATGCTACAAAATATTAACACAAACATGGTTGGTTTTCTATAATTCAATGACCTTGGCTACTTTTTTCTACAATTGTTTTGCTTTGTCTATATATTTTTGTCCTTGATAGTTCCAGTTTTTTCAATTAATTTTTTATTGAAGGGAATCTAATGAATTTATTTATGTATAAGTGAGTATTATGCTATAACGAAATACGTATACAGGTTGGTCTATTAATAAAACAAGTTAAAAAAGAAATACAGCACAATATTAGTTTGTCTATATCATTATTGTATATGTGGTTTGATTAGGACAGACTAAAGAGGGACTCCCAGCATGAAAATCACAGGATAAGTTTCAGATATTACATACAACGATCATTTGTTTAATAGTGGTGTGTTTGACTAAATAATAAACTGAAAAGTGAGGTTCCTCTTTATTCTCTTACCTTTTTATCATCAATCTTTCCTCCTGCAATTATTGTATCTTTCCATGGACATTTTGAGGTCCAATGGTCACCATTGCAATTACGACACTTTACCACATTTTTGTCACCCAGAGCTAAAAGAAAAAATATTAAATCCATATCCCAAATGGTGGACCTGTTAATATTTGTCTTAGGCACAATTTTACTAATAGGACATAGTAGACAATAGTAATGGATCTAATATATAAAATATCTCAAAAACTAGCGAAAAAATATATGATTTGTGTAAGAAGGGACTCTAACCCCCATATTAAATCAAGAAATTCTTTATGAATTACCTGATTTAGCTACAAAAACATACTTTTTTCAGCCGATCTAGAGATCAAAACATATAATATTTAGAAAATGTTTTAGTAAATTGCATCAAAAATTGACCAATCAGAGGGAAGCCTTCAAACCCTACCCGCATCGAATGTGTTATAATGCCTAGATGGATATGATATCTATTACCCTGTACTTTATTGAAAAGAAGATTGTATTACCTACCTGAGAGACATAATTTTAGAAAAAGGGACATGTTTTTAAAAATGCTCACCATGTGATTAAATTGCTTTCTAGCATTGGAATTTGTAGATATATGAATCACATCCTCTGTGTGTGTGCAATATTTATGCATTGTATTGGCAATGATATACTAAGTGACATATAAATCGGAACACCCAGTTTAAATGGTTTTATTTTAATAAAATTTTGTATAAGTACTTAATGAAGCATAATAAGTAAATGATAAAAATTTCAAAATGATTGCACTGCTTTAAAGCACTTTGACCTTTAATAATGTGTGGATGCACCCTGATGTGCTACGCATTCACCAACGCGCCTAGGCATGCTTCTGATCAGGTGGTCAATGTCCTCCTGTGGTATCTCATTCCAGGCAACCACCAACTCCTCTCGAAGTGCTTCTAGAGTCTGAGGAGGACGTTGCAAATTGAGCAATCTCCTACCCATCATATCCCACACGTACTCAATTGGGGATAAGTCGGGAGATCTTGGTGGCCATGTTAACAATGTGACATCATTATGTTGAAAGAAGTCTATTGTGACTCTTGCAACATGTGGTCGGGCATTATCTTGTTGGAAAGTTGGATCTGCCAGGGTGTCAAGATAGGGTAAAAGATGGGGTTCTAGAACTTCGTGGATATAACGCTGCGCGTTCATGTTACCTCTGATGAAGATTAAAGGTGACCTGGAACCATAAGCTATAGCACCCCAAACCATAACTCCAACAGTGTGATGAACATGTCTTTCAACAAAAAACTGTGGATTCCTCCTTTCACCACGTCGCCTTCTAACCCTGGCACGACCATCGTGCATGCCTAAACAAAATCGAGACTCGTCACTAAAGACAATACTGTTACATTCCTGATCCCAGAGTGACCGTTGTCTGCACCACTCAAGACGATTACGTCGGTGTTCTCGAGTTAAAGGGAGGACCCAGTGTGGCCGGTATGAAAACAACCCAAAACTTCTCATTCGTCGGTAAACACTTCGCATGCCAATAGGTCTTCCGTGTTCTGCAAACCATTCATTTGCAATGGACCTGGTAGTGGAGAAACGGTCCCTTAAGGCCAATAATCTTAGGCGGCGATCTTCCCAGTCTGTTGTTCTACGGCGGCGTCCAGTGCCCCTTGCTCTTTGCGTACGGCCTTCTCGAAGCCATGCCTGACGACACCTAACCACAGTGTCTACACTTCTTTGCACTCTAACTGCAATTGCCCGAAAAGAAAGTCCAGCTTCCCGAAGTCCCACTATACGGCCCCTATCAAACTCACTAAGTTGACGAAATCGTACAGGTCTCCGTACTCTAGGCATCGTAACCGATCGTAAAGGATGTCAAGAACCAAAATCCGCCAACGTTGATTCTTTACTGTGGCTGAAATATTCATTTTTAGAGCGTTAGTGAATTAAAAAAAAGCATTATAAAAACCGGAATGTCCAACTGATAAGGCTGAACATTTTTTCACTTGTTATTTACAGTAAGATAAATACATTCACCAACTTTTATTAAAATAAAACCATTTAAACTGGGTGTTCAGATTTATATGTCACTTAGTATATTTTTAATAAAATAAAAGTATTTCACTATGCATATTATAATGTATGTATATTTCTTGGAGAAAAAACACAGATATATCTTTAATATTGAGTGACTTGAACCTGTGAAGACTTTGTGTTATTACACACCTTTCATTTTGTCATACAATTTCTTATCAGGTTTTACCATTTTTTCTAAAATTCAACAAAGCAACAGTATACATTTGTGTAGACCAGATAAAGGTCATAATGGAGGATAATTGAGGAGTTTGTTGAAATCTACACCTAATTAGCAACGGAAATCTTTTTTACAATTTTCTCAGGTGTTTATGTTTGATTGGAATTCGGTTTTATCATCTACAAGGCAGGTCTATGATACTGACCAATTTTTGATGCAGTTTTACGAAAATGGTTTCTAATTGGTTAGATAATGTTGATCTTCAGATCAAATGGAAAAATAGGAAATTTTAGATCCTGCAGGTAAAATTGGTTACAAAATGTGCATTCAAAAGGACATTTGCAAACCTTGCTTGACAGAAAATTGTTACATATGGGTTTAATGAACTGAAAAATTCATTAAACATTGATGTCTACTGTTCAAAGCTCTAAGAATTAGTTGTATATATTGCAGTAAATTGTTTAGGTCAACTTAATTTAGATAAAACTAGTCTGCATTAAAATCTTCAATTGCTGCAAGCTTTCAAATATATTTCAGAATTTCAGTGGGGGGAGATAGTACAAGCCAATATGAGTCAATTTTACTATGGGAACTACTGTCTGAAAATTAGCCGTTTTCGAATTACACTAATTTTTAAGATTTTATAAAATTAACGTCCTTTATACATTAACAAAGTCATAAAACTTGAAAATTGGGTGTTTCATTTGATTTTTTTGTTTTGGTTTTACAATAAAAATATTCTAAAATACGAAAATGCATATTTAAATGTATATTATTGATGTTATCTCATGCAGTAAGCTTCAAAATAGTTCGATTTTTGTTAAAAAAAGCTTCATCAACATCATTTTCATAACGAAATTAATGCAATCGTTAACGATCCATGCTTTACACGTTGTGTTTTCACAGACGCCTAGTTGTAAAATTAAGATGGAATAGATAGTAGTTTCTCACCTTTCAATTTATCCAACGCATCATCCTCCGTCTTATTATCCTCCTCTTTGCTTGTAAGAAACTGCATGTACACATCCTCGGCAACAATCGTAGTAGCTGGGTTGGGTCCAGGTTTGTCATTCGAGGCTTCCCCAAACTTCTTCAAGCATTTCCTTTTAGCGATAGTTTTGGATACGATTCTCTTTTCTACTTTATAGGTACGTACGATTTTCACTTTTTTATCGTCCTCATTGTACTTGTATTCGGTGACGATCTTGAAACCGTTTTCGTAGACTTCTGTGGAAGGTGGAAGGGCACCTCCTTCGAGTTCTACCTCATCAGCCCAGCTGGATTTTACTTCTTCGGCGGCAGGCATCCTTCAAAAGTACTTTGGAGCGAAAATATTGTGAAAAATATGGATTTTTCTGGCCTCAAACGTGAGGTGGAAGCAAATAACCTTAAAGCGAAAGATGACTGAAGCTGTCAAAATCAAAGCAATCAACGACATACGTCATCACTCCTTTTAATATTCGATATCGAACCGAGAAACTTCATCACTATACCTAGCATGCAATCAATGTTGCCTACAGTCAGCATTAACGAAGTCCTTTTACCTCACGAAATGCGTTGCAAATACTTGATTTGGTACTTACAACAGGTGCAACTGCAATTTGAAGGAGTGATTAAATTTTACTTTCACTTATAGTCGCAGACATCCAGAAAAAGCAAAGTGATCTGGTGTTGCCATCTATGAAGTTCTTACTATACTACACTGCTTCAAATCACCACGTTGAGATGTCGCCAGAATGGAATTACCCTCAAGAAATCAAGGAAAAAGACACGGAGGCAGGTGCTTCCACCTGTCAATCAGAACTTATACTGTTTCACACTGCTTAAGTTGACCATGTTGAGATGACGCCACAACAGAAATATCCATTTTCCCTGCTTACTGCCTGTTATATCAAAATGTCTGAACAAGGGTTTGATCAGTAAACTAATGACGTGAATCTGTATTCATAATAAAAAAAATCCATAAAACCGCAATTACCCTAAAAATGGGTGCTGGCATCTATTAACAAGTAGTATCAATATGACGACAGGAAAGATATCTAAGCACTTTTTTAGCTTGTTTAAGTTAAAGTCGCTAGATGACACAACCACAGAATCTGTGTTCAATTTGTTTCTAATTTCAAATATCTATGTAGAACTGAATCACCGAATGGATGCGATTTGCTACCAGGAGAACAGAAACGCGAGGAGATATGAGGACAGTTCTAGTTACTGAGGTGCCTGATTTTCATTTTTGGGAATCTGAGTTTTTAATGGCTGGAAATTGAAGTTGGCTTTTGTTCTTTTGAAATTATGTAAAAAATCGTCATCAGAAATGTCACGACTCAGTGTTCGAGGAAAGCGGAAATGTTTGACATATCATTTTTCTGGATTCTACTATATTATGCATCCTGAATTAATTTTAAATTCATTAAAAGACATCAAGTCGATAAAATGTTGTATATTTCAAATGATGATTAGATTGAACATACAGCTAGTAGCTCTACTTCGTAACCGTTGATTTTATTTTTATCCTAAGTGGAAATGTATCATTTTCAACTTTCTTCTTAGCGACTTTCTTTTCTTTCGTAATCGTTGTCGAGCGTGTCGCACTAGTAGATCGCGAAGATCCTGTAATATATATTTTGATTACACAAGCTTCTGATCAAACTTTTTTCCCGTTCAAGCGTCAATTATTGTTTCCTAATTGCAGGATGCGCACAAAACTTGTTCATGTCCATGGAAAATACTACTATCTAAAGTACGTTATTTGAAAGTACTATTCGATTATAAGTAACTTGAAATAGCCCCCAGGAGCTGAAAATACCAGTTTTCTAGCATATAACCGAACTGGTCGACTGTAATTTCATGATTAGTCGTATTTTCACCTTCCAAAATCACGAATTAGCTGAAGTGTATGTTCTATACCGTTAATAAAAATCTACTATCTTTTTTTTCCTTATTGAATTTATCCCTGTTTATTAAAAATAATTGACCGATTCACATTGCAACAGAGATATGGATGAGGCCCTTGGGTCTACGAGACGAGCAGGTGAAGATGAGTGCGACATAAAATTGTTATTTAGCAGTTGGCAGTATTTTGAAGATAAATTTGGAATGAAATACCACAAAAATATTCAACGATTTTATTTTTCCCGAAAAAAATCCTCCAGAAATTCCCCAACGGGCGTAAAAATAACCCATATTTGGGGGAAAATAATCCATATTTGAGGGAAAATCCCCCAATATGGCAACCCTGTAGTACTAATGGCTACCAGCGTTGCCAGATGGATCGAACAGAATTTCGCCAGAACAAGCAGAAAAATTCCTTAGATTTCCAACTTTTTTAGGGGACAACTGACCTAAAGGTGTAGAGATGAGTCAGCGTTGATCTTTTGTGGAGATGGGTGCGACAAAAAATTGTTAGTTAGCAGTTGGCAGTTTTTTGAAGATAAAGATAGAACAAAACCGTAAAAATACCCAACGGTTTTATTTTTCTCCCTAAAAATCCCCCAGAACATTTTATCTCCCAAAAATTCCCCAAAGAACGTAAAAATACCCCATATTTGGGGGGAAATCATCCAATATGGCAAGCCTACAAACATAATTCCCCCAGAACAAACAAAAAAATTCCCTAGTTTTGCATCTTTTTTAGAGGGCAACTGATAGGATGTAGAGATGAATCAGCGTTGATGTTTTGAGGAGATGGGTGCGACATAAAATTGTTATTTAGCAGTTGGCAGTTTTTTGATGATAAAGATGGAATAAAACCCCAAAAATATACAGCGGTTTTCTTTTCTCCCAAAAAATCCCAAGGAACGTAAAAATCCATCATATTTGGGGGAAAATCCCCCCCATATGGCAACCCTGCAGTACTAATTGCTACCAGCGTTGCCAGATGGATAAAACAGAAATACCCCATTACAAGCAAAAAACTCCCCTAGATTTGCAACTTTTTTAGCGGGCAACTGACATAAAGATGTAGAGATGAGTCAATGTTGATGTTTTGTGGAGATGGGTACGACATAAAATTCTTATTTAGCAGTTGGCAGATTTTGAAGATAAAGATGGAATAAAACCTCAAAAATTCTCAGGGGTTTTATTTTTCTCCCAAAAAACTTTTCAGAATATTTTATCCGTCAAGAATTGCCCAAGGATGTGACAATCGCCCATATTTGGTGGAAAATCTCCCAATATGGCAACCCTGTTATTTAACAGTTGGAAGTTTTTTGAAGATAAAGTTGAAATAAAATATCCCAAAAATACCTAACGATTTTATTTCCCCCCAAAAAATTTCCCAGAATGTTTTATCCACCAAAAATTCCCCAAGGGATGTGAAAATCGCCCATATTTGGGGAAAAATCCCCCAATATGGCAACCCTGCATTACTAATGGCCACCAGCGTTGCCAGATGGATCAAACAGAACTTCCCCAGAACAAGCAAAAACATACCCTAGATTTTTTAGGGGGCAATTGATATAAAGATGTAGAGATGAGTCAGCGTTGATGTTTTGTGGAGATGGGTGCGACATAAAACTGTTATTTAACAGTTGGAAGTTTTTTGAAGATAAAGATGAAATAAAATATCCCAAAAATACCTAGCGATTTTATTTTCCCCCAAAAAATTTCCCAGAACGTTTTATCCACCAAAAATTCGCCAAGGGATGAGAAAATCGCCCATTTTTGGGGAAAAATCCCCCAATATGGCAACCCTGCAGTACTAATGGCTACCAGCGTTGCCAGATGGATCAAACAGAACTTCCCCAGAGCAAGCAAAAAAAATCCCCTAGATTTTTTAGGGGGCAATTGACATAAAGATGTAGAGATGAGTCAGCGTTGATGTTTTGTGGAGATGGGTGCGATATAAAATTGTTATTTAGCAGTGGATAGTTTTCCATAGTTAAAAATGGAATAAAATACCTCAAACCCAACGATTTTATTCTCCCCAAAAAATCCCCAGAACGTTTTATCCCCCGAAAATTTCCCACCGGTCGCAATAATCGCCAGATTTGAGGAAAAATCTGATTGCTGCTTGAATATCTCTCCAGAGAAAAAAATGTACGCCGATAGTCACTTTGGTACGCAATGAGCGGCTAAATAGAAAAATAGCTTAAAGATCAACGTTTCCGATGGTAAACCCTTTTTATCAATTAAAAAATTCCGTGTGCCTGGAAAAAATTGTGGGATACATTTGAGATAACTCTCGTGCATTGGAAACGTACCTGTGCTCTGATTGGCTGAGCCTGGCTTCTTTTTCTTTGTAATCATCTTCTTCTTTTTATCAGTCGAAGTTGCAGCATCGTTCAGGGAGATCCCAGCTGATACATCTTCAGTTCCCATTTTTTTGTTAGTTTCTTTTTTTGCTTGTTCTATCGCCAATCGTATCGTTTCTATTGTAGGCCGACGAGGTTGAAATACCTAAGAATCCTTTTATCCTGACATAAGACCGTAGAGTATAATATTCAGGGTGTCCGCAAAGTTGGGGTTGTCCTTTTCAGAAACAACTACCCTTGAAATAACAAAGGTAATGTGTAGTGAAACGAGGGCGACCAAGTAAAAAAAAATAAAGAAAAAAGTACTCACTCTCCAGTTGACGAAAAGGGCTAACTACGTCTCTGCCCGAAATCATACCGCTCCAACAGAAAATGATGCGCTACCGAGCAGACGCAGGCGGTGGTGCAGACCACGAACAGAGGTAACAAATATGACGGCGTTGCCGCGTTTTCAGTTTTTAGGTAAACGTACTTTATAGGTATTGTTCGAAGTTATCGCCGTTTGATTAAAAAACACAGGTGCGTGCACGACGTAGCCAAGCATCGGTGCAGGCTTTGAGAATGGAGTCCCTCCCCCGAATGAAAGCACCAGCTTGTTCAATTCTGAGACGAAGTTCGTCAACCGTATGCACTTCAGTTTTGTACACTAAGCGTTTCATTTCTCCCCAAAGAAAAAAATCACATGGTGTTAAGTCTGGAGATCGCAGAGGCCACGCTACGGATGCATTACGTCCGATCCACCACTTCGCGTCTAAAATGGGGCGGTGCACTATCGTGCAGAAACCACATTGATTGTCTTAGACTTAATGGCACATCTTCTAACAAGGAAGGCAAAATGTTGCGTAAAAAGTCTAGGTATTGCATCCCGTCCAATCGATTTGGGAGAGTAAATGGTCCAATGAGCATACCGTGCACCATGCCAGCCCAAACATTCACCGAAAATGTTTGTTGAAAATGTGCCCGACGGACAGCGTGCGGATTTTCTACTGACCAAACATGAGTGTTGCGAAAGTTATTCACCCCATTACGCGTAAACGTAGATTCGTCTGTCACCAATATGCACTTCAAAAAGTCCGGATTATTGTCATGTTGATGCAACAACCACTCACAAAACCGCACTCTGGAAAATCGTCAGGTTGAAGGGCTTGTACACGTTGGACGTGAAACGGATACAGCCCCTCTTCACGCAGCGTTTGCCACACTTTAGTTTTTGATACTTGCACTTCTCTAGCCACGTCTCTAGTGCTTGTTGAGGGATTCTCGTCTACGCGATTCAGTAGTTCTTCCTCAACTTGCACCATTCGTGGTTGTCTAGGTCTCCCACTGTGCCCACCTCGAAATTCCTCCAAATTGCCCGTATCCCTGACTCTCTGGAACAGGTACACAAATCTGCGGGGCCTTGGATGATATCGTCTAGGAAAACGATCTGCATACACTCGCGAAGCCTCTGTAGCATTTTGAAGACATTCGCCATAAATTAACAACATATCAACGAGTTCATTATTGGTGTATGAGTGTGCCATTATTATTATTTTTTTTTTGAAACGCAATCGATTATACGGGTTCGTTTACCTCTACACGCGTGACAGTAACCGTCGGTTGAAGGTTGCATTCTGACCTGACACACTGAGCCTGACCCAGTTCTGCTGTCGGGTCGAGCCAGTGACCTTGTACCACTCGGTGATGTCGCGGGTCGCGGCTACAGGACGGTATTCAGATATTTTTGATGTTGCAGAGCCCTTTATCTCGGTTCCCTTAAGACATTGATGTATATGGTACTAAGAAAAATTGCTTATGTTTTCAAGATCTACACGTCGTGTAAAGGGAAACCCCAACTTTGCGGACACCCTGTATATTAATGAAAAACAGTATTGTTGATTTACATAAAAAGATGAAATTATGGACTATGAATATGTGGTAACACACTCGGTCACCATGACTTGTAAATCAAGATTTCTAGTTAATTTTTCATGGGTATGAAGAAGCATGACGTGAGTCACGATTTGTGGTACACTACAAATATAGGAGCACCACGTCTAAAAAAATGCGGAAAAAATAGCGACTATTTATAAAAACAGCTTAAAGACCAACGTTTCCAATGGTGAATTCGTTTTTTCAAATAAGAAAAAATATGGGACCCTTATTTTTGAAACAATCCCTCAAATATCCCATTTTTGAAACTCTTCACGATTACGATAATTCCTAGCCAGTGGGGTGTGACGTAATAATAATATATATATACAATATATATCCTTGAATTTCTTTGGGTAGAAGGCAAGGTATTGAAAAAGTACACTCTTATAACTTAGACTCGAGCTTTCGAAGATCTATGTCTTCATCGTCTGGAGCTCGAAACAATTATTCACAATAGCAACAAATAACAATTAGGAGGAAAATAGTTATTTACTAAATCGGCGAAATTGTTGCTGAAATTGTTTTTAAGCAACAGTGAAGGGAACACATAGTCGACGAATAAAAAACTGGACTGATGAGGTTCGATTAGGACGGAATTATTTTATTAATAAATGCCAAATCATTTTGAAAGGTTTTTTTAATTAAACGTTGATTGATTTTGGAAGAAATTTGATAGTTTATATGTATATTGTATAGGTACTAACTTTGGTAGTGGTGACAGGTATGTACGAACTTCTGGTCAACTGGTTGTGAAGTTGTTGGAGTTCTTGAAGCTTTGGACTTATCGAAAGAATGGATTCGTCGTCGGGCTTTATGGACACCCTCTAGAAAAAAAACAATACTGGTCTAATGGGGCAACCACCAAAAAGTTCTCGTACCTTTTCCTTTTTAGTGGAAATTTGTTTCTCTCTCCCAGTATTTACTCGTTCAGCAAGTAACTCATCATAATCTCCTTTCGAGCTCCTGTTACTTTGGTGTGTTAATTCAGACTAGAAAATCTGCATTAATATTCAATCTACTCAGACTAAAATTAATGATTAATATAATCCATTAGATTCAATAAAAAAAACCTGTTACCATTTAGGTTTTTCATCCTAGTAAAATTCTAAGAATACAAAGTGCAGGACGTTTTTATTTGAAAACTTTAGATGAAGGATCTCCATTATAGTTTAAGTGTGAAAAATCGTTTTTTGCCAAAAAAGGTTCAAAATCAGCCGTGTTATTACACATTAGCTTATCAGCTAAAATAATAGTTCAAAATACATACGTAAATTATTGTATTTACTTGGTAAACTGTGTAGAGGTGTTGTGTTGTGATTTTTCAAAGTCTTCTTGAAATTCCTTAACCATTTTTTTTCGCGTATTTTCAATGAGATCAAAGTTTTTGCGTTTATAAGAAATATTTGAAATTACAAACAATTTTGAATGGCCATTTTATAACGTTCACTTCATGACAGATAAGATAAATGATGTCCATTGTTGCCAAGTTGTACCTTTTTTGGGAGAAATACGTGATAAAAAACGAGGTTATTTGCAAAATAAAAGTCTCAATTTATTATAAATGGCTTGTTGTATGAAAAGTTGACCCAATATTTACCGAAAACTAGATGAAACTTTGAACCAGTATGTCTAAACAGGGGAAAATGCACCAGCGGTCAGTGCATATAAAAAACCCAACTTCGATTCGTCGATTTGGACCCCTCGCCAGGTCCACCCAACATATCATCGTCCAGCATTACAGTTAAATAAAGATTAAGGATCATGAAAAAACTTGCAATGTTCTTTGTTATGTTTTCATTATTTAGTGGTTGGCAACAGCTACTTTTTCAGTTATTTCTCATTATATCACATTTAATTAGGTATATTTTGTGACATCAGCTTCTTTTTAAATAATTCTTCAAGTACATACATACAAAAGGTAAATAGATCATAAGTATAATAAAGGAAAAACAATAAGCGAAGTGTGTATCTCCAAATCGCGTTTTAGTGACAATTCTGTGCCGATTGCACATTTTAGCGCTAGTAGGTATATAAGTAAGAATATGACAAACCAAATTAGGGTATAAAATTATCCATGATTTGGCAACATAGTAACTAGATGGAGAGAGTAGGATAGTGATGGTGGTGTAGTGTAACATTGAACTATTTTCATCATTAAAATAATGCAAAATTGCATTATTGCGATGACCAGTGTCACAGTAATTTACATTGCATGTTATATTCATATAATTTTGAGCAATCTTTTGTGTAAACAAGAAAGGAACAGCTTATAAAGCTGCATTCTATACCATAGTATTACCACACAAAATGCAACTTTGAAGTTCTATAAAATAGCAAGCAGAGGGTTTCTTAAAGAAAAAATGATATTTTCGTGCAAGTTACATCCTAGTCTTTCATTTTAAAATAAGAAATGTAATATTTGCGATATGCGCTAAAGTATAGTTCAGATAAAATTTTAACAAAGGTAAACAAAAGCAAAGATAAAACGTTAACATTGTTGCCACAACATGCTTTAAATATAGTCATTATGTTTGCAACAAAACAAATTGAAGAAATTATTTTTTCTGGGTGTAACACTTCTATCACTGAGTATACAGGGTGTCCGCAAAGGTGGGGTTTTCCTTTACACGACGTGTAGATCTTGAAAACGTAAGCAATTTTTCTTAGTACCATATACACCAATGTCTTAAGGGAACCGAGATAAAGGGCTCTGCAACATCAAAAATATCTGAATACCGTCCTGTAGCCGCGACCCGCGACATCACCGAATGGTACAAGGTCACTAGCTCAACCCGACGACAGAACTGGGTCGGGGTCAGTGTGTCATGCAACCTTCAACCGACGGTTACGGTCACGCGTGTAGAGGTAAACGAACCCGTATAATCGATTGCGTTTCAAAAAGAAAATAATGGCACACTCACACACCAATAATGAACTCGTTGATATGTTGTTAATTTATGGCGAATGTCTTCAAAATGCTACAGAGGCCTCGCGAGTGTATGCAGATCGTTTCCCTAGACGACATCATCCAAGGCCCCGCAGATTTGTGTACCTCGTCCAGAGTCAGGGATACGGGCCATTTGGAGGAATTTCGAGGTGGGCACAGTGGGAGGCCTAGACAACGACGAATGGTGCAAGTTGAGGAAGAACTACTGAATCGCGTAGACGAGAATCCCTCAACAAGCACTAGAGACGTGGCTAGAGAAGTGCAAGTATCAAAAACTAAAGTGTGGCAAACGCTGCGTGAAGAGGGGCTGTATCCGTTTCACGTGCAACGTGTACAAGCCCTTCAACCTGACGATTTTCCAGAAAGAGTGCGGTTTTGTGAGTGGTTGTTGCATCAACATGACAATAATCCGGAATTTTTGAAGTGGATATTGGTGACAGACGAATCTACGTTCACGCGTAATGGGGTGAATAGCTTTCGCCACATGTTTGGTCAGTAGAAAATCCGCACGCTGTCCGTCGGGCACAACAAACATTTTCGGTGAATGTTTGGGCTGGCATGGTGAACGGTATGCTCATTGGACCATTTATTCTCCCAAATCGATTGGACGGGATGCAATACCTAGAATTTTTACGCAACATTTTGCCTTCCTTGTTAGAAGATGTGGGGGAGACTGTTGTACCTTGGGCATAGTGTACCTTGGAACACATACCATTTTTTCATAGTTCTGACATCTAGCGGCCGGAAAATAAATTTCCTAAATTAGATTACCGTTACAGATCCCTTACAATAATTTGAGCTTTCTACTGATCACCCCGTGGTTTTTGTGAGTAAATATTATTTTTCAAAGACAGAAGTAAACATTTTTAATTTCAAATTCGTTTTCTTTAATCGAAGGTGTTAGTCGGATTGTGGACTTTATTAGAATAATAGAAGTCCTTGTAATGTGGTGAGTAGATTCATCCTCTTAAACAATCAGTTTACGACAGTTTGTAGGTTAGGAAGCGATTTTGTTTCGGCAAGGTCCCTTCCTGTACCTTGGAACATAAAACAGCTTGTACCTTGGAACACGTTTCATGGTACATGACGATACTTTTTATCGAGTTTTTCTCTTGTTTTAGGTAAAATGCCTCGCAGCAAATTGAACGTCAAAAGACCTCCTGTTAATTCTACTGCATTAGAAAATGCTGTTAAGGCAGTTTTGGATCCAGAAAATATATCTTTAAGAGAAGCATGTAAAATATTTGGTGTTAAGTTAACAACTTTGTCAAGACATCTTTCTCGGTTTCGAAAATCAGAGAGTCAAACTTTCGAATATAAACCAAGACTGGATAACAAAAAAGTATTCACTGATTATGAAGAGAATTGTTTGCTCCTTTATATAAAAAAGGTGGCAAAAATGAATTATGGCTTGACGAAAAAAAGTGTAAGAGAACTCGCTTTCAAGTTTGCTGCAGCAAATAATAAAGCTTCTCCAGATACATGGCACCAGAATCAAATTGCAGGTGAGGAATGGATGAGGGCTTTTATGAAACGTCACCCAGACTTATCTATAAGGACACCTGAGGCTACTAGCTTAAGTAGGGCAAGTAGTTTCAATAAAACCAATGTCAGTGCTTTCTTTGATAATATTGAAAGTGTGCATAACCGCTTTGGACCTATTCCAGCTGAGCGGATTTGGAACATTGATGAGACTGGCATGAGCACTGTCCAAACCCCTGGAAAAATTGTGGCACCAAAAGGAATAAGACAGGTTGGTAGTGTGACTTCTGCTGAACGTGGCAATTTAGTTACATTGATAACAGCAGTCAGTGCAAGTGGAAATCACATAAGTCCTATGTTGATTTTTCCCCGTGTACACTTCAAAGAGAGGATGTTATTTGGCGCTCCACCGGGATCGGTTGGGGCTGCTACACAGACAGGGTGGTCAAATGAAGATACTTTCTTACAATTCATGAATCATTTCATAAAAAGTGTAAGGCCATCCAAGTCAGATCGTGTACTTTTAGTTATGGACAATCATGAAACCCACTTAAACTTAAAAACTCTTAATTTGGCTTCAGACAATGGCGTTGTCATTGTGACATTCCCCCCACACACTTCTCATAAATTGCAACCCCTAGACTTGTCAGTCTACGGATCTTTTAAATGCCATTACAACCAGTTAGTGACGGAATGGTTGTTTAACAACCCTGGACAGACTTTTGACATTTATGCTGTTGGACAAGTAGTTGGCAAGGCATATCCACGTGCGTTCTGTCCAATAAACATTTGCAATGGATTCCGGAAAGCCGGACAGAAACATTTTTTCTGAAGAAGACCTTTTACCAGCATATGCTACTGATAGGCCAGATCCAAAATCTATTGGCCCAAATGATGCAAAGGAAGGCTCAATCACTCTTCATAATTTCGAAAAGGAATCTGAGAATAGGCCTAAAGCAGTGTTTCCTGGAACCAGTGTGGACTTTAATTTACAAGGGCCATATCAACCAAATTTGAACATATCAAAAGAGACACTTAGTAAACCAGGTCCTTCCGAAATCAAAATAAATACTGACTCAAATCAGTTTCCCATACTAACAGAAAGAAAATCAACGGACATTGTAAACTTACTACCTGAAGACGTTGTACCTTACCCAAAAGCAAAACCAAGAAAAGCTACCAATAAAGGAAGAAAGCGTGGCAAAACCATGATTGCAACAGACACTCCGGAAAAAGAACGGTTAAAAAATGAAAAGAAAGTCTCCTTTAAACGTCGTATAAATATAGAAGAAACAAATGAACAAAATAAAGACAAATCAAAAAAATTAAAAGTAAGGAGGCAGAAGAAGAATCAGCAAAGGAAACAAGTTCAATATTCACCTTCTGAAGAGGAGGACGATATAGTTCATCTTGTAGAAACTGATGATGATGACAGCAATGACGAGGAGTGCCTTTTTTGCAATGAATCGTTCAAAAATGACATTCATGGAGTGCAATGGATCCGATGCATGTCCTGCTTAGGATGGGCCCACGAACTCTGTGCTGCAACTAAAGAAGGGTGCAAAATATATATTTGTGATTTTTGTGTTAAACGCTGAAACAAATCTTTTCTTATATTTTTTTTTTCACTAATGTTTGTTGTTTTAGTTATTTGTAAGGTTTTATTATTTGTGAGTCATTTGGAACATGATTTATTAAAAATAATACTCTGGACATCTCTCTTTTTGCATTCCATTTACCAAAGTACCTGGGATTTATTATGTTCCAAGGTACAAGAGTACATGTTCCATGGTACATTACGGTTGTGTACCATGGAGCATTTGACGTGCCAGTAAAAATATCCATTTTATTACTATTTTAAATTCTAATAATTGATAACTCTTACAAAAATATAAAGCCAACACCTAAACGAACACATTGGCATACATTTTTTGTTAAATAAACAGTTACAAAAAATTAAAAAAATTAAAACATAAAAAATGTTCCATGGTACAACAGTCTCCCCTGCCATTAAGTGTAAGACAATCAATGTGGTTTCTGCACGATGGTGCACCGCCCCATTTTAGACGCGAAGTGCGTGAGTTTTTGAATGAATTATTTCCGAATAGGTGGATCGGACGTAATGGACCCGTAGCGTGGCCTCCGCGATCTCCAGACTTAACACCATGTGATTTTTTTCTTTGGGGAGAAATGAAACGCTTAGTGTACAAAACTGAAGTGCATACGGTTGACGAACTTCGTCTCAGAATTGAACAAGCTGGTGCTTTCATTCGGGGGAGGGACACCGATGCTTGGCTACGTCGTGCACGCACCTGTGTTTTTGAATCAAACGGCGATAACTTCGAACAATACCTATAAAGTACGTTTACCTAAAAACTGAAAACGCGGCAACGCCGTCATATTTGTTACCTCTGTTCGTGGTCTGCACCACCGCCTGCGTCTGCTCGGTAGCGCATCAGCTGATTTCATTTTCTGTTGGAGCGGTATGATTTCGGGCAGAGACGTACTTAGCCCTTCTCGTCAGCTGAAGAGTGAGTACTTTTTCCTTTATTTTTTTTTACTTGGTCGCCCTCGTTTCACTACACATTACCTTTATTTCATGGGTAGTTGCTTCTGAAAAGGACAACCCCAACTTTGCGGACACCCTGTATATGAGAATTACTAACGTTTCGACTACCGCGGTGCTTTCCTTCAAGGAACTCGTACTAATCCAAGGTTGGGAATTTTCTTGGAAAATACGTGAATCAATGTTGAAATCTACATACCGCTCTTCGTGATAATCTTTCCTTGGCAGTAGAATTTGGTACAGCTGTCCCCACTAGAGATTTTGATGCGGATGATAATGACGATGTTTCAGATGCTCTGACACTGAACGTTTTCAATGTCTACGAATGTCAAAATGGTAGTTTGAAAGGTTAGCGTGACCTATCTTTACTTACGTCTGGATCATGCTTGTTTTCCTCCTGTTTCCTCTGAAGAATTCTGTAGGTTATAGGCTGATACGATGGCTTTCTACTACTTGTACAAATTACAGGCATTTTAAGTTCCGCGAACTTTTTTGTAGCTCTGAGGTATTTGGAATATCGGAATTAGTCTGATCATTGAAGTAAAGGACTTCAGAAAAAAGAAACGCCAAAATATTGTACCATATGATCAAGATATACTAAGTGACATATAAATCCGAACACCCAGTTTAAATGGTTTTATTTTAATAAAATTTTGTATAAGTTCTTAATGAAGCATAATAAGTAAATGATAAAAAATTCAAAATGATTGCACTGCTTTAAAGCCCTTTGACCTTTAATAATGTGTGGATGCACCCTGATGTGCTACGCATTCTCCAACGCGCCTAGGCATGCTTCTGATCAGGTGGTCAATGTCCTCCTGTGGTATCTCATTCCAGGCAACCACCAACTCCTTTCGAAGTGCTTCTAGAGTCTGAGGAGGACGTTGCAAATTGAGCAATCTCCTACCCATCATATCCCACACGTGCTCAATTGGGGATATCTTGGTGGCCATGGTAACAATGTGACATCATTATGTTGAAAGAAGTCTATTGTGACTCTTGCAACATGTGGTCGGGCATTATCTTGTTGGAAAGTTGATTAAAGGTGATCTAGAACCATAAGCTATAGCACCCCAAACCATAACTCCAACAGTGTGATGAACATGTCTTTCAACAAAAAACTGTGGATTCCTCCTTTCACCACGTCGCCTTCTAACCCTGGCACGACCATCGTGCATGCCTAAACAAAATCGAGACTCGTCACTAAAGACAATACTGTTCCATTCCTGATCCCAGAGTGACCGTTGTCTGCACCACTCAAGGCGATTACGTCGGTGTTCTTGAGTTAAAGGCAGGACCCAGTGTGGCCGGTATGAAAACAAGCCAAAACTTCTCATTCGTCGGTAAACACTTCGCATGCCAATAGGTCTTCCGTGTTCTGCAAACCATTCATTTGCAGTGGACCTGGTAATGGAGAAACGGTCCCTTAAGGCCAATAATCTTAGGCGGCGATCTTCACGGTCTGTTGTTCTACGGCGGCGTCCAGTGCCCCTTGCTCTTTGCGTACGGCCTTCTCGAAGCCATGCCTGACAACACCTAACAACAGCGTCTACACTTCTTTGCACTCTAACTGCAATTGCCCGAAAAGAAAGTCCAGCTATACGGCCCCTATCAAACTCACTAAGTTGACGAAATCGTACAGGTCTCTGTACTCTAGGCATCGTAACCGATCGTAAAGGATGTCAAGAACCAAAATCCGCCAACGTTGATTCTTTACTGCGGTTGAAATATTCATTTTTAGAGCGTTAGTGAATTAAAAAAAAGCAATATAAAAACCGGAATGTCCAACTGATAAGGCCGAAAATTTTTTCACTTGTTATTTGCAGTACGATAAATACATTCACCAACTTTTATTAAAATAAAACCATTTAAACTGGGTGTTCGGATTTATATGTCACTTAGTATATCTGGTACGAAGGTGGCGTTAAGTAGATAGACTCGCCTATATACTTCCCTTGCAATTATGTTATTGATTTGTTATTTCTCGATTTATTTATAGTCTAATCATATTAGCAAATTTTCCAGAAATAATTGTATGTGATGGTTTTATTGGTGCAAGTTGTTCAAAGGGGTATTTGAAACAAGGACGCATAAAATGGGTACACCAATTTTTGTGGGGAAACTTTTTATTTGACAACAAAGAATGAGAAAACGTGTTTTTTTGGGATTCAATCGAACGTGTTGACAGAAACGGAAAAACTTTTCATATAGGATTTTAAGGTATTTATGTGACCTACAAAATGAGACCACACGTAAATAGACGACTAATAGTAAAAATATTATGACCGAAATACGAGGCAAAATGCAGATTTTGGCACTTGTTGGTAATCCGTAGAATTGAACAACAACAAAATTGGATCAAGTACTTTTTTGAGAATTTCTAATTGTTTATCTCAAAACACCTATTTTCCGACCATCATTACCAGTTTATTGAGCAATATACAGGGTTCTTTCAAAGAGCATTTAATAGCAAAATACACGTGTTTACCTTGCTGATATGAATCACAAACGATTCCGAAACATAAATGTTATTTTTATGCGAAAAACAAAGGTAACGCTTTTTTCTTCCAAACAAATTTAAACATTCTGTATTTATGAGTAATTAATCGTACGTTACTATACACATTTTAAAATAAAGCTAATGTCTCTATCATCTTTTGTTGTGAATTACTCACAGAAATACTAAATGATTAGAAGAAAAAGCGTAACCTATCCTTTTTGCATAAAAATAACATATGGGATAAGCAATAAGAAATTCTGAAAAACTACTTGACCAATTCACCCCAATTTTGTTGTGGTTATTTAGAAGTACGAATCCTACGAACAAGTACCAAAACCTGCATAAATACTTGAAAATCTTATATGAACAGTTTTTTCGTTTCTGCCAACACTTTCGATTGAATCCCCCCCCCCCAAAAGAAAAAAACACGTTTTCTCATTCTTAATTGTCGAATAAAAAGTTTTACCACAAAAATTGGTGTACCTATTGTATTCGTCCATGTTTTTAACACCCCTTGAACAACTTGCGGTAATAAAACCAGACTTTACAATCGTTTCCCAAATCAGGTGTATTTTCGTCTAATATGATTGGACTATTATTATTAAACATCCGCGAGCTGTAGATTCACACCACAGGACTTCTTCAACCCAAATTGGAAGAGCTCGTTGAGAGAGAGAGTGATTAGGGGATGATAGGGGCAAGTACAGCACATCCACTTTACAGCCAGAATCGTCAGCGATCTAACGGTCACGTGGTGACTAGACTATTAAACGTGAACTGAGATGAGTTGTATAGTTGATAAAAACTGAATCTTGCACTGATGCAAATGTCCTATAGCGGCTGCAAGAGGCGTACACTTTTGTTTTATAACTGTTACCTGCAGCCCTTATTTAACCTCTTAAATGACTGAAGTGTCCTATTAGGTGTGCCCATTCCGCTTGTATAGCTGTTCTGAGAGGGTTTTGCCAATGTTCTTACAGTATACAATGCTGTTTAAGGAATACTGTATAATCACTCTTGCAACTCTAATAGGAGTTATAATTGTTAGTTGGGTATCCATAATTTCTGTAAACATTTCGTATGCTTATTTGCGGATTATTTTCAAACATATTTAAAGAAATATCCATACGATGATTTCCCAGTGGCCGTCCTGAGCCCTGCATGCGCTAAAAACTTCCATGGTTTGACAAATTCCGGTGAATATCAGTAAACATTCGACATCCAGGTATTATGCGATTGGGAAATCTTCTTTGACATTCTCTTACGGCTGCCAATGAACTACCATTGCAAAACCCGTACACAAAATCCATGTCAGTCAGTTCTCTGTCTGTAAATCTTGGCATTTTAAATCGATTTAATACAAATTTTGACTTTAATCTAGTAATTTTACACTGCTGACAATGTCAGCTTAACGTCAAAATAAGTCATAACAAATCAAAACAACTTTTGTTTGCAGTCATGGCTAACTATTCATTTAAATTCGCAGTACATTTCCTATCATGTGACAAATGTTTTAGTTTGATTTTATTCAAAAATGGCACAATTTATCGATATTCAATAAGAGTACCTTTTTATGTAGAAAACCCTAAATTTTCAAATTCTAAAATTGAATTTTAAAAATAGAATCACACAAAAATTTTGGGGCTAAAATAACCTGAGTCCGTCCCTGTTACATAAGCTTAAAAACAAAACTGTCTAAAATTGTTAATATTTTTAAATCCAGCATAAAAATCTAGGCTAGAATATCAAATTTTATGTCTTTATCTCAACACGTTTCGGAAATATTAAGGAAAAACCATCTTCATGGGAGCCCCTTTAAAAGACCGTAGCGCCCTTAGGGGACGTTTGTCGACCTATGTTTATAAAAACTTTTCTTCCTATACTACAACTATTTAAAACTGTAATGACTCATACGCGTGATCAACACGTGATCAGAGCTCGATCCCGGCTTCCTTCCAGTACAGCCGTATAGCGTACGACATATGTCGTTTCTGTGGCTTTGCGGTGGTCAACAGCACAGACAGAGATGGAAATGATGGCTGATTGTTCTCCGCCGGTAGAACCAATGAAATCAAAGACGCGCCTCGACCGGCAGACTCATAGGCGTCGGCAACGCATTGGAACGTGTTTCGTTGAGCGATCGCATATTGTGTGTTTTTATAAGAATTGTTGTGTGATTGTTATTGTTGTTGTTTCTGTGGTTACTGTTTAGGTTATACTTAACCATGGAGAGTACAAATGGCACGAGTGGAAGTACTGAAAGCCAGGGAACAAGTATACGGCTTCGTAAAGCACTGAAGAGGGACGCGAAAGCAATCGTGCTCAACGTGTTCAATTATCTGAACAGAACTATGTCGCAGGGAGATGCACTCGCGCGTTGTGAAAGTATGACAGGCGTTCCAGAGTGGACCATTCGCAGGGTGGTGCATGAAAAGAAAACTGAAGCTACTACTGATCCAAAGTTTAATTTGAAGGGACGAAAGGCCTTTAAATTGGATGACGATAGCAAAATGGCGTTAAGGCGAACCGTACATTCATTCTTCTTTAGGAATGAGATACCAACCGTCAAGGCTGTACATGCAGCGATCAAGGAAAATGAAATTATACCCCAAATGAGCGTCGAGGTAATGAGGAAATCCCTGCACGAAATTAATTTTCGTTACGAAACGCGTAATCGGAAGTCAGTATTGATAGAGAGACCTGAAATAGTCGCCTGGCGTCGAAAATACCTACGCGAAATGATTGAATATAGGCGACAAAGCAGAAAAATCTATTATTTGGACGAGACATGAGTAAATGCAGGTCACACAGTTAAAAAAAACCTGGATAGACAAAAACGTAGTGAGTAACCGACAAGCAAGCATTGAAGGTTTGTCAACAGGTCTTCGTGGACCATCAGGGAAAGGTCAAAGATTGAACGTAACTCATATTGGTAGCGATTGTGGCTTTTTAGAAGAGTGTGACTTCATTTTCGTCTCTAAGAAAGGAGGTGATTACCATGACGAAATGAATGCCAGCTACTTCGAGAGCTGGTTTCAAGGGGTGCTTCAGCGAGTTGAGCCCAACTCTGTGATCGTCATGGATAATGCTTCCTACCATAGTCGTCGAGCCGAACGTGTACCGACTATGGGATCTCGAAAAAGTGACATGCAGCAATGGTTGCGCGAAAAAGGAATCCCGTTCGACGATTCATGTGTGAAAGCGGAATTGTATGAAAAAATTAATACAGCACAAACCTGCGAGCATTAGTTACGTGACTGATGAGATGGCCCGTCAATGTGGTGTCACTGTGCTGCGGTTACCGCCCTACCACTGTGAACTGAACCCAATAGAGCTCATCTGGGCTCAAGTGAAGGGTTATATTGCGCGCCTTAACACAACCTTCAAATTACCACACGTTAAGGTTTTACTTGAGACTTCCATACAGCTAGTAACGCCCGAAGCTTGGCAGAATGCTATCCGTCATGTTGTGAAGGAAGAAACAAAAATGTGGCAGCTTGACCACCACATCGACACCATCATAGAGCCAGTTATAGTCAATTTCAACGAGGAAAGCGATAGCGACAGTTTATTACTGTCAGATGTAAGTGGAAGCGACGATGAATAAAGGTAATTCCCAAATTTTTGACTTACAATATGTTTCAAACCACTTTTTGTTAAGCATGTGACAAATCTAGTTCACCCATGTTAAACATTCATACCCCGCCTATGAACAGCCGACTACTGGTAGTTAAGTGATGTTCACGTGAACATCGATGAGACATTACAGTTTTAGATAGTTATAGTATAGTTTAGGCTCTAGAAACCGCTGGTAGAATATTGCACACTTTTTTCGGGACACCCTGTAGAATTGATCGCATTAGTGGTTACCTCATTTAACGTCTTCAGGGTAGATTCACCGCTAATGTTGTGGCTTCTAATAAAATATTTCACCTGTGCCCAAAGCAGCTCAATAGGGTTGGCCACAGCTTCTAATAAGATTATAAATTCTATAATTCTTACAGTCAGGTGGAGGCAAACTGGGATCATGAGGTATGCCTTTTTTTGACCAACTATTTCCCGTTTTAACGATGACTTTGTTGGTGGTTTGTCTTCTAAAACTTAGTGATAAGGGGCATTATCTAATACTACCACACTATTTGTAGGAATATTAGGAAAGACCTAACTTCAACACATTATTAACATGAAGGTGGGATATCTCAACTACAGTATATTCAGATAAGAGATAGATCGGACATAAACAAGACCACGTGATCATCGAACGCTGTAACATTCGGCAGGGACGTATTAAGAGTCAGCTTCGGATGCCGTCTGATGTTTGGTGAAATACAGTCGAATATAATCTCAAAATGGCGTTTAAATTAGCCTAAATTAAAAATAATCGTATATCTCTTAAAATTGCATTTAGAATATTGATTAGTATATTTTTTGATTTCTAGGTAAATATGTAACCAAATTGAAACGTTCAAAACGTAAAACAATGTGCATAGTTGAACCTTGACAGAAAGTAGATTCTTGAATAGGTTTTGCCAAAATGGGTTCAAAAATGTCAATAATTAATTAAAAAATACAGTAGCTTTATAATTACTTATAACTTACCGAATTTGATGAACGACATCTTTTATTGGAAAGATGAGCTTGATGAGCTTTCATCATCGCTACTGCCTGAAGCACCAACGTCAATAATGAATGGCTCGACTTGTTCCTCTAAAATATTGTCCAGTTCCCACATTCTCTTTTCAGCTTTGTCTTTCACGTGCTTAATACAGTTTTACCATTTTTGCGCTGTTATTAATTCTAGTGCTTCTTTGAAAAGTCCTTTGAGGTCACAAAATTTAAAAGTTGTATTGTGCTTAGCTATATAATTTTTAACCTCTGCCCATATGAGCTCAATGGGATTGACCTCGCAATGGTATGGAGGTAAACGGAGCACAGTTTTATTTTGACTTGCTGCCATTTCGTCAATGGCGTATTTTTGATATTCCGCCTTGTGATCCTTGACAATTCTTAATAATTGTACTTTCAGCATTGCTTCTTCAAAGTTGATATTTTTCGAGCGGAGCCAATTTTGAACATCAACTTTCCTTGAAGCCGTTGTTGGGACCTTCTCCATTCTTCGAGAATGATAAGGCGCATTATCCAACACAATTACTGCGTTTTCCTCTAAGTTCGGTAAAATTTTTGAAAACCACTGTTCAAACGATTCGCCATTCATTTCCTCGTGGTAATCTCCAGTTTTCTTAGACTCAAAGCACCACAGACCGTCAACAACAAATCCATCCTCACTTCCAATATGGCAGATAATGAGCCTTTTCCCTTTACCTGGAAATCGAAATACTAACTGGTGTAGATTTATTTCAATAAGCGAACCTTTTTCAAATGTTTTCATCACATTCAGCGAAAAAACATTGAGACATGAGTATCAGATTGCTATAATTGGGATTATTTAGTCATATTGAAAGAAAGAATATTGAACGTCGTATGATTACTCAGCGCTTCACAATTTAATTTAAAGTTATAAACCTCTAAAAAATGAATAATCAGGAACCTGAAATACGCGCAAATATTAATATTAACAAATTATAACTTTATAAAGCTTAAAGTATGAATTAAAATGATTATAAATATTAGGAACGGTACACAATATAAAACTTAGTAACTTTTTTTAAGTTTATAATATTCGACATATTTTAAGATTATATTAAAAAATTATTGAAATATCGAAAACACATAAAAACATGGCTTAAAAAAGTTCTAACAAATGAAAATGACAATAAAACATCCACGCATTTTATCGAAAGTTATAAAAGTTTTGTTACTTGTAATATGTTTTATCTGCCCCCTGGAATTAATGTTTAGAACCTTGTTCCCAAGGTTTGAAAAACATCCGATTGTTGTCTATTACTCGTATTTACCTGCTGGATTTTTTAATCCGGTGGACAGTCCATCTAGAAAGGCCCTCCTGGATGAAGTTACAGAATCATCAACCCATACTTTACTTGTAGTGTGTCCTGCGTTTACCCACGTTTCATCAAGGTAATAAATCTTCCTGTTTTGATTTCTATATTTCCCAATTTTTGTTAAATAATCCCTCCTCCATAGCACAATTTCTTCTCTATCCAGTAGTAAACTATTACGACCCCGTTTTTTCCATTTGAAATTTAAATGCTTCAGTAACGCATGGAAAGTTGATCGTTTGAAATTTGGCAACGTTGTATCTCCATTTACCTCCTGCAGTACTTTATCTATAGTAGGTATTTCATTCCTAAAGAAGAATTCATGCACTTTCCTCCTAATCGCATGCTTATCAGCTTCATCCAATGATTTAACAATACTTTTGCGATGTTTACTGGTCATTGGCTCAGAAAAGGTGTGATTTTTTTTGTATTGTCTTAACACATTAAACACTGATGCGCGACACACCCCAACTTTGTGAGAAACCTTCACAACAATTTCTTTGATGGTTGATGCCTCGTTCTCCTCGCGCTCGATCTTATATATATTCAAAATGACCTCTTTCATTTCTGCACTCAGGTGTCTTTTTTTAGAGCGTTTCCTAGGTGGACTACAGGAGTTTACAACTTCATCGGCAGTATCTGTACTACTGGGCATTTTGCGCAAGCAGTTGATAACAATAACAATCAATAACAAGGTATAACAATAATAACGACAAACTCAACAACTTAATAAGATAACAAACGAAAACGTCCAAAGAAATATCAAATTGCAATGATGCACACGACATACGTAACACGTCTGAACCTGAATGTGACTCTGCCTTGATACGACTGCTCTGCCGCTCGGCATAGGCATTTAATTGCGAATTGACCAATGAGGGCTCCTGTTTTACGTCGAGACGGCGGCGTTAGCGTGAAAATCACCCGAACCTTTTGTTTACATCCGGTCTATCTCTTATCTGAATATACTGTATGCCGCGAAATTTCGAGTTAACATTTCAATCGCTTTCTATTTATCGGAAGACCTAAAACTTGTAAAAGTATGCTCAAAATTACAGCACTCTTAGTTGGTGTTGCGTTTTCTATGTAAAAAGTCGACGCCTCTGGGCAGCGCCGAGACGCTAGAGAGCCAGGGACGTCGTCCAAGATTGAAGCGCGTCGTGGCGTTCGCAATAAGTTCTAAAATTACATACTTCTCTCATGGTAGGGGCAACCGAACACCTAGGTTTGGGTCATGATTTTCGTCTGCCGGACAATTTTCAGTTTCAGCGGAACTTGCTGCTCGTGAAAAATCACTGTACTACTCGAACACCGGCTGAGTGCGATTTTCACATATTCACGGTAATTTTTTGGATATTTCTTTTTTGAGAGTGAGTGTTTTTTTTCACATAATTGTAGTGAGACGAGCATGAATTAACAGTGCGCTTAACGAAGGATATACAGGGTGTGCTTCTTGAAAGTAGGTGAATCATTCAAGGATAACACTGATAAACACAGGATTTGTGACATGACAATTTTTGGGTGTATCTTATGTATTTTGTGAACCTTGAATCAAATCTAAAAACAGAATTTTTCTATCACAAACAGATATTCCGTAACATACACCTTTATGAATTGCAATACGAAACATCTCATATTGCTGCATTTCTCGGCGTTTATGCGATGACACACATATATAATGTTATGATCTGTCTATTCCTGTTTATTATATGAGAGCTCTATGTTTAGAGTTATGTTTTCTGTGTAGAAGAGTACTAATATCTCAAAAACAAAACGTTTTCAAGTGGGCATCTACTGGTGAAGAAATACCATGTCCTCAAATTATATCAATCTAATGACAGAACTGTCAAAAAATTAACTTATGTAATGTCATGCATTTTCATTTTGACTACAGCTTATGTTTTTTAGGCTGCACAAATACGAAAATACTACGTTTCACAATGCCTGTCAGAATTAGTGATCAATCAGTCAAAACAAACGTTTGCTAAACATTGCCTAATCCGAGCTTAAAAATAACGGTGTCATAATCAGAGCAGACTGTCCACGATTGACGCGTGTGATTTTTTTGGCACACGACTGATCGTAGTAGGCAAGAAGAACAATTGCTGTCGCCAAGGCATGCTTGATGAATGAACTTAGTGGCGCCTTGATGGAATGACAATCGTTTTGGTTGTTTTGATTTTGGCTTATCATTGAGCGTTGTAGGTGGTCCATTCCACAGGTTGTAGTCTACCTATGCGGGTTACAAAATTTTAAAACAGGACATCTTTGCATTAATGAGAACGGTACTGTAGAGCTGATGGAGATATAGTGAATTATCCATTGAAAAGCGTGACAGTCATGTTTTACCACTATACTTGCCGCATAACTCATTGTCAATTGTCCAGCTTTGATATGTATAAAGTGTTGTTTTCAAATATAATGTATAGTTGAGATATTAGATAACAAAAGCGATATTGAAACAGGCAATGAATTTTGTAAATATTTTTCTGAAATTGGTGAGACATTTCAAATGAATCACAACTTATATATACGAAAACCATATTGCAAAATTCCCTGTATCTGACAGACCGATCAATATGAGATTGAACATATCAGAAAGCGACTGAAATTTAAAAAATCACCGGGATTTGATTATATAAGCGCATACACTCTGAAACAAATAAATTATAAAATTTCTACAGTATTAGCATACCTTATAAACAGCTGCATGGAAAGAGGAGTGTTCCCGACCCAATTAAAAAAGGCAATAATAAAACCTGTATTTAAATCTGGAGATAAACAGAAACCGTGTAATTATCGCCCAATTTCAGTATTGACAAACTTTTCAAAACATTTTGAAAAAATTCTTTAAAAACGTTTTTCAGATTTTATTGCAAAATACAACCGCATATCTGAATTGCAGTATGGATTTCAGGAAGCAAAATCACGTCAAGATGCACTTATTCAGTTAACAACCAAAATTTACGAGTACGTTGATAATAATAAATCAGCAGCATGCCTTTTTGTAGACCTAACCAAAGCATTCAAAGATTATTGAGAACCTTGCAAAATTTAGGATTTCGTGGAGACCTATCAACAATGTGTGAACATCAGCAGTACACTGAGTGAAAATATGATTGTTAGATGCGGAGTTCCACAAGGAACCGTATTAGGACCAATGCTGTTTAATTTATATATTAATGACCTTAAATTAAAAAACGATGGAGAAATTACACTCATCAACAGCCAAGAAATATCCTAAATAAAATCAACAAAATATTACTATTTTTAATGTGCTAAAACCGGAATGAAACTTATTTTTTCAATATTAGTTCAAGTTTTAGAGATACGGTAATTATATGTGTTCCTGCTGTGGCAGTGTTAATATACTGTAATTCAAAAGAATGCACGTGCTGCATTTTTATATTCGGCAAGGAAAGATGATGTAATCGGCATGATTGTGTTACGTTATACATACGTGTACATTATATTGTTTTATATTAGCCATTTTTTCCTCAGTTGGCTGACAGCGTTCATGTAAGATGTGAGATCAGTTTTGTTACGTGTGTGGTGATGTGACTTTTGCGTCTCAGAGACGGTCTATTACTCCACTAATAACAAAGGCGTATCAGCTTTATTTCGGTTGTAAACTAGGTGATCAAGACAAACAGTGGGCACCCCACATCTGCTGTAATACATGTGCTTCAAGTCTGAGGAGCTGGTTAAATGGCAAAAAACGGTCTATGCGCTTTGCTGTCCCAATGGTTTGGAGAGAGCCTACAAATCATATTAATGATTGTTACTTTTGCATGGTACCTTGTGTTGGACAAGCCACAGGTATGTCCAAGAAAAAAAAATTGGCTATTGACTACCCAAACATACCATCTGCGATGAGACCTGTGCCTCGCAGTGACGAAAATCCTATTCCAAAACCCCCAGAATCCTACACTTGCGAATCAGAAAACGAATCAGATCATGGCGATCGAGTGATTCGTCAGGAAGAAGATATGCCATCAACGTCAAGAGATCCTGATTTTATACCGAGCACGTCATGCCACCAACCGCACAAAATAACACAGTCAGAATTAAATGATCTTGTAAGAGAACTTCCAAAATGTAAGGCAGAGTTACTTGGATCAAGACTGCAGCAGTGGAACTTGTTAGAAGACGATGTTTCGGTATGTGTTTTTCGTAAACGCTACAAAGACTTAGAACCATTTTTCAATATGGAGAATAACTTGGTTTTCTGCAGTAACATTAACGGCTTACTGGCGGCTTTAAATATAAACTATAACCCAGAAGAATGGAGATTGTTTATAGACAGTTCAACATTGAGTTTAAAGGCAGTGTTATTGCATATTGGAAATATTTTACCATTTCTTCCTGTAGGGTATGCAGTTCACATGAAAGAATCATATGACAATATGAAGTACCTATTGACATGCATAAAATACGATGAGCACCAATGGCATATTTGTGGCGATTTGAAAGTTGTTGCACTTTTACTTGGGCTGCAGCTAGGCTACACAAAGTTTTGCTGTTTTTTGTGTGAATGGGATAGTCGGGCAAAGGCACTTCATTATACCAGACAAAACTGGCCTGTTCGTCAATTCCTAGAGCCAGGTCAAAAAAATGTACAGCATATGCCATTAGTAGATTCGAAAAAAATTTTATTACCACCACTGCATATCAAGTTGGGCCTAATGAAAAACTTTGTCAAGGCATTAAATAGAGATGGATCAGCTTTTCAATACCTGCGTCAGAAATTTCCAAGACTAAGTGAGGCAAAGGTTAAAGAAGGTATTTTTGTTGGGCCACAGATTCGAAATATTTTGAAAGATACGCAGTTTGAAAACACTTTAACAGGTATTGAAAAAACTGCTTGGAATGATTTCCGTCTGATGGTCACTAATTTCTTGGGAAATAGAAAAGCTGACAACTATAAAACCCTTGTCAAAAATATGCTGTCATCGTATCAAAAGATGAGCTGTAATATGTCTCTTAAGATACATTTCCTACACTCACACCTGGACTTTTTTCCTGTCAATTGCGGAGCCGTAAGTGATGAGCACGGCGAACGTTTTCATCAGGATATTTCAACAATGGAAAAAAGGTACCAGGGAAAGTGGAATCCTTCCATGCTTGCAGACTACTGTTGGACTCTTGGTAGAGATGCTCCAGAAACGATCCATAAAAGAACAGCAAAAAGACAGCGCATATAGTGATTCTTATAAGTATATGAATCTTGTTACTTTTTTTAATATATCCTCAAAAATAAAAAGTTTTTTTTCTAAAGCGCAACTAATTTTTTTATTTCATTGTCATTTTTGGATTCAGCGCCCCAAAATTAACAAAGAAGTGCACTTTTCCCACAAGATACAATTAAAAAACTAAAATTTGTTGTCCAGTGTTATTGGTTTCGTAGACGATACGGCAATTATTTACTTAAACAAAGATTGGACTTCTTTAAAAGACAAAATTGTATTAGATTTTCAAAAGGTTACAAATTTTTCCACGGAAAGGATTTTAACAGTCAATTTCAACAAAACATACTTCACATTTTCTTGCAACAATAGATCTTCCCTAAATTTTAATCAACTCCAAATTAAAACGATGAATAACTGTAGAAACATACAATCGGTTGATAATTTTAAATACCTAATGGTATTCACAGATAACCATCTAAGATGGAATAAACATATTGAAAATTTAGTAAGAAAATTGAGATACCTTATCCCGAAAGTCAAATATTTCAGCAGTTTTTTAAGCGCAATCATTACTCTCTTACGGAATCTTAGCATGGGGGGGGGAGTCATGAATAATTATTATAAAAAGATCGAAATTACGCAAGAAGTGGATTTTGAAAGTTATGTTGTACAAAAAGAAATGATATCCCTCAGAAAATCTTTACAATGTATTCTTTTAACAGATAGGATGACATGTCATATTTTGGAATTGTCATAGACTCGTTTTCTAGATAGCTGTGTGAATTCTCCCAATGATACATGCAATCTAACCCTGCTTTACAGTTTTTGTGGAGATTCCCCACAGATTCAAGCAATCCTCGGATGACTAATGGCCTAATACCCTTCATAATGAAGTTTTCTGTCTGTTCCAGGTGTAACGACCCTTCGATGCCCGCGCTCTCCAGACTCCACCTAGGCGGGCGGCGCTGAATCACCGCGCAATGTCCAATCACAACCAGCCTCCGCCTTCCGGGCCTCGCGGTTGGTCTCCCCTCCCTTTCCGACCGGGTTCCCCTTACGGCGCGCCGTCACCTCCACCGTCCGCGTTCCGCCCACGGCCCAGATGGCCCGCCCCTGGCCCCGGCCCGGGCAGTCCGCTGACCTTTCAGCCGCAAGCTACGCCCGGTCAGAGGGCGTACCATTCGCCCAGTCCGGGGCCCAGGCCGTTCAGGAGACCCATGCATCCGGTAAGTGTAGAAAAGTGGTGATTGCGTGTTTTCTATTTTTGTACAGGGGAAAGCGTCTCTCGGGCGGAAACGGTCGCCAGTCTTTTCCGCCCGAAGTGTGAGATTCTCCAGAATGATTTTTGAATAGAGTCTTAATCTGACTTCTAAAACGTATAATGTACTAAATGACATAGAGAATGCAACACCGACTAGAAGTGCTGTCATTTTGAGCATACGTTAACAAGTTTTAGGTCTGCTGATAGAAAAGGATTAAAATGTTAGCTCGAAATTTCGGAAAATAGCTGAGATATCCCACATCAATGTTAGTAATGTGTTGAATCTCCTCTGTATGCTACACATTCATTAAGTCGTCGCGGCATTGATTGTATTAGGTGACTGATGTCTTCTTGGTGTACGTAGAATCTTGAAATAATGTGGACCCAAGTGCTTCCGGATAATCGAAATTTCGGATAAAACGGAAATAAATATTTAGACTCGTAATGCTTTTATTGACAAAAGTATACTTTATGTGAAGTCATTTTAAATAGCATAAAAACCTTTGGTCGGCGCGTCCTTTGTAATTTCATGACGTATCATAGGCGTGCAGTCATTTATTTAGAACGATAATAATAATGTTTTTATATCACAATAAATGGATTTTACTATCTTCTTATTTTTTTGATTTGGGATAAAAAATACTTATATTGGGAGTTTAATTTATGTTGACTGAAAGTTAAGAAATGGAAAAATTACAGAATTCCAACATTTGACATGGGCAAATATTTACATAGCAGGTAGGTATATAAAAAGGTATATAAAGACTTACATTATAGGTATTTATATATCATCCTCGCCTTCGGAGCTGTCGCTAGAGTCATCTTGTAGAGGAATTACAACGGGATTTACAGGAGGCAAAACACAATATTCATTTTCTTTTTCAATAATATGCCTAGAACACTGCTTCCATAGGTCTGTGGCAGCAATATGAGATACTGCATCTCTTATTGTGGCCAATAGCGATTCACTTAATTGAGGGGTCTGATTATGTTTTCGTACTTTTTTTTAAAGCAGCCCAGACCAACTCAATCGGGTTAAAAATGCAGTAATAGGGAGGTAGACGTAGTACTTCATGGCCATTTTGCTGAAGCAGATTGTCAACAACATACTCTTTTTCAAATTTTTGTCTTTTAATAAGATCCAATAATATGGCTTTGGTTGATTTTTGTGGTATTTCCATTCCCTTATCCTTCATAAAATCAATAATGTCTTGTTTTTTTGTGCCTGTATTCGGAATTTTGTTTTTCTGTCGGGAATGGTATGGCGCATTGTCTATAATAATCACTAAATTTGGGGAAATGTTTGGTATTAACTGCTGCTCTATCCACTTTTCAAATAAGTCGGAGGTCATGTCCTCATGATAGTCGGCACATGATTCTTTGATATTTTTGGCAGATAACAGCAAGGCATTAGGTATAAATCCATTTTCACTGCCAGCATGGAGAATAATGATTCGTTTTCCACGGTTGCATGGCGCATTTAAAATGCACTTGTTGCTGTCGTCAACCCAGCCGTACTGCACAACATCATGGGTATCATACCACGTTTCATCCAGGTAAATCAGATTTCGTTTCTGCTCTCTATAGATTTTAACTTTGTGCAAAAATTCTTGGCGCAATTCAACGATTCGAGACGACTCCATAATCACCATTCTTTTATCTAATTTTTTGTATTGAAAACCACACAGTTTTACAATACAGTGCAGTGAGTCTAAGCATTTGTAATTATAAAAATCTTCAGGATAATCTTTTAATTTATCCCGTATCATTTCCAACGTGGGCACCAAATTTTCTTTATAAAATCCGTATATTATACGACGAATATCTTCCTGAAAACCCACGTCTATTCTTTTTAATTTTTGCCCTATGCGCTTTCTGTGGAAGGAATGGTTGACTACATCTCCCCTTTTTATAACCCGATAAATGGTAGACCGACTGATTTTTGTCAGGATACAAATTCTGTTTAAAATTTGACTTTGCGAGGAATCTGGATTTTCGTTTTTCAGACAATCATACATATTTAGGATTACTCTTTGGGTCTGTTCCTCTAAATCTTTATGAAAGAATTCTGCCTGCACAGGTTCATCAACCATCTCCTCGTGGCTTGGAGCATTTTCCCAAGGTCTCCAAAGAGCCATATTTAGGACACACAAGAACAATCAACACAACAATTAAATCAACAAGTAAACTGAGTAATCAAAAGTCAAAAACACACAAACTAATAAAATCTATGAAAAAACACGGACAGACTAAAGAAAACACGTTTATTCACCGCTACACGGCACTGGCTAAACTGTTTCAATTTTCAGTAGCCACCTGCACTTGTTCGGAGCTCTGAAATACACGCTTTCTCATTGGCTATGTCCACGCATAGGCGTGCTTTACTCCACGTGGACCGGTGAAACTGCTTTTGATCTTATACGGGGGGATATTTGCTGCGAAATTTGGCGATTTTTGCAGCAACAGAGCGTGTTAAATATAGATATATAAAACGCACCCGGTATTTCACAGTGTTTCAAGTGACTTCAGATAAAGTATAAATGCGTGTGTTAAGTGAGTATACAGGGTGGCCCATCCATGTGTGGACGGAATATTACTCATAAACAAATACATTTTGGGAAAACCTATTCATGGCATGTATGACATTTGAGGGCACATTTCTGAAATATTGGCAATTATACAGAGTGTCCAAATTTTGACCTACATATCAACGTTGTGATTTTTTAAATGGATTGCCTCAAATTTTATTGCACATTTGGATAAACCAATTCAAAAGAAGAGTATTGATATACATACTATGGGGTTTTGGTAATTAGCTAATGAGATGTAAGGTGTTTTGTACTGAAAAACCGTCCAATTCGACAACGCGTCAATCCACCATTCTGAAATTTGGAGTGCTGAATTTTGTATTGTTATTGTCAAATCACGATTTTTGAGAAATGGAATTTCCAATGTAGGCCTTGAAATTACCAGATGGTCATTGGTTTCAGATCATCAACCAAGTATTCCTTTAGTTTTTTTGGATTTCCGATTTCAATGACATGGATTGCCATTATAAATTATGAAACTTTAATTGCTTAATAAGGAAATCTTCGTATTGGTCTCAATTCACCGGAAAACATGAACAAAATCACGCTCTCATTTTTCAAGGCCAACTATATAAGTGACATATAAATCCGAACACCCAGTTTAAATGGTTTTATTTTAATAAAATTTTGTATAAGTACTTAATGAAGCATAATAAGTAAATGATAAACATTTCAAAATGATTGCACTGCTTTAAAGCCCTTTGACCTTCAATAATGTGTGGATGCACCCTGATGTGCTACGCATTCTCCAACGCGCCTAGGCATGCTTCTGATCAGGTGGTCAATGTCCTCCTGTGGTATCTCATTCCAGGCAACCACCAACTCCTCTCGAAGTGCTTCTAGAGTCTGAGGAGGACGTTGCAAATTGAGCAATCTCCTACCCATCATATCCTACACGTGCTCAATTGGGGATAAGTCGGGAGATCTTGGTGGCCATGGTAACAATGTGACATCATTATGTTGAAAGAACGCTGCGCGTTCATGTTACCTCTGATGAAGATTAAAGGTGACCTGGAACCATAAGCTATAGCACCCCAAACCATAATTCCAACAGTGTGATGAACATGTCTTTCAACAAAAAACTGTGGATTCCTCCTTTCACCACGTCGCCTTCTAACAGACAACGGTCACTCTGGGATCAGGAATCGAACAATATTGTCTTTAGTGACGAGTCTCGATTTTGTTTAGGCATGCACGATGGTCATGCCAGGGTTAGAAAGCGACGTGGTGAAAGGAGGAATCCACAATTTTTATTGAAAGACATGTTCATCACACTGTTGGAGTTATGGTTTGGGGTGCTATAGCTTATGGTTCCAGGTCACCTTTAATCTTCATCAGAGGTAACATGAACGCGCAGCGTTATATCCACGAAGTTCTAGAACCCCATCTTTTACCCTATCTTGACACCCTGGCAGATCCAACTTTCCAACAAGATAATGCCCGACCACATGTTGCAAGAGTTACAATAGACTTCTTTCAACATAATAATGTCACATTGTTACCATGGCCACCAAGATCTCCCGACTTATCCCCAATTGAGCACGTGTGGGATATGATGGGTAGGAGATTGCTCAATTTGCAACGTCCTCCTCAGACTCTAGAAGCACTTCGAGAGGCGTTGGTGGTTGCCTGGAATGAGATACCACAGGAGGACATTGATCACCTGATCAGAAGCGTGCCTAGGTGCGTTGGAGCATGCGTAGCACATCAGGGTGCATCCACACATTATTAAAGGTCAAAGCGCTTTAAAGCAGTGCAATCATTTTATCATTTACTTATTAAGTAATTATAAGTACGTATACAAAATTTTATTAAAATAAAACCATTTAAACTGGCTGTTCGGATTTATATGTCACTTAGTATAATTTCTTTCAAACTAAGGCTTTTTATCGTCAAATTTTATCGGAGCAATTTAGTGGCCACATGAAATACAGTAAAAGTTCGCGAAAATCTAACCGCGAACCTCGGGATAGTCGAATTTAAAAATATGCCGCGATGATCCGAAAATACGAAGTATGCCACTGCAGAGAAATTATTTGAGAATCGAGTTGATGCTGAACAAATTGCAAATAGAATGGCTATTTTTACACGACGTGGTTGTACAATATCACTGTCTCTCTCTGTTTCTCCCAATTTCTCTCTCTTGCAACGCATGATGCATGATTCACCGATTTCGATATAAAAAAGATGCGGTATCACTTTCGAAAATATATAATAGTACAGTCATTGCGGAATAATTCGATCCTCACGATTGTGATCGTGGAAGAGACACGAAGTGGCTAGAATGGAGGTAAAGCTGCGTGTTTAGGTAAATAACAAGATGTCGCTTAGACAGTCTTGAAATTCGAAATCGGGAGAAAGAACGAAAAAAACGAATTTTCCCAGAATCGTTTCAACTTTGTGCATGTGGTGGCCGAAATCTTTGATGCAGTGCTGGAGGCGTTTTTGGACTACTAATCACTGTAATATTCTCAAGATATTGAAAACCTTGCAACGAGATGGTGTTACAAGTTTAATCAAATAAGCATCGTAAATCCAAAGATTGAACACCTATTATGGGACACCCTGTATAGTTATTACTAACGAGTTTGCTTTTCTTATGACGGAAATATCCACAATTCTCCCGTATATCAAGGAAGAAACTACTCCAGAGTTCCAGACAGTGCGATCTAAAAATAGTAGCTGTCTGGTTAATATATGTCGATGACTCCTGAACGGGTTTCAAGTAGTCAAGAAATAGCCAACATTGACTTTGAGATTATGCAAATTCCAAACTTTTAGACGTGAATCATCGCAAAAATGTTCACTACTAATATTTTATTGGCTGAATCAGTTAAAGAAAAGTGCGTATGTTAGACATATCATTGTACCAAAACTGATAGGCCTGACGTAATTTGCAGAACTTTTCTCGGTCTTAAGGGCTTCGCTTAATACACTTCTCCTATTTCTGGGCTCGCCTTCTTGGTTTCCTAAAAAGTCACTGATTTGCCATTCATTGGTTCATAATTGACATAATGATTATTTAATAACTAATAAATAAATAGCGTTTATTGCAACCATTTACAGTTTAAGAAAGAAAATAATTGACGAACCTCACCTTCTCAGCTCTAAAGACCGCATTTGAAACCTAGACAACTTGAATATTGCGCAATATCATCAATAAATAAGGTAAACAATAAAGGACCAAGGCTTGAACCCTGAGGCACTCCCGATTTAGTTACATACTGGTACGACGTGCGGCCATTGAAAGTCACATATTCCTTCCTTTCATGGAAGTAACTTTGAATTAGTGCTAAAGCTGCTGAATGGAATCCATAATGAGAAAGTTTATTTAAATATACTAAGTGACATATAAATCCGAACACCCAGTTTAAATGGTTTTATTTTAATAAAAGTTGGTGAATGTATTTATCTTACTGTAAATAACAAGCGAAAAAATGTTCAGCCTTATCAGTTGGACATTCCGGTTTTTATACTGCTTTTTTTTAATTCACTAACGCTCTAAAAATGAATATTTCAGCCGCAGTAAAGAATCAACTTTGGCGGATTTTGGTTCTTGACATCGTTTACGATCGGTTACGATGCCTAGAGTACGGAGACCTGTACGATTTCGTCAACTTAGTGAGTTTGATAGGGGCCGTATAGTGGGACTTCGGGAAGCTGGACTTTCTTTTCGGGCAATTGTAGTTAGAGTGCAAAGAAGTGTAGACACTGTGGTTAGGTGTTGTCAGGCATGGCTTCGAGAAGGCCGTACGCAAAGAGCAAGGGGCACTGGACGCCGCCGTAGAACAACAGACCGTGAAGATCGCCGCCTAAGATTATTGGCCTTAAGGGACCGTTTCTCCACTACCAGGTCCATTGCAAATGAATGGTTTGCAGAACACGGAAGACCTATTGGCATGCGAAGTGTTTACCGACGAATGAGAAGTTTTGGCTTGTTTTCATACCGGCCACACTGGGTCCTCCCTTTAACTCGAGAACACCGACATAATCGCCTTGAGTGGTGCAGACAACGGTCACTCTGGGATCAGGAATGGAACAGTATTGTCTTTAGTGACGAGTCTCGATTTTGTTTAGGCATGCACGATGGTCGTGCCAGGGTTAGAAGGCGAGGTGGTGAAAGGAGGAATTCACAGTTTTTTGTTGAAAGACATGTTCATCACACTGTTGGAGTTATGGTTTGGGGTGCTATAGCTTATGGTTCCAGGTCACCTTTAATCTTCATCTGAGGTAACATGAACGCGCAGCGTTATATCCACGAAGTTCTAGAACCCCATCTTTTACCCTATCTTGACACCCTGGCAGATCCAACTTTCCAACAAGATAATGCCCGACCACATGTTGCAAGAGTCACAATAGACTTCTTTCAACATAATGATGTCACATTGTTACCATGGCCACCAAGATCTCCCGACTTATCCCCAGTTGAGCACGTGTTGGATATGATGGGTAGGAGATTGCTCAATTTGCAACGTCCTCCTCAGACTCTAGAAGCACTTCGAGAGGAGTTGGTGGTTGCCTGGAATGAGATACCACAGGAGGACATTGACCACCTGATCAGAAGCATGCCTAGGCGCGTTGGAGAATGCGTAGCACATCAGGGTGCATCCACACATTATTAAAGGTCAAAGGACTTTAAAGCAGCATCATTTTGAAATTTTTATCATTTACTTATTATGCGTCATTGAGTACTTATACAAAATTTTATTAAAATAAAACCATTTAAACTGGGTGTTCGGATTTATATGTCACTTAGTATATATTATACCATAAGTATCTATTTGACCTTGCTGATCGACAAATTCAATAGCGAACTGAGTAAATATTGTTAAATCGGTTACTGTGGATCGCTTAGTAAAAAATCCATGCTGTTTATAACCTACAGAAGAAAAATGTATAACGTTGAACGTTAATAGTAGATACTACAATGAGGGTGTACCCCAGGGATCACTTTTAGGACCACGTTCTTAGTTCATTAATTATTCCAGCGTAACTAGGAGATAAGCCAAACATGAATCTTCGTAATTTTCCCTGTTCTTTTTTGAGATGAAATTTAGTTCATTCCATAGTTTTACCGCTGAAACACATAGCTTACCTCCGAAATTCGGCGATATTTCTTGCAAGGCATCTTTTACCGCCGCTGGTATTTCGTGCAATTCTGCTACATAAGACAATTTATCGCTTTTCGGACCTAAAATGATACCTCGAATTATGAGATTTTCCAAATCAGTGATATTCCTTTTAATACTGTAATAAACTTTGCGACTCCATAGGGGTCAAATCTGGTGGTCGCAGTGGCCATGCAGTATGTTTTTGATCACTTTCTGGATTATATGAGTATAAGCGGTTTTATAACGAGGAAACTACGTGCCGAAGGTCATCAATGTTGGGGCCAATATGAAACACATTGCATGGAAAGGAAGAACAGGGAAAGGGAAGATAAAAATGGAAATAGAGGGAAGCATGTTTAAAATGGTCTGAGGATTACCTTTAGCGAAAACAGGAAAATCCTGGCACCGTTGATGCTTTAGAGCAGGATTTTCGTCGATCTGAATAACTTCCGGATGATCCGCGCCGCTGGTTTCTGGACATGATGTTGTTAGGACTATCAAAGTGTTTTCAGGATTCGTAGATTCTGTCACGTGTTTAACGCTTTGAACCTATAATCAACCACATTTCAATTGGACACTCTTGTAAAACCTCTACTGAATTTCATTCGAGAACGGCAGGAGCGAAGTGCATAGCGGGGGATTGCAGCGCATGCCGTGGACTAGAAGCGCAATGTAATTCCATACACAGTGAGGGAATGTATATTGACAGATGAAATTTTCCTCTGGAATGATGTGAAAGTTTATCTTTAAAACGCTCAAATTCTTACAGAGTCATGTAATGGCAATTGATAGCCACTAATTTCTAATTCCACTAACTACGTTTTCTGCGACCATTTTATTTATAAGAGACGAGGTAGCCCATTTATCATGAAAAATATATTCTGCCAATTTTGAGCAGTTTTTAATAACCAAATGATATGAACCGTGAGAATGACAAGTGAAATAACTCTTATTCTCAAGATTCTGACCTTTGTTAGAATCCGTATATCGGTTATTTAGATTGCGCAGTATCAAGGAAACCAGAACGACAGGTGGTTTATTGCCAATGAGTGGAACGCGAAAGCATCTATTTGTTAAGCAGCAATATTTTCCAGAAAATGCTATTAGTCGTATATATCGCTTGGACAGTAAAAATAATAATCTGGTTCACCCTGTATAAACACGTTTGCTGTATGGCCAAGTGTTACTATGTAGAAATCAATAATTGGTATGAAATCTCTTCTGATGAACCAGACGCCAGTAACCCTTCTTCTCTTTGTTCGCATTCCTCGGTAGCCTCCCAACGGTTTATCATAAACAAAAAAAGCCAGTTGTATAGCGGCATGTGTGATGGTGTATCTATCCAGTTGAAGGGTGTGTGTAAAGCTAGACATACACGTTAATATATAATATACAAAATAGCGTCGTTTACAAACTATGCAATCATGATTTTTCTAAAATTAATAAAACATTGAATGTGTCATCACTTCTGAGGGCGTTTTTACTTATTGATAACTGGCAGTTGTTTTTTTTTGTCAAAAAAGCAGATTGAAATCAATGAATCATTGAAGTCAACAGAATAATTTGGTTTTCTCTGTACACAGTGACAGAAGGAGATGGGGGTCAAGACGTGACCTAGGTCACCTTACGTGTACTATGACCTTACCAGGGCACTGTGAGGATCACCAATCTCAGAAAGGTGTCCGCCAAATATGACCATCAAAAATGGGTCTGAAGTTTCCTGGAGACTGCTCAAAGTAGACTTTACAGTCTCAAATAGACCTGGATCAAGTTTCGGTAGTTTCATCGATTCCATTCCTTTCTGTACAGAAGGGCTAAATTCATTTTTCTTGATTTCTGTAAGATAACATGAATATTTCTTAGGGCCTTTGTTGCCACGTTTTTTGACAAACAATCTAAAATCAAATGAGTACGGCGCGGTTTCGTGTTTGTTGGCAATAATCAGCACGATCCATGTGGAAAGCAATCCGAGGTAGAAAAAGTTGACAGAAAACGACAGTAGCGAATAATCAGTAGCAGCCTTAGATTTGATCTGAAATATCTTTATAGGACTCGAATGTTTTGTCGAATCAAAACCACATTATACAGGGTGTCCCAATGAAAATATTTTTTTTTGAGCAAACTGGAAAATATATCAAAAATCTGTTTTCTTGGCAACCTTGGTATGTTACTAGTGCATATTTTAAAATTATTCTAATATATACAGGATGTTCCATACCTTTGTGTCATAGCAATCATATATTTTTGAAATATACTAAGCGACATATAAATCCGAACACCCAGTTTAAATGGTTTTATTTTAATAAAATTTTGTATAAGTACTTAATGAAGCATAATAAGTAAATGATAAAAATTTCAAAATGATTGCACTGCTTTAAAGCCATTTGACCTTTAGTAATGTGTGGATGCACCCTGATGTGCTACGCATTCTCCAACGCGCCTAGGCATGCTTCTGATCAGGTGGTCAATGTCCTCCTGTGGTATATCATTCCAGGCAACCACCAACTCCTCTCGAAGTGCTTCTAGAGTCTGAGGAGGACGTTGCAAATTGAGCAATCTCCTACCCATCATATCCCACACGTGCTCAATTGGGGATAAGTCGGGAGATCTTCGTGGCCATGGGGGTTCTAGAACTTCGTGGATATAACGCTGAGCGTTCATGTTACCTCTGATGAAGATTAAAGGTGACCTGGAACCATAAGCTAAAGCACCCCAACAGTGTGATGAACACGTCTTTCAACAAAACACTATGGATTCCTCCTTTCACCACGTCGCCTTCTAACCCTGGCACGACCATCGTGCATGCCTAAACAAAATCGAGACTCGTCACTAAAGACAATACTGTTCCATTCCTGATCCCAGAGTGACCGTTGTCTGCACCACTCAAGGCGATTACGTCGGTGTTCTCGAGTTAAAGGGAGGACCTAGTGTGGCCGGTATGAAAACAAGCTAAAACTTCTCATTCGTCGGTAAACACTTCGCATGCCAGTAGGTCTTCCGTGTTCTGCAAACCATTCATTTGCAATGGACCTGGTAGTGGAGAAACGGTCCCTTAAGGCCAATAATCTTAGGCGGCGATCTTCACGGTCTGTTGTTCTACGGCGGCGGCGGCGGGGCACTTGCTCTTTGCGTACGGCCTTCTCGAAGCCATGCCTGACAACACCTAACCACAGTGTCTCCACTTCTTTGCACTCTAACTGCAATTGCCCGAAAAGAAAGTCCAGCTTCCCGAAGTCCCACTATACGGCCCCTATCAAACTCACTAAGTTGACGAAATCGTACAGGTCTCCGTACTCTAGGCATCGTAACCGATCGTAAAGGATGTCAAGAACCAAAATCCGCCAACGTTGATTCTTTACTGCGGCTGAAATATTCATTTTTAGAGCGTTAGTGAATTAAAAAAAAGCAGTATAAAAACCGGAATGTCCAACTGATAAGGCTGAAAATTTTTTCACTTGTTATTTACAGTAAGATAAATACATTCACCAACTTTTATTAAAATAAAACCATTTAAACTGGGTGTTCGGATTTATATGTCACTTAGTATAGAACACAATATATTTTATTACATATTTGAACAGAGTATATAAAAACAAGAAGTTTGATATTATATACCTATCATATGGTTTCGATAAACAATTGTGTGGATATTTGGCCAAATGCCTGAAAAAATTCCCAACTTTGATTTCTTTCAATTTTTACAGGGTATCCCAAAACGCAAAATGTACCTTTTATCAAAAAATTTCAGTGTAACACCCTGTATATTTCTACATCGTTTTTTTGTTAAATATATTCTTTATGGAATTATAACAATAACCCGAAAACTGTTCGAAAAAGGTGGTACAAGCCTTATATCAAAAAAAGCTTCCATTAAAGCTATTTAATGATGTTGAAATCTACAGTGTGTTCCATTTGAAATTTACGAAAAAAGTACATTTTGCGTTTTGAATGTACGTATGAATAGGAGGTTTTCAGTTTTTTTTTCAGATCAGCTTAAAATCGATGTTAATCAAACTTTAAGCCAACTCATAAAGATATAAATGTAGTCACAAGGTATGATAACGAAGGGCGCTACAATTGAAGATCTTATGAGTACTCGTCATGTGCGCAATTATCAAGATATTGCACAGTACAGAAAAACCAAGATGATCCATTGATGAAAAGTTACAGGTACCCTGATAACATTCATCCTCAAAATAATGAAAGCTACTTTAAAGAATGTTGAAAGCGAACATGTACCAATTGTGAGCCGTCAAAGTTGGACATTTCATTAAATATCTGAACAATTCCCAATCGAAACCTTATATGCAATAAAAAAATACATGTTTGCTATGGTACGAAGAATGTCATCGTGGCGACGTGTTTTGACAAAAAACCGATTCTTACCGTCTTCGAAAAGTTTCCCAAAGAAGGAATACCTCACATGCTGCATAACATCGAAAATATCCCATGCGTGACCGTCTCTTGACTTCTCTAGATTTATATCTCTAATTGGATGCATTTTTCTTTCGATATTACCGTTTAACGCGTTTCTTCTAACTCTGATTTTGAAAACCTCTTTGTGAGCCGGAGAAGTGACTATATTTTTCAAATGGGCTTTTTGTATACGTCTCAGCCCTCTGTTGTTTGGGTCTGTTCTCACAAACTGCCTTGAAAGGAAATCAAGATTGTTTCAAACGAGTTTAAATGATTTTTTAATTAAAGGTTGATAGGAAAAACCCTGAACCCTTGGAGTATTTCTGATCTAGCTTCTATGATGGAGTCTATACTTTTTCCTATCATATGTTTCAAAATCCTGATATTCACCTTTGAAATCTATTCATCGAGGTTTGTCGTACGCGAATTTCGTGTGGTACTTCAGCCTCTTGTGCACTGATATCTTTCGTTATTTCATGGATAGATACCGATGCAACAGCTAGAAAATAAAACTCTCTGTCGATCATATGAATTAAATACCTACGCTTATTTATCAAGAGGTTGTATTTTAAACAAATTGAAAATAAACGCAGGTGTACCTCAAGGGTCAGTACTGGGTCCGATTCAATTCTTAGTGTATATCAACCATTTAATAAATGTAAACATAGATCGCTAATTCATAGCTTTTGTTGACGATAACATAAGAAACAGATACAAATGAAATTAAAACAAAACTTGACAACGATATACAAGCAATAAAATTAATTAATTAATATATATATATATATATATATATATATATATATATACAGGGTGACTTTGAAGTTGAGTCATTAATTTTCAGATAATGATTGTAGAAGGAAGATAAACCAAAATATGTGTGTAAAAGTAAAATAAAAATTAAAAAAAAATGTTACCTTGTTTTATAAAGTATCCTCCCGACAAGTATTTCAGTGCGGACCTGTATTTGATCGTGCTAAATAAGAATCATGTCCACAAATTCAGCATTTTCGTAAACATGTGCCATTTTTGATTTCGTTTGAGCCACGCAACAGACACCACTATTCACTCACGCGTTACCGACTGACACTGACTGTAGACAACTGAATAAAATAGTTGTAAAAACATCGTTCCAAATTCTTTCGCTTTTTCGTTTCCGATGCGATGAACCGATAAGGCGGATTATATCCGTTGTTGCCAAACACGAGCACATAATATTATTATTGTTGAGACAGGGCGGTACTCAAACTTCCAAAGGGCTATAACTTTGTTACTTTAATTTTACCAGAAAAATGGTAAAGGAAAAAAACATTTCTTTTGATCAGATCTACTCACTGTTAAAATAAATGACCCTGTATATATATATATGTATAATAAAATAATTTAAAAAATACAAAATGTATGTGTTTTGAATGCGTGAATTAAGCAGCATTACATTTTTGAGACAAACTAATTGACAAAGGTCTCCCATATCATAAGAACAATAAGTTATAACGTAGAAAAAAGCACAGCCAAAACTACTTGAAAAAGGTGCTCATACTTCAAAAACGATCTCTTAGATATACAGGGTGTCCGCAAAGTTGGGGTTTTCCTTTACACGACGTGTAGATCTTGAAAACATAAGCAATTATTCTTAGTACCATATACACCAATGTCTGAAGGGAACCGAGATAAAGGGCTCTGCAACTTCAAAAATATCTGAATACCGTCCTGTAGCCGCGACTCGCGACATCCCCAACTGGTACTAGGACACTAGCTCAACCCGACGACAGAACTGGGTCGGGGGTCGGGGTCAGTGTGTCAGGTCAGTATGCAACCTTCAACCGACGGTTACGGTCATGCGTGTAAAGGTAAACGAACCCGTATAATCGATTGCGTTTCAAAAAACAACAAGCACTAGAGACGTGGCTAGAGAAGTGCAAGTATCAAAAACTAAAGTGTGGCAAACGCTGCGTGAAGAGGGGCTGTATCCGTTTCACGTCCAACGTGTACAAGCCCTTCAACCTGACGAATTTCCAGCAAGATTGCGATTTTGTGAGTGGTTGTTGCATCAACATGACAATAATCCGGACTTTTTGAAGTGCATATTGGTGACAGACGAATCTACGTTCACGCGTAATGCGGTGAAGAACTTTCGCAACACTCATGTTTGGTCAGTAGAAAATCCGCACGCTGTCCGTCGGGCACATTTTCATCAAACATTTTCGGTGAATCTTTGGGCTGGCATGGTGAACGGTATGCTCATTGGACCATTTATTCTCCCAAATCGATTGTACGGGATGCAATACCTAGACTTTTTACGCAACATTTTGCCTTCCTTGTTAGAAGATGTGCCATTAAGTGTAAGACAATCAATGTGGTTTCTGCACGATGGTCATATTTGTTACCTCTGTTCGTGGTCTGCACCACCACCGGCGTCTGCTCGGTAGCGCATCATCTGATTTCATTTTCTGTTGGAGCGGTATGATTTCGGGTAGAGACGTACTTAGCCCTTCTCGTCAACTGGAGAGTGAGTACTTTTTTCTTTATTTTTTTTTACTTGGTCGCCCTCGTTTCACTACACATTACCTTTGTTATTTCAAGGGTAGTTGTTTCTGAAAAGGAAAACCCCAACTTTGCGGACACCCTGTATAACTAAAAGCAATCATAGAGCTACACGTAGACCTTCAAAATCTTAAGATAATTACTATCGCATCATTGTTCAATTTTGAGACAGCAACTCATATTTTGGAAAATTAATCTAAATTTGAAACCTGAAATATAAGTTACGAGATTAGACGAAAACAAGATTTTCAATTAATACCTAAATCAACACTTGGAAGATTTAATTATTTACAATGGTCTGAAAATTTCCATGTGCCTCCATGATGCTATCAAAAGAATCATCAGTTCAAAGTTATTCCGCAGTGAACCCAAAAACATTCAAACAAATAATCCATATGACACCTTGTATGAGCTTTACAATAAATTTATTAGGATCCACGTATACGAGTAGATATATATAAATAGAAAATAATCATGCGGAGAAATGTATAAAACAAAAATAGGAAAGTGGATTCAAGCAGAAAATAGGATAGGTAACCCGAGCGATAAGTATTTCTGCTGGTTGGCTTCATCAGGCCCGAAATGAATGCACATATGCAACTACAAAAGTAGATACACATGCCCATACGTCCGGACTTCGTGTGTGATTTTTTACCTCTCCATCTTTGTTTCCTCAGGTTACACCCGTATATATATATATATATATCTTCTATATATATATAAGTATATAGAAGAGATCCTTTAATTTCTTTGGGTAGAAGGCGAAAGTACACTCTTATAACTTAAACTCTCAAGCTTTCGAAGATCTATGTCTTCATCGTCTGGAGCTGGAAACAATTATTGACAATAGCAACAAATAACAATTAGGAGAAAAATATTTGCTTACTAAGTCGGCGAGATTGTTGCTAAAATTGTTTTTAAACAAAAGTGAAGGGAATTCCTTCGAGATTTCAATAGTTGATAGTTTTAAAATCTCCAAATTTCTTCCAAAATCAAGCAACGTTTAGTTAAAAAAAAAACATCCAAAATGATTTGCCATTTAATAATAAAATATTTCCGCCCTAATCGAACCTCATCAGTCTAGTTTTTTATTCGTCAACTATGTGTTCCCTTCACTGTTGTTTAAAAACAATTTCAGCAACAACCTCGCCGACTTAGTAAGTAAATATTTTTCTCATAATTGTTATTTGTTGCTATTGTCAATCATAGTTTCTAGCTCCAGACGATGAAGACATAGATCTTCGAAAGCTTGAGAGTTTAAGTTATAAGAGTGTACTTTTGCAATATTTTGCCTTCTACCCAAAGAAATTAAAGGATATCTTCTCCTAACAGTTAAGGCATTTAACTATGAATACTATATACATATATATATATATATATAGAGAGAGATCACAAATGTCATTAATGTATAGAATGAGTAATAGTGGACCCTGTGGTACACCAACAGAAATATTTTTTGAGCTTAATAATGTAGATCCAATTTTGGTTTTTTGACTTTTATCATCTAAGTAGTTTTGTAGAATTTTTAATGCAGATCCTTTAAATCCATAGTGATGCAATTTTGTAAGCAATTTATCCCTGTCAATAGTTTCAAACGTGCTTTTGGAGTCCAAAAACACTGTCACTGTATGTTTCCTATTGTCCATACATCTCCTCCAATCCCCCAAAGCCATTTGTATTGCCGTTTCCGTCGAGTATTTCTTCCTGAAACCAGCTTGAAATTCGGTTACAATTTTATCTAAGAAATTATCTTTTTTTTTTCGAGTCTATCGTGTCACTAAATGCTAAGATTTCTATGACCAAGCTATTGCTATACATTGAAACATCAAAGCTCCTTCTGACAGATGACAATTACCTGACTTCATCCCAAGTGCAGTCTGACAAAAATGGACTAAAGACTGGATACCATTTCTCAAGAGCTCCTTGCAATTTTGAGTATTTCTTTGAGCCACGTAAGGGTGGACTCGATGGGGGATAGAATTAAACTAAAAAAAATTAAAAACACTTTTATACACAAGGCGTAAGACTCTCCGGAAATATGTCCTAAAATCTCCATACTAATAATAATATACTTTGAAGTTGAGTCATTAATTTTCAGATAATGATTGTAGAAGGAAGATAAACCAAAATATGTGTGTAAAAATAAAAAAAAATTGAAAAAAAAAATTTACCTTGTTTTATAAAGTATCCTCCCCACAAGTATTTCAGTGCGGACCTGTATTTGATCGTGAGGTCTTGGAGCACCGGCATGCCGTCCATATGTGAGGTCTTAAGTCAAATGATTCACGAACCCGTTGTACTACATTAACAAAGGCATGAGGGGTTGGTTGCACTCGATTGGGGAACCGATCCGCATAAACATGTGCCATTTTTTATTTCGTTTGAACCGCGCAACAGACACCACTATCCACTACCGACTGACACTGACTGTTTACAACTGAATGAAATAATTGTAAAAACATCGTTCCAAATTCTTTCGCTTTTTTGTTTCCGATGCGATGAACCGATAAGGCGAATTATATCCGTTGTCGCCAAACACGAGCACATAATATTATTATTGAGACAGGGCGGTACTCAAACTTCCAAAGGGCTATAACTTTGTTACTTCAATTTTACCAGAAAAATGGTAAAGGAAAAAACATTTCTTTTGATCAGATCTACTCACTGTTAAAATAAATGACTCAACTTCGAAGTATAATTGATAATTGTGTAAAGTAAATGATGCTTAATATAATTTTTCTTAAATCAAATACAATATGGGTGTCATATCTAAGTGCCTTTCTTTCATACTAGATAAGTTATATTTCCAATATTTTAAAACGTGTTCGTGTAACGAAGTCCTGAAGTTTTCAGAAATACTTACTTTTACTCTAGTTTTCTCTTCCAAGCCCAAGCGCTGCACACCACTTTGAGACTTTGCAGGGGAATCTCCATTCGAGAAGAATAGAACCACGTTTATTTTGCCTTCGTCGTTTCTGGAGTCACTACCTAAAGCTTCGATTTCTTGAAGAAAATATCATAAACGAAGCGTCCAATGATATTGTGCAACAATAAACTTACCGAGAGCAGAAAAAACTGTTATCAAGACCAAAAATACTTTAAGAAGCATTGTTTTATGCCTTCATGACTTACATCAAAATGACAATACTGACTAATGAGTAAGCTACCAAGATCCTGTATGAAAATCTAGCCTTAAAGAAACATGTTTGTTGTCTGTTGTATATATGAGTATTACGAGTGTTTATATTTTTGGTATGTGCGAGATGATAATAATAATAATGAAGGTCTTTTTATTTATAATAGCATTACAGGGGGCTAGATTTATACTATATGTATATGATAACGACATTCATAAAGCATGATTAATGTAAAGAGATAAGGAAAACATAAGCTCAGTTAACACTTATCACACAATTTGTCTTTAAAGAGTTCAAACGGAGATTATGGCTACTATTGAACTTTTTATTTTGGTATAAGACCTTGGTTAATGTTATTATTCGCTGTATCCAAGTCATTACTCCTAAGTGAAAAGAAAATCTGCAAAAAAATTGTACGCTGCATGGTCTTACTACTGTTTCTTAATCTGAGATACATAATGAAAATGACAGGGGCCCTAAGACCCCCTGTGGTACACCAGAAAACATTTTTGTGCTGTAGGGTACTGTTGATTTAGACGAACTTTTTGAAACCAATTTTCAAGGTAGGTTTGAATAAACGAAAGTGGTTTTTCAGAAAATCCATAATAATTGCACTTAGATGCAAGAAATGAATGAGTAATTGTGTAAATACTTTAGTGAAGTCAAGAAATATGGGAGCTGCTACAGCTCTTTGGTTCTCAAGCGCCACTGTTAAATCGCAGAGTGCCTATATTATGATATTGTCGAAAGCCAGATTATTTAGATGGCATAATTTTGTTAGAATATAAGTAGGCACAGAGCTGCTCGTAAACAACCCGTCCCAATACTTTCGAGAAAGCAGATAGTAAACTGATCGGTCTCAGTTCATCATAGATAGTAGGGTCAGACCACTTAGGTAGCAGAACAACTATAGCGTGTTTTCACTGATCTGAGAAATATCCCCTCTCTAACTAGCAGTTGATTATATGTATTAAGTATACATCAATTTTTGATATAGATCGCAGTAACATCTGCAAACTTATATCATCTGAACCACTAGAATTTTATTTTATTTTATGAATTATTTTAAGAACGGAAATTTTAGGAAAGTAATTAATTTATTCAACACATTTTTAAACAATTAAACGCTTTTCAATCAATATTACTTGTCTCTCTTGACATTAACATGGTTTTTCTCTGTTCCAGCCCTCTCCAGCGCCGCCTTCGATGTCTTCCCCCACTTCATCCGCGGTGGACCCCGCCTACTTCCGAGGCGTGCACGTGTATAGCCCCGCCCCTTACTCTCCACCGCTACCGCGGCCCAGCGCGTACGTCGAATCCCCAACGCCGTTCGGACCGCCTACGAGGGCGTTCGACCAATCGCCTGCGTCGCTCGGTTCTCCCGTATTCTTCGGACCGCCCAGTCGTGATTTCGAGTACGTGGGCACGTCGCTTGAGCCTCCGGCACCACCTCCGCCTAGGGGTTACGCGCTGCCGGACGACGACGAGGAATCGGGGCCCTCTACGGCGGAGATTATAGCCAATCAGAGTCAGGATTATGTGGATGAGAAATTGGCGGAGTATCAGGCGACGATATATATGCTGCAAGGTGAGTGGTAGTTGGTTTCTTTAGTCTTGTGTGTAACAGCTTCATGATATATTTAAAAAATATCATTTTTGTAGGTTATATTTTGATATTCACCGATTTGACAGCCTTATCTTTGTTAAGAAAGTCTCACTTCACTTGCAAAACGAATGTTACTTATAATGTTTCTGTGTCCAACATAAAATAAAAGTATGGCGGCAATTACCCTCCACCGCTAAGAGACAGAGTACTGTAAGAATGGGTTATCAGGAAAATGTATTTTACAATGCATATTTGTCATTTTCTCTATTAAAATTATGATTGGCCTACTCCTATGATCTTCAGATAGCATACAGGGTGTCCCAATATTCCGTAACCAATTTTTTCTTTTCAACACACATTTTTTCAGATATTTTTAGAACCCACAGTCCGATTTGAATGAAACTTGGGTACTATGTGTTTTGCTAGATGGCTCAGGAATATTGGGACACCCTGTATATTATGTCTCAAAAGAAACTTGATAAAACGCAGATGCAGTTAGGTGTATCCAAATATGTAATAAAAAGTTTGGATATGCATAAAGAATAACTATGGTATCCAGGTGAGTGATAGGACAAGCTTGTGCGATCCTGAACATCCATGAAATGTATTCCCACAGGGACGGTGAAAGATACAGTTTTTGAAAAAGCTTGTGCTTCTGAGTAATATTCCATCCATACACGTGCATGTGATTGAATATGAACTGGTCAGTAGAGATATGATGATGCTGAGAATATATGGTATGTATCAGGTTATTTGAAGGGCGTTTCGAGATAATTTTAAGGCCATTTCAAAAATACCAGACAGAGTTGATTTCCTGGTATTTGCTCAATGTGACCTTGAAATGACCTTGACATGCCCTTCAAATGACCTGATACAGACAAACCCACCTCATATTGGAATTCAGCTACCCCTACAACCTAAGTTGAGCATATTTGATTTACCGGCATTTTCTCAATTTGATCTTGAAATGACCTCAAAAGGTCCTTCAAATGACTTGACGTTGACAAACCGGCCTCAGATAGGAACACAGAGACACCGACAGCATATGCGATTTGTTGGAATTTTCTCAATTTGACTTTGGAATGGCCTTGAGATGACCTTAAAATGTCCTTCAAATGAACTGATACGGACAAATCGACCTTATATTGGAACTCAGCGACCCCTATCTGCAGCATTTTCGATTTACTGGTATTTTATCAATTTGACCTTGAAAAGACCTCAAAACGTCCTTCAAATGACCTGATGCAGATGAACCAACCTCAGATTGGAACTCAGAGACCCCTACAACCTACGTATAGCATATTCTATTTACCAACATTTTCTCAATTTGACCTTGAAATGACCTCGAATCTCTCTTTAAATGATCTTTTGCAGACAAACCGACCTTAGATTGGAACTCAGCGACCCCTACAACCTACGTACAGTATATTCGATTTAAAGGCACTTTTTCAACTTGACCTAGTAATGACCTCAAAGCGCCCCTTAAATGTCCTGATGCAGATAAACTGACCTCAAATTGAAACTCACCGGCCCCTACAATCTAAGTACAGCATACTCGATTTACAGGAATTTTCTAAATTTGACCTTGAAACTTCCTTGAAATGACATCAAAACGCTCTTCAAATGACCTGATACAGTCAAAGCGACCTCAGATTGGAACACAGCGACCCCTATAACCTACGTACAGCATTTTTAATTTACCAGCATTTTCTCAATTTGACCTCTAAATGTCGTTGAGTTGACCTCGAAACCCTTCAAATGACCTGATGCGGACAAACCGACCTCAGATTGGAACCCAGCGACCCCTACATGTATACATATTTGAACGTCCAGCATTTCCTCAATTTGACCTTGAGATGACCTCGGAACGCCCTTCAAATGACCTGATGCAGATAAACCGACCTTAAATTGGAACTCAGCGACACGCACAATCTACGTACAACATATTCGATTTATCGCCATTTGACGTTGGAGTGACCTTGATATGACCGCAAAACGCACTTCAAATAACTGATTCGGACAAAAAGACCTCAGATTCGGACAAAGTGACCCAAGAAACCTATAAGCATGATAGTTAAATGTCGGATACTTATCTGATTCAATACTTTGTAAACTTCGAAGTTTCACCTAAAACTGACCTTGAACTGAATTCAACCTGCACAGGAGTAGTGCCGTTTGTGGTCAAATCATTCAGTAATTTTATATACACCAAAAAAGACTTGGATTTTTTTATTTAAATTTTATTAGTCCATATATACATATCTACTTTTGTTCTATAACACATTAAATTAAAAAAAAATAGTCGAGATCCAATTCCCACAAAGTTTCAGCGGCGTCATTTTAGGCTGATATACATTTTCGCGAAGATTCAATAAACTATTATTACCCGGTAATGTATTAGTGACCATGATCATAATTTGCAACATTTCAGAAGTAGGTACCCCGGTTATTTTTAGAAATATTCACTTTCGTCTGTGTAAACATTGCAGATATTAGCGTTGTAACTTTTCATTCGATTTGACGGTGAAAAAAGCTCGTTACATCATCCTCAATTTTATTTTCGATCGTATGCATATTATTGCCAAAAGATTCTATATCAATGTAGGGATTTTTCATTTTTAGACTCGCTCACTTGATTTAAGTACCAATTAAGATTTAATTGGCGGGATTATTTGTCAAATTTCCAAGAACATTCAACATTCGTGTAATAGGGTCGTTGTATTCATGTATGTCTCTACTCTTAGATCTGTATCGACGAGCCAGTTTCCTTCTGGACATTCCTAGATACCTGATTTTTTTCTCTTTTTTCTCTTCTCATCAATCTTTCTGACCTCTGTGCAGTAAGTGCACGTGGTCTTCCAAGGAGATTCAGAATGGCATTCCCTCCTCACACTCTGCTATTGTTCGATAAATGGTTCTGCGTGAAATGTTTTCATTCTGGCATGGTGAACGGTATGCTCATTGGACCATCTATTCTCCCAAATCGATTGGACGGGATTCAATACCTAGACTTTTTACGCAACATTTTGCCTTCCTTGTTAGAAGATGTGCCATTAAGTGTAAGACAATCAATGTGGTTTCTGCACGATGGTGCACCGCCCCATTTTAGACGCGAAGTGCGTGAGTTTTTGAATGCATTATTTCCGAATAGGTGGATCGGACGTAATGGACCCGTAGCGTGGCCTCCACGATCTCCAGACTTAACACGATATGATTTTTTTCTTTGGGGAGAAATGAAACGCTTAGTGTACAAAACTGAAGTGCATACGGTTGACGAACTTCGTCTCAGAATTGAACAAGCTGGTGCTTTCATTCGGGGGAGGGACTCCATTCTCAAAGCCTGCACCGATGCTTGGCTACGTCGTGCACGCACCTGTGTTTTTGAATCGGCGATAACTTCGAACAATACCTATAAAGTACGTTTACCTAAAAACCGAAAACGCGGCAACGCCGTCATATTTGTTACCTCTGTTCGTGGTCTGCACCACCGCCTGCGTCTGCTCGGTAGCGCATCAGCTGATTTCATTTTCTGTTGGAGCGGTATGATTTCGGACAGAGACGTACTTAGCCCTTCTCGTCAAATGGAGAGTGAGTACTTTTTCCTTTATTTTTTTTACTTGGTCGCCCTCGTTTCACTACACATTACCTTTGTTATTTCAAGGGTAGTTGTTTCTGAAAAGGAAAACCCCAACTTTGCGGACACCCTGTATATATATATTGTTATTATCTAAAACTAACACTATTTTCTACATAAATTCTCAATTGTCCTTTGAATTTGACAAAATTTGTAGATTTGATTTCAGCTGGTAAATTATTAAAATCTATAAGGTCTTTATGAAATAAACTATTTTGCGCAAAAGCAGACCCCACAACAGGAACATAAAAATCAAACATATTCATTGTATTGTAACTATGAATATCACAGACAAATTGCAAACCTTCCAATATGTGTTCGGTATACATTCCATTCTTTATTTTGTAGATGACTATCATTGTACTGTAACATATATTTTGTTTGATACTTAATAAATTAATTACTTCTAAAATGTCTTTAATTCTTGCGTATCTATTACATCTTAATATACATCTAAGAGCCTGATTTTCTCTTCTTTGTAGTGAATCTACACCTTTCTGAAATATATATAATATGGAGGAACAGTAGTTAAAGTGAGGCATGACTGTTGTTTTATATATAAGTAGTGACGTCCATGAACTAAGGTCCTTTGTTACCCTACACATTAAATTAACTTTTTTAAAAACTTTTTTTATAATATAATCTACATGGCTATTGAATGTTAAATTTGAGCCTATCATAACTCCTAAAACTTGTTAATCTCTTTAATCTTATTATTTTCAATTATAAATCCGTCATGCAGATAAATATCCTGAACATTAAATTTAGATTTCAGTATCATACCCTTAGTCTTGTCAACATTAATACTAAGACTATTGTTCCCTAACCAGGCATATAATGTCTTTAAGTCTTCATTAATCATTTTAACCAAATAGTCTATGTTATCACATTCCATGAACAAAGTTGCATCGTCCGCAAACAACTGAATTTTGCAATTTTTTACAGCCTTTGCAATATCATTTATATACAGCACGAATAGCTCAGGATCCAACACTGTTCCCTGAGGCACACCATGTCTATTTTCTTTTACAGAAGATAACGCGTTTTTGTACTCTGTTCGCTGAACAGTACAGTAACTAAACAAACATTTGTTTCCAAAGGCAACTTGATATTACTTTGTGTTTGTTAAAATTAAAGTCAATGAATTTTGTGCCAAAAGTTTTAGGATATACGTTAATATATGATTTTTGGTGGAGCCAAATTACAAGTAATTCTGCACCACTCAACAACTGTTTTTCAACCATTCATAACATTAAATACTGATAAATCGTATACTCAAACCTAATTTATTGTTGTAAAGAACAGTACTTTTTTGAAAAAAAATCTACAAACCTGATTTTTTAGATTAAATCCTGTTTTTATTTATTTTTATCAATTCGTACTGGTTTCTTTCTTGAATATGGCGATACCGAACTTAAAAACAAGTTATTTCCATTATAAACCAAATACCAACCAAATACAGTTAACGATGGACAGCTGTTTCGTGCTTTTTGGCTACTCATCAGTACGGTTTGGCGTGGGCGTCTCGGACAACGAACGAAAGCATAGCAACTTACTGTGAACGTTAAATGGTGCCGACGGAAGTATTAAATAACAGAGAAAATTAATACATTGTTCAGACATTACATAGACTGAATTTTGCAGTAAATCAAACACGTTCTCTCGTTTCCCTTCAGGATTAATTTTAGACATCAACTGTGAACATGAACTTATATTTAGGCGCTTATGGCTAGTGCCAAAAATTTTCGTTGTGTGTGGGTTAATAACCTAGATTTATACATGTTTGCTACAGTCATTATAGGCATGAAGTGTCATCTTTTAAATAATAATAAAAATGGACGTCTTTATTTCTTTACAACATTGTAATGTAGCGTAAATGGCTACTCTTACATTTAACCATAAAGGTCACTAGCAGATGTTCATATTAATGATATATTATAAATTTAAATTTCTAATAATAATTTGTTAGGATCTAGCGAAAACTAGCATACTGTCCAAAGTGAAGTATATCAAAACGTAGAAAAACAAAAAAATGGTTGGGAAAGTAAAAAAGCATGTTTGTGTAATCAAGTCATCGAAGTAATGATAATTTCACTTTTGGTCGAAAAGCTGGTAACGAGATATTCTTAAACATTTTTGGTAAATAAGTATGCAGTTGAGACATTTATTTTAACTACTTGTAGGAGTCGTCAAAGGAGTTGCTTTATCGAAAATCGCCTATATAAAAGTTGCATAATAAAATAAATAGTAAAAGGTTAAAAATCAAAAAACAAGAATGTTATTACACTTACACAGATTTTTTATGTTCTCGACCACTGCCACTGTCTTAACGTAACTTAGCAACGTGTTTTTTCGATTTTTTTCTTTCTCTTGAGAAAAACCCTGATGTGAACAGGTAAAGCATCATTTTATTTTTTATAGATGTTTATACATTGATTATTGTTGACCCAAATTCTTAGGGTGTATTTGATTTTGTATAGCATTTTTCGTGTTCAAATGTGTACATTGAGTATTGATCATGATTTCGATTTTTGAGCTGCCATAACTTTTTCAGAACAAGGGATAACTTTTTGAGGGTGTATTACTTTAGTATATTTTTCTTTTTTTGTCTTTGCTTTACTGTTTTTGTAAAATCGCTTTCCAGGCGGAATTTTGTTGATTATCTAAATACGCAACTTTGACTCCATTTGAGCGACATAATATCTCTTACAGTACTACTACGACGCGATACTCTTCAGTATGACCGCACATATTCTCCACCACAATGACCGTACTATCAATTGCCATTGTGCAACAAGCATAATTCGATCTTTTTTTGAAATACAGCACTTTTAGCTGCAGATTTATTACTATCAACCTACGTGGGCTATTTTATGAACAAGTCGATAAAAATAGAACAAAATCTTACAAACAATCGTTATATTTATAATTTACACATCATTTTACCCAACACACAGTATTGATTATTCTTTCAACTCAGTCTCTTCTGTGTCTTCCTTTTTGTCTTCTATGGTCAGCTTACCTAATTTTTCTGGACAGTGGTCTGAATCTACAGCTATATCTGGTATCTTAGTTTGGGTTGCTTCGATGTTCAGACTTTGTTGTTCTGCACCCTTTGCGCTTTCTCTCCTACTTTGTACGTTCAAACTATCGTCACTTCCCACAAAATTTTCACTAGTGCTTTCGTCTATTTTGATCTGCATCTTCTCTTCAACTTCCTTAGATATCGCTTCCATCTCTTCTTCACTTAACGCCTTCAAGCAACTCTTCACAAAATCTTGCTTAAGCTCCTTACCCAATATATCAACTAATTCTCTAATTTTTGTAAGTATAAATATAGAACGTATCTGAATATTAACTATAGGATCTTTAAACAGATTAAGTACTTGGTTAAAAAATTGTGTTTATATAATTTGCAACAGCCTTTGATATATAGTGTGACGAATCATACTGTCGGCGCCATCTGTTGGGCGAGCCTCCTACTCGCTAGAGATTCATGACCGATCTCTGCGTTTACGCGAATCATGACCGCACCAGCCACCTGGCGACGGATCGCCATCTAGATCGACGCGAAACAACCGCGACTATTCGGGAAGGCCGCTATGTGGCTCCCGATTCTTCTAGACTCAACGATGCGGACTATATAACTCGGTGGCCTGGAGATGGAAGAGACAGTACGGAATAAGACGGAGTAGCAGCGCCAAGAGAAGAATAGTGCAGTCAATGGTGACATAAGAATTAGTCAGACATAAATACTGGTGCATATACATATTTTATCAAGTTAAATAAATTAGTGCATTTCTTTTTGTGGAATCCAGTGTTTCAACCCACACCCAGAAGAACCCAGAAAAGCGCTACAATACATTATCCTCCTCAACATCTTTTTCTGTTACGTTGAAGATATCACAATTATGGTATTCTTGAAGAATGTCTAACGTATCTTCAACGTAAAGCCTCATGTTATCGTCTTTGAAGTCGAATATTAATACTTTCTTTTAAGGAAACGATGTCTCTACAAGCATGTTCTTCCAACTTTGATTGGAGTTTGTCCACCATCAAGTTATCTTTTCCAAAATCCTTGCCACGTTCTTATTCCCAGTTTGAACTAAAGATTGAAATCATTTCAAAAACTGTTTATCATGTGCATCTACAGATGGCGATATCAGCTCCATTACACCAAATAAAGGCACATAGCGATAGAGATAATTCACATCTTCGCTGAACATATTGAAGTAAGGTATATGCTCGGTAATCCAGTTCATACCGTAATACTTGACTAAAAGTGTAAGAATCGCAGGTGCAGATAAAAATAAAACAAAATCTTACAAACAGTAGTTATATTTATAAATTAAACATCATTTTACCCAACACACAGTATTGATTATTCTTTCAACTCAGTCTCTTCCGTGTCTTCTTTTTTGTCTTCTATGGCCAGCTTGCCTAATTTTTCTGTACAGTGGTCTGAATCTACAACTATATCTGGTATCTTAGTTTGGCTTGCTTCGTTGTTCACACTTTGTCGTTCTGCACCCTTTGCGCTTTCTCTCCTACTTTGTACGTTCAAACTATCGTCACTTCCCACAAAATGTTCAGTAGTGCTTTCATCTGTTTTGATCTGCATCTCCTCTTCAACCTCCTTAGATATCGCTTCCAACTCTTCTTCACTTAACGCCTTCAAGCAAGTCTTCACAAAATCTTGCTCGAGCTCTTTACGCAATGTATCAACTAATTCTCTAATTTTTGTAAGTATAAGTATAGAACGTATCTGAATATTAACTATAGGATCTTTAAACAGATTAAGTACTTGGTTAAAAAATTGTGTTTATATAATTTGCAACAGCCTTTGATATATACTGTGACGAATCATACTGTCCGCGCCATCTGTTGGGCGAGCCTCCTACTCGCTAGAGCCTCATGGCCGATCTCTGCTTTTACGCGAATCACGACCGCACCAGCCACCTGGCGGCGGATCGCCATCTAGATCGACGCGAAGCAACCGCGACTATTCGGGAAGGCCGCTATGTGGCTCCCGATTCTTCTAGACTCAACGATGCGGACTATATAACTCGGCGGCCGGGAGATGGAAGAGACAGTACGGAATAAGATGGAGTAGCAGCGCGAAGAGAAGTATAGTGCAGTCAATGGTGACAAGAATTAGTCAGACATAAATAGTGGTGCATATAAATATTTTATCAAGTTAAATAAATTAGTGCATTTCTTTTTGTGTTTTAACCCACACCCAAAAGAACCCAGAAAAACGCATCAATACATTATCCTCCTCAACATCTTTTTCTGATCCGTTGAAGATATCACAATTATGGTATTCTTGAATAATTTTTCTGTACAGTGGTCTGAATCTACAACTATATCTGGTATCTTAGTTTGGCTTGCTTCGTTGTTCACACTTTGTTGTCCTGCACCTTTTGCGCTCTCTCTCCTACTTTGTACGTTCAAACTATCGTCACTTCCCACAAAATGTTCACTAGTACTTTCATCTTTTTTGATCTGCATCTCCTCTTCAATCTCCTCTGCCATCTCTTCTTCACTCACAGCTTTCAAGCAACTCTTCACAAGATCTTGCTCAAGCTCTTTACGCAATGTATCAACTAATTCTCTAATTTTTGTAAGTATAAATAGAGATCGTATCTGAATATTAATTCATAAGCCTATGATATATACTGTGACGAATCATACTGTCGGCGCCATCTGTTGGGCGAGCCTCCTACTCGCTAGAGCTTCATGGCCGATCTCTGCTTTTACGCTAATCACGACCGCACCAGCCACCTGATGGCGGATCGCCATCTAGATCGACGCGAAGCAACCGCGACTATTCGGGAAGGCCGCTATGTGGCTCCCGATTCTTCTAGACTCAACGATGCGGACTATATAACTCGGCGGCCGGGAGATGGAAGAGAGAGTACGGAATACGATGGAGTAGCAGCGCGAAGAGAAGTATAGTGCAGTCAATGGTGACATAAGAATTTTATCTACAGATGGCGATATCAGCTCCATTACACCAAATAAAGGCGCATAGCGATAGAGATTATTCACATCTTCGCTGAATATATTGAAGTAAGGTATATGCTCGGTAATGCAGTTCATACCGTAATACTTGACTAAAAGTGTAAGAATTGCAGGTGCAGATAAAAATAAAACAAAGTCTTACAAACATTAGTTATATTTATAAATTACACATCATTTTACCCAACACACAGTATTGATTACTCTTTCAACTCAGTCTCTTCCGTGTCTTCTTTTTTGTCTTCTATGGTCAGCTTACCTAATTTTTCTGTACAGTGGTCTGAATCTACAACTATATCTGGTATCTTAGTTTGGCTTGCTTCGTTGTTCACACTTTGTTGTTCTGCACCTTTTGCGCTTTCTCTCCTACTTTGTACGTTCAAACTATCGTCACTTCCCACAAAATGTTCACTAGTGCTTTCATCTGTTTTGATCTGCATCTCCTCTTCAACCTCCTTAGATATCGCTTCCAACTCTTCTTCACTTAACGCCTTCAAGCAAGTCTTCAAAATCTTGCTCGAGCTCTTTACGCAATGTATCAACCAATTCTCTAATTTTTGTAAGTATAAATATAGAACGTATCTGAATATTAACAATAGGATCTTTAAACAGATTAAATACTTGGTTAAAAAATTGTGTTTATATAATTTGCAACAGCCTTTGATATATACTGTGACGAATCATACTGTCGGCGCCATCTGTTGGGCGAGCCACCTACACGCTAGAGCCTCATGGCCGATCTCTGCTTTTACGCCAATCACGACCGCACCAGCCACCTGGCGGCGGATCGCCATCTAGATTGACACGAAGCAACCGCGACTATTCGGGAAGGCCGCTATGTGGCTCCCGATTCTTCTACACTCAACGATGCGGACTATATAACTCGGCGGCCGGGAGATGGAAGAGAGAGTACGGAATACGATGGAGTAGCAGCGCGAAGAGAAGTATAGTGCAGTCAATGGTGGAAAGAATTAGTCAGAAATAAATAGTGGTGCATATAAATATTTTATTAAGTTAAATAAATTAGTGCATTTCTTTTTGTGGAATCCAGTGTTTTAACCCACACCCAAAAGATCCCAGAAAAACGCTACAATACATTATACTCCTCGACATATTTTTCTGTTACGTTGAAGCTATCACAATTATGGTATTTTTGAAGAATGTATAACGTATCTTCGGCGTCTAGCCTCACGGTATCATCTTTGAAGTCAAATATTAATACTTTCTTTTAAGGAAACGATGTCTTTACAAGCAGGTTCTTCCAACTTTGATTGGAGTTTGTCCACCATCAAATTTATCTTTGCCAAAATCCTTGCCACGTTCTTATTCCCAGTTTGAACTAAAGATTGAAATCATTTCAAAAACTGTTTATCTTGTGCATCCACAGATGGCGATATCAGCTCCATTATACCAAATAAAGGTACATGGCAATAGAGATAATTCACATCTTCGCTGAACATATTGAAGTAAGTTATAATATGCTCGGTAGCCCAGTTCATACCGTAATACTTGACTGAAAGTGTAAGAATCGCAGGTGCAGATAAAAATAAAACAAAATCTTACAAACAGTAGTTATATTTATAAATTACACATCATTTTACCCAACACACAGTATTGATTATTCTTTCAACTCAGTCTCTTCCGTGTCTTCTTTTTTGTCTTCTATGGTCAGCTTGCCTAATTTTTCTGTACAATGGTCTGAATCTACAACTATATCTGGTATCTTAGTTTGGCTTGCTTCGTTGTTCACACTTTGTCGTTCTGCACCTTTTGCGCTCTCTCTCCTACTTTGTACGTTCAAACTATCGTCACTTCCCACAAAATGTTCACTAGTGCTTTCATCTTTTTTGATCTGCATCTCCTCTTCAACCTCCTTAGATATCGCTTCGATCTCTTCTTCACTTAACGCCTTCAAGCAAGTCTTCACAAAATCTTGCTCAAGCTCTTTACGCAATGTATCAACCAATTCTCTAATTTTTGTAAGTATAAATATAGAACGTATCTGAATATTAACAATAGGATCTTTAAACAGATTAAATACTTGGTTAAAAAATTGTGTTTATATAATTTGCAACAGCCTTTGATATATACTGTGACAAATCATACTGTCGGCGCCAACTGTTGGGCGAGCCTCCTACTCGCTAGATCTTCATGGCCGATCTCTGCTTTTACGCGAATCACGACCGCACCAGCCACCTGGCGGCGGATCGCCATCTAGATCGACGCGAAGCAACCGCGACTATTCGGGAATGACGCTATGTGGCTCCCGATTCTTCTAGACTCAACGATGCGGTCTATATAACTCGGCGGCCGGGAGATGGAAGAGACAGTACGGAATAAGTATGGAGTAGCAGCGCGAAGAGAAGTATAGTGCAGTCAATGGTGACATAAGAATTAGTCAGACATAAATAGTGGTGCATATAAATATTTTATTAAGTTAAATAAATTAGTGCATTTCTTTTTGTGGAATCCAGTGTTTTAACCCACACCCAAAAGAACCCAGAAAAACGCTATAATACATTATCCTCCAATTATGGTATTATTGAAGAATGTCTAACGTATCTTCGGCGTCTAGCCTCACGGTATCATCTTTGAAGTCGAATATTAATACTTTCTTTTAAGGAAACGATGTCTTTACAAGCAGGTTCTTCCAACTTTGATTGGAGTTTGTCCACCATCAACTTTATATTTGCCATGATCCTTGCCACGTTCTTATTCTCAGTTTGACATAAGATGGAAATCATTTTAAATACTGTTTATCAGGTGTATCTACAGATGGCGATATCAGCTCCATTATACCAAATAAAGGTATGTACATAGCAATAGAGATAATTCACATCTTCGTTGAACATATTGAAGTAAGTTATAATATGCTCGGTAGCCCAGTTCATACCCTAATACTTGACAAAAGGTGTAAGAATCGCAGGTGCAGATAAAAATAAAACAAAATCTTACAAACAGTAGATATATTTATAAATTACACATCATTTTACCCAACACGCAGTATTGATTATTCTTTCAACTCAGTCTCTTCCGTGTCTTCTTTTTTGTCTTCTATGGTCAGCTTGTCTAATTTTTCTGTACAGTGGTCTGAATCTACAACTATATCTGGTATCTTAGTTTGGCTTGCTCCGTTGTTCACACTTTGTTGTTCTGCACCTTTTGCGCTCTCTCTCCTACTTTGTACGTTCAAACTATCGTCACTTCCCACAAAATGTTCACTAGTGCTTTCATCTTTTTTGATCTGCATCTCCTCTTCAACCTCCTTAGATATCGCTTCCATCTCTTCTTCACTTAACGCCTTCAAGCAAGTCTTCACAAAATCTTGCTCGAGCTCTTTACGCAATGTATCAGCTAATTCTCTAATTTTTGTAAGTATAAATATAGAACGTATCTGATGTTAACCAGAGGATTTTCAAATAGATTAAGTACTAGGTTAAAAATCGTGTATATATGATTTGCAATAAGCCTTTGATATATACTGTGACGAATCATACTGCCGGCGCCATCTGTTGGGCGAGCCTCCTACTCGCTAGAGCTTCATGGCCGATCTCTGCTTTTACGCGAATCACGACCGCACCAGCCACCTGGCGGCGGATCGCCATCTAGATCGACGCGAAGCAACCGCGACTATTCGGGAAGGCCGCTATGTGGCTCCCGATTCTTCTAGACTCAACGATGCGGTCTATATAACTCGGCGGCCGGGAGATGGAAGAGAGAGTACGGAATACGATGGAGTAGCAGCGCGAAGAGAAGTATAGTGCAGTCAATGGTGACATAAGAATTAGTCAGACATAAACAGTGGTGCATATAAATCTTTTATCAAGTTAAATAAATTAGTGCATTTCTTTTTGTGGAATCCAGTGTTTTAATCCACACCCAAAAGAACCCAGAAAAACGCTACAATACATTATCCTTCTCAACATATTTTTCTGTTACGTTGAGGATATCACAATTATGGTATTCTTGAAGAATGTCTAACCTATCTTCGGCGTCTAGCCTCACGGTATCATCTTTGAAGTCGAATATTAATACTTTCTTTTAAGGAAACGATGTCTTTACAAGCAGGTTCTTCCAACTTGGATTGAAGTTTGTCCACCATCAAATTATCTTTGCCAAGATCCTTACCACGTTCTTATTCCCAGTTTGAACTAAAGATTGAAATCATTTCAAAAACTGTTGATCATGTGCATCTACAGATGGCGATATCAGCTTCATTATACCAAATAAAGGCACATGGCAATAGAGATAATTCACCTCTTCCCTGAAGATATTGAAGTAAGGTATAATATGCTCGGTAGTGCAGTTCATACCGTAATACTTGCTAAAAGTGTCAGAAACGCAGGTGCAGATAAAAATAAAACAAAATCTTACAAACAGTAGTTATATTTATAAATTACACATCATTTTACCCAACACACAGTATTGATTATTCTTTCTACTCAGTCTCTTCCGTGTCTTCTTTTTTGTCTTCTATGGTCAGCTTACCTAATTTTTCTGTACAGTGGTCTGAATCTACAACTATATCTGGTATCTTAGTTTGGCTTGCTTCGTTGTTCACACTTTGTTGTTCTGCACCTTTTGCGCTTTCTCTCCTACTTTGTACGTTCAAACTATCGTCACTTCCCACAAAATGTTCACTAGTGCTTTCATCTTTTTTGATCTGCATCTCCTCTTCAACCTCCTTAGATATCGCTTCCATCTCTTCTTCACTTAACGCCTTCAAGCAAGTCTTCACAAAATCTTGCTCGAGTTCTTTACGCAATGTATCAACTAATTCTCTAATTTTTGTAAGTATAAATATAGAACGTATCTGTATATTAACTATAGGATCTTCAAACAGATTAAGTACTAGGTTAAAAAACCGTGTATATATGATTTGTAATAAGCCTTTGATATATACATTATCCTCCTCAACATCTTTTTCTGTTACGTTGAAGATATCACAATTATGGTATTCTTGAATAATGTCTAAGGTATCTTCAGCGTATAGCCCCACGTTATCGTCTTTGAAGTCGAATATTATACTTTCTTTTAAAGAAACAATGTCTTTACAAGCAGGTTCTTCCAACTTTGACTGGAGTTTGTCCACCATCAAATTTATCTTTGCCAAGATCCGTGCCGCGTTCTTATTCCCAGTTTGAACTAAAGACTGAAATCCTTTTAAATACTGTTTATCGTGAGTATCTACAGATGGCGATATCAGCTCCTTGATACCAAATAAAGGTACGTAGCGATAGAGATAATTCACATCTTTCCTGAACATATTGAAGTAAGGTATAATATGCTCGGTAGTCCAATTTATACCGAAATACTTGACTAGAAGAGGAAGAATCGCAGGTGCGGTTCTTCTTATGGCAAAAACTTTATCACCTAGCAAAGCTGCATAGTAAACTTTAAGATTTTCTTCGAAGTATTCTTTGTCTGTAACTTTAGCGATATGCATGAAACCTACAAGAAGGCACCTCCTTGTTCTCCAATGAGTACTTGAGTTGGCGATCAGTGACCTTAACACACCTTTCAACGAGTGAAATGGTCTAGTAAGATCCATGGTAGCAGGTAAAAAGTTCAGATTCTTCAGGATGTTAGCTTGAATCTGTGGAGAAGTATCCGTCTCTAACATTTCCACTATCAAAGGTAGAACGTGCTGTTTGAAACAATCTTCCGATAAGACGGATATTAGAGAAATCAAAGTGGAGGATAAGACGGCTCTAACTTCATCATTGTGATCTGAAGAAAGAGCTTTAATATGAGGTAAGATGCTTTGAACGAACACTGGTTCAAAGTTATCTTCTTGCTTGGGTTGAGATTGGTAGGTATTCTTCAAAGACTGACAATAATCTCCCAGGCTTTTGACAGCTTGCTTCCTAACGTTTGCCTCGAAGTCTCTAAGCAGTTTTTGGTACATAGCAAGTATCTTGCCTCTAGTTTTTCCGAAAGGTATGGCGACTTGTAAGTCAGCTATATTGATGGCTAGCTTTTGACGCAGTGTCCAATATAGGTCTTCCGACCAGCTTTCTATTGATTTGAATACGAGTTCTTCTATGTCGTTTTCGGTTAATTTTCTGCACAGCGCCAGAGCTACTTCTACTGCGAGAACTCGGACAGCATCCTGAAATGGATAAATAGAAATAATAATAATATTTTTATAATAATAATAATAATATTTATTCGCCATAATACAAAAAATGGGCAAATAAATATGAAAAAACCACAGAAGGCATCGCCTGTGTGTGGTTTATATCTTAATAACTAACAATCAATCATATATGTGTATAACAATTATTGTTAAATCTAAAAGGTATTAATGTAATTGGAATTTTGTAGTTTTAGTTTTCTATATAATTATGTATAGTCATTCGCTGCACATTACTAACCCAGCCTTTCAATTTTCTTCTAATTTTTTTTCCAAAATTAAGTATCTTTATTTCGTTTGGTACTACATTATATAATTTAGCTGCTAAGAATTTAAATGATTTTTTGAATAATGTTTTGTGAGGTCTTTGGATATTAGATGAGCCTATTCGAAATCGTGTTTATAGGATTTTTTCTTTTTATTACAATACTTATGGTATAAGGTGGTGGCATGTAAGAAATAAAGTTGTCTTGTATCAAGTATCCCTGTTTCTTGATATAAGCTGTTCGTTGGATATAATCTTGGCTTATGGAAAATGGCTTTCAAAACAGATTTTTGTGCTATATTCAGGACAGAAATATATGTCTTGCAGGCGGCACCCCAGGCTGTGATGCCGTATATTATATGGGTTTCAACTAAGGCATGGTATAGGATTCGCAGATAACTTTCTGTAAGAATGTTAGCAAGCATTTTGAGTTTATAGGCAACATTTCTAATTTTTTTGATAACCTATTTAATATGGTTATCCCACCTTAGATGTGAGTCTATAAATATTCCAAGATATTTCAAAGTGTTAACTCTATCGATTTTGGTCTTTTGGCCATGATAATTAACGGAAATTTGTTCAAAGGTAGGTAAAAATTTTGAATAGGATGTAAATGCAATAAATTTTGTTTTTTTGAAGTTAACTGTTAAAATTTTAGTATCAAACCAAAATCCTGTTCAGCTATTTGCTTCAGTGTGCTCCAGTCATCAGCTTTATATAATACGAGGGTGTCATCTGCAAAACATATAATCTTTCCAGAACTGTTAATTTTGAATAAGTCATTTAAGTAGAGACTAAATAATAGTGGGCCTAGTACTGTTCCTTGAGGCACACCACACTAGATGTACATTTTTTTACTGTAAGTGTTAGTGATTTTGACAGTCTGTGCCCGACTTGAAAGGTAATTTTTTAAAAGGATTTGTGACGCTCCCCTGAATCCCAATCTTTCCATAACTTTCAGAAGCTCGACATGGTTAACCGTATCAAAGGCATTTTTTAGATCAACAAAGATACCAATAGTAGGTATCTTCTTGTTGACATTAGAGTTAATTTCATCCATTGCAGCCAAAATTGCATCTGTAGTAGATTTTCCTTTTCCAAATCCATATTGGTCAGAACATATAATTTTGTTTTTGTCCAAAAATTGTAATATCCTTTTTTGTAGTAATTTTTCGAAAATTTTGGCTATATTCGATAGTACTGATATGGGTCTATAATTTGATGTTTCCATTCTGTCACCGCTTTTATAAACAGGAGTAATAACAGTTGTTTTAAATGCATCAGGACAAATTCCAGATTGGAAACACCAATTAATGACGTAAGAAAGTGGTTCGGCTAAGTCGTAGGCTATTATTTTTAAATGGTCAGCTTTGATACCATCTACACCAGGACTTTTTTTGGTTTTAAGTGATAGGACAGCTTCTTGTACTTCAATCGGACTAACGCTTTCTAAAAAGAATGAATTGGGAAGTTGGGTTTTTGTGAACTTTTCGTTCGACACCATTTTTTTAATACTGGATGCTAAATTTTCTCCAACATTAATGAAAAAATTTAAGAATGCATCGGATATTTGTCGTTTATCTGTTAATATTGTTCCATCATGATTCTTAATTTCATCAATATTTGGCTTTTCTTGAACGTCTTTGTTAGTTAAGTGATCGACAACTGACCACAGTTTTCTTGGATCAGATTTGGCATCTTGTAATTTTTTTAGATAGAATTGGCGTTTTGCTTCTCTAACTAGATTGATAAAAATATTTTTATATTCTTTATATTTATGGGAGGTATCTGCACATGGCGATGCTTTCATTATTTTGTATAGTTCCTCTTTTTTGTTGGCAGACTTTATCAAACCTTTAGTTATCCAGGGATTCCTGCTTCTGTCAAAATGTTTAATTTTAACTCTGTTTGTACTACATTCAATTAAATATTTTATGCGTTCAATGAGTGTGTTTGCAGCATCATGAACATTCGTTGCACAGTACACTGCTGTCCACGATTCTAATTTGATATTTGCAAGTAGTTTTTTATTATCGACAAAACACCTAAATTTAATAATGATAAACAAATTTTTTCGTAATTATAACAAGTCATTGCAGAGTGATAAATGCAATCGCAAAAAGGGCCAATACACTGCAAAACTGATAGTAAAAAAATATACTCCGTGACATTTATTAGAAGAAACTGCTTTCTTCACAATAACATTTTAACAAATGTAAACAAAAATAAAGATAAAACGTAGACATTGTTACCACGGCATGCTTTAAATATAATCATTATTTTACCTATTAAAGTCTACTTTATGCTTTAAATCAATAAATCTACTGAACTGAAGCTCATGTATTTTACATCATTATAAAGGGAATTGGAAGACCTTCAAAATAAGGTATCACTCGACCCCCCTTTCCATTTAAGATTTTAGGGTTGTGTCACCCCCGCCCAGGGGGCTGCACGTGTTAACGTGATTTTTTGCCAAACTTGTGTCCCTATCGCAAACAAAATCGACGGGTCTGAGCGTTTTTCCAAAAAAAAAACTGAGCTGCCAGTAAATGCGTCTGTTTCGTTTTCGATGCGCCACCCTGTATATGTATATATACTCGTAATATACCTAGAGAAAAGGTTACATAATGTAAGTGTACGACAAGCGAAATAACTTGAGCATAGAGATATACATATTAGAGACTGGACAAGAAAGACAAAAATATTCCTAAGAGAATAAAAATAGAGGAATGATGGTTATCAAATGATGGAAATGATTTGAACTAAAAAGTAAATTAAGAAACTGGCAATGTCCGTCCAACCACAGACGGTTAATCATAGGCAGCTGTTCCGTGCTTTTTGGCAACTCATCAGCAAGAGAGTGAAACAGTTGGAACTGTGTCTGGGTTCGTCTGTGGTTGAATATTCAATTGCTAGTTTGTTTGATAGTGCTGTCTGATTTTGGGTAAATTAAGAGTTCCTAGCTATGAGACAACAAAATTTCATTAGTTTATTATTTAACCAGGGGTATATAAAATGTCTGTAAGAGTATACAGGGTGCTTCAGTTTATTGTTGCATAATTTTAAGATTCGATAGAACTTAAATTAATTACAGGGTGTTTAAATTTACTTTTTAAAATAGTTTTTTTTTTAATATTTCGAACAATATTTGATGTATAATAGTGAAAATTGGTACACTGGGGTTTTTTGGTACGACAAAATGAACCATGAGCATAGTTTTACTGTAGCCGCTAGAGGGCGCTCTCTACTGTACCTGTAGTGTATGAAAACGACCGAAATTTTTTTCTTAGTGTAATTTTTTGCTTTTTGAATAAAAAAACTGATTCTTCGCACTTTTCAACATAAAAAAGCTATCATGTGAGTTTTCGTTATAGTTAGCCGTTTTTGAGATATTTCGATTTTTAAGGTTCGATGCATTTTTAATTATTTATGATAAAATAACGTTAAAAAGTCATTATCTCGATAATTTTTAGAAGTAGGCTGTGCCTGCAAATATTTTTGAAAATGAAAGCAGAATAAGGTTGTACGTCAATTAGTTGACAGTTAGTTTTGTTGTCTGTTGAAACCTGAAACATTTTTTTAGTTTCTTTTACCTGTTTTTTTTGTAAGTTTTATAAAAATGTCATTTTTATTCTCCAATCAAGAGTTAGCGGATATTCATTTTGTGTAATACACTGCAGGTACAGTAGAGAGCGCCCTCTAGCGGCTACAGTAAAACTATGCCCATGGTTCGTTTTGTCGTACCAAAAAACCCTTGTATACCAATTTTCACTGTTATACATCAAATATTGTTCGAAATATTTAAAAAAAAACTATTTTAGAAAGTAAATTAAGTATTTCGGAAGCCACGCATTTTTCGACCCATGTTTATATAGACTTTACGCATTAATTTTAAAAGTTCTATCGAATCTTAAAGTTATGCAACAATAAAATGAAACACCCTGTATATGGACTGTATCCTTACTATAGAGTCTTTTGCCAGGATGTCCAAAACAGGTACAATTTGGTCTTTGAGGTGTTGAGGGTCCATCAACTCTATGAGGTCTAGAAGGTTGATTGCTGCAGCTCTTCTCACTATCGGTGAATCATCCTGAATTAGGATCTTGTAAATGTTCCTCAAATCTGCCTTTTTTTCCTCACTAGCGTGTGGATATACTACCTGAAATATATATAGAAGTATCACTGATTATCTTGAAATGGGTTCGTTTAACACTTATTAGAACGAAAAGGGGTCCAAGAGTGAGCCATTGAAGTAAGGATACAAGCTGTATGTTTATATTCTTACTGTAAATTTGCGATAATTCTCACACCTCAACACCTTTTATGGCATTTTTTATACATAAAAAAAACGGGAATAAAACCTGATATCAAACATATTCAATTCAAAAATCGGATACGATTTGTTACATCAGAAAGACATTCTTCGAACGGATATACAGGGTGGCGCATCGAAAACGAAACAGACGCATTTACTGGCAGCTCGGTTTTTTTTTTGGAAAAACGCTCACACCCGTCGATTTTATTTTCGAAGGGGACACAAGTTTGGCAAAAAATCACGTTAAAACGTGCAGCTCCCTGGGCGGGGGTGACACCAACCCTAAAATCTTAAATGGAAAGGGGGGTCGAGTGATACCTTATTTTAAAGGTCTTTCAATTCCCTTTATAAACTTGTGTCCAACTGGAAAACAAAATCGATGGGTCTGAGTGTTTTTCAAAAAAAAAAAACTGAGCTGCCAGTGAATGCGTCTGTTTCGTTTTCGATGCGCCACCCTGCATAACAATGCTTTTACGTATTATTTCGTAATATTGTCGATTGTTGACTTTGCATTATCATTTGCTCATTCATCACTACAGGAAAAGGTGGGTCAGATTCTGTGTGGCGCATACCGGGTGATGAGGTAATGAAATAAGCAAAGTATGCCCTAGTAAAATTTCGTGACTACTGAATTACACCCAATCACTGAGAGTGCCAATGATTTCAAAAATAATTCAATAGGAATTTTCATACCGACTTTGTGCAAAGATGCTTCCTAGGTCAGCCATGGAGGATGACACTCCTTTGACTAGTATTGATAAAACGTTTTTCATTTCTACTAAAGATGCAACATTTGTGACCCCCCACCCCCTACAACCCTCGATTTTAAGCCTCAAAGTTTGAGTTTTCGTTTTTGATTGTAGCTTTGACGCACATATGCTAGGACAACCGCAAGCTGTTGGATATTCTGGACCAACATATACTAAGTGACATATAAATCCGAACACCCAGTTTAAATGGTTTTATTTTAATAAAAGTTGGTGAATGTATTTATCTTACTGTAAATAACAAGTGAAAACATTTTCAGCCTTATCAGTTGGACATTCCGGTATTTATACTGCTTTTTTTTAATTCACTAACGCTCTAAAAATGAATATTTCAGCCGCAGTAAAGAATCAACGTTGGCGGATTTTGGTTCTTGACATCCTTTACGATCGGTTACGATGCCTAGAGTACGGAGACCTGTACGATTTTGTCAACTTAGTGAGTTTGATAGGGGCCGTATAGTGGGACTTCGGGAAGCTGGACCTTCTTGTCGGGCAATTGCAGTTAGAGTGCAAAGAAGTGTAGACACTGTGGTTAGGTGTTGTCAGGCATGGCTTCGAGAAGGCCGTACGCAAAGAACAAGGGGCACTGGACGCCGCCGTAGAACAACAGACCGTTAAGATCGCCGCCTAAGATTATTGGCCTTAAGGGACCGTTTGTCCACTACCAGGTCCATTCCAAATGAATGGTTTGCAGAACACGGAAGACCTATTGGCATGCGAAGTGTTTACCGACGAATGAGAAGTTTTGGCTTGTTTTCATACCGGCCACACTGGGTCCTCCCTTTAACTCGAGAACACCGACGTAATCGCCTTGAGTGGTGCAGACAACGGTCACTCTGGGATCAGGAATGGAACAGTATTGTCTTTAGTGACGAGTCTCTATTTTGTTTAGGCATGCACGATGGTCGTGCCAGGGTTAGAAGGCGACGTGGTGAAAGGAGGAATCCACAGTTTTTTGTTGAAAGACATGTTCATCACACTGTTGGAGTTATGGTTTGGGGTGCTATAGCTTATGGTTCCAGGTCACCTTTAATCTTCATCAGAGGTAACATGAATGCGCAGCGTTGTATCCACGAAGTTCTAGAACCCCATCTTTTACCCTATCGTGACACCCTGGCAGATCCAACTTTCCAACAAGATAATGCCCGACCCCATGTTGCAAGAGTCACAATAGACTTCTTTCAACATAATGATGTCACATTGTTACCAAGATCTCCCGACTTATCCCCAATTGAGCACGTGTGGGATATGATGAGTAGGAGATTGCTCAATTTGCAACGTCCTCCACAGACTCTAGAAGCACTTCGAGAGGAGTTGGTGGTTGCCTGGAATGAGATATCACAGGAGGACATTGACCACCTGATCAGAAGCATGCCTAGGCGCGTTGGAGAATGCGTAGCACATCAGGGTGCATCCACACATTATTAAAGGTCAAAGGGCTTTAAAGCAGTGCAATCATTTTGAAATTTTTATCATTTACTTATTATGCTTCATTAAGTACTTATACAAAATTTTATTAAAATAAAACCATTTAAACTGGGTGTTCGGATTTATATGTCACTTAGTATACTTGAACGGCCCCCTTAAACATTTTGGAATTCTTATAAACCTTTGGTAAATTTAAAAGTTTTAAAAGATTTGAAAATTTTGGCAAATTTCGAAAATTTTAAACCTCAACATTTTCCACCCCGTTGCAAAATTGAAACCTCAAAAAAGGCTTTGAAGTTTTCCATTCTCTTCCAATAAGCTTCTTACCGCAAAAAGTCCAGTGGCCGAGCATTTCCCAGTGAACCACTCTTCATTGGACATCGCTTCGACCACAGGCAAGAACACCTTCTGTATCATCTCAGTATCCATATTCCTTACAATCTGGTTCATGCTCGCTACAGCCTTCTCCCTGACCACCGTCTCATCGACGTCGCACAGTTTGACCAAAATGTCCAAAAGGCACTGCGCATGCTCATAGCCACCGACCAACGGGATGAACTGCTCTAATTGATCGGAGACGTTCAGGAGGATCTCGTCATGGTAGTCCATGTGATCACGAAGGAAGGGAAGCAATTCGGTCCTGGTTAGCTCTGGCCCCAAGTGCTTGGCCAGCGGCACCAGGCGTCTAACAAATTGGAGTTGGAGCTGTAACAAGCCTTTGAGTCATTTGTCACCTAGTGGTATTTTTTTTTAAAACTGATTCAGATTCGCTTATGTGCTAGAAAACCGGAACCTACTTATTATCAAATATGACTTTCAAATGGGTTCGAGACAAAAAGAAAACAACTCGTAGACACCAGACCAACAATTGTGTCACCAACAAACTCATATACAGGGTGTTTGAGTTTATTGTTGCATAACTTTTAGATTCGATAGAACTTTTAAAATTAATGCATAAAGTCTATATAAACATGGGTCGAAAAATGCGTAGATTCCGAAATACAGGGTGTTTAAATTTACTTTCTAAAATAGTTTTTTTTAAATATTGCGAACAATATTTGATGTATAACAGTGAAAATTGGTATAGAAGAGTTTTTTGGTACGACAAACCATGGGCATAGTTTTACTGTAGCCGCTAGAGGGCGCTCTCTACTGTACCTGTAGTGCATTAAAATGACCGAAAAATATTTCTTAGTGCAATTTTTAGCTTTTTGAGTAAAAAAACTGATTCTTCGCACTTTTCAACATAAAAAAGATCTCTTGTGAATTTCCGTTACAGTTAGCCGTTTTTGAGATATTTCGATTTTTAAGGTTCGATGCATTTTTAATTATTTATGATAAAATAACGTTAAAAAGTCAGTATCTCGATAATTTTTAGAAGTAGGCTGTGCCTGCAAATATTTTTATTTTGTGTATGGCTTTGTAAATGGAAACGCAGCAGAAGCAGCCAGAGAATACGCACGAAGATTTCCAAACAGACGACATCCAACTCGCTCAGTATTTGTAAGAGTGCATCGCCAAATAATTGAAAATGGTTTTGGAAATCTCCAAAGGGATCAAAACATAAATGTTCGTCAGCGCAGAATTACCCGTATGATTCTGCGTGAGTTTGATAGAGATCCGACCGCAAGTGTCAGGAGAGTTTCTGGTGCCTTGGGAATTTCAGCAAGCCATGTTCACCGTGTTCTTAGAAATGACCATAGACGTCCTTACCATTTGCAACCTGTGCAAGGACTACAGCCAGGGGACGGAGAACGAAGAATCACATTTTGTCAGTGGATTCTTGATAGAACGGATAATAATAGGGAGTTTTTAAGTAACGTTTTATGGACCGATGAGTCATACTTCACTAGACGTGGAGTGGTAAATTTTCATAATAAACATATTTGGTCGCATGAAAATCCGCATGCAGTTCGGGAAAGAAATTTTCAGCATGAATTTAGTGTGAACGTGTGGATTGGTATCTACCGTAATCGACTATTTGGGCCCTACCTTTTGCCTGCAAGGTTAAATGCTGCGACCTTCTTGGAATTTTTAAAGGCTGAACATGCAAATATGTGGGATGATGTTATGTTAGATTTAAGAAGATTGGCCTGGTTCCAGCTTGATGGTTGTCCAGCTCATTATTCGAGAATAGTTAGAAACTGGCTGGACGAAAATTATCCAGAAAGATAGAGGAAATTTAGACAAGTGGACACCGCGCGGTAATTCCCCTACTCGGTTCTAAAGCGAGTAGGGGAATTACCGCGCGCTGTTCACTAAACGTATGCATTATTTGCGGGAATCCCCGAAAATGTGTTTCGTTTTCAAGCACAGACAATGTGAGGGTTGCCATGCGGGTAAAAAAGTAAATAACTCCCGATGACGTAATCATCATCTAGACTCCCCTACCCCCCATGTCATCCAAAATAAGCAAAGCAAAGATACTGCTCACGTAATACTTGAACGGCCCCTAAAACTTCAACACCCCGAATTTTTCTAAGGAAACATTTTTGGACCATAGTTTATAGAGCAAACTAACATCAATTATTCATGTAGATTAATACCCTTAAATAGTCGCATAACATTAAGGACCACCCTGTATGAATTTGTTGGTGGTACAATTCTTCGTTTGGGATCTGCGAATTTTTTTCTGTTTTTATGAATCTGTAGCTAACTTCAGGGACGTGGGAAACTCTGCTGGGTTGCGTCACCACTTTTTCAAATAGTCTCGGGCGGCTGACAATCCAGACCAGAGCGACCCCTCGATAAGACGTACAAGGGGTGACTACGTGCCTACAATTCAGACGTACAGTAATGGACAAAAGTATATAGACAAATATGAATATTTACCTAAATACCTTTAGAAAACGAATTCATACTTCATTGCTCCATAAACAAATGCGTTATTAGTAGAAAAACTAAATTCCTTGTTTTTACATTATCTGCAATGAACACAATACAAGTCTGAATACAAGCAGTTTTTAATGAGGGACAAAAATATGTAGACAAATTAGATATACAGCGCGTCAGTGATAGCCAGTCTCACCTTCATCATGTAGCAAGTGGAGTTCCTCAAGGCTCTGTCTTGGGGCCAGTGCTGTTCCTTCTGTATACAAGCGACCTGCCCGCATTGATTTCCTCCACATGTTCAGCTTATGCCGACGACACCAAGATTTACAATACTGTCGTAAATTCTGCTATGCTTCAACGAGATCTTGATATTGTTTGTCAATGGTCAGTCAGTTGGCTTTTACCCTTAAATCTAACTAAGTGTTGTGTCCTTCACCTCGGGAAGACAAATCCGCGATTTACGTACAAGATCTCTGACCACAACATCGAAGCAGTTTCCAGCCACACTGACCTGGGCGTTGTAGTCAACGATCGTCTTTCCTGGTCAGAGCATATTCACCACGTTACATCAAAAGCCAAGAAACTTCTATACATGCTGGAGAGGTCTTTCAAAGGATCCGATGTCAACACTTGCGCCTACATTTACAAGGCATTCGTGAGGCCAATTCTTGAATTCGCTGGCCCGGTATGGGACACTGTGCTTCTGCGCGATAGAAATCTCGTCGAATCAGTACAGCGTCGGGCTACTCGTATCCCTTTTGGAGCACGAAGACCAAGCTATGAAGATCGCCTTGAGTTATTCAACCTGACCTCATTCTCTGAGCGAATACTTCGTGGCGATCTTATAGTTACGTTCAGGATACTTCATGGTTTGATGGGCACCAACCTCATGCATCTATACCGTCTGTCGCGCAGCAATCTACGCGGACACAGCTTCAAATTGCATAAGGAGCCATTTAAAACAACAGTCCGACAGTGGTTTCTTCCCAACCGCATATTCAACACCTGGAATAGTTTACCTGAAAGTGTGGTTGGTGCTACTTCAGTTAATAGCTTCAAAGTGCAGTATGATAGCTGGATGAGTGTACAAACTTTATAGCTATGAACTGTCTTTTTTTATTTTTTTCTATTTGATGTATTTGTGTTACGTGTCCGTACACTATATTTACTGCATGAGCTTAAGTACTGTGTACTCTGCTCATCTCAATTATCATAATAATAATAATAATAATATTAATTTGTCTGTATACTTTTGTCCATTACTGTATATTAGCTGTCAAAATTTCGTAACGCCACTACTTTCTCTTTTCCTCACTTGACAGCTTTTATTGAATGAAAACCCAAAGTCAACTTACCTCCAAATTCTCCTCCTTGAACCCCTCCTTGAGCACATCAAATTCCCGGATAACGGACTTTTCATCCATTTCAACTACGATTATTTGAAACAAAACACTGTTGTCATACAGGTAGTATCTTATCTGGAGTACCTATAGTTCCTTATCAGTTAGTGGGTTATGTGACGAACGTTTAAAATAACATTGCACACGATAACGGAAAAGCTCGATAGCGCCCACATGATATCCATTAGTACAACTGATCATACGGCTAGGAGAGCCTTACACGAATTCAGGCCGAGCGAACGTTTTATCTCGAATTTCTTATCATCTGGGACCAACGCGCGCGATTTCTGCACATCGAATCAAGTTGGCGCAGAGCTTTTCAGTTGTTTCGCAAGAATGTAAAGTAGGCCTTGGCTTTGCCTTGAACGTCTATAACGTGCGCTGGGTTTGTAGTTAGTGAATGACTGAATTGATGATTCGGATTTCGCGCGGGCCGCCTAATACTTCCAAAGCGCGCCAGTGGCGCAGCATAAGGTAAAAGGGGTCTATCTGAGCGAGCTATGAAATCAGTGGCGTAGTTAGAAGTCCTGGGGCCCCGGGGCAAACATTTTTTGGGGGCCCTAATGAGTATGTTTAAGAATAAAAAATATCATGTTATAATACGAGTAAAAAAACAAAAAGTAACACAAATTAAAATAATGAAATAACAAAAGTAAAAAATTAAACAATAATAAAATTAAAAATCCCTTTATCTTGCTTTTCTATTTGCAAATTCGTTGATAATATCATTTATATCGAGGTTTTGGGCTTCTTCATTCTCTATAGAGAGCAAAGCAAGATCGCTTAATCTAATCTGGCCTGTAGTAGACCTAAGATAGTTTTTTACAAGTTTTAGCTTGTTAAATGATCTTTCAACAAATGCAGTAGTTACAGGCAACGTAAAAAATAAAATGAAAGTAAACTTCACTGAAGTCTTTCAAGTACCCCATACTTACTTAAAATTATATTGAAATATTACTTAATTGATAGATCATTCTTAAGGTCTCTTTTACAAACATTTAACAAATTGGTATACTGAAATATTAAATTATTTAAATCAAATATTTCAGGATATTTGTTATAAATGGCTGTACATTTATTTTTAATGGATGTTTCATCGCAACTTAATATAATTTTTGGAAGAAGTAAATCAAACAATTTATTAATTTTTTTCATGCTCCTAAATCTATTAGAAATCTGTGTCAGAACACGGTTCATAACAACATTAAAAACATTTATTTTAAATAAAATTTGAGTATTATTAAATCTGTAATCACTTAAGAGTTCGTCAAAGTGTTTTTTAACTCTGGGTTGCCTGAATTCTGGTTGAATATTCCATTTGTTGCCAGTTCCGTAGCTTCAATCATTAAAATCTCCTAACAAGTTCTTAAGTCAGTAAGGTGCTTTTCTACTTGTTCTAAAACAGTCACAGATTCACTTAAATCAATATTTTTCTTTTGAAGGACCTTTGAGGTGAAGTTAACCTGGGTAAAGATTTTATACAACATTGTTGAAATAAATAAAAATTCAAAGCAACACATTTGTTTTTTAATGGAAGAAGCTTCTTCTCTTTCTTCTTTTTTATGAGACTGTAACTCTATTTCTGTTGAAGATTTAATAATATCAAGATAACGAAGTTTGACAGCACTAATAGACGATATCCTTCCTGACCAACGAGTTGGTTTTAATGTTTTTAAAGTTGTTCTGGATTCACTGGTAAAAGAAGCTAAAAGATCCCATCTATCAATACTTAAACCAAAAAAAGAATATACGGGTGACTTCGAAGTTGAGTCATTTATTTTAACAGTGAGTAGATCTGATCAAAAGAAATGTTTTTTTCCTTTACCATTTTTCTGGTAAAATTAAAGTAACAAAGTTATAGCCCTTTGGAAGTTTGAGTACCGCCCTGTCTCAATAATAAAATTATGTGCTCGTGTTTGGCGACAACGGATATAATTCGCCTTATCGGTTCATCGCATCGGAAACAAAAAAGCGAAAGAATTTGGAACGATGTTTTTACAATTATTTCATTCAGGTGTATACAGTCAGTGTCAGTCGGTAGTGGATAGTGGTATCTGTTGCGTGGCTCAAACGAAATAAAAAATGGCACATGTTTATGCGGATCGGTTTCCCAATCGAGTGCAACTAACCCCTCGTTTCTTTGTTAATGTAGTACAACGGGTTCGTGAATCATTTGACTTAAGACCTTACATTAAAATTTTTTTTTTAATTTTTTTTTATTTTTACACACATATTTTGGTTTATCTTCCTTCTACAATCATTATCTGAGAATTAATGACTCAACTTCAAAGTCACCCTGTATATTTTGCATAGTTACTTGTTCTTTTTCAGCATGCTTTTTTAATTTTTCCTCTTTCTCTATTTTCAATTTTCGTTTCTGTGCTCCAGACTGATATTTCCGCTTATCTTCCATTTTTATTTTTTTTGCGTTTTGTTCCGCAATCTGTTAATTCTGCAAAGAGAAGAATACACAACCATTTTTAAATGCATTAAATAGTTCGATAGTTGTGTATCAATTAGACTATTTCAAAAAAATTGTCTATTTTTTTCTCTCAAGTACGTCGAAAATATTGTTAGAAATGACGAAAAAAAATCCTGTAAAAGTAACAGCTCTTAATATTAATATTAAGTGGTGCCGCATCGAAAATTTCAATTTCCCTCGAAAAACTTTTGAACGAGTAGGTTTATCGGAAATTTGTAAGAGACTTTTTTTTAAAGCATTCAATTCCCTACAAGAGTAAACTATGAACTCATCCGTATGATAATTTAGTAATGAGAAAAAAATTCAAAAGTTGAAAACAATCTTTTTCCCATGTTAATGAAGAAATGTTAAAGAGCTGTAACTTTTACAGGATTTTTTTTCATCATTTCTAACAATTTGTTCGATATACTATATACTTAAGAGAAAAAAAAATAGTCGATATTTTTGAAACAGTCAATAGATCATTTTTAGTCTTTAAGAAGCTTTTCGAATTTAGCGTCGGGTTTAAGGTGCCCGCAGAGTTTCTGTAACATAAGACTTAAGCTGTAACGTAATTTCTCATGCCTTAAGGCTTAAGTCTTGACTATACTTTATAAATCACCTGATCAGAATTCTGTATAATTCCTTGCAGTTAAGTCTTAATCTGTCTTAAATGAAACTTAAAACTCTTAAGTCTTACGTTACGGAAATTCTGCGGGCGCCTTTACTCAGCAAGGTAATGGACAAATGTCCATTTACAAACAAAATTACGCACAAATCAAAATCGAGCCATTTATTCATTAAGTAATATAACTTACACTTACCTTTTTTCCTACTAGGTACCTTATTATAACGAGACACAATAGTCGCAATACAAATATAGTAATGTTATTTTACACCACGCCGGGCACCGCGGCACGACTACGACACATATCAATATCACATAGGGCACGCTGGGTAGTTAAAATCACCAAAACAATAGATCGGGGAATCCCCAAAGACGAGACGTAATATTGAGGCGGTGGTGCCAAGCCCGTCGCGGTCCGACGGATTATAGCTACATACATTTAGGAACGCAAGCGTTTTCCTCAAATATGTAGCGTTTTAAAAAATAAACATTATTTATCATTATATTTATTATTTATTTTTATTTCTAGTATACCTAGGTTACATTAGCACTTAATCAATTTATTGGTGATCGGCGCTTAAAAACAATTTTTTTGAGGCGCATGGCCGGTGCCCCCTATAAGCCGGGCCCCGGAGCACCGCCCCGGTTTGCCCTAGGATAGCTACGCTCCTGTATGAAATATTTGAGAATTTTAAGCAATGACAGATTTTTTACTTGCCTACCAGCGAGGAGGTATTGAAATCGCGAAAATTGAGATACAGTAATGTCCGCTTATAATGAACCTCAAGGGACCGGCGAAACTGGGTCGCTATAAGCGAAGTTCGTAATAAACGATAAATAATGCTAATACCAGAAAATATTTTTCATTAGTTTATTATTTAACCAGGGGTATATAAAATGTCTGTAATAGTATACAGGGTGTTTCAGTTTATTGTTGCATAACTTTAAGATTCGATAGAACTTTTAAAATTAATGCATAAAGTCTATATAAACATGGGTCGAAAAATGCGTCGCTTCCGAAATACAGGGTGTTTAAATTTACTTTCTAAAATAGTTTTTTTTTTAAATATTTCGAACAATATTTGATGTATAACAGTGAAAATTGGTATACAAGGGTTTTACTGTAGCCGCTAGAGGGCGCTCTCTACTGTACCTGTAGTGTATTAAAATGACCGAAAATTTTTTCTTAGTGCAATTTTTTGCTTTTTGAATGAAAAAACTGATTCTTCGCACTTGTCAACATAAAAAAGCTCTCATGTGAGTTTTCGTTATAGTTAGCCGTTTTTGAGATATTTCGAGTTTTAAGATTCGATGCATTTTTAATTATTTATGGGAAAATAATATTTTTTTTACATTTTCGATTTGGGCATTACAGGTAATTAAGATGATCGTTTAGATTGTGTTTTTAAACACAGCCATAATTCCTAACTCCAAATAAACACAAAAAAACAGAATATTAATTTTCCAATATTATTTTTAACAAATTAAATTAATTATTTACAACTAAAATGCTATTGGATTGTTAGGACAAACATACAAAATCTAAAGTAGTTGCTCGAAATGTAAACCCAATTGTTCAATACACAATTCACATCTACGAATGATCGAACGTGGTATAGCATTATTCAAATAAGGCCTTATTTCATCACATGCATTCCTGATTCTGTCTATTAGCATATCTCTTGTGGTTACGGGAGTCTGGTACACTTTTTCTTTTAGAAATCCCCACACAAAGAAATCTAATGGATTTAGGTCAGGGGATCGTGGAGGCCAGGCGACTGGTCCTCCACGGCCGATCCATCTTTCTGGATAATTTTCGTCCAGCCAGTTTCTAACTATTCTCGAATAAAGAGCTGGACAACCATCAAGCTGGAACCAGGCCAATCTTCTTAAATCTAACATAACATCATCCCACATATTTGCATGCATCAAATATTGTTCGAAATATTTAAAAAAAACTATTTTAGAAAGTAAATTTAAACACCCTGTATTTCGGAAGCCACGCATTTTTCGACCCATGTTTATATAGACTTTATGCATTAATTTTAAAAGTTCTATCGAATCTTAAAGTTACGCAACAATAAACTGAAACACCCTGTATAATAATATCTATAATACACATTTATAAAAGTTTTTGAAAATCTTTCTTAAAAAATCATTTATTTTAGTTTGGTTTATTTTTGTGAAATGAATATCATTAACATGTGATTCCACTTCAGCTAGTCGATCTAGCACACGCTGCGGAGTATTTCGTGACTGAAGGAAATGACGAACGCTGTCAATATGTCGAAGTGCTTCTGATATGGTTGTAGTTGGTATCAGTTCCATACCAACAGTTTCTTCATCTTTATTTTCCTTTTCCTCGTCATCGTATTTTGCAGTACCAAATCACTCGGTTGGTAAATATCAAAGTCATTCGATGTTTCAATACCGACATAAAAGATGGCGCACCCGGTATTGATACGTTTCCAACTCCTGGAATTCTATGCAAACATCATGGATTTCCCCTTAAAAGGGTAGAGAAATGTCGTCGCTGCGTCTGCTCTCTGGCCTCACCGGCCGGCGCGCTGCTCTTCGAAAGTGTCTACACCTGATCGTGAGCCCTCCAAGAGAAGAAGAGTGTTAATGTACGTTTTGATTATTGGTCGTTGAGTTAAAACCTAGTGAACATAGTGACGTCATAATATCGACATTTTTAGGGCACTTCCGACGTACGCCGACAAAAATGACGTCATTATGACGGTCCAATGTCAAACCCAATTGACGTCATTATATACGTCATATTATGTTGTATAAAAGACCAAATACAGAGTCGATATGACGTCTGTATGACGTGGATATGACGTATATCTGAGGTCGATGTGACGTTTACGTGACGTCGATATGACGTACAGTCGCTCGCAAAAGTAATCGCGCTGTGTATCCAAATGCTCCTGAAAAATTGAGGATCTGACAACGACGCCCCACAAGCAGTCAGTGCATGAGTGGTAGAAAGGATCCGAAACTCATACTCTACTTACCTACCACTCTTAAACCCTCTGGTTCCGAGACTTCATTACCACCTCCGCAATTTTTCAGAAGCATCTGTAGAAAGTATATCGAAATGACGTCATTATGGCGGTCCAATGTCACACCCAATTGACGTCATTATATACGTCATATTATGTTGTATAAAAGACCAAATACAAAGTCTATATGACGTCTGTATAACGTGGATATGACGTCTATCTGAGGTCGATGTGACGTTTACGTGACGTCGATATGACGTACAGTCGCTCGCAAAAGTAATAGCGCTGTGTATCCAAATGCTCCTGAAAAATTGAGGATATGACAACGACGCTCCACAAGCAGAGAGTGCATGAGTGGTAGAAAGGATCCGAAACTCATACTCTACTTACCTACCACTCTTGAACCCTCTGGTTCCGAGACTTCATTACCACCTCCGCAATTTTTCAGAAGCATCTGTAGAAAGTATATCGAAATGACGTCATTATGGCGGTCCAATGTCACACCCAATTGACGTCATTATATACGTCATATTATGTTGTATAAAAGACCAAATACAGAGTCGATATGACGTCTGTATGACGTGGATATGACGTATAGAGGTCGATGTGACGTTTACGTGACGTCGATATGACGTACAGTCGCTCGCAAAAGTAATCGCGCTGTGTATCCAAATGCTCCTGAAAAATTGAGGATCTGACAACGACGCCCCACAAGCAGTGAGTGCATGAGTGGTAGAAAGGATCAGAAACTCATACTCTACTTACCTACCACTCGTGAACCCTCTGGTTCCGAGACTTCATTACCACCTCCGCAATTTTTCAGAAGCATTTGTAGAAAGTATATCGGAATGACGTCATTATGGCGGTCCAATGTCACACCCAACTGACGTCATTATATGACGTCATAGTATGTCGTATAAAAGACCAAATACACAGTAGATATAACGTCTGTATGACCTGGATATGACGTCTATCTGAGGTCGTTGTGGCGTCTATGTGACGTCGATATGACGTACAGTCGCTCGCAAAAGTAATAGCGCTGTGTATCCAAATGCTCCTGAAAAATTGAGGATATGACAACGACGCAACACAAGCAGTGAGTGCATACTCTTGAATCCTCTCGTTCCGAGACTTCATTAACTCCTCCGCAATTTTTCAGAAGGATCTGTAGAAAGTATATCGAAATGGTTAATAAATAACTAAAAAGCCCGTTTAAAAAATTAGTTGCAAGGGACTTGTTTGAAAAGCCACTGGGTGTTCAAAATACAAAAATACCATGCCTACGTCTGTAGAAAGTACATAAATGTTAATATTTAGAAGAGGGGTTCAGATTGTAGCATAAATTCATAGTACAAATTAAAGCTACGCCACTGTTCAAGGAGTGGCCATAAAGTAGTTAAACACAGATCCCATTGGTCATATTAATGAAAACGACAGCGATACCAATTAACAAAATATAAATGATTCATTCAAACCGATTGCTGTTCAAAGTCCATTTTAAAATGAGATGCAAATAGGTTACTTGTACGACTGGTTGCATACCGTTTCATATCATACGTGGATTTAATTTTTGATATATGTATGAAAAGAAACAAGTTGAGATTGCAGGATACACTAGAATTTTTAAAATATTTCCTCGATAACATGCGTTTGAATTTTAAAGGTTCTCTTTGCAAAAAAGTTAAAACCACTTTTTTCTTGTATTTTTACATTCTTATTAAGATCGAATACAAATGAACCACCACTCTCAGTCAGTGTTGCCAGGCCAAAATATAAAATTCAACAGAAATTGGAATGTAAAATCACCAGATTTAAAAAAATTACCAGGAATTTTGAAAGTTTTTTAAGCTGTTACTAGTTGTAAACGAAAAAAAAATGCATTTGTAAGGTTTGTATACAATTTAATAATTAAATTGTTTAATAAAACACAACTCACTTCAAATTTCTTGCTACTAAACAATTTGAGTATATTTTTCCTGTTGTTTTTGTATGATGTTGAACTACGTTTTAATAGCCAGATCAGCGTTATTATAAAAAAAATCCTGTATTATTTACCAAAACAAACTTTTATTTTCCAATGTGATGATTATAATACTTCTGTGTAATAGTATAAGTAAATTAATAAGCATATAATATACAGGGTGTTCCTTAATGATATGCGAACATTTAAGGGTGTGAAGCTATATGAAAAATTAATGTTAGTTTGCTTTATAAACCATGGTCCGAAAACGTTTCCTTACAAAAACTCGGGGTGTTGAAGTTTTAAGAAAAAAATGGAAATTTAATATTTATATGAGTATCTATTTGCAGAACGGCTTATCTACGCGATATTATACTAAGTGACATATAAATCCGAACACCCAGTTTAAATGGTTTTATTTTAATAAAATTTTGTATAAGTACTTAATGAAGCATAATAAATAAATGATAAAAATTTCAAAATGATTGCACTGCTTTAAAGCCCTTTGACCTTTAATAATGTGTGGATGCACCCTGATGTGCTAAGCATTCTCCAGCGCGCCTAGGCATGCTTCTGATCAGGTGGTCAATGTCCTCCTGTGGTATCTCATTCCAGGCAACCACCAATTCTTCTCGAAGTGCGTCTAGAGTCTGAGGAGGACGTTGCAAATTGAGCAAACTCCTACCCATCATATCCCACACGTGCTCAATTGGGGATAAGTCGGGAGATCTTGGTGGCCATGGTAACAATGTGACATCATTATGTTGAAAGAAGTCTATTGTGACTCTTGCAACATGTGGTCGGGCATTATCTTGTTGGAAAGTTGGATCTGCCAGGGTGTCAAGATAGGGTAAAAGATGGGGTTCTAGAACTTCGTGTATATAACGCTGCGCGTTCATGTTACCTCTGATGAAGATTAAAGGTGACCTGGAACCATAAGCTATAGCACCCCAAACCATAACTCCAACAGTGTGATGAACATGTCTTTCAACAAAAAACTGTGGATTCCTCCTATCACCACGTCGCCTTCTAACCCTGGCACGATCATCGTGCATGCCTAAACAAAATCGAGACTCGTCACTAAAGACAATACTGTTCCATTCCTGATCCCAGAGTGACCGTTGTCTGCACCACTCAAGCGATTACGTCGGTGTTCTCGAGTTAATGGGAGGACCCAGTGTGGCCGGTATGAAAATAAGCCAAAACTTCTCATTCGTCGGTAAACACTTCGCATGCCAATAGGTCTTCCGTGTTCTTCAAACCATTCATTTGCAATGGACCTGGTAATGGAGAAACGGTCCCTTAAGGCCAATAATCTTAGACGGTGATCTTCACGGTCTGTTGTTCTACGGCGGCGTCCAGTGCCCCTTGCTCTTTGCGTACGGCCTTCTCGAAGCCATGCCTGACAACACCTAACTACAGTGTCTACACTTCTTTGCATTCGAACTTCAATTGCCCGAAAAGAAAGTCCAGCTTCCCGAAGTCCCACTATACGGCCCCTATCAAACTCACTAAGTTGACGAAATCGTACAGGTCTGCGTACTCTAGGCATCGTAACCGATCGTAAAGGATGTCAAGAACCAAAATCCGCCAACGTTGATTCTTTACTGCGGCTGAAATATTCATTTTTAGAGCGTTAGTGAATTAAAAAAAAACAGTATAAAAACCGGAATGTCCAACTGATAAGGCTGAAAATTTTTTCACTTGTTATTTACAGTGAGATAAATACATTCACCAACTTCTATTAAAATAAAACCATTTAAACTGGGTGTTCGGATTTATATGTCACTTAGTATATATGAAATAGGGCCACCAAATTATCTGAGTACGTCCTTTCTTAGTCCGTACATTGCGCCGCAACGCTTGGTTTGGCAGCACGAAACAGCAGACAAAATTCGTCCAAAATACGATTTGTAGAGGTTTGCGCGCTTCGAAATTGACGCTTTATTTTTTGATATTTTTGGATGAAATTTCCACAGAGTGCTGAAAACAAAACTCCACAGGGTGCTATATAGCCACTTTTTCATTTTTTTCACTAGGTTCTTTTTAAAAAAATTGCGAAGTCGAACAGAAAAAGTGCGCACTTCAACCCATCATAAAACTTGTGCAAAAACAAAATTCCAAAAAGTGCTCCTATAGTACCATGGGCAATTATCTTCTGAACATATTGTATGAATTTCGTTCAAAAATATTGAGAAATGGAGTATCAGTTTTGAAGCAGCTGAAGCCTTGTAAATGACTTGAAACTCACTGCGTCGGAGCTGCCTTAAGATAGCCCCACAGAAAGAAATCTAAACTGTTGAGGTCTGGGGACCCCCCAATCCCTTCAAATATCCCAAGATGGCATCGCTTTCTTTTTAAGTTCCGTATTTTTTATACTTTGGATATTGCAAGAAATACAATTTATATTCGATGATATTTTACAGAAGTGCGTGATCGGTATACAAGATTTCAAACTGGATAGTGATATTACATCACCTCTCTACTAAACAGCTAGCTAAACGTTGACACAGTATTCTATATATGCGAATTTTAAACGTGATGTTTATCTATAAATAGCCGATTACAATACTATGTTTATACAGATAATTGGATGAATGATGAGATCGTGTGTTAGAAATTTCAAAGAGTTCTGGAAACACATTATCGCATCGATCTAATTTTAGCTCTGTATAATACAGATATTGTGGTATAATCTGTTTTTTTTTTGTTGTTGTGGAAAACGCTTTTTGGTTATTCAGGCAATATTGAATCATGGGTGACGTCTTTCATTAATTCAGCTCCGAAATACAAAAGAAGGACAAACTTGAATAAGTAACAAGTAAGTTACTAGATGGTCGAGTCTTCAAAAACCAGAAAGCACTGGATCATCTATGACATTTGTCTTGTCCTCTCTGTGCTCTACTTCATGATCTGCTGAGTTCAAGGCCTGCCAAATGGTCCCGCCAGGCTTTTTCTTTTTAAAAAGTTTGACACCACCTCTATTGACTTAAAAAATATGAAACCAAGCTAAAAGTATGTATTTTTTAAAAGCGTGTGACAATTCGTAATAAATAGCATCATTTGCAATGCAATTTTTTGAAAGTTAATAGTTGAAAATTATTAAAAAGGTAATTTGCAAAAACCTTACTCTAGATCCAAAATTAGGTACCTTTAGTGAATATTGACAATGATCCATAAAGATTTTTTTCTTAGGTAACAATGCAGATTATCACTGATCAACAGCCAAAAAATATCCTAAATAAAATCAAGAAAACATTACTATTTTTAATGTGCTAAAACCGGAATGAAACTTATTTTTTCAATATTAGTTCAAGTTTTAGAAATACGGTAATTATATGTGTTCCTGCTGTGACAGTGTCAATATACTGTAATTCACAAGAATGCACGTGCTACATTTTTATATTCTGCAAGGAAAGATGATGTAATCGGCATGATTGTGTTACGTTATACATACGTGTACATTATATTGTTTTATATTAGCCATTTTTTCCTCAGTTGGCTGACAGCGTTCATGCAAGATGTCTCGAAAGTGTGTAAACAATCCAGATCAGTTTTGTTACGTGTGTGGTGATGTGACTTTTGCGTCTCAGAGACGGTCTATTACTCCACTAATAACAAAGGCATATCAGCTTTATTTTGGTTGTAAACTAGGTGATCAAGACAAACACTGGGCACCCCAGATCTGCTGTATTACATGTGCTTCAAGTCTGAGGAGCTGGTTAAATGGTATGCGCTTTGCTGTCCCAATGGTTTGGAGATAGCCTACAAATCATATTAATGATTGTCACTTTTGCATGGTACCTTGTGTTGGACAAGCCACAGGTATGTCCAAGAAAAAAAAATCGGTTATTAACTACCCAAACATACCATCTGCGATGAGACCTGTGCCTCACAGTGACGAAAATCCTATTCCAAAACCCCCAGAATCCTACACTTGCGAATCAGAAAACGAATCAGATCATGGCGATCGAGTGATTCGTCAGGAAGAAGATATGCCATCAACGTCAAGAGATCCTGATTTTATACCGAGCACGTCATGCCACCAACTGCACAAAATAACACAGTCAGAATTAAATGATCTTGTAAGAGATTTAGAACTTGCAAAATGTAAGGCAGAGTGGAACTTGTTAGAAGACGATGTTTCGGTATGTGTTTTTCGTAAACGCCACAAAGACTTAGAACCATGTTTCAATATGGAGAATAACTTGGTTTTCTGCAGTAACATTAACGGCTTACTGGCGGCTTTAAATATAAACTATAACCCAGAAGAATGGAGATTGTTTATAGACAGTTCAACATTGAGCTTAAAGGCAGTGTTATTGCATATTGGAAATATTTTACCATCTCTTCCTGTAGGGTATGCAGTTCACATGAAATAATCATATGACAATATGAAGTACCTATTGACATGCATAAAATACGATGAGCACCAATGGCATATTTGTGGCGATTTGAAAGTTGTTGCACTTTTACTTGGGCTGCAGCTAGGCTACACAAAGCTTTGCTGTTTTTTGTGAGAATGGGACAGTCGGGCAAAGGCACTTCATTACACCAGACAAAACTGGCCTGTTCGTCAATTCCTAGAGCCAGGTCAAAAAAATGTACAGCATATGCCATTAGTAGATTCGAAAAAAATGTTATTACCACCACTGCATATCAAGTTGGGCCTAATGAAAAACTTTGTCAAGACATTAGATAGAGATGGGTCAGCTTTTCAATACCTGCGTCAGAAATTTCCAAGACTAAATGAGGCAAAGGTTAAAGAAGGTATTTTTGTTGGGCCACATATTCGAAATATTTTGAAAGGTACACAGTTTGAAAACACTTTAACAGGTATTGAAAAAACTGCTTGGAATGATTTCCGTCTGGTGGTCACTAATATCTTGGGAAATAGAAAAGCCGACAACTATAAAACCCTTGTCAAAAATATGCCGTCATCGTATCAAAAGATGGGCTGTAATATGTCTCTTAAGATACATTTCCTACACTCACACCTGGACTTTTTTCCTGACAATTGCGGAGCCGTAAGTGATGAGCACGGCGAACGTTTTCATCAGGATATTTCAAGAATGGAAAAAAGGTACCAGGGAAAGTGGAATCCTTCCATACTTGCAGACTACTGTTGGACTCTTGGTAGAGATGCTCCAGAAACGATCCATAAAAGAACAGCAAAAAGACAGCGCATATAGTGATTCTTATAAGTATATGAATCTTGTTACTTTTTTTAATATATCCTTAAAAATAAAAAGTTTTTTTTTCTAAACCGCAACTAATTTTTTATTTCATTGTCATTTTTGGATTCAGCGCCCCAAAATTATCAAAGATGTGCACATTTCCTACAAGATACAATTAAAAAACTAAAATTTGTTGTCCAGTGTTATATTTTTAACATACGTATATGCATAGTTTTAAATTCTAAATTGTAACGGCGCCCTTTAGTAGCCGTAAAGGCCTTAGTGAAAAAATGTAGCAATTTGGAACTACAATAAATCAGCCGTTAAATGCATTAGTCCTCGCCAGCCATCGTGCTTTTTATTTTACAAGCCATATATCCTGTCATGGCACCATGTTTTATAAATATATATGTGAGGGTTTGAATGTTTAACAAACATCAGATTTTATGGGTGCCTAATTTGTCATGAAACATTTCCTCGTAACAGACCTGGAAAAATCTACCACAGCGTTTAACCTGTCTTATACCAAACTCTGGGAAATGTTCGATTCTAGATTATACCGATCAGCCATAGACAGTAGAATGTCTATGTAATATATATTTGTCACGCTATTGAAAATATACCTAGTTTACAACATTTCCTTGATAAAACTTTTGTTCAAAGTTACTACTATGTCTAGGACCAAGAAGCTTTGTAGTTTTTGAAAATTGCTCCAGTGGCGGAGGAGAAGAAGGCAAAACATGAAAAAATAAAAAAATTACAGAGTTTAAATAATTTGATGTTTGGGGTTGCAGGAGTATATACAGGGTGGCGCAACGCAACAAACGCATTTTCTGGCAGCTCAGTTTTTTTTTTGAAAAACGCTCAGACCCGTTGATTTTGTTTTCGAGGGGGACACAAGCTGGGGTGACACCACCCCCAAAATCTTAAATGGTTGGGGGGTCGTGTGATACCTTATTTTAAAGGTCTTTCAATTCGCTTTATAATGTAGTTTTGAAGATTTATTGATTTAAAGCTTAAATAAAACTAATACATCATCATTAGGACTTGCGTAATTTAGTTAATGCTGCTATCATCAGAGAAAAAAAATCTTATTATACATACATATTAGAAAGTTGCAGTTCAACAGAAATGTGGAAAAGGTTAAGGAACAATGGAATAGTCTCTCAAAAGGATAACACCATTCCAAATTCCTTTAATGATGTCAATGAACTTAATAATTTTTTTGTTAACAGTATACCTAATATACAGCCTTCTCCTAACTTAATAAATTTCTACAGAAATACTAGGAGGAATTCTTCAAATTTTAAATTCAAAGAAGTTAATGATTTATTTGTTTATGAAGCAATTTGCCGTATTAAAACTAATGCTCGTGGTTGCGATGGTTTTAATTTAAATTTTATTAAACTATGTTGCCCTCATATTATTCCTTATTTAACTCATATAATTAATTTTTGTTTTACGCATAATCAGTTCCCTGATCTGTGGAAGCAAGCAAATGTCTGTGTTCTGCCAAAAAAACCTAATCCTTCAGATCTTAAAGATCTCAGAGGGATTAGTGTTTTACCATTTTTCTCTAAATTACTTGAGCGTGCAATGGAGGAGCAACTTTCTTATCATTTGTTTACAATTTTCATTACTGCCAATTGTACAGTCTGGATTTAGGAAAAATCATAGCTGTACGGCGTCTTTACTTCATGTAACAGACGACATAATTAGAGCTACAGATCGTGGCGAGTGTACTGTTCTTGTTCTGCTGGATTTCAGCAGAGCGTTTGACACTTTAAACCATCAATTATTGGTCTTTCTCAAAACGCTATAGATTTATTTCAGTGCTACTTCACTAAGCGGAAACAAACAGTTGTTTTAAATGGAGTTCAGTCTTTATCTTTAAATTTGAAATCCGGCGTACCCCAAGGGTCCATACTTGGACCACTCCTATTTCTAATTTATACATCTAATTTCATGCACTTCCTTAGTCTATGTAATGTGCATTTTTACGCTGATGACACCCAAATCTATTGCAGCTTCTCCCCACAATTGATGGATCGTTTCTCGTTGATCATTAATAATGAGCTAAACTCCTTTGTAGAATGTGCCACACGCCACTGTCTTTTAATAAATCCATCAAAGTCTCACGTAATTGTTTTTGGACCTAGACAAAATAAAAATGTTATAGAGAATCTTATTAAAATTGAGATAAATGGTATAACTCTCAAAATAATGGACAATGTAAAAAATTTAGGGGTTGTGATTGATAGTAATCTTCGATTTGAGTATCACATCAACAAAATTATGCAGAGAGCATATTTGTCGTTGAAATTTATTTACGGTAGCCGGAAATTTCTCTCGTTAAAACTTAAGATCATGCTATGTGATAGTTTAGTATTATCTTTATTCAACTACGCTGATGTGCTTTACGGCCCACACTTAACTAACCTGTATCGACGTAAAGTTCAACTGGTTCAAAACTCATGCTTGCGCCTTGCATTTGGTATACAGAGGAGACATAGAATATCTCACAAATTGAAAGATGCAGGTTGGTTAAATATGGAAAATCGTAGGCTCCTCCACTCTGCTGTTTTTATCATAAATTAATTTTAGTCAGAACACCACAATATCTTTATCAAAAAATAACCTACCGGACTGACGTTCATAACATTAACGTAAGAAGTAAGGGTCTTATTTCGCCACCCAAGTTTAGAACGTCAATCTTCAAACGGAGCTTCACATACCAAATATATAAAGTCTACAACTCAGTCCGGAAGGAACTAAAATTTTCTAGAATAGGTAACTTCAAAGCCATGTTTAAAAAGGAACTGCTGAAAAAACAGTAGCACCGCATGAATGATTGAATGATTGTTTTTTTTTTGTTAGCGTGTAGGTATGTCCCTCTTTTATAGTGGCATGTACGTATGTATGTATTATCGGTTTATCGGATGTCATATGTCGTAGAGGATACTGGGCTAAGTGGAAGAGCAGGTTGTTGGTACTGTGTACTAATCAAACTGAACTTCGCCTTTTATTGACACTGGATGTACTTATGTTCACTTACCATTTTGTCAATGTCTTATGTCAATAATAAAGACGGTTATTATTATTAGTGGAGATCAATACATTTGGCAGCAAAGTAATTTAAAAATGAAGAATGAACTGACCCGTTAGGCAAGTAAATGTTGAAAATGACCACCATGACTCTCTATGCAATAATAAAGATTTTGCTCAAAACGTTGCTGCACATTTTGCAATATTTGAGGAGTAATTTGAAGGCACTCGTTCACAATTCTTTGTCGCAGCTCTTCTAATGATGTTGGCTGAGTAGCATAGATTCTGCTTTTTAAATGACCCCACATAAAGAAATCCAAAGGTGATAAATCTGGCGATCTTGGGGGCCATTCAATAGCACCTCTTCAACCAATCCATCGATCTGGAAACGTCTGATCTAAATATTGTCAAACACGTAATGCGTAATGTGGTGGGGCACCATCCTGTTGGAACATCAACCTATTCGCAATATACCGCCGATCATTCTGATTTTTAATTATGGCTGTTAATGCAGGATCTATGACGTCTTCCAGTAATTCCAAATACATTTCACCGGTTAAATTTCCAGGTAAGAAAAAAGGACACCAACTAAATGATCGCCAAAAATACCAGCCCAAACATTTAATTTTTGTGGCTGCTGTGTATGAACCTCATGATAAATTCTGGGATTAGAATCGGACCAATATCGGCAGTTATGACGATTTACTACGCCATCTAAGAAAAAGGAACATTCGTCGGAAAAGCAAGTGTTGAATAGAAAATGTTCATCGTTTATAATTCGTCCACGCATATCTTCACAAGATTGTAATCGCCGATCAAAATCGTCTTCATTAAGTTCTTGCACCAGGTGAATTTTATACGGATGAACACTATGGGCCTTTAAAATACGTTGATCCGTTGGACAGTACGTCGACTAACACCACACACAGTCTCAAATTTGGGTGTACTTAACGTAGGATCTACATAAACTTGCCCTAAAACCCCCTCTTCTATTGCTTCGTTCCTTATGGGATTTTCAATGTTGTTCAGTGAGCAACGAGCAGGTGTGAAATTTTGCTTTATAATTGGTAAAAATGCTGCTGAAACTGTTTTAATGTTGTAAATAGCTTACACAGATGATGCTATGGTGTACGAGTTGTTTGCTCGATTTAAAAATGGCGACATGTCGATTGATGACAAACCTCGCACTGGACGTCCATCAACTGCCCGAATCGACGAATATGTTGAAAAAATTCGAGAGCTTGTGCTATTTGCACTTTATAGATTAAAATATAATGGAACAGATTTTTATTGGCTATAAACTGTAAATAACAATGTAGCAGGTCAGGCTAAAAATGTCTATACTGTGAAATTCATACACTGGAAACCAAATTTGTTTAATGTGTACGATAGAGCAATGTGTATAGACGAGTTTTTAAAAAATATCGAATTTTTTTTTCAAAATCAAAATAAAGTTCATTTAAAGCAACATATTTTCTTGGGAGACGTCAATATAAATATTTTGGACGATGATCCCATCACAAATGAATACTTGAATATCCTATCAAGTAACGGATTTCTGTCCTATATAAACCTTCCTACAAGGTCCATCAGTGGCACATGTATAGATCACTGCTTTGTGAAAGACCTATCCAACAAAATTACTTGTATACCAATAATCCTACAAAGCGATATTACTGACCACTTCTCCACTATTTTACTGATATCTTCAAATGAAAAACATTCTAACATCCCTACCGTTAATAACAACCAGAAAAATTACAAATTTTTTATCGACAATTCAAAACTAATATCAAATGGCAAACAAGAATCCTCGGAACAATTATACTCTATAAATAATATAGACAAAGCAATGGGACTGTTCATAGAGAAAATAAAAAACTAATAGATATTAGTACCAATAAAGTAATAATTAGTCACAAAGAGAAAAGCAGAAATGTCTGGATTACCAAAGGATTAATAACATCGGCAATAGAAAAAGAAAGACTATATAATGTAATGAAACTAACGCCAACTACAGAGAATACCGACTGCTACAACCAATATAAAAATAAATTTATAGAGCTTGTAAGGCAAACCAAACGAAAACATTACCTAAATAAATTGAATAATAACTTAAATGATCCTAAGCGGCTTTGGACAACTATTGATGAGATTACTGGGTTTGATGGTATTAAAAGCGAGCATTTGAAAATTATAGCCGAGGACATAACAGAACCACTAACTTACCTAATCAACAAATGCTTTGAATCTGGCATATATCCCTCAATTTTAAAAAACGGTAATATAATACCGATACATAAATCAGGAACAAAAACAGATGTTAACAACTATAGACCAATATCAATAATATCCAGTGTAGCAAAGGTTTTTGAAAAAGTTTTATCTACTAGAATGATTCGATACCTCACAAAATTCAAAATTTTAAGTGAAAATCAATATGGAGTTACAGAAGGGAAGGCTACATCGGACGCAATAACTAAAATTGTAAATCAAATACATCAAAATATTGATAACAGAATCCCTTCAATCTGCATTTTTGTTGATTTAAAGAAAGCTTTCGACACAGTTAATCACAAATTATTATTAGAAGCATTGGAGAGAATTGGTTTCAGAGGAAACGCGTACTCACTGATCGAAAGTTATTTGATAAATCGCCCACAATCTGTGCAGATATCAGGATCATTTAGTAAAGAAATGTATATTAAGTGTGGTGTCCCACAAGGAACTGTTCCGCTGTTATTCATTATATATTTAAATGATATTTTCCAAATTAATTGTGTTGGCAAAATAACTAGTTTTGCAGATGATACTGCAATATTATATGAAGGCACTGACTGGTCTGATCTGAAAAATGTAATTGAAAATGATTTTATCAAAATTATTCAGTGGTTTAACAGTAGAAAATTAAGCATTAACTACTCTAAAACACATTTTTTACCATTTGGATATTATGCTAGACATCTGCCAAATTACACAAATTTCTCCTTCAATATTAATGATCAAAAAATGCAAATTAATAGAGTGCCCAACATAAAATACCTTGGAGTGGTCTTGGATCCTCACTTACGATGGGACATCCATGTCAATTATATTTTAAAGAAAGTTAGATTTGTATCCTACAAAATTAAATACCTTGCGAATATATTGACAGAAAAATATCTTCGAACATTATACCATGCACTGATTGAGACTCATCTCACATATGGTACATTAGCATGGGGAGCTGCATGTTCCTCACATATCTATAATTTAGATGTTTTTCAAAAAAGTATTCTAAAAATGATATTTAAAAAACCGAAACTTTATCCCACTGAAAAGTTATACGCAGATGTTCGAATGTATGATATAAGACAGCTTTATTTCTTACACAGTATCACTCACTACCATAAATTTGTAAACACCGACCAAAAAATTAAACATAATCATTATACCAGGTACAAAATTCGTGGCACAGTAGTTCCTCAACCGCATAAATCTATAATGCAGCGATCATATCTCTATTTAGCGCCTAAATTTTATGAAATTATACCTAAAGACTTAAAAGATTTACGTCGGAAATTGTTTCAAAAGGAATTTAAAAAAGTGGCTACATTCTATATCTAGGAGTGAAATTCATAAACTCATAAATACGAACATCAACTAAATACATAATCTACTGTAGCTAATTTTTGTCCTTTTTTGTCATTTGCATTCTACAGTTTCAACTTAAATTATTGGTCCATGTACAGGCTGCCTTCTATTGGGCCTGTTTTGATTTTATATTTATTTACTAATATTGTTTGTTATCTTTGTACATTGAGTGAATAAATATTATTATTATTATTATTATTATATGTTAGAAAGAGATAGAAGCCGGCTGGATCGCGAAGCTCATCACTGCGTTGCCTAGCAACGCTGACGCGGCAAAGTGCCGCGTTGCCCATATATTACACCAGTTCCTTGAATTAAGATACAGGTTAAAAATATGAGTTAGCTTATTCTCTACGCTCAAATGATGGTTTTACTTTGAGCGTACACATTTTTTAATTGTGAACTGTTTCGAATATGTTTAGGATCAATTCCGGATCGGTCCTGACGGCGCTTTATTTTAGGTCGAAATGAAAGGTCACGATCGCCTCAAATGCAACATTGCAAGGCAAGGTTTCCACCTCCATGATCATAGATGAGCCGTTTTGGCCAGTACCCATCTAGCGGCTCGTCGGGGAGTGTCGCCCTGTTTCGAAATGGTTTCCACTTGATAAATAAAAAGTACTCGAAGCCAGTTTCCTATTCTACTGCTTTTAAATCGTCTACAAAATAGCAAGTTCAACGAACAATAGATTGCAGTATGGGGAAGACTGACTGATCGATGTTATAAATATGAAAACACGCGGTACGTGAGCGATTTCCTGCAGAATTTCCTCCTCCCGGCTAAAGCATCAGGCATAGCAGATCCGTGCCTCCATGATGTGGTTATCTAAATCCGCCCAGACACGCGACATGCCTATAAATAAACGACGTCGGCGACGCTGCCGCAAACCCGCTCACGCAAACGGCGGCGACGTCACAACTAAAATGAAATCGGTGTACAGTCGGCAACAGCATTATTTCGCGAAGCTTTCCGTATGTTAAAGAAAATCGACACAACTGGCAACCATGTAGCGTGGTGTAAACTATGGTTACAGATTCCCGCCAGTATTGCCTGGTCTGGTAAAATTTCACCAGATCTGGTGATTTTATGAATAAATTGGTGATTGGTGGAAAACTTTTTGAAAAACTGCAGTTTCTGGTGATTTTTAGGATCTCATTGGTTTTAATTATTTTTAAGAATCTTTCAGCTACCAAAAACTCCAACAATTACTAAATTGCCGAACCGGTACCGCGTTTCGCGTATTTTATCGTAATCTCCCTCCCGAAAAAGTGTATGTATATGAGCAACATACAGGGTGTAAACGTTATGATAGTCATTATCTAAATGAACACTTCCTGTATCCCGACGTCTTTGGTACACTTGCACAAATATCCTTCTGTCTAGGTCTACCCGTTGGCGAAATCTCTAGCGATAAATTTGAGCTGCAAGATTTCAATTCTGACGAGCTTCACCATAAACTAACAACATGTCGGCGAGCTCTTGATTCGAGAATATTGTAAATACACGACGACGTACGCGAACAATAACTAACCACTGTTATCGTTTGCGATCGATTGCCGGTTCGATAAGAGTGATGAATGACCGACGCGCTGTTGTCATGTGTGTTTTAAATATTTAATTTAATGAAACTTACTTACTGACTACAAATTTTGGCTTATCTTGGAAAAAACTTAATGCCATTTATTTGTTAATTACCCAATTTAAAAACGTTTTAGATTAGATTATAAAAATTAGTAAGATTGTGGTGATTGTGGTCGATATAAAGCACTTAAAGTTTTAAACTATAAAGTCATTTAGGCAAAAATCTAGTGACTTTTGGACCGTGGGTCGTATGAACTTTTTGACTTGTTTTGACCTCCCCCTACTACCCATTTCAATAATGACCATAACTTTTGCACCCTGTATATTAACCAAAAAGCAAAAAAATTATTTCAGATTAAAGTGTTTAGAGTTTTACATAGAAGCAGTCCACCAATTATTTACAAGGTTTCCTTTTAATACTAGGGAAATAGAAATATTAAAATTATTACGGTTCTTACAACCATCAAATATTTCTAGTATTGAGAGCATTGGTAATGTAGCAAAAGATTTTCCACACGTAGTTCCTGATTTAAATGAATTACATCGAGTTGTTTTTTTTATAAATAAAAGAACTGTTAGCAAGTACAAAATGAATGACAAAAAAACAAAACGAAGTTCGTGTTTGTCTACCTTGCGTTGACGGATCCGTCAGAATTACGTGTCCTGTGCCGATATGGGGAATTTTGAAATATTACTAGATTACCAGCTGTCATTCTACCGTGAGGGATACTCGTGAAATAGGGCATAGATTCTTACAGTTCCGTGTCAACGTCAACGCATTTATTTTTTCTTTTTGAATTGTAGGAATGTTTAACTGATAAAACAGATGATAAAAATCGAAAGCACAAACAATTTGATGCAGATATCTGTGACATAACCTCAAAATAGAGCGCGTGTCTGGACAGGAGAAACTATGAAAATCAAGGAGACCATAAAGGAATTGTAGGTACTACTGACGATACGGGTCTAAACGCTAAAAATTGGAGAAGCTCGAAAAATAAATAACGCGTTCTAGATCTAGAGCATTGATTCCCAAAGTGGTCTATATCGACCCCTGGGGGTCTGTGACAACCTACAAGGGGTCTACGTCAGCGAACAAAAATTTGGGGGTCCATGAAATGATAGTGGATCTCAACACATACACTGATAGTACCTATTTACTTACATCATACTATCTTATAATATCAAAACATATACATTATTTATAAAAGTACCTATGAAGTAAAAAAATTTTTATATATGTTTATAAAATTGTGTAAGTTGTAGGGTGTTGGTATTCGCTTTGTGGTCGCAATACATTTTGAACTTGTAAAAACCTGAGTGTCGCAGTCTCAGAGCTTCGCTACCTTGCACTGACTTGTTCAATTCGTCACTCTATAAATACGAATGTCTGACAAATACGTTTATTCGTTTCCTGAATTTGAAAAGGAAAGTGCTAAGAAAATATTTTAAAAAATATAAACAGATAGTATATCACACAAATTATAGTGAGTCAGTGTTATTTTGTTTGAGAGTGCTGGAGAAGAGTAAGTACATTATTTTTTATTAAATTTTAGTTTTGTACTCGTAGTTAGCAAAGATAGATAAATTACGCCAATCATGACTTTAGTTATTAGTAGTTGAATATTCAATCATGCAAAATTACACGAGTACTCCTCAATAGTTTCTTTTTGAAAGTTTTAGCAATCGGTAATATAATTACAGTGCAATCTCCGTAATTCGAGCTAATTGTTGCAAGACGATGTTCGAATTATGGAATGTTTTCGGAAAAATCTAAAAATATTTTTAATATACAGCTGCTGGATTTTCTGTCTTATTTAAATAATTTAATTTTGCCCACAGATGACTGATGCCACGTCCGAATCTAAAAAGAAATGTAGACAGTACAGTGTTGATTATTTGAAATTTGGCTTCATTCCATCATTGCCGGACAAACAATCGCCTATGTGCCTTTTATGCAACACAGTTTTGGGCAATGACGCTATGAAACCATCTAAACTGCAAGATCATCTGAGAAGATGCCACCCTGATAAAACAGAGAAAGATTTGAAATACTTTCAAACACTCAAAGATAAATTTCAGAAGAGACTTACACTGGACAGACTGATCGCTTCGACGTCACAAAGAAATGATGATGGTTTGCGGGCGTCTTACAATATCTCGTTACTTATAGGAAAATCCGGAAAACCGCATACTATCGGAGAGAAGTTAATTTTGCCAGCCGTTGAAGAGGTTTTAAAAACTGTTTTACACAAACCTGCATCTGATATCATTAAAAGAATTCCCTTAAGCAACAACACTGTTGAAAGACGTATTGATGAAATGAGTTCTGATATTGAAAGCTTCTTATGTAATTATTTCCAAACGACCCATTTCTCTATACAACTGGACGAGTCAACTTTACCTAATAATGCAGCATTATTATTGGCATATATTCGTTTTATTATGAATCAAGAAATCTACGAAGAACTGCTCTTCGCAAGAACTTTGATAACCGACACTAAAGGTGAATCAATATTTCATGATTTGAAGGATTACTTCATTGAAAAAGCAATTCCTTTATCAAATATAATATCAGTAGCTACAGATGGAGCACGTGCCATGGTTGGACGTTATCGTGGATTTATAAGCTATTTAAAACAAAATGTGTCAGGGGTGTTAGCAATACATTGCGTCATCCATCGACAGCATTTAGTTGCTAAAAATTTGAGTGTTAGATTGCATGAATCACTTCATTTAGTCATTGATGCAGTAAACCGAATCCGAAGCAACGCGTTGAATACGCGGTTATTTGCGCAGTTGTGTGAAGAAAATGACGAACACTTTCATCAGTTACTCCTTCACACTGAAGTACGCTGGCTGTCGAAAGGCTTATGTTTGACAAGACTTTTGGCACTTTTTGAGACTATTTTAGAATTTCTGGATACTAAAGATAAAATTTTAAAAGAAAATTTAATGAAGAGGAAAACAGACATCGCCTATTTAACAGATTTGTTTACAAAATTTAATATGGTTAATTTGCAATTGAAAGGCGACAGTTTAAATTTGATTAAAATAAAGTCCATCTTATCAGCGTTTCTTGCCAGAGTTAAACTAATGAAGCAAAATATTGGACGGGGCGAATTTTCTCAGTTCCCCAATTTGTCACAGACAAGCTGCCAGGAAGATGACGCCGACGTTTCAACTTACGTTCAACATTTAAATGCCCTCTATTCAGATTTTGAATCTAGGTTTGAGGATATTTTGACTATGGTAATACCACCGTGGATAATTAATCCATATGGCGACATAGAAGAAACGAATGTCATAATACAAGAGCCACTGACTGAACTAAGTACAAACGAAGAACTTAAGGTTCAGTTAACGGATATCAGCAATTCTGGCTGCAAAACAACATACCCGTTACTTATCCCGTACTATGGAATATAGCGAGGAAATTTTTAATTTCCTTTCCATCGTCATACCTAGTTCAAAGGGGGTTCAGCGCTGTTACCAATCTCCTAACGAAAAAAAGAAACAGACTGGACATCATTAGCCGAGGAGATTTAAGATTAACCCTTACAAAATTGACGCCAAATGTTGATAATTTATTATTAAAGCATCAGGTTCATCCTTCTCACTAAAAATATTGACTTATTGCTTATGTTATTTTATTCATAGTTTATTTTATGTTTATTGGTGTCTGACCAATAAATGCCCGCATTGGGAATAAGTGCCAGCATTGATTTTTTTAAAGAAGGTACACACTAAAATTCGTTATTTTTTTGCCTATTTTTAGATAACTTAAATGTGTAAGAAGCGGAATTTAATCAAACTAACAGTGAAATAATTGTAGAACATACGTTTGTGTTATAATTAATAAACGAACTCGCTTATTGTACTTTAAGTAAAAAACTTTTTTTAAATTTTTTTTAATTTTTTTTATTTTATCCCTCTTATTTTTTTTTCAATGCGGGCACTCATTCCCAATGCGGGCACTTATTGGTCAGACACCTGTTTATTTAATGTTACGTATATTTTACATAACAGATACAAAATTCTATTTTGAGTAGTTTTAATTTAAATTCAATTAATAAATGTATAAATTAACATGTGTTTTTACTTTAAGTTTTTAACACTAAACTTCACTACAGTTAAAAATTTACAGGAAATCAATATCAGGTGAGTAGGGGGTCTACCCAACACGAAAAAACATGGCAAGGGGTCTACGCCACAAAAAAGTTTGGGGAACTCTGATCCAGAGGAACTGAAGGTGATAGTAAATCTCTCCTCTTCAATAGGCCAATGATATGCACAACAACGGTGCGCAGCGCCATTACACAATCTTTGTTTGTGTTCAGGCCCCCATCAGTTGGGCGATCATCTGTGTCAAGGTCAAATTTCGGCAGACAAAATGCGTTACACTTTACAGACGCTTCCCTTTTGTTGTTAGAACATATACGTACAGTATGATTGCTATACGACTTAGCCTAGACATAACACACACTTTAAAATCAGAACTACACATGGGCGCCCGCAGGGGGTGCCAGGGGAGAGTCGAATATGTGTGGAGCTTATCATTTGGAGAAAAATTTTCTGGGTCGTCCATGGAAACTCATCAATTAAAATGACAAAATACGAGTTTTTTTTAAGTCTTCTGGCGCTACTAGATCGAGCTTTTTGCTTGCGCTTTAGTCTTCATCAGATGACTGTAAAATAGCTGTAATAAATGCAAATAGAACTTTTCATAGAACTGCTCACATTCATATGACGTAATTCGCAGACATTCTCACGTTTTTTCTGTAGCTCGAGGAAGCCATTAAATAATAAATAATTGTGACCTACTAAACCCGATATCCTTTGGTATTTTTATGAGTCCGAACGATAGATATACTATGTAGTTAGATGATAGACCACGATACATATACACCTGGTACAAGCCAGGCCTGACCTATAGTATTTATAGACGTAAGGCTTCTATTAAGCTCATGTTGTAAATTTGTCTATACAGGGTTTGTCCGGAAAGTAACCGGACTCATTTTCTTCCGCCATGGATTCGGTAGAGGGCGTTCCTAGCTAACAAATGAGCGGCTGGTCGGTTGTCTCCGAGCACTTGGAGAGTCAGGACAGGCATTTTTGCGCGACGTGTTTCTGTGAGTGGTGCAAGCCGAAAATGCAGCGTTCATTAGAGCAGAGCTGGCGATTAAATTCTGTGTGAAACTCGGTAAATCTGCGACAGATACGTTTGATATGATCAAGCAGGCTTGTTTTAGCAAGAACTGGTGTGTTTCGGTGGCACCACCCCTTTTTGGAGGGCCGGAAAGAGGTCGCTGAAGAAGACCGTGCTGAAAGACTTTCGACTTCGATAAACACCGATAATGTGACTCGTGTGCGCAAAGTTTTGAACTCAGACCGTCGACTAAGTATTCGTTCAATTGCCCGGATGTTAAATTTACCAAAATATGTGGTTCATGACATTGTGACACAGCATTTGAACATGCGCAAGGTGTGCGCGAAGATGGTCCGAAAAGTGCTCACTGACGACCAGAAATTGCGGCGAGTGGAAGTGTGCCAAGAAAATTTGAACATGTGTGAAAGTGACCCCCAACGCAGAAGGAGCCTATTTTGAAAGTTTTTAAAGAATTGTAACGATTGGCTCAATAATTTTTTTTAAATCGACTCACTCCTATTGCTTTCCGGACAAACCCTGTATACTAGCTTTAGTAATATAAGTTCGTATTGAATAGATACTTTCGAATCTGAGCTGAGGATGTTTATAAAAGTTTACGATCCATGATTCAATATATGTATAAAAATACGCTGTGCAATGTAGACTAATAGAAGTTCTGAAATCATCCGTGAACTCAATTTTCCTAGAAACCGAGTAAAAATACATCGTCTCATCGCAAAGGAGGTCAGGATTCCATTGGACTAAAGTTCAAGGAAACCTTAACGGAAGCACCTGAAAATTCGCATTTCATTGTAATCAATAGTGATAATGACCCAAAACTACGATTACCGAGTAGATTCTACATCTGTTTTCAATTGAACTATGCTTCTCATTTAGAAACTGATTCAAAATCCAAAGACGATGATAGCAATGTTCATTGGTCTAACAACAGAGTTTTCGTATGAATAATAACAATAAATTGATGTATAAATTAGGCAGAGGTGGTCCTAATACTGTTCCTTGAGGAACTCCACATCTATCTGCAGTGGCGACGCATGACTTTTCTTAAACTGTTACCAAAACCAGATGTGAAAAATCTTATTAAAAAAAGTTTATTTTGAACCTCTCAAATATAAGTTTTTGCTTATTTTAGGTATTTTATTTAAACTATTTTTTAAATTAAGGTAAACATTCCTGGACTGAGTGTCTGGAGCACTTGATATACTTCATCGTCTTATGCTATGACTAATCCAAGTCGTCCGAAAAAACAGTCGACGTTTCTAGATGTTCGGAAAATTTTTGATCTTTTTTGGCGACGAATCTTAACAATTCCCTCTAATTTCCTCTATCGTCAGAGTCATCCCCGTCAAAATGAACGTTAATTCCGGTTTTGCCAAAAAACATACGGTATCTAGAAGTGTGCTGCCTAAAAGCCTGGTTAAGACAACTTTCGATTCTTGTTTTGCCAAACTGAATAAAATTGGCTACACATCTCACATGTAATCTAGAAAACTATTTAAATCGTTGACTCCGCTGCATTTTATTCTGTATAAAACAGACGACATCGCCAACAATACAATCTGTTTTTTTACAACCACATAAACAAGAGTTTCCATATACCAAGTTAATTTAAAATATCAAACTACAGTATATTCAGATAAGAGATAGACCGGATGTAAGCAAAAGGTTCGGGTGATTTTCACGCTAACGCCGCCGTCTCGACGTAAAACAGGAGCCCTCATTGGTCAATTCGCAATTAAATGCCTATGCCGAGCGGCAGAGCAGTCGTATCAAGGCAGAGTCACATTCAGGTTCAGACGTGTTACGTATGTCGTGTGCATCATTGCAATTTGATATTTCTTTGGACGTTTTCGTTTGTTATCTTATTAAGTTGTTGAGTTTGTCGTTGTTATTGTTATACCTTGTTATTGATTGTTATTGTTATCAACTGCTTGCGCAAAATGCCCAGTAGTACAGATACTGCCGATGAAGTTGTAAACTCCGGTAGTCCACCTAGGAAACGCTCTAAAAAAAGACACCTGAGTGCAGAAATGAAAGAGGTCATTTTGAATATATATAAGATCGAGCGCGAGGAGAACGAGGCATCAACCATCAAAGAAATTATTGTGAAGGTTTCTCACAAAGTTGGGGTGTGTCGCGCATCAGTGTTTAATGTGTTAAGACAATACAAAAAAAATCACACCTTTTCTGAGCCAATGACCAGTAAACATCGCAAAAGTATTGTTAAATCATTGGACGAAGCTGATAAGCATGCGATTAGGAGGAAAGTGCATGAATTCTTCTTTAGGAATGAAATACCTACTATAGATAAAGTACTGCAGGAGGTAAATGGAGATACAACGTTGCCAAATTTCAAACGATCAACTTTCCATGCGTTACTGAAGCATTTAAATTTCAAATGGAAAAAACGGGGTCGTAATAGTTTACTACTGGATAGAAAAGAAATTGTGCTATGGAGGAGGGATTATTTAACAAAAATTGGGAAATATAGAAATCAAAACAGGAAGATTTATTACCTTGATGAAACGTGGGTAAACGCAGGACACACTACAAGTAAAGTATGGGTTGATGATTCTGTAACTTCATCCAGGAGGGCCTTTCTAGATGGACTGTCCACCGGATTAAAAAATCCAGCAGGTAAATACGAGTAATAGACAACAATCGGATGTTTTTCAAACCTTAGGAACAAGGTTCTAAACATTAATTCCAGGGGGCAGATAAAACATATTACAAGTAACAAAACTTTTATAACTTTCTATAAAATGCGTGGATGTTTTATTGTCATTTTCATTTGTTAGAACTTTGTTAAGCCATGTTTTTATGTGTTTTCGATATTTCAATAATTTTTTAATATAATCTTAAAATATGTCGAATATTATAAACTTAAAAAAAGTTACTAAGTTTTATATTGTGTACCGTTCCTAATATTTCTAATCATTTTAATTCATACTTTAAGCTTTATAAAGTTATAATTTGTTAATATTAATATTTGCGCGTATTTCAGGTTCCTGATCATTCATTTTTTAAAGGTTTATAACTTTAAATTAAATTGTGAAGCGCTGAGTAATCATACGACGTTCAATATTCTTTCTTTCAATATGACTAAATAATCCCAATTATAGCAATCTGATACTCATGTCTCAATGTTTTTTCGCTGAATGTGATGAAAACATTTGAAAAAGGTTCGCTTATTGAAATAAATCTACACCAGTTAGTACTTCGATTTCCAGGTAAAGGGAAAAGGCTCATTATCTGCCATATTAGCAGTGAGGATGGATTTGTTGTTGACGGTCTGTGGTGCTTTGAGTCTAAGAAAACTGGAGATTACCACGAGGAAATGAATGGCGAATCGTTTGAACAGTGGTTTTCAAAAATTTTACCGAACTTAGAGGAAAGCGCAGTAATTGTGTTGGATAATGCGCCTTATCATTCTCGAAGAATGGAGAAGGTCCCAACAACGGCTTCAAGGAAAGTTGATGTTCAAAATTGGCTCCGCTCGAAAAATATCAACTTTGAAGAAGCAATGCTGAAAGTACAATTATTAAGAATTGTCAAGGATCACAAGTCGGAATATCAAAAATACGCCATTGACGAAATGGCAGCAAGTCAAAATAAAACTGTGCTCCGTTTACCTCCATACCATTGCGAGCTGAATCCCATTGAGCTCATATGGGCAGAGGTTAAAAATTATATAGCTAAACACAATACAACTTCTAAATTTTGTGACCTCAAAGGACTTTTCAAAGAAGCACTAGAATTAATAACAGCGCAAAAATGGGAAAACTGTATTAAGCACGTGAAAGACAAAGTTGAAAAGAGAATGTGGGAACTGGACAATATTTTAGAGGAACAAGTCGAGCCATTCATTATTGACGTTGGTGCTTCAGGCAGTAGCGATGATGAAAGCTCATCAAGCTCATCTTTCCAATAAAAGATGTCGTTCATCAAATTCGGTAAGTTATAAGTAATTATAAAGCTACTGTATTTTTTAATTAATTATTGACATTTTTGAACCCATTTTGGCAAAACCTATTCAAGAATCTACTTTCTGACAATGTTCAACCATGCACATTTTTTTACGTTTTGAACGTTTTAATTTGGTTACATATTTACCTAGAAATCAAAAAATATACTAATCAATATTCTAAAAGCAATTTTAAGAGATATACGATTATTTTTAATTTAGGCTAATTTAAACGCCATTTTGAGATTATATTCGACTGTATTTCACCAAACATCAGGCGGCATCCGAAGCTGGAAATCGGAGCGAAAATTTTGAAACCCTTCTGTATATTTACATCATTATATATTTCTTACCCCACCCCCACATGATCCTATATCCATCTCTTATGCATCGCCAACAATACAATCAGCTTTTTTACAACCACATAAACAAGAGTTTCCATATACAAACTTAATTTAAAATATCAAACTACGTTTTTTTATTCCTTTTTAAAATCATCTAAAATAGGCGTTGGTCTTCAATTTTCAACAATCTCCTTTTTTTCTTAAAAATTAAACAAGGAGAATGACCTTTCAAGTAGTTGATCGATTACGCAGCGACACTCATCCATGTTTAATTGCACGCATACTACAGGCGCTAACCAAATAAAAAAATGGTAACAAGCCCACATAATAGTCGCAGCGCCCCACGCACTCGGGCGACCGCGATCAGACACGAGCCGGTTCCGACGGTCCCCGACGGACTATCAAATGTATCTATAAACGAAAATGGTAACAACCGACAACCACGTCGAGGCGAGTCAGCTTCATCGTGCTCGCAAAACCTTGACACTATAGGGCGCATTATTTTCGTGGGGCGAATTTGCTATGTACTGACTTACTATTACATATCGCACTTAGTCATAAAATATTTATTTTTAAGATTTTTAACTGTTACCAATGGTAACAATGGTTACATGGACGCTTCGCCACCCTATCTGGCATATTTTTCACTTAGTGTACCGTTAACGTTCACACATTGCTTTCTAACCTCCAAATAACTTTTCATGAGTTAATACGTGGTAAAAGTGCATGCTGTTGACTTATTATTATCAATGCTCTTGTAACTAATGGTTGTCAACTGAATAAGTGTATCCTGATTTGACTTTGCCTCCTGAAATCCGTATTGCTGCTTAAAGATCGAAACGCGTCCATCCTTCTGCTTTCTGGGTTGACCAGCGGGCGTGCCGGTCCTGGTAAGTGCCCTGGCATTACTGTCGCCGTGCCGTGATGGCGCGTCTGACGCATCGTGCGGTCAAATACACTGGACAACAAATTTTAATTTTTTAATTGTATCTTGTGAGAAAAGTGCACTTCTTTGTTAATTTTGGGGCACTGCATCCAAAAATGACAATGAAATAAGAAAATTAGTTGCAGTTTAGAAAAAAAACTTTTTATTTTTAAGGATATATTAAAAAAGTTACAAGATTTATATACTTATAAGAATCACTATATGCGCTGTCTTTTTGCTGTTCTTTTATGGATCGTTTCTGGAGCATCTCTACCAAGAGTCCAACAGTAGTCTGCAAGCATGGAAGGATTCCACTTTCCCTGGTACCTTTTTTCCATTGTTGAAATATCCTGATGAAAACGTTCGCCGTGTTCATCACTTACGGCTCCGCAATTGTCAGGAAAAAAGTCCAGGTGTGAGTGTAGGAAATGTATCTTAAGAGACATATTACAGCCCATCTTTTGATACGATGACAGCATATTTTTGACAAGGGTTTTATAGTTGTCAGCTTTTCTATTTCCCAAGAAATTAGTGACCACCAGAGGGAAATCATTCCAAGCAGTTTTTTCAATACCTGTTAAAGTGTTTTCAAACTGTGTTTCTTTCAAAATATTTCGAATCTGTGGCCCAACAAAAATACCTTCTTTAACTTTTGCCTCACTTAGTCTTGGAAATTTCTGAAGCAGGTATTGAAAAGCTGACCCATCTCTATCTAATGCCTTGACAAAGTTTTTCATTAGGCCCAACTTGATATGCAGTGGTGGTAATAAAATTTTTTCGAATCTACTAACGGCATATGCTGTACATTTTTTTGACCTGGCTCTAGGAATTGACGAACAGGCCAGTTTTGTCTGGTGTAATGAAGTGCCTTTGCCCGACTGTCCCATTCACACAAAAAACAGCAAAACTTTGGGTAGCCTAGCTGCAGCCCAAGTAAAAGTGCAACAACTTTCAAATCGCCACAAATATGCCATTGGGGCTAATCGTATTTTATGCATGTCAATAGGTACTTCATATTGTCATATGATTCTTTCATGTGAACTGCATACCCTACAGGAAGAGATGGTAAAATATTTCCAATATGCAATAACACTGCCTTTAAACTCAATGTTGAACTGTCTATAAACAATATCCATTCTTCTGGGTTATAGTTTATATTTAAAGCCGCCAGTAAGCCGTTAATGTTACTGCAGAAAACCAAGTTATTCTCCATATTGAAAAATGGTTCTAAGTCTTTGTGGCGTTTACGAAAAACACATACCGAAACATCGTCTTCTAACAAGTTCCACTGCTGCAGTCTTGATCCAAGTAACTCTGCCTTACATTTTGGAAGTTCTAAATCTCTTACAAGATCATTTAATTCTGACTGTGTTATTTTGTGCGGTTGGTGGCATGACGTGCTCGGTATAAAATCAGGATCTCTTGACGTTGATGGCATATCTTCTTCCTGACGAATCACTCGATCGCCATGATCTGATTTGTTTTCTGATTCGCAAGTGTAGGATTCTGGGGGTTTTGGAATAGGATTTTCGTCACTGTGAGGCACAGGTCTCATCGCAGATGGTATGTTTGGGTAGTTAATAACCGATTTTTTTTTCTTGGACATGTGTGGCTTGTCCAACACAAGGTACCATGCAAAAGTAACAATCATTAATATGATTTGTAGGCTCTCTCCAAAAAATTGGGACAGCAAAGCGCATAGACCATTTTTTGCCATTTAACCAGCTCCTCAGACTTGAAGCACATGTATTACAGCAGATGTGGGGTGCCCACTGTTTGTCTTGATCACCTAGTTTACAACCGAAATAAAGCTGATATGCCTTTGTTATTAGTGGAGTAATAGACCGTCTCTGAGACGCAAAAGTCACATCACCACACGTAACAAAACTGATCTGGATTGTTTACACACTTTCGAGACATCTTGCATGAACGCTGTCAGCCAACTGAGGAAAAAATGGCTAATATAAAACAATATAATGTACACGTATGTATAACGTAACACAATCATGCCGATTACATCATCTTTCCTGGCCGAATATAAAAATGTAGCACGTGCATTCTTGTGAATTACAGTATATTAACACTGTCACAGCAGGAACACATATAATTACCGTATCTCTAAAACTTGAACTAATATTGAAAAAATAAGGTTCATTCCGGTTTTAGCACATTAAAAATAGTAATATTTTGTTGATTTTATTTAGGATATTTTTTGGCTGTTGATCAGTGATATCAGCGACGTTGAAAGTTGGACACTACTACCGGTAGGACAGGGAAATAATGCCTATGGACTACTTGCACGGCCCTGTTTGTCTATCTTTTTTTATCAAAGGTCTAGCTTGTGCTGGACATAGTCCTGTATGAACATTAAAAATGCAGAGTCAGCCTTCTTGATACTACTCCTTTGCGGTTTTCGAGTCGTAGAGGCAACAAATTTTAATTCCAATAAACTTCAGGCTTTATTGGGTATTATCCTCTGTGTTCATCGACGCACAAATGCACTTACACAGAGATCTAGAGAAATCTAGATTCGTATTTATGGAGAACTAAGTTGATTTTGCAAGGACATAAGATGTTTAAGCGAGTGTACGAGACATGCATTTAAGGGTCACTGACTCTCGCTGCTTGCGACCCAGCTACTAGAATCCAAGCCGAACATGGCGACAGACATACTATACAGGGAGATTGAGCAGTAATGCCAATATTTCTAGAGAAGGTCGTTAATCAGAGCAAAATATGAATAGTATTCAAAAAGCGCAGTGGTAAGATTATTTTTCTAATAAACTAGCATCTGGAACCGCAAATTAATAAGAGTTTAAAAAAAAATAAAAAACACGCTTTTATAGGTAGAAGAACTAAAAAGTAGAAAATAAATTTTATTTATACTAAGTGACATATAAATCCGAACACCCAGTTTAAATGGTTTTATTTTAATAAAATTTTGTATAAGTACTTAATGAAGCATAATAAGTAAATGATCAAAATTTCAAAATGATTGCACTGCTTTAAAGCGCTTTGACCTTTAATAATGTGTGGATGCACCCTGATGTGCTACGCATTCTCCAACGCGCCTAGGCATGCTTCTGATCAGGTAGTCAATGTCCTCCTGTGGTATCTCATTCCAGGCAACCACCAACTCCCCTCGAAGTGCTTCTAGAGTCTGAGGAGGACGTTGCAAATTGAGCAACCTCCTACCCATCATATCCCACACGTGCCCAATTGAGGATAAGTCGGGAGATCTTGGTGGCCATGGTAACAATGTGACATCATTATGTTGAAAGACGTCTATTGTGACTCTTGCAACATGTGGTCGGGCATTATCTTGTTGGAAAGTTGGATCTGCCAGGGTGTCAAGATAGGGTAAAAGATGGGGTTCTAGAACTTCGTGGATATAACGCTGCGCGTTCATGTTACCTCTGATGAAGATTAAAGGTGACCTGGAACCATAAGCTATAGCACCCCAAATCATAACTCCAACAGTGTGATGAACATGTCTTTCAACAAAAAACTGTGGATTCCTCCTTTCACCACGTCGCCTTCTAACCCTGGCACGACCATCGTGCATGCCTAAACAAAATTAAGACTCGTCACTAAAGACAATACTGTTCCATTCCTGATCCCAGAGTGACCGTTTTCTGCACCACTCAAGGCGATTACGTCGGTGTTCTCGAGTTAAAGGGAGGACCCAGTGTGGCCGGTATGAAAACAAGCCAAAACTTCTCATTCGTTGGAGTTATGGTTTGGGGTGCTATAGCTTATGGTTCCAGGTCACCTTTAATCTTCATCAGAGGTAACATGAACGCGCAGCGTTATATCCACGAAGTTCTAGAACCCCATCTTTTACCCTATCTTGACACCCTGCCATTGTACTGAAGAGATGTGCAGCTGAGCTTGCTCCAGTTCTTTCGCGTCTCTTCCAGATATCTTATGAATCCGGCACCTTCCCAGAAAACTGGAAATTTGCTCATGTACAGCCCATCCCAAAAAAGGATCTAAAACCGACCCTTACAACTACAGGCCTATAGCTCTGCTTTCTGTTATAAGTAAAGTGATGGAGAGGTGCATAAATCGCGAGCTTCTGGACTACCTCGAACGTCACAGCTTGATTAGCGACACGCAGTACGGTTTCCGGCACCAACGATCCACAGGGGACCTCCTAGCTTACGTCACGCAACTGTGGAGTAAACTCATCCAGTCTCATGGTGAGGCTCATGTCGTTGCTCTTGACATCACGAAAGCGTTCGATCAGCTGTGGCACGCTGCCCTCTTGAGCAAACTTCCATCCCACGGCCTCCCAGAAAGGCTTTGCAGATGGGTGGCTGACTTTATCTCTGGCCGCAAGATATCCGTCGTAATTGACGGATTCTCCTCTTCATCCCACCACGTCAACGCGGGTGTTCCCCAGGGATCGGTCTTGGCTCCAACATTGTTTCTCTTACATATGAACGACCTCCTTTCCTGCACGATCAACCCAATCCACAGCTTCGCTGATGACAGCACTCTACATGCAGGAATTCAGAGTGACAAGCCGATCTCTGCCGCTGAGCTGGAAAAAAGAAGACTAGCGACGACTTCTTCTCTGACAAGAGACCTGGAGGCTATCACTGTTTGGGGACGCAACAATCTTGTACAGTTCAATGCTTCCAAAACACAGTACTGTACTTTGACGAACAAAAAGCGTCCTAGCGCTCATACAGTTTCGATGGACGGTCGAGTTCTGCCAAAGAGCCATTCATTTCGGCTGGTCGGAGTCCAGATCACCGAGGACCTGATCTGGCACGAACACATCTCCTCAATAGCTGCAGCTGCTGGGAAAAAGCTAGGCTATTTGTTTAGGGCTAAGAAGTACTTTTCTCCGCATGACCTTCTCACTCTATACAAGGCCCAGATAAGGCCTAGCCTCGAGTATTGCTCACACATTTGGGGTGCTGCCGCCCCGACTACATTGTCCATGCTCGATGCTGTCCAGAGGAGGGCGGTCCGACTGATCGATGACTCTTCTCTAACAGACAGTCTCGGGACTCTTTCGCACCGACGGGCCGTCGGCGATCTAGCCCTTTTCTATCGCTACACCAACGGGCTTTGCTCCTCAGAGCTCTCTTCCATGATGCCGCCGCGCGATGTGCCTGCCAGACAGACCCGCCTGACTTCGGCGTCCCATCCTAACCGTGTCAAACTTCGTACATCCAGAACTGGCCGATACGACCGCTCCTTTGTCCCGAGGGTGTCTAGATTGTGGAATAAACTACGGGAGGAAGCTTTTCCCAGTTCTACTAACCTTAGGCAGTTCAAAAATCGTATTAACAAAATTTCTTTGGGATCATCATAGCAGCCGCGGTGTTCCGGCATTTAGGCTTCTGCCTGCGCGGCTGTTTCGATATAGAAAAAAAACCCTGGCAAATCCAACTTTCCAACAAGATAATGCCCGACCACATGTTGCAAGAGTCACAATAGACTTCTTTCAACATAATGATGTCACATTGTTACCATGGCCACCAAGATCTCCCGACTTATCCCCAATTGAGCACGTGTGGGATATGATGGGTAGGAGATTGCTCAATTTGCAACGTCCTCCTCAGACTCTAGAAGCACTTCGAGAGGAGTTGGTGGATGCCTGGAATGAGATACCACAGGAGGACATTGACCACCTGATCAGAAGCATGCCTAGGCGCGTTGGAGAATGCGTAGCACATCAGGGTGCATCAACACATTATTAAAGGTCAAAGGGCTTTAAAGCAGTGCAATCATTTTGAAATGTTTATCATTAACTTATTATGCTTCATTAAGTACTTATACAAAATTTTATTAAAATAAAACCATTTAAACTGGGTGTTCGGATTTATATGTCACTTAGTATAGTTGAAAATTATTAAAAAGGTAATTTGCAAAAACCTTACTCTAGATCCAAAATTAGGTACCTTTAATGAATATTGACAATGATCCATAATATATTTTATTCTTAGGTAACGATGCAGATTATATTTTTAACACATATGCATAGAGTTATATAGCGAGAGCCCCTCGTATATCTTCCTAATCGGTGTAATTATATCTTATCTTAGTAAACAACCCTATGTTATATATTGATGGTTGTGCCCTTCAGGCATCAGTTTTAATCCTATTACTCTTAAATTGAACTCACTTGGTTAGGTTTGCTAACATATCGTTGTTAGTCGAAACATTATATTTATATTAGATTAAAGTATCAAATCGCTTGTAAGTCGTTTTTAAAAACGCGATTCCGCGACGCGATACCATCATTATAGTTTTAAATTCTAAATTGTAACGGTGCCCTTTAGTAGCCATAAAGGCATTAGTGAAAAAATGTAGTAATTTGTAACTACAATAAATCAGCCGTTAAATGCATTAATCCTCACCAACCATCGTGCTTTTTATTTTACAAGCCATATATCCTGTCATGCCACGATGTTTTATAAATATATGTGTGACGGTTTGAATGTTTAACAAACATCAGATTTTATGGGTGCCTAATTTGTCATGAAACATTTCCTCGTAACAGACCTGGAAAAATCTACCACAGCGTTTAACCTGTCTTATACCAAACTCTGGGAAATGTTCGATTCTAGATTATACCGATCAGCCATAGACAGTAGAATGTCTATGTAATATATATTTGTCACGCTATTGAAAATATACCTAGTTTACAACATTTCCTTGATAAAACTTTTGTTCAAAGTTACTACTATGTCTAGGACCAAGAAGCTTTGTAGTTTTTGAAAATTGCTCCAGTGGCGGAGGAGAAGAAGGCAAAACATGAAAAAATAAAAAAATTGCAGAGTTTAAATAATTTGATGATTGGGGTTGCAGGAGTATATACAATTGAGCACGTGTAGGATATGATGGGTAGGAGATTGCTCAATTTGCAACGTCCTCCTCAGACTCTAGAAGCACTTCGAGAGGAGTTGGTGGTTGCCTGGAATGAGATACCACAGGAGGTCATTGACCACCTGATCAGAAGCATGCCTAGGCGCGTTGGAGAATGCGTAGCACATCAGGGTGCATCCACACATTATTAAAGGTCAAAGGGCTTTAAACCAGTTTACTTATTATGCTTCATTAAGTACTTATACAAAATTTTATTAAAATAAAACCATTTAAACTGGGTGTCCGGATTTATATGTCACTTAGTATATTACGTGAGCAATATGGGGGGGCGGGGGGATCTTTGCTTTGCTTATTTTGGATGGCATGGGGGGTAGGGGAGTCTAGATGATGATTACGTCATCGGTAGTTATTTACTTTTTACACGAATGGCAACCCTCTCATTGTCTTTGCTTGAAAACGAAACGCATTTTCGGGGATTCCTGCAAATATGCATACGTTTAGTGAACAGCGCGCGGTAATTCCCCTACTCGCTTTAGAACCGAGTAGGGGAATTACCGCGCGGTGTTCACTTGTCTAAATTTCCTCTATCAGTGTATTGTTTCGTTTGGATACTATAGCGAGTAGACGTATTGTAAGCATAGTTAAGAAAGTTAACATTTGTGTTACCATTGATTCCATTAGCCAAAGTTTAATGTTTAAATAAATTGTCGTTTCACATAGACAAATCCAAGTTATACCAAAAATTGTTTGAAAGTTTTAAAACATCTCATACAAGTATGAAAGTACAAAATGTACAAAAGTTAGTTAACGAAGTGTGGCGAAATTACAAATTACAAGCAAAATCTGACAAGGAACTAGATATTATTGTATCTAAGAGAATCGAAGAAGAATTGCAAGTGGCGACTAAGAATAAATCTACTAATTTTTTGTTCTAAGGTGAGTGACGAAATCATTTTAGGTACCTATGAGTACTAGAAATATTAGAAATCACCAAAAAGTTTCTCTTTACCCATTAGAAAATATTATGGCCTATCTCAAAGTATAGAGGTAATATTCATTATATTATAGATTTATTTCTTATGATTGGTTCCGTCAATTGGTCACAAAGTACAGGATGTTGGTTTTATCCATATACAGGGTGTCCCAGAAGTCGACGTCAAGCCGAAACCGGGTGATAGGCAAAGTCACAACAGCTATCAGAAAAATATTTAAAAAAATTTTATGTATGTGTTTTGAAAATTATAGGTCTTTGAAAAAAATATAGAAATTTCACACCCTACGGCAGTCTGTCAACTCGTGTTACTACAAATATTAACTTTTTTTGGATTTTATTTTTACAATGTAATGATGAATAATGCATCTTCAAACTGGTGTCTCAACCTTACTGCCAACTTTTCTCGTTCAGGAAAAATTGCCACTTATTTCCCTACCAAGTATTCCAAAGTAAAACTTTGCTCAACTATAACTGGCTGTACTGGAAAAAAATGTAGTACGAGAGTTTGGCAAGTAACCTTAAAAGTTGGCGCATTTAATAAGGATTCCAAAATGGTATAACACTTAGAAGATTACTCGTTAACTTATGCACAATTTTTATTTGAAGAAAAACTGATGAATATTTTTCAAAATTTCCTAATTAAACAGCGATTATGAAAACGCACAAGGACCCTTAAGGATAACTGTTTGCACAACAGTGGGCGTCAAAATGCTGCTGATGATGGTTTACCTTTACAGCAAATGCTCAAACTGTTTTCCTTCAGCCGCAATACACGCTCGACATCTTCTTAAAAAAGATCGGGTTATTAAACGAGCGAATCCACGGTTATTAACAAACTCAGCTGCTCTTTGCCGTAGCTCAGCTACATTTTGAATCGGCTTGAAATACACTTTTTCTTTTACAGTTCCCCAGTAAAAAAAATCTAACGGATTCAAATCTGGTGACCGGGCTGGCAACGGTATTGTACCAGACCGCCCTATCCATCTGCCTGGAAAGTTTTGATCGAGATACTCTCTCACTGAGAGTGCATAGTGCACTGGGCAGCCATCATGCTGAAACCACATGTCCCTGTAAATACTCAGTGGCACCTCCTCCAATAAATTTTCTAAATGATTTTGCAAAAAACCTAAATAAACCTCAGCAGTCAAAGTCTCTGGGAACTCAAACGGACCGATTATTTTACCATTTAAAATTCCTGTAAAATGGTTTATCTTGAAGCGATATTGAGATTTATCTTCTCTCATCAAATGTGGGTTTGCTACGTGCCACTCTTGTAAGTTATGCAGGTTCATGTACCCATATTTCTTAAATGTGGTCTCATCCGACCATAAAATTTGGATCTTTCCTGTGTCTTTCTAACATTGTGCGACAAAAAGTAACTCGGGGCTCATAATCCCGGGGCAGGAGAGGTTGAACACGCTGTATGTGGTATGGATGAAGCACATCACTTACTTGCTATTGCACACTTTGATACCGATCAGTACTCCTTCGTTTACTGCGCATCTTTACATGTTCGTGCTTGTTGATTTCGTACTGTTACTAATTTTGGATTCGTGAACTGGACTGTTGATCGCTTGTGATTTGGATTTGGACTGTTTAATTGCTCTTCAAAACAACATTTGCTTTCCTTAGACTATCTTTGATAGTGTGATTATGCAGTGCCGCTATGTTCGTGTACACCGTACAAGAATATGCTAACATGCACCTCATTTATGGGGAATGCAGATGCAACGCTAGTGCTGCAGCAAGACTTTACTGTGAGAGGTACCCGAATGCAGCTCGTCATCCAGATCATCGAGTGTTCACAAATGTGTACCGCTTACTGTTCTCAGAGGGCCAACTACCAAACCAATCTCACGGTGAGGGAAGATCTTTCCTTCCTTACGAAGACGTGGTGCTAGGAGCTGTCGAAGAAGACCCGAGTACTTCAGTGCGTGCAATAGAACTAAAAACAGGTGTGCCCAAAAGTACAGCCCATAGGATCTTGCAAAAAAACGTTCTCCATCCATACCACGTACAGCGTGTTCAAGCTCTTCTGCCACGGGATTATGAGCCCCGAGTTGCTTTTTGTCGCACAATGCTAGAAAAACACAGGGAAGATCCACGGTTCTTTGAAAAAATTTTATGGTCAGATGAGACCACATTTAAGAAAGATGGGTACATGAACCTGCATAACTTACACGAGTGGCACGTAGCAAACTCACATTTGATGAGAGAAGATAAATCTCAATATCGCTTCAAGATAAACCATTGGACAGGAATTTTAAATGGTAAAATAATCGGTCCGTTTGAGTTCCCAGAGACTTTGACTGCTTAGGTTTATTTAGGTTTTTTGCAAAATCATTTAGAAAATTTATTGGAGGACGTGCCACTGAGTATTTACAGGGACATGTGGTTTCAGCATGATGGCTGCTCAGCGCAATATGCACTCTCAGTGAGAGAGTATCTCGATCAAAACTTTCCAGGCAGATGGATAGGGCGGTCTGGTACAATACCGTGGCCAGCCCGGTCACCAGATTTGAATCCGTTAGATTTTTTTTACTGGAGAACTGTAAAAGAAAAAGTGTATTTCAAGCCAATTCAAAATGTAGCTGAGCTACGGCAAAGACTATTGGAAGCAGCTGAGTTTGTTAATAACCGTGGATTCGCTCGTTAAATAACCCGATCTTTTTTAAGAAGATGTCGAGCGTGTATTGCGGCTGAAGGAAAACAGTTTGAGCATTTGCTGTAAAGGTAAATCATCATCAGCAGCATTTTGACGCCCACTGTTGTGCAAACAGTTATCCTTAAGGGTCCTTGTGCGTTTTCATAATCGCTGTTTAATTAGGAAATTTTGAAAAATTTTCATCAGTTTTTTCTTCAAATAAAAATTGTGCGTAAGTTAACGAGTAATCTTCTAAATGTTATACCATTTTGGAATCCTTATTAAATGCGCCAACTTTTAAGGTTACTTGCCAAACTCTCGTAGTCGTTAGCCAGTTAAAGTTGAGCAAAGTTTTACTTTGGAATCCTTGGTTGGGAAATAAGTGGCAATTTTTCCTGAACGAGAAAAGTTGGCAGTAAGGTTGAGAGACCAGTTTGAAGATGCATTGTTCATCATTACATTGTAAAAATAAAATCCAAAAAAAGTTAATATTTGTAGTAACAGGAGTTGACAGACTGCCGTAGGGTGTGAAATTGGTATATTTTTTTCAAAGACCAATTATTTTCAAAACACATACATAAAATTCTTTTAAATATTTTTCTGATAGCTGTTATGACTTTGCCTATCACCCGGTTTCGGCTTGACGTCGACTTCTGGGACACCCTGTATAGAGAAAACTAACACTCTGTATTTTGTGACCGGAACGAATTGCTCATTTAAACATACATACAGCAAGTTTGAAACTATTGATGACAACCGAGATAAACAGACTTTCATAACAATCAGATTGTAACATGCCAATATTTGTGTCTATTTTTCACGTAGAATGCAACCCCACCCCCGCGAGACGGGCGATCACGCCTAAAAGTTAAATAACCACCTATTGATACTGAATCATCTGGCACATCACTAGATAGCCAAATTTCTGATACAGCAAGAATATCAATACCGCTGTCAAACAACATCATTTTTAGATCATAGAAACCTGCGAATAGTGACCGAACATTCAAGTGCGCTAAAGTGACACTTTTCTCATTCAAATTGAGTTTTTCATTTTATGTTATTGACAATCAGATTGTAAATAATTAATAAAATGCAGTTTAATTAAAACAAATAATTTAGTTACTTAGAGTGATTAAAAAATGTTTTACGGGTAACGAAAATTTTCCAAAACAGCTGCATAATTAATCGCGTGGTAACTTTATAGTTTATAGTAACGCCAAGGATTAGCGAATAAACCGATAGACCGATAGACATACAAATTGACAGTTGCGTTATAAGTAAAATAAGCAGGGGGATTTTTTGGAGAGCACTGTACAGTTCGAAGCTTCTGAGCAATCTCTAATCAATTTAACTTTTGTATCGACACGAAAACGAATAATTAGTGATCTAGTGTGCTTTAATCTCTTGGCATGGTATGCGATGTAAGATGTTGCTATCTGTACATCGACAATCTTTTATTTGCTTGGCAGACGATAACTCGATTTAGGACGCAGCGTGTTCAGTATTGCTCATCCGGTGCGGTACAACTAACTAGGTTATTATTTTCGTCTGTCGGGACTTCTGGACCAATATGGAACAATCGATGAGCACGTAGACCAGGCGTGTTCGTACAGGGTTGAGAATATGAAGCACTGTTTATCGGATTCTCATTTTTTATTTCACTTTTAATTTCTTATCTTCTGATAGAGATTTTGGCATACACTGCTGGAAACTGAGTGACCTATCCAAGTGGTAGAAGGCAATATTCGACCTTAGACCGGTATTAATCACTGATCAACAGCCAAAAAATATCCTAAATAAAATCAACAAAATATTACTATTTTTAATGTGCTAAAACCGGAATGAAACTTATTTTTTCAATATTAGTTCAAGTTTTAGAGATACGGTAATTATATGTGTTCCTGCTGTGACAGTGTTAATATACTGTAATGCACAAGAATGCACGTGCTACATTTTTATATTCGGCAAGGAAAGATGATGTAATCGGCATGATTGTGTTACGTTATACATACGTGTACATTATATTGTTTTATATTAGCCATTTTTTCCTCAGTTGGCTGACAGCGTTCATGCAAGATGTCTCGAAAGTGTGTAAACAATCCAGATCAGTTTTGTTACGTGTGTGGTGATGTGACTTTTGCGTCTCAGAAGCGGTCTATTACTCCACTAATAACAAAGGCATATCAGCTTTATTTCGGTTGTAAACTAGATGATCAAGACAAACAGTGGGCACCCCACATCTGCTGTAATACATGTGCTTCAAGTCTGAGGAGCTGGTTAAATGGCAAAAAACGGTCTATGCGCTTTGCTGTCCCAATGGTTTGGAGAGAGCCTACAAATCATATTAATGATTGTTACTTTTGCATGGTACCTTGTGTTGGACAAGCCACAGGTATGTCCAAGAAAAAAAATCGGTTATTAACTACCCAAACATACCATCTGCGATGAGACCTGTGCCTCACAGTGACGAAAATCCTATTCCAAAACCCCCAGAATCCTACACTTGCGAATCAGAAAACGAATCAGATCATGGCGATCGAGTGATTCGTCAGGAAGAAGATATGCCATCAACGTCAAGAGATCCTGATTTTATACCGAGCACGTCATGCCACCAACCGCACAAAATAACACAGTCAGAATTAAATGATCTTGTAAGAGATTTAGAACTTCCAAAATGTAAGGCAGAGTTACTTGGATCAAGACTGCAGCAGTGGAACTTGTTAGAAGACGATGTTTCGGTATGTGTTTTTCGTAAACGCCACAAAGACTTAGAACCATTTTTCAATATGGAGAATAACTTGGTTTTCTGCAGTAACATTAACGGCTTACTGGAGGCTTTAAATATAAACTATAACCCAGAAGAATGGAGATTGTTTATAGACAGTTCAACATTGAGTTTAAAGGCAGTGTTATTGCATATTGGAAATATTTTACCATCTCTTCCTGTAGGGTATGCAGTTCACATGAAAGAATCATATGACAATATGAAGTACCTATTGACATGCATAAAATACGATGAGCACCAATGGCATATTTGTGGCGATTTGGAAGTTGTTGCACTTTTACTTGGGCTGCAGCTAGGCTACACAGAGTTTTGCTGTTTTTTGTGTGAATGGGACAGTCGGGCAAAGGCACTTCATTACACCAGACAAAACTGGCCTGTTCGTTAATTCCTAGAGCCAGGTCAAAAAAATGTACAGCATATGCCATTAGTAGATTCGAAAAAAATGTTATTACCACCACTGCATATCAAGTTGGGCCTAATGAAAAACTTTGTCAAGACATTAGATAGACATGGGTCAGCTTTTCAATACCTGCGTCAGAAATTTCCAAGACTAAGTGAGGCAAAGGTTAAAGAAGGTATTTTTGTTGGGCCACAGATTCGAAATGTTTTGAAAGATACACAGTTTGAAAACACTTTAACAGGTATTGAAAAAACTGCTTGAAATGATTTCCGTCTGGTGGTCACTAATTTCTTGGGAAATAGAAAAGCTGACAACTATAAAACCCTTGTCAAAAATATGCTGTCATCGTATCAAAAGATGGGCTGTAATATGTCCCTTAAGATACATTTATTACACTCACACCTGGACTTTTTTCCTGACAATTGCGGAGCCGTAAGTGATGAGCACGGCGAACGTTTTCATCAGGATATTTCAACAATGGAAAAAAGGTACCATGGAAAGTGAAATCCTTCCATGCTTGCAGACTACTGTTGGACTCTTGGTAGAGATGCTCCAGAAACGATCCATAAAAGAACAGCAAAAAGACAGCGCATATAGTGATTCTTATAAGTATATGAATCTTGTTACTTTATTTAATATATCCATAAAAATAAAAAGTTTTTTTTCTAAACCGCAACTAATTTTTTTATTTCACTGTCATTTTTGGATTCAGCGCCCCAAAATTAACAAAGATGTGCACTTTTCCCACAAGATACAATTAAAACACTAAAAATTGTTGTCCAGTGAATTGGACCTTGCAGATGAAACACTTCACAACCTTGACGACAAATCCCGCACTGTGTTGATCATACTTGATTTCTCAGAGGCTTTAGATGCGGTCAATAATAAGATTCTTTTTAGTAAGTATTATGACATGTCAAAAGTTCCTTTGAATTCATTCAAGTGCTACCTAAAACGTGAAAACATCTAGAGGAACTTCTATGTTTCATCAAGAGTTCCACAGGGTTCAGTACTGGGACCTCTTCTATTTCTGGTATACATACATACAAAAGTCGACTGTCTCCGTATCAATACATCAAAATGTACCGCGATACCATACTAAATATTCAATCACAAATCGAGTCTCCTTATTTTTCAACGACGTTAATATTCCATTCATTAATAATGCTAAGAATCTAGGTGTCATATTTGATTCAAAACTTAGATTTAACGTACATGTGAACAATAGTTATATGAAGATGAAACTCTTATATTCTAATCTTTAAAAGCTGTAAAAAGTTGTCGACATACTCTGCTCCATTATTATTACTACTCCGTTCGTGTAGCTTTAGTTTCGACCTTTATGTCCCTAAGTGATATCAAGATCACACTGTAATGTGTCTAATCGGCAAGGAATTTCACATTTTCGTCTCTGCACTTAATAAGGCTGGGCAATGGAGAAAGTCCGTTCAGCACAAAACAAATCCATAAATCATTTTGCTAAATTTTTAACATAATACGTCCCTGACAGCGTTACATACGATGTTGACAAAAATATGTGCAAGGCTGCTCGACTAGTCGCACTTTTCGGAATGCGTTTCAGTGAAATAAACTCATATTTTACAAACATTGTTGATACTTGAGAGTAGTTGAGGTATCTATACGATTAACCAAAAGGCAGACTATCAATTGAATTCACAGAACTTGGAATCAGCGTGTAAAAATTTTTATGCGAATATACATATATGTAGCTACTTAGATTTACAAACTGCATTTTTTATGAAAACAGTATTTCTGCTGCTTTTTTAAGAGACTCAACATCAATAACCATGCCTTACTTTATCATAGTAACTTCTGCTTTTATTTCAACTGATAACATAAATATAAATTTTGTCATGATATTTATGTCGTCTATATATATTTTAATGTTTTCAGTGATGCATTATATGAATTAATGTTCCAGTTTATTTGGTGTACAGCCAATTATATGAAGGTTAATGTATCTAAATCCAGGCTTTTACATGAAATTTTGTCTCGAGCACATCACAGTAACACACACTGTTGCTGACGCTTAAGCAGTCATCTTGTTAGTAAACGATCATTAAGCTAAGTAGTGCATTTTGAGGATGAAAAGCCTTATTTCACACCACAATGCATTTTGGACTATGCAGGTTGCCAAGAAAAAAATGTTCACAGGTGACTTGAACTTGGCAAGGATTCAGGTTAATCTATTTAACATCTCAGGTATTTTGTATTTATTCGTAATACCAATAAATCTTAGCTATAAACACCATCTATGTTACTTGTAGTGAAAATATCTTCCTCATTATAGAACCGTTTTTTTTTGTTTTGTATTTAGAATTTAGGTGAATGATCAACTACGCAACTACCCCCTTCCTTCACCATTTTTTAAACGTCTTAAAAATTCCCTTAAAATTATAGTGAAGACGTTTTTGTAAATGTATTGGTCCCAGTACCGAGTCCTGTGGAACGCCAAAAATATTCAAAGCTTTCACGGTCCTACCTGAATCCTACAATTTCTTTAAGGCCTTGCTGGAGTATAGTGAATGAATCAATTATATAAATAAGAGGCTACATAGGTCCCAGTACAGAGCCATGTGGAACGCCAAAAATAGGCACAGCTTTTCTAAAGCTTCCACAATCTTACCCTGGATCCTATACTTTCTTTAAAGCTTTGCTGGAGTACAGTGAATGAATCAATTATATAAATAAGATGCTACATTGGTTCCAGCACAGTGCCCTGAGGAACGCCAAAAATAGGCACAGCTTTTCTAAAGCTTTCACAATCTTACCCTAGATCCTATACTTTCTTTAAGGACTTGCAGGAGTATAGTGAATGAATCAATTATATAAATAAGATGTTACATTGGTCCCAGCACAGAGCCCTGAGGAACGCCTAAAATAGGCACAGCTTTTCTAAAGCTTTCACAATCTTACCCTGGATCCTATACTTTCTTTAAGGACTTGCTGGAGTATAGTGAATGAATCAATTATATAAATAAGATGCTACATTGGTCCCAGCACAGAGCCCTGAGGAACGCCAAAAATAGGCACAGCTTTTCTAAAGCTTTCACAATCTTACCCTGGATCCTATATTTTCTTTAAGGACTTGCTGGAGTATAGTGAATGAATCAATTATATAAATAAGATATTACATTGGTCCCAGCACAGAGCCCTGAGGAACGCCTAAAATAGGCACAGCTTTTCTAAAGCTTTCACAATCTTACCCTGGATCCTATACTTTCTTTAAGGACTTGCTGGAGTATAGTGAATGAATCAATTATATAAATAAGATGCTACATTGGTCCCAGCACAGAGCCCTGAGGAACGCCAAAAATAGGCACAGCTTTTCTAAAGCTTTCACAATCTTACCCTGGATCCTATACTTTCTTTAAGGCTCTACTGGAGTACAGTGAATGAATCAATTATATAAATAACAAGCTACATTGGTCCCAGCACAGAGCCCTGAGGAACGCCAAAAATAGGCACAGCTTTTCTAAAGCTTTCACAATCTTACCCTGGATCCTATACTTTCTTTAAGGCCTTGCTGGAGTATAGTGAATGAATCAATTATATAAATAAGATGCTACATTGGTTCCAGCACAGTGCCTTGTAGAACGCCAAAAATAGGCACAGCTTTTACCAAAGCTTTCACACTCTTCCCTGAATCCTATACTTTCTTTAAGGTTTTACTGAAGTATAGTGAATTAATCAATTATATAAATAAGATGTTACATCCCCCACCCAGTACAGCGACATGTGGAACGCCAAAAATAGACAGAGCTTTTACCAAAGCTTTCACAATCTTACGCTGAATCCTATAATTTTTTTACGACCGTGTTGGAGTGTGCTGAATGAATCAGTTTTATAAATATAAAATGCTACACTGGTCCAACTGCGGAACCTTGCGGAACCCCAATATCAAGTCCAGCTTCAATCAATGCTTTCACAACCCAGCCTATATCTTGCACCTTATTTACTGGACGCATTGCTGAAATATTACAAAAAGAGTCAGCTGTATGAATATCGTGCAGTATTTATCTCAATATTAAGCATATCATTTCCCAAGGCTTTCACAATCCTGCACAAGTGTTTCCTTCACTTAATGTTTATTTCAACTGTAATTTTAAAGGTCATTTGTGTAAATAATGTGCAGTGCCGATCTCAGTACAGAACCTTGTGGAACGGCAATGTTAAGCATATCTTTTACCATAGCTTAACAACCCTATTCTATGCCTTCTTTAAAAAGTCAGAGCCATGTGGAAAACCAATATTAAGCATAGCTTTCACCAAAGCTTTGATAACCTTAATCCATACCTTTTTTAATGAATTTTTGTGTAATTAGAAAGATTGCTTGTGTAAATAATACAAACTACAAGTATGGGACGTTATTATTAAGCACAACTTTAAGAACCTCATCTTACACCTCCTTAACGAAGTGTTAGTTCAAATATAATGACAAAGCTCAATTGTGTAAATAAAAACAGAACTGATCTCACCAGGGAACCTTGTGGAACGCCAACATTGAGTGCATTTTATACCAAAGCTTTCGAATCTTTTAAGAAAAATTACTTTGCTAAATGATATGAACTACTGCTCTCAGTACAATGCCATGTGTTACACAAATATTAAACACAGCTTTTATCTAAGCTTTCACAATACTATCGAATACTTCCATTAACGAAAGTTTTGTTTATATGTGATAAGAAAAATCTCTCGCGTGATCAGTATTAAGCTCAGCTTTCACCAAAGCTCTTACAATCCAGAAAGCTTTTTACAATAATACGAATCCAGTACTGGTCTCAGTAATATACTAATAAATAAAGCTTTTTTCATCAAAGCTTTTACACTGTTATAACCCGACCTACCATCTACGCGTACCCCTAAAACGCCGGCTTTGTCCGTAACACGTGCGTGGTCACCCCACCCGAAAACCCCCGGATCCCCGCCAGTTCGACTCCGGAGCTTGTGCGTCGGCGTTGTTTTCCGGAGCCGGTTGGAATCCGTCAGCTGTGTCGCCCTCTTCAGTACCAAACCGACTCGCGAACGGATTGTACGACGATGCGAACAGCACGGTGCCGGCGAAAGTACGATCGTGACAGCACCGATACGCGATGAGTGACCCCCCAAGGGGGGAGACGCCCCCGGACGAGTCGCCGAGCAAGCGCCTCCGGGACAGGGTCAGCTTCTTCGAGAGGATGTGGGGCTCTGGACAACCGGCCTCCGATAACGGGACCTACCAGGCAGGTTTCAGTGCGGTACTCTCCTGAGGTTGTGGCACTTAGTACCCTTAAGTTCATGGAAATGATTGGTCCTTCGTGCCGGATAGGTCTTACAAATACATAGGGAAACCGTATTTAGGCAGGATTCATAAATATGAACCTCACGTTGCTCTAGAAATATACAGACATCTCAGTTCAAAGTTCCTAGATCGTTGTGCGGAATATGAAAATGACACCGCCTTTTGCTTGAGGTTATTTAACCTACATCTGTTTGAACGTTCGAGCCGGATTTGTGAGTGATAATTCGTACTTATTGTTCTAGAAATATGCAGAGATCTTTGTTCAAAGTTCCAAGATCGGTTGTGCGAAATATCAAAATTGACACTGCTTTTCCTTGAGGTTGATCCTGTTTCCGGCCGAATTTGTGTTTTAAACGTAAAGTACTTTTTACAAATAGATGGGGAAACTGTATTTAGGTAGGATTCATAAATATGAACTTAGATTTATTATTCACGTTGTTCAAACTTCCTAGAACTGTTGTGTGGAATATAAAAGTCACACCGCCTTTCCTTTGAGGTTACTTAACCTGCATCTGTTTGATCATTCGAGCCGGATAGTTGCTTTGAACGTCAAACGTAGAGAAAACATCCTTGAGTGAGACCACTATCTAGCAAAATTATTTACCTAGAAGAATTACTTATTGCTCTAAAATATGCTTTCAGTACAAAGTCTTTAGAGCTTTTTTCCGGAATATAAATTTGACACTGCATTATCCTTAAGGTAATTTAACCAACGTCTGGTTGTTTTATAAAGGGTTTTCCATTAAGGATTTGACAACATTCTTTTTAAATGAAACCATTTGAGATATCTCGAGAATTTTATTATTGAATTGAAGTATACTCAAAAAATTTGGTGGTGTTTCTCAAATCACATGAGGGTTTTCACCTGACCAATAACGCATATTCTGTTTGCCAGAAATGTGCCCCATCACCGAATATGATTTTGCGATGAAATTGGTCATTTTCTTGCAACATTTCTAGAGCCCAATTCCAGAACGTACGTCGGTTTATACCGCATCGAAAACGAAACAGACGCATTTACTGGCAGCTCAGTTTTTTTTTAAACGCTCAGACCCGTCGATTTTGTTTTCGAGGGAGACACAAGTTTTTCCTTATCTTTCTTCAAGAAATAACTTTTTTGCCACAAAAAAACGCTAAAATAGCTATTCTCAACAACAAAATGATAAACAAACCATGGGTGTAGTGAAGAAAAGCATTTACTTATTAAGTAAATTCTTTTAGTCAAATTCCTTCTGAAAGTAGTACAAACTACTCTGATGTACCTATTAAAGTCTACTTTAAGCTTTAAATCAATAAATCTTGAAAACTACTGAACTGAAGCTCATGTATTTTACATCATTATAAAGGGAAATGAAAGACCTTTAAAATAAGGTATCACTCGACCCCCCCTTTCCATTTAAGCTTTTAGGGTTGGTGTCACCCCCGCCCAGGGGGCTGCACGTGTTAACCCTGTATGATCGAATGGATTTAGTTCTTGAATTAAGTTGATCTTATAAGGGTGCAGGCCAAGATCTCTTCGCAAAATTCGCCATAGTGTGGTCTGAGCGATGCTCAATTCTTAACGACGCCGTGGAATCGACGTCTTCTGTTCGTTTGCGAGGGAAGCTTGACCGGCAGCAATATTCTCGGCACTTGCCACCAACCGCACAAAATAACACAGTCAGAATTAAATGATCTTGTAAGAGATTTAGAACTTCCAAAATGTAAGGCAGAGTTACTTGGATCAAGACTGCAGCAGTGGAACTTGTTAGAAGACGATGTTTCGGTATGTGTTTTTCGTAAACGCCACAAAGACTTAGAACCATTTTTCAATATGGAGAATAACTTGGTTTTCTGCAGTAACATTAACGGCTTACTGGCGGCTTTAAATATAAACTATAACCCAGAAGAATGGAGATTGTTTATAGACAGTTCAACATTGAGTTTAAAGGCAGTGTTATTGCATATTGGAAATATTTTACCATCTCTTCCTGTAGGGTATGCAGTTCACATGAAATAATCATATGACAATATGAAGTACCTATTGACATGCATAAAATACGATGAGCACCAATGGCATATTTGTGGCGATTTGAAAGTTGTTGCACTTTTACTTGGGCTGCAGCTAGTCTACACAAAGTTTTGCTATTTTTTGTGTGAATGGGACAGTCGGGCAAAGGCACTTCATTACACCAGACAAAACTGGCCTGTTCGTCAATTCCTAGAGCCAGGTAAAAAAAATGTACAGCATATGCCATTAATAGATTCGAAAAAATTTTTAATACCACCACTGCATATCAAGTTGGGCCTAATGAAAAACTTTGTCAAGGCATTAGATAGAGATGGGTCAGCTTTTCAATACCTGCGTCAGATATTTCCAAGGCTAAGTGAGGCAAAGGTTAAAGAAGGTATTTTTGTTGGGCCACAGATTCGAAATATTTTGAAAGATACACAGTTTGAAAACACTTTAACAGGTATTGAAAAAACTGCTTGGAATGATTTCCGTCTGGTGGTCACTAATTTCTTAGGAAATAGAAAAGCTGACAACTATAAAACCCTTGTCAAAAATATGCTGTCATCGTATCAAAAGATGGGCTGTAATATGTCTCTTAAGATACATTTCCTACACTCACACCTGGACTTTTTTCCTGACAATTGCGGAGCCGTAAGTGATGAGCACGGCGAACGTTTTCATCAGGATATTTCAACAAAAAAAAAGGTACCAGGGAAAGTGGAATCCTTCCATGCTTGCAGGCTACTGTTGGACTCTTGGTAGAGATGCTCCAGAAACGATCCATAAAAGAACAGCAAAAAGATAGCGCATATAGTGATTCTTATAAGTATATGAATCTTGTTACTTTTTTTTAATATATCCTTAAAAATAAAAAGTTTTTTTTCTAAACCGCAACTATTTTTTTTATTTCATTGTCATTTTTGGATTCAGCGCCCCAAAATTAACAAAGAAGTGCACTTTTCCCACAAGATACAATTAAAAAACTAAAATTTGTTGACCAGTGATATCAGGGAATGCGTTGGTTTCTATAGTCAGAGTGTATATTTTTAATAAGGGCTCAACAAAGACATGAATACAATCTTTGACTATGAACGAGGGGATGTTGTCTGGGCCGGCCGTTACTCTATTCTTGAGTTTTTTAGATGCAGCAATAATCTCATTTTCATGAATGTCATTGAAAAAGATGTTAACCTGAGTAGTAGGATTCCTGCCTTCAATAAAAACATTACGAGTAGATGGATCAACAAAAACTATTAATCTGCAAATGCATTGACAGCACAGTGAGGATCGTTTAGTGAGATGTCATTTTACCAGGAATCCTAGTGTTGCCAGATCGAACGCTACGTTGCCACTCTCATCACTCAATTTACAGATATCTTTTGTGATTTGATTCGGCAAACATGACGTGACAAGGTGGATAGACTTTTCAATTCTGAATCCAAAAAAATTAAAATATGCGTTCTGTCATATTTTTTGGTAACATACACACGCAACTTGACCGTCCTCAACATTTTCGTGAGCCCAGTGGTGAGAGATGAATTTGTAGAATGGCCGGAAAGAACGACTGGAGTAAATGGTAAATCGATTGAAGTTTAGGGAGAAATGTTGAGGCGTAGAAGAGAGGAATTTAAGGCGCAAAAGGGGGAGTATTAACATTTGCGATTAATGAATTCGCTTTTATGCGTAAGGGGTAATGCTATAGGTGGAGCAGATTGAATAAGTGTGTTTATTCTGATTGTTTTAAATGTTAGATTAGACGCTCGCCAATGGGACCTTGTTAGTCCAAGAAGGATGTTCGTATCTTCTTAGAAAAATATTCTGATTCGTTTTATTTGCATTATCTTTTTCAAAAAGGACTTCTTTTAACGGATCTGCACGTTGCTATACCTAGGATTGCGACAGAAATTATTTAAATGATATTTACACAAATTATGAATTGTTGTCGCTCCGAATAATGTTTTTCATGTGTTTTGGGTCATTATAAACAAAAAAAGTTCTTCATAAACTTTACTCTCAATCGGTAGTTTGCGATATATACTAAGTGACATATAAATCCGAACACCCAGTTTAACTGGTTTTATTTTAATAAAAGTTGGTGAATGTATTTATCTTACTGTAAATAACAAGTGAAAAAATTTTCAGCCTTATCAGTTGGACATTCCGGTTTTTATACTGCTTTTTTTTAATTCACTAACGCTCTAAAAATGAATATTTCGGCCGCAGTAAAGAATCAAAATTGGCGGATTTTGGTTCTTGACATCCTTTACGATCGGTTACGATGCCTAGAGTACGGAGACCTGTACGATTTCGTCAACTTAGTGAGTTTGATAGGGGCCGTATAGTGGGACTTCGGGAAGCTGGACTGTCTTTTCGGGCAATTGCAGTTAGAGTGCAAAGAAGTGTAGACACTGTGGTTAGGGGTTGTCAGGCATGGCTTCGAGAAGGGCGTACGCAAAGAGCAAGGGCACTGGACGCCGCCGTAGAACAACAGACCGTGAAGATCGCCGCCTAAGATTATTGGCCTTAAGGGACCGTTTCTCCACTACCAGGTCCATTGCAAATGAATGGTTTGCAGAACACGGAAGTGTTTACCGACGAATGAGAAGTTTTGGCTTGTTTTCATACCGGCCACATTGGGTCCTCCCTTTAACTCGATAACACCGACGTAATCGCCTTGAGTGGTGCAAACAACGGTCACTCTGGGATCAGGAATGGAGCAGTATTGTCTTTAGTGACGAGTCTCGATTTTGTTTAGGCATGCACGATGGTCGTGCCAGGGTTAGAAGGCGACGTGGTGAAAGGAGGAATCCACAGTTTTTTGTTGAAAGACATGTTCATCACACTGTTGGAGTTATGGTTTGGCGTGCTTATGGTTCCAGGTCACCTTTAATCTTCATCAGAGGTAACACGAACGCGCAGCGTTATATCCACGAAGTTCTAGAACCCCATCTTTTACCATATCTTGACACCCTGGCAGATCCAACTTTCCAACAAGATAATGCCCGACCACATGTTGCAAGAGTCACAATAGACTTCTTTCAACATAATGATGTCACATTGTTACCATGGCCACCAAGATCTCCCGACTTATCCCCAATTGAGCACGTGTGGAATATGATGGGTAGGAGATTGCTCAATTTGCAACATCCTCCTCAGACTCTAGAAGTACTTTGAGAGGAGTTGGTGGTTGCCTGGAATGAGATACCACAGGAGGACATTGACCACCTGATCAGAAGCTGATATTATTTAAAAAAAGATTCAGGCAAATTTTACTTGATAAAGCTTTCTTTATAGAAGAGTTTTTAATGAATGAATGAATGAATGAATGTTTTGAATGTTATTTATGAATATAGGCAATTCTGTTTATACCAATATTCAATTGACTTATCCTATATCACTTTGTGATCCACGGGATGAATAAATTATTATTATTATTAATAAAAGGATCGTAAAAGTTAAAATACCATATAAATTGATATCATCTTTTCAAACATCGAAATGAATTCAATAATAGTATATTTTATGAACATCCATCTTATAAATAGTATATAAATTTGGCAATTTCGACATCACGAAACTTTTATTTGTTTACGTAATGCATGTCAACTTCCTCATCACGCAAAGAAGAAATAAAACGTTCATCGCTAAAAATACTTCTGGGACCACGTAACTTAAGAAATCGATTATTCAGAAAGACTAAAGGAAAACTGCTTCTGAAGTATCCAATCATGAAACATTGTACTATTACTGCTATCGGGATTATGAAGTTGATTTAGTTTTAGCCCAAAAGTGATACTTAAAAATTTTACAATGGCGACTAAGCAGTGTTTTAGCAAATTTTTAAAATAGAATGGGGGTCATGAGATACCTCATTTTGAAGCTCTTTATAAGTACTTTTTTGTTGTAATTTTAAACCGTAACAGGCAGATCGTTATATGATTTAATAGCGTTGTAACTAAATGATTTTTATAGACACGTATTCCTTGTATTTAGTTGTATTTATGTCGCTCTTATGCAAATATCGTGGTTGTTTGGCGGCTTACACCTTTTGTAAAAGTTTCATTTAATCTGCAGAATACCAAGCTCCATAAATTTATGAGACATGTGATCAAACTTTTGTATTCCCCAAGAAAATGGATTCTGAACACGCTGTAATTTGCTTTATTCACTATATGATACATATACTAAGTGACATATAAATCCGAACACCCAGTTTAAATGGTTTTGTTTTAATAAAATTTTGTATAAGTACTTAATGAAGCATAATAAGTAAATGATAAAAATTTCAAAATGATTGCACTGCTTTAAAGCCCTTTGACCTTTAATAATGTGTGGATGCACCCTGATGTGCTACGCATTCTCCAACGCGCCTAGGCATGCTTCTGATCAGGTGGTCAATGTCCTCCTGTGGTATCTCATTCCAGGCAACCACCAACTCCTCTCGAAGTGCTTCTAGAGTCTGAGGAGGACGATGCAAATTGAGCAATCTCCTATCCATCATATCCCACACGTGCCCAATTGGGGATAAGTCGGGAGATCTTGGTGGCCATGGTAACAATGTGACATCATTATGTTGAAAGAAGTCTATTGTGACTCTTGCAACATGTGGTCGGACATTATATTGTTGGAAAGTTGGATCTGCCAGGGTGTCAAGATAGGGTAAAAGATGGGATTCTAGAACTTCGTGGATATAACGCTGCGCGTTCATGTTACATCTGATGAAGATTAAAGGTGACCTGGAACCATAAGCTATAGCACCCCAAACCATAACTCCAACAGTGTGATGAACATGTCTTTCAACAAAAAACTGTGGATTCCTCCTTTCACCACGTCGCCTTCTAACCCTTGCACGATCATCGTGCATGCCTAAACAAAATCGAGACTCGTCACTAAAGACAATACTGTTCCATTCCTGATCCCAGAGTGACCGTTGTCTGCACCCTCCAAGGCGATTACGTCGGTGTTCTCGAGTTACGGGGAGGACCCAGTGTGGCCGGTATGAAAGCAAGCCAAAACTTCTCATTCGTCGGTAAACACTTCGCATGCCAATAGGTCTTCCGTGTTCTGCATACCATTCATTTGCAATGGACCTGGTAGTGGAGAAACGGTCCCTTAAGGCCAATAATCTTAGGCGGCGATCTTCACGATCTGTTGTTCTACGGCGGCGTCCAGTGCCCCTTGCTCTTTGCGTACGGTCTTCTCGAAGCCATGCCTGACAACAAATAACCACAGTGTCTACACTTCTTTGCACTCTAACAGCAATTGCCCGAAAAGAAAGTCCAGCTTCCCGAAGTCCCACTATACGGTCCCTATCAAACTCACTAAGTTGACGAAATGGTACAGGTCTCCGTACTCTAGGCATCGTAACCGATCGTAAAGGATGTCAAGAACCAAAATACGCCAACGTTGATTCTTTACTGCGGCTGAAATATTCATTTTTAGAGCGTTAGTGAATTAAAAAAAAAGCAGTATAAAAACCGGAATGTCCAACTGATAAGGCTGAAGATTTTTTCACTTGTTATTTAAAGTAACATAAATAAATACATTCACCAACTTTTATTAAAATAAAACCACTTAAACTGGGTGTTCGGATTTATATGTCACTTAGTATAGATATAGTATCATCATAACTTTTTTTTTGCGTAATTACTGTTTCACAGTGTCATTTTAGTAGACGTTATTTGCCTATGCAGATAAAACTGCTTCAAAATACATATATAATGCATTCATATGCTTTTCTGTATTTCAGTTTTGTGTCCTAAGTTTTTACTCACTCATCATAGGAAGCCGGTTATCATAGATTTTCGATCGATGTTCTTTTGTTTTTTTGGACCGAAAACCATAATTGAAGCTTTAGATGGATTAATTTTCAGGTCTTGTTAAATCTTCGTTGGTTGGTTTTAAAATCTTTGTGATGGAAACTGAAATAAACTGGAGTATCATCGGCATAGTGATGGAATGTGCAACGATGGACATAAAAAACGTATCTCATTATTGAAATTGTTCGCGCCAAGTGGCGTGGGAAGTAACAATAGAATAAGAATCATGTTCCGAAGAACAGGAAAAGTCAATTTATTTAAATGAAAACCTATTTTAATGATGTTACCGTATTAACCTGATATATACAGCAAGAAAAGTAAAGGACCCAATATGGAACCTTGAGGAACACCATACTTTATAGCAGTTAATTCCGACGTCTATCTGACAAACAACAGCATACTAAATTGACTGCGACGATGTTATATCAATCGTGTTTTTTATGAAAGGATTTGCCTGAATCTGCAACAAAATATGAGCAATTCTTTTCAAAAAAATTTACAGGTTTTGATATTGACAATGTAACATCCTTACGTTTTATTACAAGTCCGCGTAGACGTAAAAAATTTTCAACTATCATTTTACGTGTGAAAGCATGCACGGATCAAAGCCATCATTCCAAATTTCAGAAAATCAAGCGGAGAGAAAACTTTTTGAAAAGCACTGTGTATCTCATAAGCTTATCAAAATAAGAGCTATTCATGCTATTTATATCGTTGAATAACAATAAAAATGTAGCAAATTAACTGGTTCATAACATACAAACAGATTCAGACCCAATAAAAGTACCATTATCCGCTGTGACCTCTTTTCTTATCAAATAGGTCTCATATGATACATTGTACTTCACAACTTCACATCGCGCATGGTATACAGAAAATGCAAAGTAACTTATCTGCCTACTAACAAAATGGCGTGAAATAGTTTGACTATGTTCTTCATAGGTAATTCTGAACAAAAAGAGTTTGTATACAGGGTGTCCCAGAAGTCGACGTCAAGCCGAAACCGGGTGATAGGCAAAGTCATAACAGCTATCAGAAAAATATTTAAAAAAATTTTATGTATGTGTTTTGAAAATTAAATTATAGGTCTTTGAAAAAAATATAAAAATTTCTCACCCTACGGCAGTCTGTCAACTCCTATTACTACAAATATTAACTTTTTTTGGATTTTATTTTTACAATGTATTGCATCTTCAAACTGGTGTCTCAACCTTACTACCAACTTTTCTCGTTCAGGAAAAATTGCCACTTATTTCCCAACCAAGTATTCCAAAGTAAAACTTTGCTCAACTTTAACTGGCTGTACTGGAAAAAATGTACTACGAGAGTTTGGCAAGTAACCTTAAAATTTGGCGCATTTAGTAAAGATTCCAAAATGGTATAACACTTAGAAGATTACTCGTTAACTTATGCTCAATTTTTATTTGATGAAAAACTGATGAAAATTTTTCAAAATTTCCTAATTAAACAGCAATTATGAAAACGCACAAGGACCCTTAAGGATAACCGTTTGCACAACAGTGGGCGTCAAAATGCTGCTGATGATGCAACAAATGCTCAAACTGTTTTCCTTCAGCCGCAATACACGCTCGACATCTTCTTAAAAAAGATCGGGTTATTAAACGAGCGAATCCACGGTTATTAACAAACTCAGCTGCTTCCAATAGTCTTTGCCGTAGCTCAGCTACATTTTGAATCGGCTTGAAATACACTTTTCCTTTTACAGTTCCCCAGTAAAAAAAAATCTAACGGATTCAAATCTGGTGACCGGGCTGGCCACCGTATTGTACCAGACCGCCCTATCCATCTGCCTGGAAAGTTTTGATCGAGATACTCTCTCACTGAGAGTGCATAGTGCGCTGGGCAGCCATCATGCTGAAACCACATGGCCCTGTAAATACTCAGTGGTACGTCCTCCAATAAATTTTCTGAATGATTTTGCAAAAAACCTAAATAAACCTCAGCAGTCAAAGTCTCTGGAAACTCAAACGGGCCGATTATTTTACCATTTAAAATTCCTGTCCAATGGTTTATCTTGAAGCGATATTGAGATTTATCTTCTCTCATCAAATGTGGGTTTGCTACGTGCCACTCGTGTAAGTTATGCAGGTTCATGTACACATCTTTCTTAAATGTGGTCTCATCCGACCATAAAATTTTTTCGAAGAACCGTGGATCTTCCCTGTGTCTTTCTAACATTGTGCGACAAAAAGCAACTCGGGGCTCATAATCGCGAGGCAGGAGAGCTTGAACACGCTGTACGTGGTATGGATGGAGCACGTTTTTTTGCAAGATTCTATGGGCTATACTTTTGAGCACACCTGTTTTTAGTTCTATTGCACGCACTGAAGTACTCGGGTCTTCTTCGACAGCTGCTAGCACCACGTCTTCGTAAGGAGGAAAAGATCTCCCTCACCGTGTGATTGGTTTGGTAGTTGGCCCTCTGAGAACAGTAAACTGTGCACATTTGTGAACACTCGATGATCTGGATGACGAGCTGCATTCGGGTACCTCTCACAGTAAAGTCTCGCTGCAGCACTAGCGTTGCATCTGCATTCCCCATAAATGAGGTGCATGTTAGCATATTCTTGTACGGTGTACACGGACATAGCGGCACTTCACAATCACACTATCAAAGATAGTCTAAGGAAAGCAAATGTTGTTTTGAAAAGCAATTAAACAGTCCAAATCCAAATCACAAGTGATCAACAGTCCAGTTCACGAATCCAAAATTAGTAACAGTACGAAATCAACAAGCACGAACATGTAAAGATGTGCAAGTAAGTGATGTGCTTCATCCATACCACATACAGCGTGTTCAACCTCTCCTGCGCCGGGATTATGAGCCCCGAGTTGCTTTTTGTCGCAACAATGTAAGAAAGACACAGGAAAGATCCACAGTTCTTTGAAAAAATTTTATGGTCGGATGAGACCACATTTAAGAAAGATGGGTACATGAACCTGCATAACTTACACGAGTGGCACGTAGCAAACCCACATTTGATGAGAGAAGATAAATCTCAATATCGCTTCAAGATAAACCATTGGACAGGAATTTTAAATAAAATAATCGGTCCGTTTGAGTTCCCGGAGACTTTGACTGCTGAAGTTTATTTGGATTTTTTGAAAAATCATGTACAAAATTTATTGGTGGACGTGCCACTGAGTATTCACAGGGACATGTGGTTTCAGCATGATGGCTGCCCAGCGCACTATGCACTCTCAGTGAGAGAGTATCTCGATCAAAACTTTCCAGGCAGATGGATAAGGCGGTCTGGTACAATACCGTGGCCAGCCCGATCACCTGATTTGAATCCTTTAGATTTTTTTACTGGGGAACTGTAAAACAGAATGTGTATTTCAAGCCGATTCAAAAAGTAGCTGAGCTACGGCAAAGACTATTGGAAGCAGCTGAGTTTGTTAATTTCGGATTCGCTCGTTTAATAACCCGATCTTTTTTAAGAAGATGTCGAGCGTGTATTGCGGCTGAAGGAAAACAGTTTGAGCATTTGCTGTAAAGGTAAATCATCATCAGCAGTTTGACGCCCGCTGTTGTGCAAACAGTTATCCTTAAGGGTCCTTGCGCGTTTTCATAATCGCTGTTTAATTAGGAAATTTTGAAAAATTTTCATCAGTTTCTTTCAAATAAAAATTGTGCATAAGTTAACGAGTAATCTTCTAAGTATTATACCATTTTGGAATCGTTATTAAATGCACCAGCTTTTAAGGTTACTTGCCAAACTCTCGTAGTACATTTTTTTCCAGTACAGCCAGTTAAAGTTGAGCAAAGTTTTACTTTGGAATACTTGGTTGGGAAATAAGTGGCAATTTTTCCTGAACGAGAAAAGTTGGCAGTAAGGTTGAGACACCAGTTTGAAGATGCATTATTCATCATTACATTGTAAAAATAAAATCCAAAAAAAGTTAATATTTGTAGTAACAGGAGTTGACAGACTGGTGTAGGGTGTGAAATTTCTATATCTTTTTCAAAGACCTATAATTTTCAAAACACATACATAAAATTTTTTTAAATATTTTTCTGATAGCTGTTATGACTTTGCCTATCACCCGGTTTCGGCTTGACGTCGACTTCTGGGACACCCTGTATACATCATTCATATTTGAGTTTACTAATCTGTTCGCTCTGGTACCTTCATTTAATTTATTTAATTTTTGATATAACATAAGACAATGTCCATAGCTCTGCAATTTGCTTGATGAAAAGGCATTATAAATAGACGTGCTTCATTCCACGAAATATCTTCATATTCGCAGAAAACTTTATTCGTTATTCCATCCCTAATGTTGTTACCGTGTTCAATCATCCAATGTTTATATTCAATGAATTATTTGCACTACTAGTCGCAATTGTTACATCGCCGGGCGTCATTCAGCTAACCAGTTCGTTGCGTGGATGTTCCCCCTTTAGCAGACAACGGCATACGAGGGATGTCTTTTAAGTTTTGCATATAGACACATAGAAGGCCGCGCGGATCGAACGTCAGTACAGAATCTTAACCTCACTCTTTAGTAAACTTAAATTCAAAGTTTCACAACAATACGTGCAGTGTTCTCACTACAGTGAATTCATAAGAAAAATGGAACTCAACCGAGAACATTTTTGCGCCATAATTTATTACAACTTTCAGAGACAACTATCGCAACAAGAATGCCTTGCTGAGTTACTGTCTGTTTTCGGCAACGAAGCGCCACATCAGTCGACAATTTCCCGTTGGTATGGAGAATTCAAAAGTCATTTAAAACTACCGTGTTGTTTTATTTCCATATGCAAAACTTAAAAGACATCCCTCGTATAATACATATAAGAATATTTCTATCAATCTCAGCAAATGTTATAGGAACGTAAAATTACCGGGGTTACAAGTTTATAAACATACTACCGCAGTAAAATAGCGATACACTGGGAAATAAAACAGATATACGGATAATTCGACGCTAAAATCTGCTTAAAAACGGTACAAATAGCATCGACGGCAAATCAGAAGCCGTAGCTTCCAGAGTCCAAGAACATTCTAATGAGTTCAAAGTCGAAAATATATTCATATCCTTTTCAAGAATTTTAATTTTGGAGTTATTTATCAGGCTCTTCGACAACTATATAAAAATGCTTTTGAAATCATGTTATGTTGTAAAAATGTCACATAAAATCATTTGTGCCGAAGTTATCTATTATGTGTCTACGTTTTATAATAACAGGTGTTGATCTACGAACCTTGATTCAAAATGATTATGCCAATATTAACCTGATAACTAGCGTTTCGATTGATTTATAATAGATGAAAATTAAAGACACTGTTGACCTTCCATACAATGTCAGGTTATTAACGTAAACAACATAGGATATACTTGAAAATGTCTAAAATGAACATTTTGGTATGCAATGCATTTCAGTATTTTGAATCTAGGAATATTTCAAACGCCTAAGCTGAACAAATGTTAATCAAACCAAATGGCCGGTATTTTCACTTAAAATATGACCTTGGGCTTGTTTGGCACTCGTATTCCTTGCCGTTGCTCTATATTGCATTGAAAGGGGCTGCAATTTTGTGGGGTTCAGCGTGACCTGATTTCGGACGCGGATTAACACACCTGCTCAGTTCAGCGTAATAAAAGTGGTCTGAGTGGTGTTATTAGATTTGGTTAGTACGCAAATTGGATTCTAAAGAAGAAAATGATCCCAGGGACCATTTTATGCCCTACGATATTTTATTACATCAAAATAAAACACCCAGATGGGGTTGTCCAAAACGAACGCAGGAAGGTAAACGCATATTAAAACAAGAAAGATTGATATTCAAATCAAGTTGGGTACTTTATTTTGAAGGTTCATTTATACCATTTATGTATGAAAAATAATATCGCTCAAATGTTCACCACTACTGGATTTACAGACGTCCACGCGATGTTCGAAATTTTCAATGACATTTTGCAACATGGTCGGTTCTATGGCATTTATCTCGGCAATGATGTTGTTTTTGAGTTCTTGGAGGGTGGCTGGTTTGTTGACGTAGACTTTGCTTTTCAAATATCCCCATAAAAAGAAGTCCAAGGGAGTCAAATCGCACGATCTTGGTGGCCATGGCACATTTCCTCTGCGCGAAATCACGCGATCACCGAAGAAGGACTGCAATCGATGAATATTGACGTTGGTTGTGTGGCATGTTGCACCGTGTTGTTGGAAATAAACATCGTCCATATCCATTCCTTCAAGTTGCGGCAAAAAATAGTCGGTGCAAACTGGTTCTCGAAATGCCCAATTCTTGGGATCGACGCGTTGTTGATTGTTTCGGATCGTCTCTCACACTCTCCTTCACAACAGCAATATTTTCCGGTGTGCGAACGCTCCTTGGCCGGCCAGAGCCTGGCTGATTTGCCACAGAACCTGTTGCCTCGAATTTACGCACCAGACGACCGACGGTTGTTTCGTTTGGGCGGTTGTTGCGACCGAAATGTTCACGAAGCGCGCGAAACGTGTTTTTTATTTGTGCACCATTTTTGTAGTGCTCTTGAATAACTTTAATGCGGTCTTCAATCGAATACGACTCCATAGCGATCAATGGTAAACATTCAACTAACAAAATGACATGTCGGTGACAGAAAACAAAGACGGCGTCTATGTCAAATTGACGTTTACTTTCCTGCGTCCCTATTGGACAACCCTTTATATTATTAAATGATATAGAAAATGAAACGCCTACTAGGAGTGCTGTAATTTTGAGCATACTTTTACACGTTTTAGGTCTACTGATAAATACACCGCCAGGCAAAATTAAATTTGAAATAACTTTTTAACCTTTGCATCAATTTCGTTAATTTTTTTGCCATCATTATCGAAATTGAAAATGTTTGTTGTTACATTATGTTGGAACTAAAATGTGCATATTGCCCTATATTTCTGAACACCCTGTGGAAACATTGGATTACTGAATAACGTGTCTACGTATGAGAATTTTAAACCTCAATTTTTCTCAACAGTTCTTTTTTGATTCATGTCAATATCTTAATTATTGAAGAATATATGCTGCTTTGCAGAAAATCATGCGAATCATTAAACAAGCATTGTGTATTGGGGTATTCGCTCTCGCTCGTTTACCAGCGCCTGTTCCAACGCAGCCACAGTTTGAAATTCTCCATAGTTCTGCCTAAGCTTTCTTCCCAATGTATCCCACGTGTGCTCAATGGGCTTGAGATCCGGACTCCTTGGCAGCCAGTCTAGTACGTGAATGCCGTACTGCGTGGAATAGCAAACCTTTCTACGATATACCGAACAGGACGACCATCATCTTGTAAAGCTGCAGCTTGCGCTACTTATTCCGGTGTCATTTTTGTTGAGTATTGTTTGACAAGAATCTTTTTCACATGCCATATAAAGCTACCGGACACAGCCTACTTGAAACAATTTCTTATCTGGCAAAGCCTGCTTGAAAAAATTTCTTGTTTATGGCTATGATTCGCATGATTTTCTTTAAAACAGCATATATTCTTCAATAATTGAGATATTGATATGAATCAAAAAAAGAACTGTTGAGAAAAGTTGAGGCTTAAAATTCTCATACGAAGTAATCCAATGTTTCCACAGCGTGTTCAGAAAATTATGGCACAATGCACCTTTTAGTTACACCCTGTATAACAAGAAACATTTTCAATCTTTTTGCAAATCGAAAGTCGTAAATGATAACAATGAAATTACCTACAACTTGACAAAAAATTAACGAAATTGATGCAAAGGTTAAAAAGTTATTTAAAATTTAATTTGAGCAAAATTTTGCATGGCAGTGATTAAAAATATTAACTCGAAATTTCGCGAAATAGCTGAGATATCTTACCTTGATGTTAATACGTAATGTGTTGAAGCTCCTCCATGTCTTCTTGGTGTATTGTATCCAAGAAATTTGTTATCCTGGAGCCTCCAATTTTTAACTTTTGTCTCTGGTAGTACTGCATAAAAATGTTCATTGTACTAATTGCCATAATCATACACATCGCCCTCGTACAAGTAATCAAATTTCATCAACATGACCATTAATCGTGCGTCGTTCACACGTTTTTGCAATGAAACAAAGTTGACCTAGGCTAGGTTGCATTTCAGTCGCACTTTCGAGGTCATTGCTATACGCTTAATCTGTGATACACATACTTGAACCATTTAAATGCGACTAATTTTATTTCGAAACGTTATGCACTTGGATTTCATGCCAATAAGTACTTTTTCGTAAATGTGGTTTTATCGATAGGTAATCTGCGGCCTTGGGACAGCATTTGTGGAGAGTGCGTCAATGTTTACTTCCGAATTGATAGGAATTTGATATGGATACTTGAAAATTATTGATATCTATGTTTTACATCGTCTTCTTCTCTTACTGTCCTGTGCTTAGTCATCTTAGATATAAAGCGCTTGGAGCACATGCAGAAATCAAAGCGAATGATCAAAAAGATTATGCGAAAACATCCCAGCATAAAACAGCATCAAACATATCGAGAAACTTAAGGAAAAATCGTTTTTTTTTCTGTTCAACTATCGATCGATTTATAAAAAATCGATTTTCTATACTAAGTGACATATAAATCCGAACACCCAGTTTAAATGGTTTTATTTTAATAAAATTTTGTATAAGTACTTAATGAAGCATAATAAGTAAATGATAAAAATTTCAAAATGATTACACTGCTTTAAAGCCCTTTGACCTTTAATAATGTGTGGATGCACCCTGATGTGCTACGCATTCTCCAACGCGCCTAGCCATGCTTCTGATCAGGTGGTCAATGTCCTCCTGTCGTATCTCATTCCAGGCAACCACCAACTCCTCTCGAAGTGCTTCTAGAGCCTGAGGAGGACGTTGCAAATTGAGCAATCTCCTACCCATCATATCCCACACGTGCTCAATTGGGGATAAGTCGGGAGATCCTGGTGGCCATGGTAACAATGTGACATCATTATGTTGAAAGAAGTCTATTGTGACTCTTGCAACATGTGGTCGGGCATTATCTTGTTGGAAAGTTGGATCTGCCAGGGTGTCAAGATAGGGTAAAAGATGGGGTTCTAGAACTTCGTGGATATAATGCTGCGCGTTCATGTTACCTCTGATGAAGATTAAAGGTGACCTGGAACCATAAGCTATAGCACCCCAAACCATAACTCCAACAGTGTGATGAACATGTCTTTCTACAAAAAACTGTGGATTCCTCCTTTCACCACGTCGCCTTCTAACCCTGGCACGACCATCGTGCATGCCTAAACAAAATCGAGACTCGTCACTAAAGACAATACTGTTCCATTCCTGATCCCAGAGTGACCGTTGTCTGCACCACTCAAGGCGATTACGTCGGTGTTCTCGAGTTAAAGGGAGGACCCAGTGTGGCCGGTATGAAAACAAGCCAAAACTTCTCATTCGTCGGTAAACACTTCGCGTGCCAATAGGTCTTCCGGGTTCTGCAAACCATTCACTTGCAATGGACCTGGTAGTGGAGAAACGGTCCCTTAAGGCCAATAATCTTAGGCGGCGATCTTCACGGTCTGTTGTTCTACGGCGGCGTCCAGTGCCCCTTGCTCTTTGCGTACGGCCTTCTCGAAGCCATGCCTGACAACACCTAACCACAGTTTCTACACTTCTTTGCACTCTAACTGAAATTGCCCGAAAAGAAAGTCCAGCTTCCCGAAGTCCCACTATACGGCCCCTATCAAACTCACTAAGTTGACGAAATCGTACAGGTCTCCGTACTCTAGGCATCGTAACCGATTGTAAAGGATGTCAAGAACCAAAATCCGCCAACGTTGATTCTTTACTGCGGCTGAAATATTCATTTTTAAAGCGTTAGTGAATTAAAAAAAAGCAGTATAAAAACCGGAATGTCCAACTGATAAGGCTGAACATTTTTTCACTTGTTATTTACAGTAAGATAAATACATTCACCAACTTTTATTAAAATAAAACCATTTAAACTGGGTGTTCGGATTTATATGTCACTTAGTATATATAAGAGCATCAAAGGATTCTAAGAAAGCACGTGTTAGCTTCCCAAAACTGGAAAAATTAACAAAACAGTTCGATTTGAAAAAACTGGTTTATAAATAAATATGAATTTCTTAAATCGCGCAACCTGTCGGTAACTGACGTTAGTTGTATTTATAGAATTGTGTCATAGAATCTGTTAATCTTGTTGATAAAACAGTTGCAACCATTGGCGCACGGTTTGTACCTAACGCCGCGAAAAAAAAATATAGAAAAAGAGCTATTTGACTTTTGGAGTTTTCCCTGGACTTCAACGAAAAACTGACATCAGATTCGTGACCTACGCACCTGATTTACCCAAGAAATGGCGGCCGGAAGGTTCCAAACATGCAAGAATTCTAGCAACTTTCCTATTAAATTATGCCGTTAGACTTTATCTAAACAGACTAGTTTTGATCGTCTGACCGCGAACGGTCAAACGTGGGCGGATGTTTCGCTCTTTCTGGTAACTCATCAGTATGGTCTAGGATTGGACTCTGGGACAGCGAAGAAAAGCTCGTCTAGTGATAAGTTTATTAGAAATCAAAATCTTTCCCCTGAGTAACAGCACTGCAGTATTTTTGTATCGGTGACAACACATGTTTTCGACGTTTTTTTAACAACGAAGCGACTCCGTAGGCAGAAGCCTACAAAGGAGAGCCCTGAGGAGCAAATCACGTTGGCGTAGCGGTAGAAGGGACTGTGTGTAAGAGAAGAGTCATTGATCAGTCACACAGCCCTCCTCTGGACAGCTTCGAGCATGAATATGCAGCACCCCAAACGTGTGACCAATACTCGAGACTGGGCCTTGTATAGAATGAGGATGATGCAGTGATAATCTCCAGGTATGTCGTCAGAAAGGAAGTCCCTGCAGAGATCGACTTGTCACTCTTAATTCCTGCATGTAGAGTGCTGTCACAGCAGTTCTGAACTTGCAACACCATTTTCCATTGTCGTCCGCATTTTTAATACTGTTTGATACGCCAATGAGAGCTTCAATTTGCATCACGAATTGGACCACCAAGGCCATGCGGGCTCAACCCATGAATACAACAACAGCAATAATTTGAACCAGAGAAAGTGAAGTGTGTTAGTCCTTTAACGTTGACTAACAGAAAACAGTAAACGTTACACAACCGTTTTTCGGCAAAGTGCGTGTAAACAAGTCGTGATCTACAGGGTTCAGGAGAGATTGGGATTGAGGTTGCTATAGCAAACATAGATAAGAGCGATATAATGATATCATCAAATAAGAACATGTGACATTGAGGTTTAACTGCATTTATGCCTAGGTGTAAATTCTATTTCATAGAAGATTACATAAGGAGTATCATATTATATGCCCAAAATGTTTATACAGGGTGACTTTGAAGTTGCGTCATTAATTTTCAGATAATGATTGTAGATGGAAGATAAACCAAAATATGTGTGTAAAAATAAAAAAAAATAAAAAAAATGTTTACCTTGTTTTACAAAGTATCCTCCCGACAAGTATTTCAGTGCGGACCTGTATTTGATCGTGAGGTCTTGGAGCACCGGCATGCCCTCCCCTGTGAGGTCTTAAGTCACCTGATTCACGATCCCGTTGTACTACATTAACAAAGGCACGAGGGGTTGGTTGCACTCGATTGGGAAACCGATCCGCATAAACATGTGCCATTTTTTATTTCGTTTGAGCCACGCAGCTAACACCACTATTCACTCACGCGTTACCGACTGACACATTGACTGAATAAAAACATCGTGATCAGCGTTTCAAATTCTTTCGCTTTTTTGTTTCCGATGCGATGAACCGATAAGGCGGATTATATCCGTTGTTGCCAAACACGAGCACATAATATTATTATTGAGACAGGCCGGTACTCAAACTTCTAAAGGGCTATAACTTTGTTACTTTAATTTTACCAGAAAAATGTTAAAGGAAAAAAACATTTCTTTTGATCAGATCTACTCACTGTTAAAATAAATGACTCAACTTCGAAGTCACCCAGTATAATAACGATGATATACTGCCATGCAAAATTAACCGAACAAACAAAATTTTCTTCAAATTGAATTTGAAATAATTGTTTAACCTTTGCATCAATTTGGTTAATTTTTTCGTCAAGTTGTAGGTAATTTTATTGTCATTATTATCGACTGCAGATCTTGTAAAAAAATTTAAAATGTTTGTTGTTATACAGGGTGTAACTAAAAGGTGCATTTTGCCCTAAATTTCTGAACACCCTGTGGAAACATTGGATTAATGAATAAAGCCTCAACTTTTCTTAACAGTTCTTTTTTTGATTCATGTCAATATCTCAATTATTGAAGAATATATGCTGTTTTGAAGAAAATCATGCGAATCATAGCGATAAACAATTTAATTTGAAAAAGTTACAGGGACAAAATTGGTAAGAAAACTATGCGAATCATACCCATAAACAATTTAACTTAAATTATTATTATATATTTTTTAAATTTCCAACCTTTTATTATGCAACTTTTATATAGGTGCTTTTTGGTATATCAACTCGTTTTGACGAGTACTACAAGCAGTAAAAATAAATGACTCAACTTTGAAACCGCCCTGTATAATATTGTAGAGTCAGTAGATAATAAAAATTTATTTTATGAAAATGCAATATTTGCTTGTATTTTTAATAAAACTTTTTACAGATAAAATTGGAAGCCTGATCGTATGAAACTTGTAGGGTACCTATTTACTCTTTGAAAGCTGAAAAATCTCATTTATTTTGAATTTGACCGGCCTATATGGAAAGATGGTACGGTCCGATTTCTTAACTGCTATCCGGTATGCGGATCTGAGCCCACCTAAGTGACATATAAATCCGAACACCCAGTTTAATTGGTTTTATTTTAATAAAAGTTGGTGAATGTACTTATCTTACTGTAAATAACAAGTGAAAAAATTTTCAGCCTTATCAGTTGGACATTCCGGTTTTTATACTGCTTTTTTTTAATTCACTAACGCTCTAAAAATGAATATTTCAGCCGCAGTAAAGAATCAACGTTGGCGGATTTTGGTTCTTGACATTCTTTACGATCGGTTACGATGCCTAGAGTACGGAGACCTGTACGATTTCGTCAACTTAGTGAGTTTGATAGGGGCCGTATAGTGGGACCTCGGGAAGCTGGACTTTCTTTTCGGGCAATTGCAGTTAGAGTGCAAAGAAGTGTAGACACTGTGGTTAGGTGTTGTCAGGCATGGCTTCGAGAAGGCCGTACGCAAAGAGCAAGGGGCACTGGACGCCGCCGTAGAACAACAGACCGTGAAGATCGCCGCCTAAGATTCTTGGCCTTAAGGGACCGTTTCTCCACTACCAGGTCCATTGCAAATGAATGGTTTGCAGAACACGGAAGACCTATTGGCATGCGAAGTGTTTACCGACGAATGAGAAGTTTTGGCTTGTTTTCATACCGGCCACACTGGGTCCTCCCTTTAACTCGAGAACACCGACGTAATCGCCTTGAGTGGCGCAGACAACGGTCACTCTGGGATCAGGAATGGAACAGTATTGTCTTTAGTGACGAGTCTCGATTTCGTTTAGGCATGCGCGATGGTTGTGCCAGCGTTAGAGGGTTAGAAGGCGACGTGGTGAAAGGAGGAATCCACAGTTTTTTGTTGAAAGACATGTTCATCACACTGCTGGAATTATGGTTTGGGGTGCTATAGCTTATGGTTCCAGGTCACCTTTAATCTTCATCAGAGGTAACATGAACGCGCAGCGTTATATCCACGAAGTTCTAGAACCCCATCTTTTACCCTATGTTGACACCCTGGCAGATCCAACTTTCCAACAAGATAATGCCCGACCACATGCTGCAAGAGTCACAATAGACTTCCTTCAACATAATGATGTCACATTGTTATCATGGCCACCAAGATTTCCCGACTTATCCCCAATTGAGCACGTGTGGGATATGATGGGTAGGAGATTGCTCAATTTGCAACGTCCTCCTCAGACTCTAGATGCACTTCGAGAGGAGTTGGTGGTTGCCTGGAATGAGATACCACAGAAGGACATTGATCATCTGATCAGAAGCATGCCTAGGCGCGTTGGAGAATGCGTAGCACATCAGAGTGCATCCACACATTATTAAAGGTCAAAGGGCTTTAAAGCAGTGCAATCATTTTGAAATGTTCGGATTTATAATATAAATTATGTCACTTAGTATACATATCATTGAATTGAGATGCATGTTGAACATATGCGTTAGTTTATGCTCTACGCCCAAATAACGGTTTTATTTTGAGCGTACACATTTTTGAATTGTGAATTGTGACAACCTTACGGATGAGATGCGAAGTAGGTTAAATGAGTTGCAAAGTTACGTGTTGATGAAAATAAGAAAACGTCACTTAGAAGTGTTAAAATAAACGGGAAAACTGGGTTTTTAATTATTACTGAGTTTGCTTTTGTCCTCTACTAGGCGACATAATCAGAATTTCGGCATGACGTTTCATCTCTTGTCCTCATCTTCATTTTCATTTTTTCATGGGCACCATACTTGATTATTACGATTTTAAAATCGTATACAGACTCGTCATTGGAGATAAGAAACAGCGATCCAAGACGAATGGGTTCTAATTTCGACTAAGCTACATAAGCTACAACCTTGCATCTTGTGGGCGATCGAAGCCCAACTCACGATTAATGGCAACGTTCGCAATGAACAAGATAAAAATGCATTACTTTGAAAAAGTATCTGCCTCCGGTTGTGCTGTGCCGAGTATCCGAATCAACAAAGAGTAAGTCCGGATTTGCACACATACGCAGATCGCGCTAGCTCTATCTCTCTTACTTCCCTACAGAGTATCTATAAAAGGATTCATCAATCCTGGCGGTCCTAATAAAGATAATGCAAAACTGTTATCAACTTATTGCGTTGTCGTTGGCCCTTGATGCGTGTGCGAAGTTTCGAGTTAATCAAACTTCTGGAAATTGGTTAAAATTATGCTCAAAGATTCCGTTATATACAGGGTGACTTTGAAGTTGAGTCATTAATTTTCAGATAATGATTGTAGAAGGAAGATAAACCAAAATATGTGTGTAAAAATAAAAAAAAAATTTTACCTTGTTTTATAAAGTATCCTCCCGACAAGTATTTCAGTGCGGACCTGTATTTGATCGTGAGGTACCCTGTGAGGTCTTAAGTCACCTGATTCACGAGCCCGTTGTACTACATTAACAAAGGCACGAGGGGTTGGTTGCACTCAATCCGCATAAACATGTGCCATTTTTTATTTCGTTTGAGCCACGCAACAGACACTATTCACACGCGACTGACACTGACTGTATGTATAACTGAACTGAATAAAAGAATTGTAAAAACATCGTTCCAAATTCTTTCGCTTTTTTGTTTCCGATGCGATGAACCGATAAGGCGAATTATATCCGTTGTCGCCAAACACGAGCACATAATATTATTATTGAGACAGGGCGGTACTCAAACTTCCAAAGGGCTATAACTTTGTTACTTTAATTTTACCAGAAAAATGGTAAAGGAAAAAATCATTTCTTTTGATCAGATCTACTCACTGTTAAAATAAATGACTCAACTTCGAAGTCACCCTGTAGATACATAGATACAGGCCAAGCTTATAAAAGCGTGTTAAAAACAAACATGTTACGAGTGATCAACGGATGTAGGTTTCACATGGGGCATAGATATAGATGTTAAGAACCGACTTTTGTTCCGGTGCCACAACCTCAAGGTACATCCTCTTCGACGCCTACCGTGAAAACTAACCCAATTTCCCCCTACAGGAGACCTACACCTCTACGACCCACGAAGGCGACCTGGCGACTGGCGCGAAAACAGTGAAATTCGAAAAAGTGACAGTGAAAAAGACCGTACGTCACGTGACTTCCACCTCGAGCAGCTCAACTTCCGTGAGACAGCTGTCCACCAGTCGAACTCCTTCTGAAGAGCGGATCCTGGAGGATTCCGCTTACGTCACCCAAACTGACGGTTTGTACGAGGGATAAATTCGATAGATTTGGTAGAATTAGCTGTTGTATACAGGGTGTCACAGATTCGCTTTTCGATACGGGGATCTCGGCTTCTGTTATACCTACAGCAAAGGTTGAATGGGGAGAAGTTTTAGAGGAAACTTAATGCTTTCTACAGGGTTTGTCTGGAAAGTAAGATTATTGAGTCGATTTAAAAAAATGTATTGAGCCAATCGTTACAATTCTTTAAAAACTTTCAAAATAGGCTCCTTCTGCGTCGATGCAGCGCTGCCAGCGCGATTTCCAAGCATTGAAGGCGTCTTGGAAGGCCTTCTCCGGAATAGCCTTCAGAGCCGCGGTGCATGCTGCTTGGATCCCCTCTGTCGTCTCAAAATGCTTGCCTTTCATCGGCCTTTTGCAGGCGAGGAAACAAAAAAAGTCCGGGGGGGGGGGCACATCTGGGCTGTAGGGCGGCTGCGGAAGCGTTGGGATGCCGGCCTTGGTCAGGTAGCTGTTCATAAGAAAGGCGGTGTAAGCCGGGGCGTTGTCGTGGTGCAACTGCGATGTCTTGTCGGACCCGACTGACCCTTCGTTTGAGTCTCCTGAGCACTTCCACGTAAAACTTGGCGTTGACGGTTTGTCCAGGAGGAATAAAAATAAATTAATGCACCTGCGAAATCTGAAGACCCGTTCCTCCCCTGGTAAAGATGGGATGACGGCTGCTGTACTTAAAAACTGCGTTTCAGCACTGGCCCTACCATTAAGCTTGATATTCACATCGTCTTTTAGATCTCATACCCTACCCTCATGCTGGCTTAGTGCTTCTGTTACCCCTGTATTCAAAAAGGGCGACAAATCCTCCGCTAAAAATTATCGAACAATAAGTCTCGTTCCTATCGCCGCCAAAATAGCTGAAAGAATCATATTAGATAAGCTTCTGTCAGTTGCTTTCGAAAATGACCTTATCCCTAAGAATCAGCATGTATTTCTCCCTGGTCGATCAATAATGACCAACCTTCTCCACTCTCTCAACGATTGGACTCAGTATCTGGACACAAAGACTCCTGTTGATATAATCTACTTAGATTTTTCTAGGGCTTTCGATCGCGTACCACATAGAAGGCTTCTGTTTAAGTTGGAATGTATGGGAATAAGAGGCGAGTTGTTACTGTGGATTAACGCTTTTCTCACCGGGAGGACTTTCTCTGTGCGCGTCAGTGATAGCCAGTCTCACCTTCATCATGTAGCAAGTGGAGTTCCTCAAGGTTCTGTCTTGGGGCCAGTGCTGTTCCTTCTGTATACAAGTGACCTGCCCGCATTGATTTCCTCCACATGTTCAGCTTATGCCGACGACACCAAGATGTACAATACTGTCGTAAATTCTGCTATGCTTCAACGAGATCTTGATATTGTTTGTCAATGGTCAGTCAGTTGGCTTTTACCCTTAAATCTAACTAAGTGTTGTGTCCTTCACCTCGGGAAGACAAATCCGCGATTTACATACAAGATCTCTGATCACAACATCGAAGCAGTTTCCAGCCACACTGATCTAGGCGTTGTAGTCAACGATCGTCTTTCCTGGTCAGAGCATATTCACCACGTTACATCAAAAGCCAAGAAACTTCTATACATGCTGGAGAGGTCTTTCAAAGGATCCGATGTCAACACTTGCGCCTACATTTACAAGGCATTCGCGAGGCCAATTCTTGAATTCGCTGGCCCGGTGTGGGACACTGTGCTTCTGCGCGATAGAAATCTCGTCGAATCAGTACAGCGTCGGGCTACTCGTATCCCTTTTGGAGCACGAAGACCAAGCTATGAAGATCGCCTTGAATTATTCAACCTGACCTCATTCTCTGAGCGAAGACTTCGTGGCGATCTTATAGTTACGTTCAGGATACTTCATGGTTTGATGGGCACCAACCTCATGCATCTATACCGTCTGTCGCGCAGCAATCTACGCGGACACAGCTTCAAACTGCATAAGGAGCCATTTAAAACAACAGTCCGACAGTGGTTTCTTCCCAACCGCATATTCAACACCTGGAATAGTTCACCTGAAAGTGTGGTTGGTGCTACTTCAGTTAATAGCTTCAAAGTGCAGTATGATTGCTGGAGGAGTGTACAAACTTTATAGCTATGAACTGTCTTTTTTTATTTTTTTCTATTTGATGTATTTGTGTTACGTGTCCGTACACTATATTTACTGCATGCGCTTATAGTACTGTGCACTCTGCTCATCTCAATTATCATAATAAGAATAATAATAATAATAAATTCATGGTGGACGGTGCCTTTGATGTCAAAAAAGACAATGAGCATCGTTTTCACTTTGGATTTGCTCATTCTTCCCTTTTTTGGGCGAGGAGACGCCGTCGTGTGCCGCTCGGAAGATTGCGTCTTTGTCTCGGGATCATACTCAAAGATCCACGACTCGTCACCTGTGATTACGTTATTCAAAAATTAAGGGTCACTTTCACACATGTCCAAATTTTCTTGGCACACTTCCACTCGCCGCAATTTCTGGTCGTCAGCGAGCACTTTTGGGACCATCTTCGCGCACACCTTGCGCATGTTCAAAAGCGGTGTCACAATGTCACGAACCACAGATTTTGGTAAATTTCACATCTGGGCAATTAAACGAATACTAAGTCGACGGTCTGAGTTCAAAACTTTGCGCACACGAGTCACATTATCGGTGTTTGTCGAAGTCGAAGGTCTTCATCAGCGAGCTCTTCCCGGCCCTCTAAAAAGGCCTGGTGCCACCGAAACACACCACTTCATGCTAAAGCAACACCTGGGTAAGCCTGCTTGATCATATCAAACGTCTCTGTCGCAGATTTACCGAGTTTCACACAGAATTTAATCGCGTACCTATGCTATAACGAACGCTGCATTTTCGGCTTGCACTACTCACAGAAACACGTTACGCGAAAATGCCTGTCCTGCCTCTCCAAGTGCTCGGAGACAACTGACCAGCCGCTCATTCGTTAGCTAGGAACGCTCTCTACCGAAGTAGAAGTACAGTCATGGCGGAATAAAATGATTCCTATCACTTTCCGAACAAACCCTGTATATCCGGCTTCAGATTAACCGAGAATGGCGGAATTTGTTTTTTGCCGGTAAATTCAAAACGGTTAATTTGACAGCTGTCAAAATGTGGCATTATTGGGACATTTTTTTAAGAAAAATAACATAGCATGATATGTCTCAATCGTCTTTTGTTTTCCAGCAAACCGCCTTAACTTTAATTTTCTTTATGGGCACCATATTGGATTTTTTGATTTTTGCAAAGAGCGTAAAATTTCCAGTATAGTGATGCCTCACAAGTGCATAAAAGATTGGAGTATCACGGAAATATCATCACACGTAATGTTATGTGTTAGTTTTTTTCTAAGGAGGCCATGATTTATTTGTCAGAAAATAACGCTAATGAGTAAGACATACAAAAACACATAAACGCCTTGACTTTTCAATAGAATATCAACGTTAATATCGACTTCTCAACAAGTCAAATGTTTAGGGGCAAATTCCCAACTATGAAAAAGACAAGTCAGAAAAATCGTCGTAAATTTATTTTACACTTGAACAAACGTCCATTTGCATCCATACATGTTTGACAACACTGATCAACAGCCAAAAAATATCCTAAATAAAATCAACAAAATATTACTATTTTTAATGTGCTAAAACCGGAATGAAACTTATTTTTTCAATATTAGTTCAAGTTTTAGAGATACGGTAATTATATGTGTTCCTGCTGTGACAGTGTTAATATACTGTAATTCACAAGAATGCACGTCCTACATTTTTATATTCGGCAAGGAAAGATGATGTAATCGGCATGATTGTGTTACGTTATACATACGTGTACATTATATTGTTTTATATTAGCCATTTTTTCCTCAGTTGGCTGACAGCGTTCATTCAAGATGTCTCGAAAGATCAGTTTTGTTACGTGTGTGGTGATGTGACTTTTGCGTCTCAGAGACGGTCTATTACTTCACTAATAACAAAGGCATATCAGCTTTATTTCGGTTGTAAACTAGGTGATCAAGACACACAGTGGGCACCCCACATCTGCTGTAATACATGTGCTTCAAGTCTGAGGAGCTGGTTAAATGGCAAAAAACGGTCTATGCGCTTTGCTGTTCCAATGGTTTGGAGAGAGCCTACAAATCATATTAATGATTGTTACTTTTGCATGGTACCTTGTGTTGGACAAGCCACAGGTATGTCCAAGAAAAAAAAATCGGTTATTAACTACCCAAACATACCATCTGCGATGAGACCTGTGCCTCACAGTGACGAAAATCCTATTCCAAAACCCCCAGAATCCTACACTTGCGAATCAGAAAACGAATCAGATCATGGCGATCGAGTGATTCGTGAGGAAGAAGATATGCCATCAACGTCAAGAGATCCTGATTTTATACCGAGCACGTCATGCCACCAACCGCACAAAATAACACAGTCAGAATTAAATGATGTTGTAAGAGATTTAGAACTTCCAAAATGTAAGGCAGAGTTACTTGGATCAAGACTGCAGCAGTGGAACTTGTTAGAAGACGATGTTTCGGTATGTGTTATTCGTAAACGCCACAAAGATTTAGAACCATTTTTCAATATGGAGAATAACTTGGTTTTCTGCAGTAATATTAACGGCTTACTGGCGGCTTTAAATATAAACTATAACCCAGAAGAATGGAGATTGTTTATAGACAGTTCAACATTGAGTTTAAAGGCAGTGTTATTGCATATTGGAAATATTTTACCATCTCTTCCTGTAGGGTATGCAGTTCACATGAAAGAATCATATGGCAATATGAAGTACCTATTGACATGCATAAAATACGATGAGCACCAATGGCATATTTGTGGCGATTTGAAAGTTGTTGCACTTTTACTTGGGCTGCAGCTAGGCTACACAAAGTTTTGCTGTTTTTTGAGTGAAGGGACAGTCGGGCAAAGGCACTTCATTACACCAGACAAAACTGGCCTGTTCGTCAATTCCTAGAGCCAGGTCAAAAAAATGTACAGCATATGCCATTAGTAGATTCGAAAAAAAAATTATTACCACCACTGCATATCAAGTTGGGCCTAATGGAAAACTGTGTCAAGGCATTAGATAGAGATGGGTCAGCTTTTCAATACCTGGGTCAGAAATTTCCAAGACTAAGTGACGCAAAGGTTGAAGAAGGTATTTTTGTTGGGCCACAGATTCGAAATATTTTGAAAGATACACAGTTTGAAAACACTTTAACAGGTATTGAAAAAACTGCTTGGAATGATTTCCGACTGGTGGTCACTAATTTCTTGGGAAATAGAAAAGCTGACAACTATAAAACCCTTGTCAAAAATACGCTGTCATCGTATCAAAAGATGGGCTGTAATATGTCTCTTAAGATACATTTCCTACACTCACACCTGGACTTTTTTCCTGACAACTGCGGAGCCGTAAGTAATGAGCACGGCGAACGTTTTCATCAGGATATTTCAACAATGGAAAAAAGGTACCAAGGAAAGTGGAATCCTTCCATGCTTGCAGACTACTGTTGGACTCTTTTTAGACATGCTCCAGAAACGATCCATAAAAGAACAGCAAAAAGACAGCGCATATAGTGATTCTTATAAGTATATGAATCTTGTTACTTTTTTTAATATATTCTTAAAAATAAAAAGTTTTTTTTCTAAACCGCAACTATTTTTTTTATTTCGTTGTCATTTTCGGATTCAGCGCCCCAAAATTAACAAAGAAGTGCAGTTTTCCCACAAGATACAATTAAAAAACTAAAATTTGTTGTCCAGTGTTATTGGACCAACCTCCATATAGTTCCCATCTAAGTCCTAACGATTTCTTTACTTTCCCGAAAATTAAAAACAGACTGCGTGGTCAAAGGTTCCAGTCACCAGAAGAAGCAGTTGACGCATTCAAAAATGCCAGCAAACGAGTGGAATAAGTGCTTCGAAAATTGGTTACGCAGATGTGTATTAATATTTGTGGAGAATACTTCGAAAAACAATAGAGTCATTTAAAACTACCTACAGTGTTGTTTTATTTCCATATGCAAAACTTAAAAGACATCCCTTGTATTAACTTTATTTTCTGACAAATAAATCATGGCCTCGCTTAGAAAAAAAAATGAATACATAACATTACGTGTGAAGATACTCCAATATTTTATGCACTTGCGAGACATCACTAGGCTGGAAATTTTACGCACTTTTCAAAAATCGAAAAATCCAACACGGCGGCCATAAGAAAAATGAAAGCCGAGACAGGTTGCGGGAAAACAAAAGACAATTGAGACATTTGCCTTGAAAAAATTCCGAATAATGTCACATTTTGACAGATGTCAAATTGACCGTTTCGGATTTACTGGCAAAAAACAAAATTCCACTTTTTCGCCGATATTTCCAAAACCAGTTGACCGATCGTAAATCTGACACCGGCTATCGAATGCACTAAATTTGCTCTAAAACTTCCCCCTTTTAATCTTTGCTGTAGGTATAACAGGAGCCGAGATCCCTGTATAGAGACGCGAATTTGGGACACGCTGTATAGTGGGTTGGTTATGAGTCCACTTCTCCTAGCTTTTGAGTATGAAAAAATTAGGGGTACAACAAAATCGAAGGGGATTTTTGAAAAAGACTAGGGACATGCATTTTTTCAACTTAGCAATAAAATTATTAAATAAACAGTTGTCCTTTTGAGGGATGATGATACACCTCATTTGAAACGCATTGAGCCACTTTTACCTCAGTACAAAGTCTATTAAAATTTGTGAAAAATTACATAATTTTCTGAATCTGGCAATGTAATCGCCCACGAGTCACATTCCTCAGCTAATTGTATCGAAATAGGTGGACAGCATGCCTCGAAAACCTCCTCCTCCTCCTCGCTCGCTGGGAGGTTTCCCTCCAACGAGCAACTAGATTGGGACGACCATAAGGAAACTAAAGAGTGGGAGAGAGACAGCAACAGCAGCAGGGTAACCAGCTCCAGTTCCGAGTGGTACAATGAATATCGGACGCATAGCTTCCAGACGGCTGGATCGCCTAGATTCGAACTGGTTAGAAGCAAGTCGCAGTATGATGAGCACATACAACACATCAGAGGTAATTTTCTTTGGAAGAGATCGTCCATTAACTCTATGCAATTGCGTACATGGGATATAGAGGACGTGCAAAAAGTATCGAAACATCAAAATATCTCAACAAATGCTTTGAATCTGGCATATATCCCTCAATTTTAAAAAAAGGTAATATACATAAATCAGGAAAAAAAACAGATGTTAACAACTATAGACCAATATCAATAATATCCAGTGTAGCAAAGGTTTTTGAAAAAGTTTTATCTACTAGAATGATTCGATACCTCACAAAATTCAAAATTTTAAGTGAAAATCAATATGGATTTACAGAAGGGAAGGCTACATCGGACGCAATAACTAAAATTGTAAACCAAATACATCAAAATATTGATAACAGAATCCCTTCAATCTGCATTTTTGTTGATTTAAAGAAAGCTTTCGACACAGTTAATCACAAATTATTATTAGAAGCATTGGAGAGAATTGGTTTCAGAGGAAACGCGTACTCACTGATCGAACGTTATTTGTCAAATCGCCCACAATCTGTGCAGATATCAGGATCATTTAGTAAAGAAATGTATATTAAGTGTGGTGTCCCACAAGGAACTGTCTTTGGCCGCTGTTATTCAATATATATTTAAATGATATTTTCCAAATTAATTGTGTTGGCAAAATAACTAGTTTTGCAGATGATACTGCAATATTATATGAAGGCACTGACTGGTCTGATCTGAAAAATGTAATTGAAAATGATTTTATCAAAATTATTCGGTGGTTTAACAGTAGAAAATTAAGCATTAACTACTCTAAAACACATTTTTTACCATTTGGATCTTATGCTAGACATCTGCCAAATTACACAAATTTCTCCTTCAATATTAATGATCAAAAAGTGCAAATTAATAGAGTGCCCAACATAAAATACCTTGGAGTGGTCTTGGATCCTCACTTACGATGGGACATCCATGTCAATTATATTTTAAAGAAAGTTAGATTTGTATCCTACAAAATTAAATACCTTGGGAATATATTGACAGAAAAATATCTTCGAACATTATACCATGCACTGATTGAGCCTCATCTCACATATGGTATATTAGCATGGGGAGCTGCATGTTCCTCACATCTCACATCTATAATTTAGATGTTTTTCAAAAAAGTATTCTAAAAATCATATTTTAAAAACCGAAACTTTATCCCACTGAAAAATTATACGCAGATGTTCGAATGTATGATATAAGACAGCTTTATTTCTTACACAGTATCACTCACTACCATAAATTTGTAAACACCGACCAAAAAATTAAACATAATCATTATACCAGGTACAAAATTCGTGGCACAGTAGTTCCTCAACCGCATAAATCTATAATGCAACGATCATATCTCTATTTAGCGCCTAAATTTTATGAAATTATACCTAAAGACTTAAAAGATTTACGTTTCGGAAATTGTTTCAAAAGAAATTTAAAAAAGTGGCTACATTCTATATCTAGGACTGAAATTCATAAACTCGTAAATACGAACATCAACTGTATGTAGCTAATTTTTGTCCTTTTTGTCATTTGCATTCTACAGTTTCAACTTAAATTATTGGTCCATGTACAGGCGATGCCTTCTATTGGGCCTGTTTTGATTTTATATTTATTTACTCATATTGTTTGTTATCTTTGTACATTGAGTGAATAAATATTATTATTATTATTATTAATAATAATAATAATGTTGATTGGTCCAATTACGAAGTTTTCGTATCAATAACTGCAATGTCCAATGAACATAATATACCCAAAAAAGTGTACACTTATGCTTGGGTTTTAACAGAAGTTAAGTTATATTAATACAACAAATTTTCTTTAAGTATACAGGTACTAGTCAAATCAATATTAAATGTTACAATCATTCTATTGACAACTATCTATGACAGGAGAGTTATGAAAATGTAGTGAAATGATTGTTCGACCACTACTAATGTATACTAAGTGACATATAAATCCGAACACCCAGTTTAAATGGTTTTATTTTAATAAAAGTTGGTGAATGTATTTATCTTACTGTAAATAAGTGAAAGAATTTTCAGCCTTATCAGTTGGACATTCCGGTTTTTATAGTGCTTTTTTTTAATTCACTCTAAAAATGAATACTTCAGCCGCAGTAAAGAATCAACGTTGGCGGATTTTGGTTCTTGACATCCTTTACGATCGGTTACGATGCCTAGAGTACGGAGACCTGTACGATTTCGTCAACTTAGTGAGTTTGATAGGGGCCGTATAGTGGGACTTCGGGAAGCTGGACTTTCTTTTCGGGCAATTGCAGTTAGAGTGCAAAGAAGTGTAGACACTGTGGTTAGGTGTTGTCAGGCATGGCTTCGAGAAGGCCGTACGCAAAGAGCAAGGGGCACTGGACGCCGCCGTAGAACAACGGACCGTGAAGATCGCCGCCTAAGATTATTGGCCTTAAGGGACCGTTTCTCCACTACCAGATCCATTGCAAATGAATGGTTTGCAGAACACGGAAGACCTATTGGCATGCGAAGTGTTTACCGACGAATGAGAAGTTTTGGCTTGTTTTCATACCGGCCACACTGGGTCCTCCCTTTAACTCGAGAACACCGACGTAATCGCCTTGAGTGGTGCAGACAACGGTCACTCTGGGATCAGGAATGGAACAGTATTGTCTTTAGTGACGAGTCTCGATTTTGTTTAGGCATGCATGATGGTCGTGCCAGGGTTAGAAGGCGATGTGGTGAAAGGAGGAATCCACAGTTTTTTGTTGAAAGACATGTTCATCACACTGTTGGAGTTATGGTTTGGGGTGCTATAGCTTATGGTTCCAGGTCACCTTTAATCTTCATCAGAGGTAACATGAACGCGCAGCGTTATATCCACGAAGTTCTAGAACCCCATCTTTTACCCTATCTTGACACCCTGGCAGATCCAACTTTCCAACAAGATAATGCCCGACCACATGTTGCAAGAGTCACAATAGACTTCTTTCAACATAATGATGTCACATTGTTACCATGGCCACCAAGATCTCCCGACTTGTCCCCAATTGAGCACGTGTGGGATATGATGGGTAGGAGATTGCTCAATTTGCAACGTCCTCCTCAGACTCTAGAAGCACTTCGAGAGGAGTTGGTGGTTGCCTGGAATGAGATACCACAGGAGGACATTGACCACCTGATGAGAAGCATGCCTAGGCGCGTTGGAGAATGCGTAGCACATCAGGGTGCATCCACACATTATTAAAGGTCAAAGGGCTTTAAAGCAGTGTCATTTTGAAATTTTTATCATTTACTTATCATGCTTCATTAAGTACTTATACAAAATTTTATTAAAATAAAACCATTTAAACTGGGTGTTCGGATTTATATGTCACTTAGTATACATTCCGTACCGGAAAGCGAAATAATTCCGCGAATTATTCAACTGCTGTTTTTTCCGCGAGCCCAAAACTACTCAAGAAGCCAGAAGAGAGACTGCTTACTGTCATACCCTACTTTGGTATCAGAAAACCCCATTGCTTCTACGCTACTGATTGCAATGACCAGGGTCGGTCAGCATTGATCAATAATTCGCCCAAAGTCGTAAAAGCTCTGGTTATGGTGCTAGAATGACATCATTTCTATACCTGGATCGCATACAAACAAACCGCAACTTGCTTGCTATTAGCACTTTTATGATCATGATTTAATTATGCTTGTTTGACTTAGACTTATAGAACAGGGAATCTAGAATATTTGTAAAAATGTATTGACATATTTTTTATTCTTGAATACAAATGAAAAGGCGCCTCAACTATAACTACAAAAATAAGTAAGTAAGTTGACTCTACTCCGCTGGCATCAGTTCGTAACAAGTTAGCCGATCTTAAAAAAAAATTAGCTACGAACGTGTATCACAAAAAGTTTAATGTTCTTTCTCCTCCACCTGCAATCCTAACTCCAAGTATTTAACCACTACGAAAAGAAAATTTTGAGCGATTTTTATTTTTTTCGAGTTACCCCCAAAGTTGTTAGGAGAAGGATACCTTAGCTTTCTAGCCAATAACCTACCAGACCTTAGACAACATGCCATTACAACGGAGACAGAACATGTGGTTTCTTCATGATGGGGCACCACCACACATTTTTAGAGGCGAAAATGGCCAGCAAGATCTCATGACCTCAATCCGATGGATTTCTGGTATTGGGGAGAACTTAAAGGGATGGTTTATGGGGCTGGTCCAATAACAGCTGAAGCACAACTTCGCGAAAAACTTTTTAATGTGGCTGAAATAATAAATGGGCAACTTCGAGGTCCTAGAGCAGAGTTCCCCAAACTTTTTTGTGTCGTAGACCCCTTGCCATGTTTTTCCGTGTTGGGTAGACCTTCTACTTACCTGATATTGATTTCCTGTAAATTTCTAACTGAAGTGAAGTTTAGTGTTAAAAACTTAAAGTAAAAACACATGTTAACTTATACATTTATTAATTGAATTTAAATTAAAACTACTCAAAATAAAATTTTGAATCTGTTATGTAAAATATACGTAACATTAAATACCAATAAGTGCCCGCATTGGGAATAAGTGCCCGCATTGAAAAAAAATAAGAGGGATAAAATAAAAAAAATAGTGAAAAATAATTAAAAAAAAAGTTTTTTACTTAAAATAGTACAATAAGCGAGTTCGTTTATTAATTATAACATAAACGTGTGTTCTACAATAATTTCACTGTTAGTTTGATTAAATTCCGCTTCTTATACGTTTAAGTTATCTAAAAATAGGCAAAAAATTAACGAATTTTAGTGTGTACCTATACCTGAATTTTCAGAATAATTAAAAAAAAAATATTTTCTATAAAGGGGGGTTCTTTAAAAAAATCAATGCGGGCACTTATTCCCAATGCGGGCATTTATTAGTCAGACACCAATGAACATAAAATAAACTAGAAATAAAATAACATAAGCAATAAGTCAATATTTTTAGTGAGAAGGATGAACCTGATGCTTTAATAATAAATTATCAACATTTGGCGTCAATTTTGTAAGGGTTAATCTTAAATCTCCTCGGCTAATGATGTCCAGTCTGTTTCTTTTTTTCGTTAGGAGATTGGTAACAGCGCTGAACCCCCTTTCCACTAGGTATGACGATGGAAAGGAAATTAAAAATTTCCTCGCTATATTCCATAATACGGGATAAGTAACGGGTATGTTGTTTTGCAGCCAGAATTGCTGATATCCGTTTTTAAACTGAACCTTAAGTTCTTCGTTTGTACTTAGTTCAGTCAGTTCCTCTTGTATTATGACATTCGTTTCTTCTATGTCACCATATGGATAAATTATCCACGGTGGTATTACCCTAGTCAAAATATCCTCAAACCTAGATTCAAAATCTGAATAGAGGGCATTTAAATGTTGAACGTAAGTTGAAACGTCGTCTTCCTGGCAGCTTGTCTGTGACAAATTCGGGAACTGAGAAAATTCGCCCCGTCCAATATTTTGCTTCATTAGTTTAACTCTGGCAAGAAACGCTGATAAGATGGACTTTGTTTTAATCAAATTTAAACTGTCGCCTTGTAATTGCAAATTAACCATATTAAATTTTGTAAACAAATCTGTTAAATAGGCGATGTCTGTTTTCCTCTTCATTAAATTTTCTTTTAAAATTTTATCTTTAGTATCCAGAAATTCTATAATAGTCTCAAAAAGTGCAAAAAATCTTGTCAAACATAAGCCTTTCGACAGGCAGTGTAGTTCAGTGTGAAGGAGTAATTGAGTGTTCATTTTCTTCACACAACTGCGCAACGCGTTGCTTTGGATTCGGTTTACTGCATCAATGACTAAATGAAGTGATTCATGCAATCTAACACTCAAATTTTTAGCAACTAAATGTTGTCGATGGATGACGCAATGTATTGCTAACACCCCTGACACATTTTGTTTTAAATAGCTTATAAATCCACGATAACGTCCAACCATGGCAGGTGCTCCATCTGTAGCTACTGATATTATATTTGATAAAGGAATTGCTTTTTCAATGAAGTAATCCTTCAAAACATGAAATATTGATTCACCTTTAGTGTCGGTTATCAAAGTTCTCGCGAAGAGCAGTTCTTCGTAGATTTCTTGATTCATAATAAAACGAACATATGCCAATAATAATGCTGCATTATCAGGTAAAGTTGACTCGTCCAGTTGTTTACATAAGAAGCTTTCAATATCAGAACTCATTTCATCAATACGTCTTTCAACAGTATTGTTGCTTAAGGGAATTCTTTTAATGATAGCAGATGCAGGTTTGTGTAAAACAGTTGTTAAAACCTCTTCAACTGCTGGCAAAATTAACTTCTCTCCGATAGTATGCGGTTTTCCGGATTTTCCTATAAGTAACGAGATATTGTAAGACGCCCGCAAACCATAATCATTTCTTTGTGACGTCGAAGCGAACATTCTGTCCAGTGTAGGTCTCTTCTGAATTTTATCTTTGAATGTTTGAAAGTATTTCAAATCTTTCTCTGTTTTATCAGGGTGGCTTCTTCTCAGATGATCTTGCAGTTTAGATGGTTTCATAGCGTCATTGCCCAAAACTTTGTTGCATGAAAGGCACATAGGCGATTGTTTGCCCGGCAATGATGGAATGAAGTGTATGTGTTGAGATCCACTATCGTGGACCCCCATATTCATTTCATGGACCCCCAAATTATTTTTCGCTGACGTAGACCCCTTGCAGGTTGTCGTTGACCCCTAGGGGTCGATATAGACAACTTTGGGAATCAATGTCCTAGAGTAAGAAGAGACTGGGATCTTCGTAATGAAGCTTGTGTGGAAAGTGGAGGACGACATTTTGAACAGCTTCTTTAAATACAAAAAAGTGCGGCGTTGTTAGATTTTATTTTACTTAAAGTCGCTTTTCTCTAAAAAATGCAGTTTGAAGAGCTACCCTGTACCTTTTTACTTTTATTACGAGGGTAGTATAATAACTAACAAGGGCTTCAATGTCAGGATAATTTCAAAGCCAGCTAATTGGTGATGTTACGACAGGTGAGTTGTCCTTTCTTGTCGAGAGATAGAGACGATAGATCTGGGTCATCGGGGGCAAGACTAATTTTGGGAAAAACCTTTTGAGTACCGTCCTCATTCTACCGACTCATGACATGCACAACTCTACCACATGCAGAAGAGTGTATTCTTACAAATATATGTAAGAAATTGATCATTGCAACTGTACCGTTTAATAAAAAAAGGTTGCTCAGAAATATCTAGATGAGGCACGTGTTTATTTATCGCAAATAATGTTATTTTGTTGGGTCTATATATTTCTTTCTACGGCAATGCGTATTTTTTACTACTTAGACTGATCTATAATTAATTTTATACTTGTTTGACTGGGAATTACTCTCGCTTTGCATATTCTACATTTTTCAAATGCTACAAGCCGAGATCATAGACATACGTAACTTTATGCGAAAATATTTACTTAAGCGATGTTGAAATTGTGTCGTAGTAATAGCTCGTAATAATTAAAGGTTGTACTGTCATTAAAGTCACTGAAAATTTGCTGCGTTGCACTTCGTACGCTATATAGGTAAATCCAAGTAATGATTTTTTCTGATTAATTACCAGAAAAAAAACAAGGTGGTCAACGGCATGTAAATACTGGTCTGTTTCCACAGAAAGCCTGACACTATTTATAAAATTAATATAAAATATGTCAATTGAATTTCCCACTAAAGTTTTCCTATGCAACACAAATGACATCTCCGCCACGAACACAACCAAGTAGAAAATTCTCTCTAAATGTCACGGCGCTTCCTGGTGAGTTGCGTGTTTGAAACTATCTAAAAAGGGATAAAGTTTTCTTTACGACCTTCGTGTTTCGCTCTCTTGCCATCCGTCTTCTATTGTTCTCTGTCTTGTGTTCCCCTAATTTTTAACCCATATATTTTTAGCGGGGGACACGAAACGGTACCTTAGAATATGGATATTCATAGGGTTGATGATCTTACAGAGCTTCGAAGCGGTAGTGTAAGGGGGAGGTTTGAATATACTTGGTGCAAAGTTATGAGTGGATCATATAGAAAGTCCAAATGGTATGGATACATCAAAATATCTCGAGTCAAGGTCATTTTGTGGTCCAAATGGTATGTATGGAGAGAACAGTGTTTCCAAAAATGGAGAAAAATGTTGAGCAAAAAGAGGTGTAATGATGACCTTGAACGTGAATATGACCTTCAAGATCATTTGAAGATCAATACAGTTTTCTTAAACACAAACCCCTATTTTTAACATCGGAGAATTTTACGTTAAAGTGTCCATGACGTTCAAGGTCATTTTTGAGTCCAAACGATATGGAGACAACAAAATATCTCGAAAAATACGATACATAGAGAAAAATGTCGAGCGAAGCTGGAAGGTTGAAAAAGGAGTAACGATGACCTTGAACTTGATCTGGACAAAGTTGTAAGGTTTGAAAAGGATCATCTAAGGGTGTTCTCAAAAGTGACCTTGAATATGAACTTTAAGGTCATTTGAAGATCACTCAAATAAAAACCCCTATTCTTGAGATCGGAGATGTAAAGAGCGGAGAATTTTACGTTAAAGTGTATCCTTGTCCATGACTTTACTACCACATTCAAGGTCATTTTGGGGTCCAAAAGATATGAAGTCAACAAATAGCACGAAGAATACGGAGAATATAGAGAAAAATGTGGGCAAAGTTAAAATGTTAAGAAAGAGTATCCCGTTAAAAATGCATTTGACCTTGGAAGGATCTTGAAGATCATAGTTAAGATGACTGTCATGATAGTGACCTTGGGCATAAAATGTTCTGTTTTCATCTCCCCGACAAAGCGTAAGGAGCTTGAAACATACGAAAATTTATCTGACCTTGAAGTCACCCTGAAGATTCATTGACAAAGATCTGTCCAAATTGTCCTCAATTAAAAATAGGCGTTTCCGTAAAAAAATCATTTGATCTTCAAATGACATTGAGGGTCGTAGTCAAGGTTATGAGTGGATCAACGGATCTAAATGCCTATGCAGGAAGTCGAAATAGTGTGGATACATCAAAATATCTCGAAAAATAATTATTCTAGAAAAAAATATTGACAGACAAAATTTTAAGGTTCGAAAAGGGTCATCTAAAGGTGTCTCCAACTGTTACCGTAAATATGACCTTCAAGGTCATTTGAAGATCAATACAGTTTCTCAAATAAAGACCCCTATTTTGACGTCGGAAATCTAACGGGTGTAGAATTTTAGATTAAAGTATCTCCTTGTCCATGACCTTACTATGACGTTCGGTGTCCAAAAGATATGGAGGTAATAAAATATTACGAAAAATACGCTACATAGAGGAAAATATTGAGCAAAGTAAAAAGGTTAAAAAAGGTGTAATGGTGACCTTGAACGTGATCAGGATCAAAGTTATGAGGTTCTAAAAGGGTCATCTAGAGGTGTTCCCAAATGTGACCTTGAATATGAGCTCAATGTCATTTGAAGGTCAGAACATTTTTGACATCGTATCTGTAAAGAGTGGATAATTTTACGTTAAAGTGTATCCTTGTCCATGACCTTACTATGAGGTTCGACGTTATTTTGGGGTACATAGACGAAAATATTGAGCAAAGTTACAAGGTTAAAAAAGGTGTAATGGTGACCTTCAAAGTGATCCGGACAAAGTTGTAAGGTTCAAACAGGGCCACTTAAAGAAGATGTGTCCAAATGTGACCTTGAATATGACATTCAAGGTCATTTGAGGAATAAGACAGTTTTCTTAAATGAAAACCCTTATTTTTGACATCGGAGATGTAAAGAGCGGATAATTTTACGTGATTGTCTACTTGTCGATCATCTAACTATGACGTTCAAGGTCCAAAAGGTATGAAGAGAACAAAATATCACCAAAAATACGCTACATAGAAGAAAATGTTGAGCAAAGTTAGAAGGTTAAAAAAGGTGTATGGTGACCTTGAACGTGATCTGGACAACGACCTCAAGTTTTACGATGATCGAGAATTTAGCTGGACATCAAATTACTGTTCTGGAAACAAGAGTAAGAGTATCCTGTTAAAAATGCATGTAGGATCTTCAATGATAGTCATGATAGTGACCTTGACCGTGAAATATTTTTTATCTCCCGGACAAAAAAATAAAAAGTTGAAAAAATGAGAATTTATCTGACCTTGAAATGCCTTGACGTTCTTAAGTCAGATTCATTGAAAAATATATAGGTCAACGTAAAATTGTCGACAATTAAAAATATACGTAGATGTTTCCCGTAAGAAAGTCATTTGATCTTCAATTGACCTTGAGGGTCATAGTCAAAGCCATAGACATACTTAAACATACAGTTTTCTGCACTTTACATTTCCGGTATCAAAATAGGGGTTTCCATTTAAGAAAACTGTCTTGACGTTCAAATGACCTTGACGTTCACCATTTGCTGACCCTTTACAAATCTAAAAACTTTGTTTTGCTATATTTTTCTTCACAGAACGTATTTTTTGATATAATTGCCGCTCAACAAACAGAAATTAAACCTAAACGTGGTTTCATTCGATCAAACAATGTTATATAATAATAAAGTTTGTTCTCTTTTAATAATGTCAAATATCCATTTCCTAGCCTTTAGAATAGTTAGATCATCGACAAGTAGACAATACTTGTCGATGATCTAACTATGACGTTCAAGGTCCAAAAGGTATGAAGAGAACAAAATATCACCAAAAATACGCTACATAGAAGAAAATATTGAGCAAAGTTACAAGGTTAAAAAACGTGTAATGGTGACCTTCAAAGTGATCCGGTCAAAGTTGTAAGGTTCAAACAGGGCCACTTAAAGATGTGTCCAAATGTGACCTTGAATATGACCTTCAAGGTCATTTGAGGAATAAACGAAAACCCTTATTTTTGACATCGGAGATGTAAAGAGCGGATAATTTTACGTGATTGTCTACTTGTCGATGATCTAACTATGACGTTCAAGGTCCAAAAGGTATGAAGAGAACAAAATATCACCAAAAATATGCTACATAGAAGAAAATGTTGAGCAAAGTTAGAAGGTTAAAAAAGGTGTGATGGTGACCTTGAACGTGATCTGGACAACGACCTCAAGTTTTACGATGATCGAGAATTTAGCTGGACATCAAATTACTGTTCTGGAAACAAGAGTAAGAGTATCCTGTTAAAAATGCATGTAGGACATTCAAGATTATAGTCAAGATGATGGTCATGATAGTGACCTTGACCGTGAAATATTTTGTTTTTTATCTCCCCGACAAAAAAATAAAAAGTTGAAAAAATGAGAATTTATCTGACCTTGAAATGACCTTGAAGTTCTTAAGTCAGATTCACTGACAAATATATAGGTCAACGTAAAATTGTCGACAATTAAAAATAGATGTTTCCCGTAAGAAAGTCATTTGATCTTCAATTGACCTTGAGGGTCGTAGTCAAAGCCATAGACATAGACAATACTTGTCGATGATCTAACTATGACGTTCAAGGTCCAAAAGGTATGAAGAGAACAAAATATCGCCAAAAATACGCTACATAGAAGAAAATATTGAGCAAAGTTACAAGGTTAAAAAACGTGTAATGGTGACCTTCAAAGTGATCCGGTCAAAGTTGTAAGGTTCAAACAGGGCCACTTAAAGATGTGTCCAAATGTGACCTTGAATATGACCTTCAAGGTCATTTGAGGAATAAACGAATACCCCTATTTTTGACATCGGAGATGTAAAGACCGGATAATTTTACGTGATTGTCTACTTGTCGATGATCTAACTATGACGTTCAAGGTCCAAAAGGTATGAAGAGAACAAAATATCACCAAAAATACGCTACATAGAAGAAAATGTTGAGCAAAGTTAGAAGGTTAAAGAAGATGTGATGGTGACCTTGAACGTGATCTGGACAACGACCTCAAGTTTCACGATGATCGAGAATTTAGCTGGACATCAAATTACTGTTCTGGAAATAAGAGTAAGAGTATCCTGTTAAAAATGCATGTAAGACCTTCAAGATCATAGTCAAGATGATGGTCATGATAGTGACCTTGACCGTGAAATATTTTGTTTTTTATCTAAAAAGTTGAAAAAACGAGAATTTATCTGACCTTGAAATGACCTTGAAGTTCTTAAGTCAGATTCATTGACAAATATATAGGTCAACGTAAAATTGTCGACAATTAAAAATATACGTAGATGTTTCCCGTAAGAAAGTCATTTGATCTTCAATTGACCTTGAGGGTCATAGTCAAAGCCATAGACATACTTAAACATACAGTTTTCTGCACTTTACATTTCCGGTATCGAAATAGGGGTTTCCATTTAAGAAAACTGTCTTGACGTTCAAATGACCTTGAAGTTCACCATTGCTGACCCTTTACAATTCTAAAAACATTGTTTTGCTATATTTTTCTTCATAGAGCGTATTTTTTGATATAATTGCCGCTCAATAAACAGAAATTAAACCTAAACGTGGTTTCATTCGATCAAACAATGTTATATAATAATAAAGTTTGTTCTCTTTTAATGATGTCAAATATCCATTTCCTAGCCTTTAGAATAGTTAGATCATCGACAAGTAGACAATACTTGTCGATGATCTAACTATGACGTTCAAGGTCCAAAAGGTATGAAGAGAACAAAATATCACCAAAAATACGCTACATAGAAGAAAATGTTGAGCAAAGTTAGAAGGTTAAAAAAGGTGTGATGGTGACCTTGAACGTGATCTGGACAACGACCTCAAGTTTTACGATGATCGAGAATTTAGCTGGACATCAAATTACTGTTCTGGAAACAAGAGTAAGAGTATCCTGTTAAAAATGCATCTAGGACCTTCAAGATCATAGTCAAGATGACGGTCATGATAGTGACCTTGACCGTGAAATATTTTGTTTTTTATCTAAAAAGTTGAAAAAACGAGAATTTATCGTCGATAATTAAAAATAGATGTTTCTCGTAAGAAAGTCATTTGATCTTCAATTGACCTTGAGGGTCATAGTCAAAGCCATAGACATACTCAAACATACAGTTTTCTGCACTTTACATTTCCGGTATCAAAATAGTGGTTTCCATTTAAGAAAACTGTCTTGACGTTCAAATGATCTTGACGTTTACCATTTGCTGACCCTTTACAAATCTAAAAACTTTGTTTTGCTATATTTTTCTTCATAGAGCGTATTTTTTGATATAATTGCCGCTCAATAAACAGAAATTAAACCTAAACGTGGTTTCATTCGATCAAACAATGTTATATAATAATAAAGTTTGTTCTCTTTTAATAATGTCAAATATCCATTTCCTAGCCTTTAAAAAATGTAAACTCCGCCCTTTACGCTTATCTAAAATGTCCGATAAAATACGGAGAACTATGCATGAATTGTTTAACTTTTGCAATGACCTTTTATCGTGAAGCCAAAACCCTGGCAAAACCGCATTCATGTCGTAATTCCTAGAACAACAAAACTCTGCTCTTGAAGTTACGAGGTTCGTTGTTACATCAGCTTGACCTTTCACTGAATAAGACATGCAACTGATATAAATGTTCGAAGGAAAATATAGGTTAGATCATTGTACCTTTTGTTGCACAATTCAAGAGATATTGAGCTTGTTATATCATAAAGTTTTGGGATATTATCTTTTTGATTTGCTAGAACAATTGTATCAGAAAAAGGGACGCTGATTAATTGATTCACTGATTGACTGTGACAGTAAAGTAAGTAAACAAACTTTTGTTTCCAAGGGCAAGTTGATATTATTTTGTGTTTGTTAAAGTTAAAGCCAATGAATTTTGTGCCAAAACCTTTAGGACATACGATACTATTATACAGGGTTGAAGTTGAGTCATTAATTTTCAGATAATGATTGTAGAAGGACGATAAACCAAAATATGTTTGTATAAATAAAAAAAAAATTACCTTGTTTTATAAAGTATCCTCCCGACAAGTATTTCAGTGCGGACCTGTATTTGATCGTGAGGTCTTGGAGCACCGGCATGCCGTCCCCTGTGAGGTCTTAAGTCACCTGATTCACGAGCCCGTTGTACTACATTAACAAAGGCACGAGGGGTTGGTTGCACTCGACTGGGAAACCGATCCGCATAAACATGTGCCATTTTTTATTTCGTTTGAGCCACGCAACAGACACCACTATTCACTCACGCGTTACCGACTGACATTGACTGTATACAACTGAATAAAATAATTGTAAAAACATCGTTCCAAATTCTTTCGCTTTTTTGTTTCCGATGCGATGAACCGATAAGGCGGATTATATCCGTTGTTGCCAAACACGAGCACATAATATTATTATTGAGACAGGGCGGTACTCAAACTTCCAAAGGGCTATAACTTTGTTACTTTAATTTTACCAGAAAAATGCTAAAGGAAAAAACATTTCTTTTGATCAGATCTACTCACTGTTAAAATAAATGACTCAACTTCGAAGTCACCCGTATATGCAATTATTCTTTTATACATGTTACGTCCATGGAATTCGAAATTAATGATCTGATAATTCACCTTGACCTTATTCTTTATGACCTATTGTTAGATTGAATTGGTTTTCATTGAATAGTGAGTATTTTGGGTAGGAGCAAGCGCGTTGCGTTCAATTTCCAAGTGAAGTGAGACAGTCTAAACAAAGAGTAGGTGATGAGAATCATCAGTAAACGTCATCGTAGAGTTCAAAAAGAACACCTCATCTAACCATGAACATAAGCTGAAAAAAATTACATTTATTTAATTAATCATGATAAAATATCTTTGCAGTTTGTTGGCATGGATTGCCGCGAGTATATAATTGTAATTAAAAATGGGAATTCGCATCCAGTAGATTTTGCACCTAAACTTAACCTAAAAGCTATAAATCGCACTAAGCTGTGGTTGGCCTGTTGGTGATGAAGTAGGGAAAAGTATATATAATGGCCGACAACATACAGTGGACCCCCGATAATTCGGTCCCTGTCTAATCCGGCGCCCCCTGTAATCCGACATGTCTTTGAATATGTATTACATACATACGTATTTGACAGTCATCGCTAATGTAGATCACGCAGGTTTGGGCAGGTCACAACTTGTACGCGCCATCGCTATCGTGCTCGACGCGTAAGCATTGTTTTACTTAGTTCATTGTTTACTACTTATTTATTGTGTATTAAGTATAGTACCTAGTAATGTCATCACAAACTCAGAAGCGAAAGCACAAAACATTGACAATTAAAGAAAATTTTAGACCGCTTAAATCGCAATGAAGCTTTCAGTAGTTTAGCAAGTGAATACGGCGTAGGCCGATCTACAATTTATGACATTAAAAGAAACCACGAGAAGATCAAGAGGTTCGTGTCAACTACTGACTGCGGGCCAGGCAAGAGATAGACACTCAAGAAAGATGAACATCCAGAAATGGAAGAAGCTTTGTACATGTGGTTTCTTCAGGAAAGAAATAGGCATGCACCAATTTCAGAACCCATGTTGGCCATGAAAGCTAAGTTTTTTTTATAAGGAAATAACAAAAAAAGATGATTTTGTGGCCAGCAAAGGATGGCTAGAACGTTTTAAAAGTCGTCATGCCATACAGCATTAAAGGAGAGAAACTTTCTAACGATGCCACCTGCATAGAGCCCTTTAAATTAAGATTTTTGCAAAAGGTGAACGATTTGAATCTTGACCAGTCACAGGTGTACAATGCAGACGAATTAGGGCTTTTTTGGCGTGTGATGCCTAACAAAACTTTCGTTTCTTGTAACGAAAAATCCGTACCTGGACGAAAAGTAAGTAAAGAGCGTGGTAACCATACTACCATGTGCAAACGCTGCGGGCACACTCGCGCTTAAGATGATGGTCATTGGGAAATCTAATAAACCACGGGCATTCAAAAACATTGATTTACCTGTACACTATTACGGACAAAAAAGTGCATGGATGACAAAAGACCTTTTCAAAAAATGGTTTGATGAATGCTTCGTACCTGAAGTTAGAAAATGGTTAAAAGATCATAATTTTCCTCAAAAAGCGTTGTTGCTTCTTGATAACGCTCCCGGTCATCCGTCTGAAGAAGAACTAACAACTGAGGATAACTGCATCACTGCGATGTTTCTTCCGCCAAATTGCACTGCACTGATTCAACCAATGCACCAGAATATCATTCAGTTTGTCAAGCAAGCCTATAAGAAAAACCTACTTCTGAGAGCCGTATCAAAAGACCAACCAATAGAAAAAACCTTAAAAGAATTTAATATGAAAGACTTGGTTTTTGCTCTTTATCAGTCGTGGAATGCGTTACCGTCATCAACTATTAAATCGTCTTGGAAAAAGTTATGGCCAGATATAGTCACCACTCCTAGCAACGTTCCACAAATCAGTATTTCTTCGGAAGTTATAGAACAAGTCGCTACTGAAACACAGATAAGTCCGGAAGATTTGGAAATCTGATGCCGTGGAATGGATAAAGAGGAAAATGTTTTTCATGAAATTTCTGACGAAGAGATTGTAAAAGAGGTTTCTAATTATTCAACAAACAATCAGGAAAATAACGACGACGTGATTGCAACTGCTACACAAGTCACAGCACATGACGCAATTAACGCCTTTGAGCTGGGTTTACAATGGGCTGAAGAGAATGGTACATCCTACAACGAACTTTTACTTTTGAGAAGACTGAGGGACAAAGCTCTGATCTCGCGTTATAACAAACTTAAACAAATAAAAATTGATGAATATTTCCAAGCTTCATAATTTGATAAATTCATTAACGATTTTGATTAATAATTCTTCATTATTTTGGTACATATATGTATGTGCATTTATGCTTAATTTTATAATAAAACGTAAGCTCTCTATTGTTATTTAATTTACTAAATTCGACATACATAAACTATGTATGATTTGTACTTCAAAGTACATGCATATACATAACATATATAATCTTACCATTGGATATGTAATTTGACGGATTGCAAGGTACTTTTTGTAAAAAATTCCGGACTATAGGGGGTCTTAGGCAGTGCTCTATAATCCGACAAATTCGATAGTCCGACACTGCCCTGCATAATGTTTATCGGATTACCGGAGGTCCACTGTATAGCTAGAATTACGTTGGTCAATTTGGAATATGAGCCGAGTTGTTCCCTGGTCCCTGGATCTTCCGAACTTTCACCTACTGAACATGTCTGGGAGATTACAGGAAGACTATTTATTTCGTTTAATTTTTCCCTGACTCCAGCGGTACTTAGGCACGAGGTACAAGTAGCCTGGGATCTGATACCTCAAAAGAAAATCGATCATCTGGTTAGGAGTATGTCCAGACGTGTTTCTGGGTTAAGGCATCGTGAAGGTTCAACAAATTATTGATTATCCCTACGGAACTTTGATCAAATACTAACCCAACCCTTAGAGACGTATACAGTTTATTGTTGCATAACTTTAAGATTCGACAGAACTTTTAAAATTAATGCATAAAGTCTATATAAACATGAGTAGAAAAATGCGTGGCTTCCGAAATACAGGGTGTTTAAATTTACTTTCTAAAATAGTTTTTTTTAAATATTTCGAACAATATTTGATGTATAACAGTGAAAATTGGTATACAAGGGTTTTTTGGTACGAAAAAACGAACCATGGGCATAGTTTTGCTGTAGCCGCTAGAGGGCGCTCTCTACTGTACCTGTAGTGTATTAGAATGATCGAAAATTTTTTCTTAGTGCAATTTCTTTCTTTTTGAATAAAAAAACCGATTCTTCGCACTTTTCAACATAAAAAAGCTCTCCTGTGAGTTTTCGTTATAGTTAGCCGTTTTTGAGATATTTCGATCTTTAAGGTTCGATGCATTTTTAATTATTTATGGGAAAATAATATTTTTTTTACATTTTCGATTAGGGCATTACAAGTAATTAAGATGATCGAACGTGGTATAGCATTATTCAAATAAGGCCTTATTTCATCACATGCATTCCTGATTCTGTCTATTAGCATATCTCTTGTGGTTACGGGAGTCTGGTACACTTTTTCTTTTAGAAATCCCCACACAAAGAAATCTAATGGATTTAGGTCAGGGGATCGTGGAGGCCAGGCGACTGGTCCTCCACGGCCGATCCATCTTTCTGGATAATTTTCGTCCAGCCAGTTTCTAACTATTCTCGAATAATGAGCTGGACAACCATCAAGCTGGAACCAGGCCAATCTTCTTAAATCTAACATAACGTCATCCCACATATTTGCATGTTCAGCCTTTAAAAATTCCAAGAAGGTCGCAGCATTTAACCTTGCAGGCAAAAGGTAGGGCCCAAATAGTCGATTACGGTAGATACCAATTCACACGTTCACACTAAATTCATGCTGACAATTTCTTTCCCGAACTGCATGCGGATTTTCATGCGACCAAATATTTTGATTATGAAAATTTACCACTCCACGTCTACTGAAGCATGACTCATCGGTCCATAAAACTTATTATCAGTTCCAGCAAGAATCCACTGACAAAATGTGATTCTTCGTTCTCCGTTCCCTTGCACAGGTTGCAAATGGTAAGGACGTCTATGGTCATTTCTAAGAACACGGTGAACATGGCGTGCTGAAATTCCAAAGGCACCAGAAACTCTCCTAACACTTGTGGTCGGATCTCTATCAAACTCACGCAGAATCATACGGGTAAATCTGCGCTGAAGAACATTTATGTTTTGATCCCTTTGGAGATTTCCAAAACCATTTTCAATTATTCGGAGATGCACTCTTACAAATACTGAGCGAGTTGGATGTCGTCTGTTTGGAAATCTTCGTGCGTATTCTCTGGCTGCTTCTGCTGCGTTTCCATTTACAAAGCCATACACAAAATGAATATCGGCTAACTCTTGATTTGAGAATAAAAATGGCATTTCTATAAAACTTACAAAAAAAAAAACAGGTAAAAGAAACTAAATTTCGTGCATTCACAATTGCAAAAAAACCTTTCAACTAATTGACGTTTAACCTTATTCTGCTTTCAATTTCAAACATATTTGCAGGCACAGCCTACTTCTAAAAATTATCGAGATACTGACTTTTTAACGTTATTTTATCATAAATAAATAATTAAAAATGCATCGAACCTTAAAAATCGAAATATCTCAAAAACGGCTAACTATAACGAAAATTCACAAGAGAGCTTTTTCATGTTGAAAAGTGCGATGAATCATTTGTTTATATTCAAAAAGCCAAAAATTGCACTAAGAAAAAATTTTCGGTCATTTTAATACACTACAGGTTCAGTAGAGAGCGCCCTCTAGCGGCTACAGTAAAACTATGCCCATGGTTCGTTTTGTCGTACAAAAAAACCCTTGTATACCAATTTTCACTGTTATACATCAAATATTGTTCGAAATATTTAAAAAAAAAACTATTTTAGAAAGTAAATTTAAACACCCTGCATTTCGGAAGCCACGCATTTTTCGACCCATGTTTATATAGACTTTATGCATTAATTTTAAAAGTTCTATCGAATCTTAAAGTTATGCAACAATAAACTGAAACACCCTGTACATAAGAAATTTTTAGTTACAAGGACATGTCCTAGAAACAATACCTTCCTATTTTGCACCCGGGCAAATACCCCTCAGCTTCAAAATCTCCTGTAAAAGTCATAAGCATGAACTTCAACAGAATATTCAGTATTTGTTTTCTTCTTCAATTCAAGAGAGTTTGATGACAGCACCTTGAATAGCGTTATACATGTTATATTAATGTTTGTATATTTTCTTAAATTCGAACAAATTAGTATTGTTTTTTATTGTTAGCCAGATTTCGATTATTTGTCATGTAAATTGAATTATAATCTGTTGGGTAATAAATGCTATTATTATGTTTATTATTATTATCTTTATTAGTGGTTGTTCTTTTTCTATATCATTTACACTGGAAGATGATTTTCTTTAGTCAGGAAAACATCTTTTTACATACATCTTTGTAAATATCTAAATATGCGATAATATGTTTCAGCGGTTTTGAAATGAAAAAGTGACATCAATTACAGCAAATCAATCTGCGTCTGTTTGCAGTAATGATAATGAGTATTTCTGGGTGACGGATAGTGTTTGTTAACGCGATTGATAACGAAAATAATCATAACCGTGAAGTGATGTTAATACCAAATATTTTGCACAGAGATAAGGTTGCAGCAAGTCGAGACGTGACGTCAACAATACGGCCAAAAATAGTCGGTGATATAATAATCACTTTGTAAGACGGCGCCGATGGTGAATAATAAATTTTAAGAAGCTTGAACACTTTAGCGAATAATACATTACGAGACTTTTATTGCGAAAATTAGCATCACATATATCCTTAGATGTAATGTCCATCATACAGGGTGCTCCACGAAAAACTAGAGAATTATAGACCTCTTACTTTGTGCTGTAACTGGAATTCGGATTTTTGGATCGAACACAGAAGTTTGTTGGAACACAAGCTAACCAACGAAAAATAACATAGTTTTCAAGCTAGTAAATCCACAAACTCTGCTGTCCACACATTTTATGATGTTCACTTCGATGACGAACTGGTGAGCCCTGTTGGGGTCTTCTGTGACCTCAGCAGGGCTTTCGACTGTGACGAACACGATACTCTTCTGAATAGTATTAAAAAAAGAATGGTCCTAGGGTTGAAGTTGCTTTCGGGATTGAAGAATGTTTGACGGGTGTCCACAGGGGACTGTTCTACGCCCTGTTTTATTTTTGCTTTTTGTAAACGAGTTACCCAATGTTGTACCTGATGCATTGATAATTTCATTCGCAGTCGATACCTCATTTGTAGCTTCTGTTTGTCCCGAGGAAGAGTTACAAGAAAAACTAGCTGTTTCACTGACTAGGCTGCTTAACTGGTTTTCAAATATATAATAATTTATATTTGAATATAGTGAAGATTTCACACAAGGTAAAAAATTGCAACGATCTAAGTTTAGAATTGAATGATATTATTTTTTTTTCGTAAACGAAGATGCAGAAATACCAAGAGACAAAAAAGCTGACTTTTTTTCAGTTTAATTCAAAAAATGAATGTGCTTTATCAAAAGGAGGAGTACATGTTTTAGACAATATTATTTTTGAGATTTCCCTCCTAGGCGCCACTGGAATTCATAATTATCTTCTAGTTAGTGCTAATGTGTCGTTTTACTGCAATGAACAAGACGGCAAACATTGAAGCAAATCGGCACAAGGATCTGTGAGACATTAATAAAAAAACATTTTTTTATACTTTGACACCCTGTATCTTATTGGAAAGCAGACTTCTTAGGACACATGTTAATACGATCTTTCCTACTTGTATTTGGCTATCGTTATAGATAAATTAATAACTCCAAGTCGCATCAAAATCTAAATAAATGATCTAATCAAAGTGAAAACAAGATATACTAAGTGACATATAAATCCGAACACCCAGATTAAATGGTTTTATTTTAATAAAAGTTATTGAATGTATTTATCTTACTGTAAATAACAAGTGAAAAAATTTTCAGCCTTATCAGTTGGACATTCCGGTTTTTATACTGCTTTTTTTTAATTCACTAACGCTCTAAAAATGAATATTTCAGCCGCAGTAAAGAATCAACGTTGGCGGATTTTGGTTCTTGACATCCTTTACGATCGGTTACGATGCCTAGAGTACGGAGACCTGTACGATTTCGTCAACTTAGTGAGTTTGATAGGGGCCGTATAGTGGGACTTCGGGAAGCTGGACTTTCTTTTCGGGCAATTGCAGTTAGAGTGCAAAGAAGTGTAGACACTGTGGTTAGGTGTTGTCAGGCATGGCTTCTAGAAGGCCGTACGCAAAGAGCAAGGGGCACTGGACGCCGCCGTAGAACAACAGACCGTGAAGATCGCCGCCTAAGATTATTGGCCTTAAGGGACCGTTTCTCCACTACCAGGTCCATTGCAAATGAAAGGTTTGCAGAACACGGAAGACCTATTGGCATGCGAAGTGTTTACCGACGAATGAGAAGTTTTGGCTTGTTTTCATACCGGCCACACTGGGTCCTCCATTTAAGTCGAGAACACCGACGTAATCGCCTTGAGTGGTGCAGACAACGGTCACTCTGGGATAAGGAATGGAACAGTATTGTCTTTAGTGACGAGTCTCGATTTTGTTTAGGCATGCACGATGGTCGTGCCAGGGCTAGAAGGCGACGTGGTGAAAGGAGGAATCCACAGTTTTTTGTTGAAAGACATGTTCATCACACTGTTGGAGTTATGGTTTGGGGTGCTATAGCTTATGGTTCCAGGTCACCTTTAATCTTCATCAGAGGTAACATGAACGCGCAGCGTTATATCCACGAGGTTCTAGAACCCCATCTTTTACCCTATCGTGACACCCTGGCAGATCCAACTTTCCAACAAGATAATGCCCGACCACATGTTGCAAGAGTCACAATAGACTTCTTTCAACATAATGATGTCACATTGTTACCATGGCCACCAAGATCTCCCGACTTATCCCCAATTGAGCACGTGTGGGATATGATGGGTAGGAGATTGCTCAATTTGCAACGTCCTCCTCAGAGTCTAGAAGCACTTCGAGAGGAGTTGGTGGTTGCCTGGAATGAGATACCACAGGAGGACATTGACCACCTGATCAGAAGCATGCCTAGGCGCGTTGGAGAATGCGTAGCACATCAGGGTGCATCCACACATTATTAAAGGTCAAAGGGCTTTAAGGCAGTGCAATCATTTTGAAATTTTAATCATTTACTTATTATGCTTCATTAAGTACTTATACAAAATTTTATTAAAATAAAACCATTTAAACTGGGTGTTTGGATTTATATGTCACTTAGTATAAATTAGATATTCGAACAGGCTCCTTCTTGGGTTTGACAGGAACCTGACCTATTGTAGAAGCCTGTGCGAACATTTTCTGGTGTAACATATTACAGCGTCTAATTACATTATTCAAGCATTTAGCCTTCTGCTATAATGCCGAACATGTTAAAGTATAAAAAGTTTTTCTACGCATAGTTGCGTACACATTAACTTTTCTCACGCCGGTGTTTTTTCTGTCTACAAAGTCGAATTGAAGGACTTTGTTGCATCATTGCAATGGCGACGCCGGCAAAACCACTCGCTGTGCAAGCGCACAGTCGGCGTTGAAAATAACAAACAGCGTCACGCATAAACAAAATAGAAAACAAGTGAAAATCTATTTATAGCCGCCGAGAGGTAGATAACAGAACAGAACAGAACATAATAACAGAATGTCGACCCGCGCAATTCTTCCTTATCGGATGACGGTGAAGAGCAGTTGAACAGTCGCAGAGTCATAGCCGCCTTTGCGATCCGCGTTTTTCTGTCTGCTGAAGAAACTGGTTCTGCGAAAGGACATAACGGCATCTTTACCTGTCTCCCTGTCTGCGATGAGCCAACGAGCTGAGAATTTGCAAGAGGCAGTCAGAAATGACGTAAAAGCCTACTTTGATTTTATGAATAAGTATAGCTCCCAAACAGCTACTGCTCAACGTGAGCTTATCTCTGATGTTCTTATGGCATGAAAATCAAGGAGGCGTCCTACAATTACAGGTACGACTTCATGGCCCCCTTGATTTTCATAGTATTTTCTCTCCTCCAGAAAGGCTGGGGTATTTCTAGATTTCCACTGTTCCGTGTCAGCGTCAGCTGAAATGTGAGGTTATGCTTTCTGTTTGAAGTGTAGGAAAGTTCAGGCTGATTAAACAGATGATCAAAATCATGAACAATTCGATAGATAGTTGTAACATAACCTCAAAATAGAGCGCTGACATTGAAGGACAGGAAAAACTATGAAAATCAAGGAGGCCATAAAAGCGTCCTACACTTGTAGGACGGTTATGAACCGTTAAAATGCGTCAAGTAATAAAATTATCATAAACCTCATTAATTAGGAAGCTCCGACAATGAAAGTTGATTGGTTGTTGAAATCTTCGCCTAATTAACAACCAATATATCATTTTTTCAATTTTCTCGGGTATTTATGCTTGTTTATAATTTGATTATATCATGTTGAAGTGTTTTGAATATTTTGTATTGTTTTTGATACTTTGGTTTCTTGCTGTTTGTTTACTTTGTATGTTACATGTACTGTGGAGTACGTCATGTGTCAATACAGTCAACGTCAATGTCAATTAAAAAAGGGTTGACTGAAAACCGCGGCGGTTTAAGACACTTTTACAGAAATACTACTTGCAATCATCTGAAATACTCAAGTTCGCTTCAGAATCCTAACCACTGCAAGTTTGATATCCAATTATTTACGAGGTAGATATGAAACTTGTTTTCGATTGGTGGATTTGTGCCATAGCCCCAAATTTTGTGTTGTACGAAAAAATGAGCTTTTGTAGCTGATATATGAAGTATTTCTTGATTTAAATTAAAACTTGGAATGATAGCGAAATGTTTTCGATCTACGTTCTCTTGCTAAGCTCACCGCCCGGCGTACTGGCCCAGCTCACTAATCTATCCATACTGCAGCGCACAAAACACCTACACGGAATTAACGATAACTCGCGGTAGCGTTGACGTGGGCTCTGCTGCGCAGATGTGGAAAAATACGACGTTGCCAGATGGACAGTAACTATCAGTAGGTTATGGAAAGAATGTCTATAGACTAATTGTATGAGTCTGTTTGACATTCTTGATCCGTTTAGGCCCAATTTCACCAACATTAATATTATGGACCAACGGGAAAATACCGTATCGAAATGCAATTTGACAGAAGCTGTCAAAGGTCTCAGAATATCAGTGATTTCTATTAAAATATTGAATAAAATCGTGAAAATTCGACTGTATTATAAACAAGACCACTGTTTGATTCCAACATGATGCTTTTGTACAGAGAAAACTGGTCAACTTTCATGCATTTTGACCCGAGGTACCGACGGAGCTATTTTGCGGCGTCATGGAAATAATTTTAAATTTTCATTTGCATTTTTTCAAGTGTTGTGCAACGATTTTGGGAAAAAATTCCACGAATAGTCTTATAAAGCATAGTAGAGTATTTTTCAACAGTTGGCGGAGCTTAGTCAACTGGGACCAGGGGGGTGACACGGGATATTAATGCACAATCTGGCAACCATGTCGCATCCTCAAAAAATGGCCGCTGACAACCACACAAGTCACCGTGTTGTCATGGAATAGCATAGAATTAAACCGTCTTCAGAGTATAAATGTTTTGTGACTGGGACCAAGGGTTGACAGATCCCGCACATGTGTCACTCAATCAGTTGTATTCAAATAATGTCTAATATAAATGTAACCTAGAATGTGTACTCGTGAAAAAAGAAAAATATGGCAAATTTGTAGTTTTTTGCAGGTTTTAGGTTTGCTGGTAGCTTTAAGACATACATATATTTGGGAATTTCTCAATCGCTGTGAATATAGTGTGGATGTTTGTTCAGTTCCTGAGCAACGAAAAATATTCAACTTTGTGGATGTATGGATATCAAAAGACCTGATGAACGGCAAGTAAACGAATGAATGTTTGGAAACGAGCAATATCTATGAACTTTTTGGTAGAGCCTGTCATCAAGTAGGTGCTTAATGATTATCTGCAAGAGGTTTATAGGAAAAAACACCCAGTAGGTGTGATGTTGAATCAGTAAAATCGCATATCAGTTGAAGAAAATAATATAAACTTGAATAAAAAATCAACAATAGTAATTAAAACATGAATTTAATTCAAAAATCAAACATTTCTTTAAATTATGTCTGAATTATATGTAATTTCTTAATATTCAATAAGCTGGTGATGTTTCAATGACAAGATGTCATCTCACACTTTGACAGTATTTTGTTTTCAACATTTCATAGCTATTGGTTGCTAAAATTTTGTTGATTGGAACTTGAAGCTCATTCGTTGTATTTGACGGACTGTTACCCTATAGGTGGAGAATAACGGACTGTTGATTTGACAACCTTGGTGAAACCCACCCTTAATTTACCTGTTGTACATGTTCGTAAAATGCTTTTTTCTCAGAGTATTTAAATTGCGCAGAACTCAATTCTTTATGAACTGATGAATTATATTATATCAATGACATTAGAAGTGTTACACCCCGAAAAAATTATTTCTTCAACTTGTTTTCTGGCAACATAATGAATATAATTAAATCATGCTGTGGCAACAATGTCAACGTTTTATCTGATTAGTACATATATTTTTTGTTATTACCCTTTACATTTACTAGTGTTGAGCTTAACCAAATGCCTCGAGTTCGAGGACATCCAAATTATCGCCAAGTTAGCGACCTTGACAGTGGAGAAGAATTGCCTAACGAGATGGTTTGCGCTATCGCGAAATTGGCCGCCGTGTTAATTGTACTGCAATAACGGTAATGCATGTGTGTCGTGTGTGGATAGAAGAAGGTAGAGTCAGATCGCTGATCAATGGATTGGAGAAGAAAGTAGACCTGTTACTATGCGTACAATCTATCGCCGTATTCGAGCCTTTGTACTTTTTTCATACCGTCCACGGTTAGTGCTACATCTGATTGCGGACCACTGTCGTCAACGTTTGAACTGGAGCAGAGAACGGCAACATTGGGAGGCAGAATGGCATAATGTCATCTTAGCGACGAATTGCTATTGTGGTTAGCATGATGATCGTAGAAGGGTAAGACTCCGCGGTGGAGAACGGCGTGATATTAGAGTTGCTTTTGAGAGGCATGTATACTTTATCTGAAGTCACTTGAAATAGCATAAAAACCTTTGGTCGGCGCGTCCTTTGTAATTTCATGACGTATCATAGGCGTGCGGTCATTTATTTAGAACGATAATAATAATGTTTTTGTATCACAATAAATGGATTTTACTATCTCCTTATTTTTTTGATTTGGGATAAAAAATACTTATATTGGGAGTTTAATGTATGTTGACTGAAAGTTAAGAAATGGAAAAATTACAGAATTCCAACGTTTGACATAGGCAAATATTTACATAGCAGGTAGGTATATAAAAAGGTATATAAAGACTTACATTATAGGTATTCATATATCATCCTCGCCTTCGGAGCTGTCGCTAGAGTCATCTTGTAGAGGAATTACAACGGGATTTACAGGACGCAAAACACAATATTCATTTTCTTTTTCAATAATATGCCTAGAACACTGCTTCCATAGGTCTGTGGCAGCAATATGAGATACTGGGTCTCTTATTGTGGCCAATAGCGATTCACTTAATTGAGGGGTCTGATTATGTTTTCTTACTTTTTTTTAAAGCAGCCCAGACCAACTCAATCGGGTTAAAAATGCAGTAATAGGGAGGTAGACGTAATACTTCATGGCCATTTTGCTGAAGCAGATTGTCAACAACATACTCTTTTTCAAATTTTTGTCTTTTAATAAGATCCAATAATATGGCTTTGGTTGATTTTTGTGGTATTTCCATTCCCTTATCCTTCATAAAATCAATAACGTCTTGTTTTTTTGTGCCTGTATTCGGAATTTTGTTTTTCTGTCGGGAATGGTATGGCGCATTGTCCATAATAATCACTGAATTTGGGGAAATGTTTGGTATTAACTGCTGCTCTATCCACTTTTCAAATAAGTCGGAGGTCATGTCCTCATGATAGTCGGCACATGATTCTTTGATATTTTTGGCAGATAACAGCAAGGCATTAGGTATAAATCCATTTTCACTGCCAGTATGGAGAATAATGATTCGTTTTCCACGGTTGCATGGTGCATTTAAAATGCTGTCGTCAACCCAGCCGTACTGCACAACATCATGGGTATCATACCACGTTTCATCCAGGTAAATCAGATTTCTTTTCTGCTCTCTATAGATTTTAACTTTGTGCAAAAATTCTTGGCGCAATTCAACGATTCGAGACGACTCCATAATCACCATTCTTTTATCTAATTTTTTGTATTGAAAACCACACAGTTTTACAATACAATGCAGTGAGTCTAAGCATTTGTAATTATAAAAATCTTCAGGATAATCTTTTAATTTATCCCGTATCATTTCCAACGTGGGCACCAAATTTTCTTTATAAAATCCGTATATTATACGACGAATATCTTCCTGAAAACCCACGTCTATTCTTTTTAATTTTTGCCCTATGCGCATTCTGTGGAAGGAATGGTTGACTACATCTCCCCTTTTTATAACCCGATAAATGGTAGACCGACTGATTTTTGTCAGGATACAAGTTCTGTTTAAAATTTGATTTTGCGAGGAATCTGGATTTTTGTTTTTCAGACAATCATTCATATTTAGGATTACTCTTTGGGTCTGTTCCTCTAAATCTTTATGAAAGAATTCTGCCTGCACAGGTTCATCAACCATCTCCTCGTGGCTTGGAGCATTTTCCCAAGGTCTCCAAAGAGCCATATTTAGGACACACAAGAACAATCAACACAACAATTAAATCAACATGTAAACTGAGTATTCAAAAGTCAAAAACACACAAACTAATAAAATCTATGAAAAAACACGGACAGACTAAAGAAAACACGTTTATTCACCGCTACACGGCACTGGCTAAACTGTTTTAATTTTCAGTAGCCACCTGCACTTGTTCGGAGCTCTGAAATACACGCTTTCTCATTGGCTATGTCCACGCATAGGCGTGCTTTACTCCACGTGGACCGGTGAAACTGTCTTTGATCTTATACGGGGAATATTTGCTGCGAAATTTGGCGATTTTTGCGGCAACAGAGCGTGTTAAATATAGATATATAAAACGCACCCGGTATTTCACAGTGTTTCAAGTGACTTCAGATAAAGTATACACAATATGACTGCTGCGCGTTATGTTGATGATGTCCTACAAACCTCTTTACTGCCGTGTCTAGAGGGCCGTCCACACGCCCTTTTACAGTAGGACAACGCACGTCTCCATATTGCTCGTCGTACTACGGACTTTCTTCAAGAAGCAGGCGTTGATGTATTACCGTGGCCACCCCATTCACCGGATTTAAATCCAATCGAACATAATGTGGGATATGATGGGGAGGAGACTAGCCAGTTTGCACCATCTGCCACAGGCTCTACCACAGCTAATCCACGAAGTTCAAGTTGCTTGGAATGAGGTGCCACAACCAGACATCGATTTTGTCGATGCCTAGGCGTATACATGACTTTATTCAGCTTTCTTATTTCTTGTCAATAAAATTTCGTGAGAATGTTATCGTTTGAATTTGGCTAAAAAATCAAGTTGTAGAAATTACTTTTTCTGGGTGTAATGTATACATCAATTAGACAAATTGAAATGGCTAGATGTGGAAAATCTTAACAAGCATCTTGTAATGATATTCATTTATAAAGTAAAAAATAATATATATACGGGGTGTCCGCAAAGTTGGGGTTTTCCTTTTCAGAAACAACTACCCTTGAAATAACAAAGGTAATGTGTAGTGAAACGAGGGCGACCAAGTAAAAAAAAATAAAGGAAAAAGTACTCACTCTCCAGTTGACGAGAAGGGCTAAGTACGTCTCTGCCCGAAATCATACCGCTCCAACAGAAAATGAAATCAGCTGAAGCGCTACCGAGCAGACGCAGAAACCACATTGATTGTCTTACACTTAATGGCACATCTTCTAACAAGGAAGGCAAAATGTTGCGTGAAAAGTCTAGGTATTGCATCCCGTCCAATCGATTTGGGAGAATAAATGGTCCAATGAGCATACCTTTCACAATGCCAGCCCAAACATTCACCGAAAATGTTTGTTGAAAATGTGCCCGATGGACAGCGTGAGGATTTTCTACTGACCAAACATGAGTGTTGCGAAAGTTATTCACCCATTACGCGTGAACGTAGATTCGTCTGTCACCAATATGCACTTCAAAAAGTCCGGATTATTGTCATGTTGATGCAACAACCACTCACAAAACCGCACTCTTGCTGGAAAATCGTCAGGTTGAAGGGCTTGTACACGTTGGACGTGAAATGGATACAGCCCTCTCTTCACGCAGCGTTTGCCACACTTTAGTTTTTGATACTTGCACTTCTCTAGCCACGTCTCTAGTGCTTGTTGAGCGATTCTCGTCTACGCGATTACCTCTACATGCGTGACCGTAACCGGCGGTTGAAGGTTGCATACTAACCTAGCACACTGACCCCGACCCAGTTCTGCCGTCGGGTTGAGACCTTGTACCTGTCGGGGATATCGCGGCGGGTCGCGGCTACAGGACGGTATTCAGATATTTTTGATGTTGCAGAGCCCTTTATCTCGGTTCCCTTAAGACATTGGTGTATATGGTATCAGAAAAATTGCTTATCTTTTCAAGATCCCTGTATTTCCTACAAATCCATATTCCATCATGAGTTAGTTGGAAATAATAAATTGAATACAGAGATAAAAGACCTGACTACTTTTAAGTCAGGAATCACTACAATTATAGCATGCCTAGCATGTGCATCATATGCCTTGAATATACTAATTTTAAATTGTTTATCATTATTCTGTTTATGTAGCTAAACGTGCTAAATAAATCTCTCTACTACTAGTGTTGCTAATGTCTAAAAATATACCGTTGAAGAAAATGATCTAAAACATTGTTATATATTTTATTATCGTCTGATTAAAACAAAAAATTGACATCAAAAAGTTGTTTTTCTTCCTTCCACCTCATGCTAACTCCCCACTCCAGATTGAAACTGATCAACTCCTCAGGCTTTGGAAGGAGATTGTATTGATGTATAGACTTGGAATCCCTGGATTGGAGCAAGATGTCCAGTTTCTTCAGTGCTTCCATGCAGGGTTTCGGTACACTGCCACGCACATAGATACCACCGATTGCCAAGATATCGTGTAAAGGGATTTTCAAGATGATTGGGTAGATTCCGGTGAAGATGAAGTCTTGGTAGAGGCGTTTCTCGAAAGCGTGCTCGTAGTTGCAAAAAATTTTTGCTACCTAAAGCGATGACATGACAGCTTTTACAAGATTGCACAGAAGCTTATTGAGCGCCACCATCTCCATAACACGTTTTTTGGATCCATGAAAGAGAACTTTCACAAAACTATGATCTATGATCTAGATCAGTGATCGCCAACCCTTCGATGGCGAGCTACCGGTAGCTCGTAAAGGCAATTCTGGTGGCTTACAACATATTTTAAAAAAGTGTATGCTTCTGTAAATTTTGTAAATTCTCATAATAAACACAAGCAGCGGCAACACTGTAGTGAGCGATCTGTTCGAGAACGATCTCGATTACTTTGAACGGAGTAAATATGCAAAGCCCGATGATAGTAATATCGAGAGACACTATAAAACTGTTCATTCGAATTTTGAAAAATCCTTCCCATTACGTTCTGCAACCAGAACGGAAAAATTGAAGCAATTAAAAAATCAGTTAATTAGACAACAGCCAATATTTTTAAAAGCAATCGACAAAAGTAAGGATGCAACTGAAACATCATACCGGGTGTCCCAGATAATTACAGAAAAGAAGAAACCTTATGTATGAATGATAGAATGATAGAACAGGCGTTTTTAGAAGCTGCAGATTCATTATTTGAAAACTATGCCACTTTCTGCTAATACAGTGATGAGACGAGTAGAAGTAATGAGTAATGATATAGTTTTACAGTTAAGAAATGACTTCCACAGATGTCGTTGACCCCTCGCAGATGGCCGTGTTAGTCAGGATGGTTTTTACTGATTTTACGATTAAAGAAGATCTTTTGAAGTTAATTCCACTAAAAGGACAGACTACTGGGCAGGACTTGTTTTCTTCTTTTAAAAGTATTTTTTCTTCTGAGAAAATTCCAATATCGAACATTTTCTAAGACTAAACTTTATGAAATTGGTAGTAAAAATCGCGAACAAGGCTAGAGCTCAAGCGTTACAAAGAAGACTATTCAAAACCTTGGCCGATGAAATTGACTGTTAATACGGAGAACTACTTCTTCACCCTGAACGTGATGAACCGATTGCGGAACTGGAAAATTCAATCTGGTTTAGAGATGTTGGTTTTCTTGTGGATATTACAGAAAAATTAAATGAATTTAATTTGCAGCTTCAGTGGAGTGACCAAGTACTAGCGAAAATGACTTCTGATATAAAAGCGTCCATCAAAAAGCTTAAGTCTTGGGAACAAAACTGAATCGATGGCGATACCAGGTATTTTTCTGTTCTTTCAGAAAAGATATCCCAAAGTCCATTAGAACCATAGGACAGTAAATATCATGTAAAAGTCATCTCTAACTTAAAGAATAACTTCAGAAATCGTTTCAAGGATTTCAACGAAATTGCTATAGTGGCAAAATTGTTGTTTCACCCTTCATGAAAATTGATATCCAACAGTTTGCAATTTCTGTTGCGCAAAATTTTAGCGAAGTCATCGCTGCGGCAGAAATGGGAGTGATTGCGTTTCAAAATGATTTAGCTTTAAAAACATTGGTCTCAAATACAGAAGTAGTAAGTAAAGATATATATATATATATATATATATATATATTGAGACGTGGTCATTGTCGTCTAAACCAGTTAAGTGAAAAATTAAAGCTTCCGCCTTTTGTTGGGTACTTCGACAAAATTTAAGCAAAGAGGACTCTTTATACTTTTTTAATTCTCTGTAGCTTTCAATGGACTTTGCCATCATCATCAGGAGCTGCAATTACAATGATAACAGTAGCAACAATAGTGTAAAATGAATTTAAATTGACTCAACTTACAGTAGTATGTGAGGATGTTGCTAATTGTTGTTTACGTATAGGATGAGGGAAACGTCCAGTAACATGGTGAGAGCTGGATAGATGGTACAATGGTCAAAATTATATAAAATATAATAAGAACAAGTTAAAAATTATTTAAAAACATTAAAGCATTACATCGTGAAGCCACTTGATGATTGCACAAAATGGTGGTGATGGAATAATGAGTGAGATGAAACCTTTGACAGAAGGCCGAAGGTTGTCAATGTCTGTGTAGAAAGATGGAACGAATTGTGGGCGTGTGTCACTTCAGATGATGTGATTTTCAGAATGTTATGTAAGAAATTGTTAAACCGACCAGAGGCAGTTGAATAACACAAGTATCAAAGTTCTTGATAAAGAAAAACACCTTTCCAAACGTTTATTCCTGGAAATGTCCCACATTTTCATGAACAACAACTATATCAACAAAAAGACAGATGTTAAACAACTGAGTGTCATTTACTCATATTTGCTAAACTGCGAAAAATTGGAGAACTTACATATCTCCCCAAATTTTGACTCTTCACAACCATAAATAGAATCTGTATCTTGGTCGATTCCACCAGTAAATTGCATTGCATTGTTGGCACACGCCCACAATTCGTTCCATCTTTCTACACAGACATTGACAACCTTCGGCCTTCTGTCAAAGGTTTCATCTCACTCATTATTCCATGACCACCATTTTGTGCAATCATCAAGTGGCTTCACGATGTAATGCTTTAATGTTTTTAAATAATTTTTAATCTGTTTTTAACTTGTTCTTGTTATATTTTATATAATTTTGACCATTGTACCATCTATCCAGCTCTCACCATGTTACTGGACGTTTCTCCCATCCTATACGTAAACAACAATTAGCAACATCCTCACATACTACTGTAAGTTGAGTCAATTTAAATTCATTTTACACTATTGTTGCTACTGTTATCATTGTAATTGCAGCTCCTGAAGATGATGGCAAAGTCCATTGAAAGCTAGAGAGAATTAAAAAAGTATAAAGAGTCATCTTTGCTTAAATTTTGTCGAAGTACCCAACAAAAGGCGGAAGCTTTAATTTTTCACCTATATATATATATATATATAGTTTTATGGCGTGTTGCCTTGAAAGTGAAAGCGTTATTTAGTTCAACCTATTTGTGTGAATGAAATATAATAAATAATATAAATATAGATATTTAAATGATTTATAGTTATAAATTCTACAATTAAATCTTTAGAATAAAACCCTGACAAAAAAATTAAGCCTCACAATGAAAAATTACAAATATTAGAAAAACGCAAGACTTTTAATTCTTAGTGATCTCGAGTATAAATTTAAATTTTCTAGAATACAATTAAAATTTAATTTTTTTTGTAATAAAATCGTTAATTTTAGAAAAAATTAATTTTTAGTAGCATATACAGTAAACAAAGCTAACAAATCTTGTCATCTTATTAAGTACCATTAACTTCCAACTCAAGCCCCACAAAATTCAATCCAATATTAAATTGAATAAAAAAATCCGATTTTTAAAAATATCAATTTGCTAAAAAACCCAAAATTTAAATTTCAAAAAATTTTAAATTTGAATTTTTCTATAAAATAATTGTATTCAAATGGCGGCATCAAATTATATTCCCAACATTCAGAAAATTGTCAGTGAGTCTGAGTGTCAGGCTTCTCATGGAACACGCATTTTTTAATTGGACATGTTTTTGTTCAAAATAGAGCGTTACTTTTTTATTTTTAGTTACCTTTATTAAATCGTATGTGATATGCCATTGTAGCAGATGAAAAATGTTTTTTTTTTCAAACACCTACGACCTGGTAGGAGTGGATGTAGTTATGTAGTATCTATTAGTTATTAGTTTATTTAAGTTTATTAATATGAATTAGTAAAAGTAAAATAAACACATGTATGTCACAAAGAACTGTGTATAAATTTAATATAAGTTGGCTTGCATTGCTTACGACTAGATAGCTCACTATTTATTCCAAAATTATCAAAGTGGCTCAACACACTGAAAAGGTTGGCGATCATCGATCTAGAACATTGATTCTCAAAGTGGTCTATATCGACCCCTAGGGGTCTATGACAACCTGCAAGGGTTCTACGTCAGCGAAAAAAAATTTGGGGGTCCATGAAATGAATATGGGGGTCCACGATAGTGGATCTCAACACATACACTCATAGTACCTATTTACTTACATCATACTACCTTATAATATCAAAACATATACATTATTTATAAAGGTACCTATGAAGTAAAAATTTATTATATATGTTTATAAAATTGTGTAAGTTGTAGGATGTTGGTATTCGCTTTGTGGTCGCAATACATTTTGAACTTGTAAAAACCTGAGAGTCGCAGTCTCAGAGCTTCGCTACCTTGCACTGACTTGTTCAATTCGTCACTCTATAAATACGAATGTGGGACAAATACGTTTATTCGTTTCCTGAATCTTGAAAAGGAAAGTGCTAAGAAAATATTTTAAAAAATATAAACCGATAGTATATCACACAAATTATAGTGAGTCAGTGTTATTTTGTTTGAGAGTGCTGGAGAAAAGTAAGTACATTATTTTTAATTAAATTTTAGTTTTGTACTCGTAGTTAGCAAAGATAGATAAATTACGCCAATCATGACTTTAGTTATTAGTAGTTAAATATTCAATCATGCAAAATTACACGAGTACTCCTCAATAGTTTCTTTTTGAATTATGGAATGTTTTCGGAAAAATCAAAAAATATTTTTAATATACAGCTGCTGGATTTTCTGTCTTATTTAAATAATTTAATTTTGCCCACAGATGACTGATGCCATGTCCGAATCTAAAAAGAAATGTAGACAGTACTGTGTTGATTATTTGAAATTTGGCTTCATTCCATCATTGCCGGACAAACAATCGCCTATATGCCTTTTATGCAACAAAGTTTTGGGCAATGACGCTATGAAACCATCTAAACTGCAAGATCATCTGATAAGATGCCACCCTGATAAAACAGAGAAAGATTTGAAATACTTTCAAACACTCAAAGATAAATTTCAGAAGAGACCTACACTGGACAGAATGTTCGCTTCGACGTCACAAAGAAATGATGATGGTTTGCGGGCGTCTTACAATATCTCGTTACTTATAGCAAAATCCGGAAAACCGCATACTATCGGAGAGAAGTTAATTTTGCCAGCCGTTGAAGAGGTTTTAAAAACTGTTTTACACAAACCTGCATCTGATATCATTAAAAGCATTCCCTTAAGCAACAATACTGTTGAAAGACGTATTGATTAAATGAGTTCTGATATTGAAAGCTTCTTATGTAATTATTTGCAGCATTATTATTGGCATATGTTCGTTTTATTATGAATCAAGAAATGTACGAAGAACTGCTCTTCGCAAGAACTTTGATAACCGACACTAAAGGTGAATCAATACTTCATGTTTTGAAGGATTACTTCATTGAAAAAGCAATTCCTTTATCAAATATAATATCAGTAGCTACAGATGGAGCACCTGTCATGGTTGGACGTTATCGTGGATTTATAAGCTATTTAAAACAAAATGTGTCAGGGGTGTTAGCAATACATTGCGTCATCCATCGACAACATGTAGTTGCTAAAAATTTGAGTGTTAAATTGCATGAATCACTTCATTTAGTCATTGATGCAGTAAACCGAATCCGAAGCATCGCCTATTTGACAGATTCGTTTACAAAATTTAATATGTTTAATCTGCAATTACAAGGCGACAGTTTAAATTTGATTAAAACCAATTCCATCTTATTTTCTTGCCAGAGTTAAACTAATGAAGCAAAATATTGGACGGGGCGAATTTTCTCAGTTCCCCAATTTGTCACAGACAAGCTGCCAGGAAGACGACGTTTCAACTTACGTTCAACATTTAAATGCCCTCTATTCAGATTTTGAATCTGGGTTTGAGGATATTTTGACTATGGTAATACCACCGTGGATAATTAATCCATATGGTGACATAGAAGAAACGAATGTCATAATACAAGAGGAACTGACTGAACTAAGTACAAACGAAGAACTTAAGGTTCAGTTTAAAAATGGATATCAGCAATTCTGGTTGCAAAAAACATACCCGTTACTCATCCCGTATTATGGAATATAGCGAGGAAATTTTTAATTTCCTTTCCATCGTCATACCTAGTGGAAAGGGGGTTCAGCGCTGTGACCAATCTCCTAACGAAAAAAAGAAACAGACTGGACATCATTAGCCGAGGAGATTTAAGATTAACCCTTACAAAATTGACGCCAAATGTTGATAATTTATTATTAAAGCATCAGGTTCATCCTTCTCACTAAAAATATTGACTTATTGCTTAGATTATTTTATTTATAGTTTATTTTATGTTTATTGGTGTCTGACCAATAAATGCCCGAATTGGGAATAAGTGCCCGCATTGATTTTTTTAAAGAACCCCCCTTTATAGAAAATATTTTTTTTTAAATTATTCTGAAAATTCAAGGATAGGTACACACTAAAATTCGTTAATTTTTTGCCTATTTTTAGATAACTTAAACGTATAAGAAGCGGAATTTAATCAAATTATCAGTAAAATTATTATAGAACATACGTTTATGTTATAATTAATAAACGAACTCGCTTATTGTACTATTTTAAGTAAAAAACTTTTTTTTTTATTATTTTTCACTTTTTTTTATTTTATCCCTCTTATTTTTTTTTTCAATGCGGGCACTTATTTCCAATGCGGGCACTTATTGGTCAGACACCTATTTATTTAATGTTACGTATATTTTACATAACAGATACAAAATTTTATTTTGAGTAGTTTTAATTTAAATTCAATTAATAAATGTATAAATTAACATGTGTTTTTACTTTAAGTTTTTAACCCTAAACTTCACTACAGTTAGAAATTTACAGGAAATCAATATCAGGTAAGTAGGGGGTCTACCCAACACAGAAAAACATGGCAAGCGGTCTACGACACAAAAAAGTTTGGGGAACTCTGATCTAGAAGAAGCTCGTATTCTGGATTAATCGGATGCGTAGATTCCCAATTCGATGTCAATTTGGTGCCAGCGACTTGGCGTAAAATTCATTGGCTTTAATTTTAACAAACACCAAACAGTATCAGGTTGCCTTTGGAAACAAAAGTTTGTTTACTTACTCTGCTGTCAGTTGACATTTATTTATTCCGAAGTTTTCGCTTTAGATGTCGCAATATTCAACGAAGATATGATTACCTTCAAATTGCACTTATCCACAAGATGAAAAACTTCAACGAAAAAACCGTTCATCAGGCCCTCGACGAACATCAAATAGTTGTTCCCGTTATCGATCAGGAACCCAGTGAGAACCTCGCTAAGCTCCATATCAATATTCTGCTCGCTCTTCTTCTTAGCTTCGTGCAATATCAACTTATTCCTCGTGTATATTTCAACGAAAACATCTTTGGCCAATTGCTCGTCATAAATGACCATCAGCATTCGCTTGAAAAGGTTGGGTTGGTTATGTATCACCAAGCATGGCGTCTGAGGTGCTAGGATGTATGCTTCGATGTGCATGGTGGTACCTTGTTCCAGGTACACTGACTCTGGAACGAGGCTTTTGATTTTTTTCCCGCCAGGAGGGAAGTGAATCTCGGGCACTGTCATTACGTCGCGGTAGACCATCATGTCGAAATAACCTATGGAAAATCGCAGCTTTTACGATATCGTTATCTAAACGTGAAATTAATATTAGATGTGCTGCCAATGTACACTGAAAACCTAATTTGACTGACGAGTTAATACTAAATAAATCAACAAACAAACAAATCAAAGCAATCATAGAGCTACATGCAAGCCTTTATTTGTAATTGTAAAAGGATGTATCATTCTCCATTTTTTTAAAATAAATCTAAATTCGGAACATTGGATATAAGTTATACTTTATCTGAAGTCACTTGAAATAGCATAAAAACCTTTGGTCGGCGCGTCCTTTGTAATTTCATGACGTATCATAGGCGCGCGGTCATTTATTTAGAACGATAATAATAATGTTTTTATATCACAATAAATCGATTTTACTATCTTCTTATTTTTTTGATTTGGGATAAAAAATACTTATATTGGGAGTTTAATTTATGTTGACTGAAAGTTAAGAAATGGAAAAATTACAGAATTCCAATGTTTGACATAGGCAAATATTTACATAGCAGGTAGGTATATAAAAAGGTATATAAAGACTTACATTATAGGTATTTATATATCATCCTCGCCTTCGGAGCTGTCGCTAGAGTCATCTTGTAGAGGAATTACAACGGGATTTACAGGAGGTAAAACACAATATTCATTTTCTTTTTCAATAATATGCCTAGAACACTGCTTCCATAGGTCTGTGGCAGCAATATGAGATACTGCATCTCTTATTGTGGCCAATAGCGATTCACTTAATTGAAGGGTCTGATTATGTTTTCTTACTTTTTTTTAAAGCAGCCCAGACCAACTCAATCGGGTTAAAAATGCAGTAATAGGGAGGTAGACGTAATACTTCATGGCCATTTTGCTGAAGCAGATTGTCAACAACATACTCTTTTTCAAATTTTTGTCTTTTAATAAGATCCAATAATATGGCTTTGGTTGATTTTTGTGGTATTTCCATTCCCTTATCCTTCATAAAATCAATAATGTCTTGTTTTTTTGTGCCTGTATTCGGAATTTTGTTTTTCTGTCAATGGTATGGCGCATTGTCCATAAATAATCACTGAATTTGAGGAAATGTTTGGTATTAACTGCTGCTCTATCCACTTTTCAAATAAGTCGGAGGTCATGTCCTCATGATAGTCGGCACATGATTCTTTGATATTTTTGGCAGATAACAGCAAGGCATTAGGTATAAATCCATTTTCACTGCCAGCATGGAGAATAATGATTCGTTTTCCACGGTTGCATGGTGCATTTAAAATGCACTTGTTGCTGTCGTCAACCCAGCCGTACTGCACAACATCATGGGTATCATACCACGTTTCATCCAGGTAAATCAGATTTCTTTTCTGCTCTCTATAGATTTTAACTTTGTGCAAAAATTCTTGGCGCAATTCCACGATTCGAGACGACTCCATAATCACCATTCTTTTATCTAATTTTTTGTATTGAAAACCACACAGTTTTACAATACAGTGCAGTGAGTCTAAGCATTTGTAATTATAAAAATCTTCAGGATAATCTTTTAATTTATCCCGTATCATTTCCAACGTGGGCACCAAATTTTCTTTATAAAATCCGTATATTATACGACGAATATCTTCCTGAAAACCCACGTCTATTCTTTTTAATTTTTGCCCTATGCGCTTTCTGGGGAAGGAATGGTTGACTACATCTCCCCTTTTTATAACCCGATAAATGGTAGAAAGACTGATTTTTGTCAGGATACAAATTCTGTTTAAAATTTGATTTTGCGAGGAATCTGGATTTTCGTTTTTCAGACAATCATACATATTTAGGATTACTCTTTGGGTCTGTTCCTCTAAATCATTATGAAAGAATTCTGCCTGCACAGGTTCATCAACCATCTCCTCGTGGCTTGGAGCATTTTCCCAAGGTCTCCAAAGAGCCATATTTAGGACACACAAGAACAATCAACACAACAATTAAATCAACAAGTCAACTGAGTATTCAAAAGTCAAAAACACACAAACTAATAAAATCTATGAAAAAACACGGACAGACTAAAGAAAACACGTTTATTCACCGCTACACGGCACTGGCTAAACTGTTTCAATTTCCAGTAGCCACCTGCACTTGTTCGGAGCTCTGAAATACACGCTTTCTCATTGGCTATGTCCACGCATAGGCGTGCTTTACTCCACGTGGACCGGTGAAACTGCCTTTGATCTTATACGGCGGATATTTGCTGCGAAATTTGGCGATTTTTGCAGCAACAGAGCGTGTTAAATATAGATATATAAAACGCACCCGGTATTTCACAGTATTTCAAGTGACTTCAGATAAAGCATACACTGAAAACCTAATTTGACTGACGAGTTAATACTAAATAAATCAACAAACAAACAAATCAAAGCAATCATAGAGCCAGATGCAAACCTTTATTTGTAATTGTAAAAGGATGTATCATTCTCCATTTTTTTAAAATAAATCTAAATTCGAAACATTGGATATAGGTTACAGTATTAAAGGAAAACAAGATATTGAATAAGCACTACCTAAATCAACACTTGTGAAAGACTCAACAATTTATAATGGTCGATAATTTGACATGTTTCTCCATGATGCTATCAAAAGAATTAACAATTTAAAGTTATTCCAATGTGAAATTAAAAATTTATCTAAACCATTTTATACGAGGGGTGTCTTTTAAGTTTTGCATATGGAAATAAAACAACACGGTGGGTAGTTTTAAATGACTTTATTGTTTTTCGAAGTATTCTCCTCGAAGATGAATACACATCTGCATGCGATCGAACCAATTTTCGAAGCACTTATTCCACTACTTTGCTGGCAGATCCAAAACGGGATTTTTGAATGCGTCAACTGCTTCTTCTGGTGACTGGAACCTTTGACCACGTAGTCTGTTTTTAATTTTCGGGAAAGTAAAGAAATCGTCCACGTTTGAATTCTTCATAAAAACGGGAAATTGTCGACTGATGTGGCGCTTCGTTGCCGAAAACAGACAGTAACTCAGCAAGGCTTTCTTGTTGCAATAATTGTCTCTGAAAGTTGTAATAAATTATGGCGCAAAAATGTTCTCGGTTGAGTTCCATTTTTCTTATAAATTCACAGTAGTGAGAACACTGCACGTATTGTTGTGAAACTTTGAATTCAAGTTTACTAAAGAGTGAGGTTAAGATTCAGCACTGACGTTCAATCCGCGCGGCCTACTATGTTTCTATATGCAAAACTTAAAAGACATCCCTCGTATCATGTCTGAGTTCTACAGTTCACTTACTTAAGATGTTTAGTTCTAAGTTAGCTTTGTCATTAAGAATGATTGTAATCCTCAGCATATCTGTCTATCTACTCAATAACATCATCACCAACCTTTGCCCTGTTGGAACAAAGTCAAATTCGGCTCGTGACATTGAGCTCGTTCCCTAAAGTTCCACACATTGTCTACCAAAGAACTGAGGTCATAGGAGGCAACTGCAAGCAGTACGTGAGTACTGGTCGTATCCTCAATTATGTCTTTGCGATTGAAAGTGGTTAACTTGATTTTGCTTATGTTGAAATCGGTCGGATCGGTGCCAAATAAATCATAGCTCGGTTGTTTGGGATGGACGGTTCTGATACCGTATATCTCTACGAGCAGCCTGAAAAATAGTTATTTATGTACCTAGTGTGTAGGGTGGCGGCTACGAGAAGTTAGAGTCTAAGCTACAGAGATAAAGATGCACGTTCATTGAGGCTACGCTACAGGATGGCAACATTTTTACCGAAGGGGCACCTCGGCTGCTATGAGGAGCTTAAATAAACTTTGTTAACTTGCTTTTGCAACTACCTAAGCTTTTAAAGAACTAGGAGATGCCTCCTCAAGTAGATTGTTTCACAATTTCGATGGTCTACACGTTATTTCCCTTAACGCGTCTCTTCACTTCCCGTCTTCTCAATGGGTGTGCATCTTAAGCGCTACAGGTACTTTACTGCCCTCGGGCATAAAGAGGACCATAAGCTGACTCCTGATTAGATTGTAGTTTGATTTGAGGAGCCTGATTGTCGGATCGAAGTGAATTGTACTAACCTACGAGTCTGCATAAACTCAATGACCTTGATTTTCGGTACTTTGTCGTTGAAGAATATGTGAGCTTCGTCAAAGAGGATGTATTCAGCAAGAGGTTTAATCGCAGATCGACAACAGGCTATCGAAGGAATGTCGTATTGTGCGTAAACTGAATGGACTTCCAACTTCTTCAGGAGATCTGCTGGTAGTTTTCTTAATTTTTTCAGTTTGATGACGAGCGGGTTCATGGACAACTTCTGCGTGCTTGCCACAAGAGTGAGAAAATTCAGAAGAGATAATTTGTAATTAAAATAAATAATACTGGTATTTCTTTGGTTTTATAGAAAATTGCGAAAATAAAATGCAACTCGGCATCAAAAAACTTTATGAATTTTTGCTACACCATAAGGAAATGCACTGCCAGCAGAAATGTGTTTCTTCACATTTATTCTTATTTACGTTTACAAAAATATACATGTCGATCTAGAAGAAGTTAAAGATAAAAAATGAGACTTAACAATAAACTGTTTCTTTTTAAGTTAAATTTGCAATCTTAAATACACTGGGGCTTGTCCTGACCCTCCTTAAGTCACACTTGCATCAATTTATGAATCACCCTGTACATTTATAGACTTTGCATAAATCTACCTGGTCATCAGCTGTTTCACAGACAATAAAACGAATACGTCATCCAAAACAAACGTACGAGTATCACTTTTATAGATCACTAGATCGGGATCTGTGAAAAATATTTCCCCAGGAACTTGGATAGTAGTAGAATCACCTCTAGTTGGTTGCTTTTCTGTCGTTTTGGATGACTTGCTAGATTTTGAGTTCTTATCAAGCTTTTTATTTTTTGATTTCTGCTCATTTTTCTCTTTCTTCCCTTTAGCACCAGCGGTTTTGATTTCTTTGACCTACAATAAGTAGGTAAGCTTTTTCCATACTGGTATGCTAATTTATCTTTGTCTTTATTTTATTCGTTAAAACCTTTACAATGATGACTGGCATTAAGATGACCGCTGGAACTAGAACAACTTGTAAACCTTATAATAAGAAATCGATGCTTTTTATCCACCCAGGTGGTATAAGGAAATAATTCTACGCTCGGAAATTATATTAACCATGACCTTCAAGGTATTGTAGAAGTCAACTTGGATGTTCCGTAATGAGGAATCGTGATTATGATCCCGGAGATGGTAAGCGGAAACTATTACGTTCTGACTATGACCTTGACCAAGAAACTCAAGGTGATTTAGACTGATTTCAACGTCAATGTTACATCCAGCATACAGTTATCCATCCTCTCCATCTGTGGGCTGTAAATTACGGTTAATTTTTGTTTTTTCCAACGATTGGGTCACAGAGGTACAGCTGCATTTAAAATTTCCTACTTGACTTTCAATTGACCTTGTTCATGAGCAAGGCGATTTTCGAACATAAGGTTTTGCCCTCCGTTCATCTATACGTACCATTCCTTATTATAAAATTTTCAATTTGACCTCTAAATGACCTTGGCACCTTGAAGGTCATGTCAAATGTCATTTTTTTACGCAAAATATTTCAGTTTGCATCGACACGGACAAAAAGTTACGGTTACATTCAAAATGCTCAACCCGACCTTTAAATGACCTTCATATTTTCTGTCAAGGTCGTGTTTGAACGCAAAATAATTCGCTTTCCAACGCTGCGGCCAAAAAGATACGGTTCTATTCAAAATGTTTAAATTGACCTCTAGATGACCTTGAAGGGTCCGGTTCGAAACATACGGTTTGAATTAAAATTTTTCAAGTTGACCCCCATATGACATTAAATGCCAAGTCACGCTTAAGGTCATTTTGAATGTAAAATATTTCGTTCTCTCTCGGTGCTGTCAGAAAGTTACGAAAATTTCAAAGTTGGCCTCGAAATGATCTTAAACGCTACTATCAAAGTCATGCTAAAGGTCATTTTTGAACGCCATATATTTTACATTCCATTGCTGTGGACAAAAAGATACTGTTCTATTCAAAATGTTCAAGTTGACCTCTAAGTGACTTTGAAGGGTCATTTTTGAACTCAAAATATTTCGCTTTCCATTGGTGCGGCCAAAAATATACGGTACTATACAAAATTTTCAAGTTGAGCTGTAAATATCCTTGAAAACTACTGACAAGGTCATTTTTGAACCAAAACTATTTCGCTTTCGATCGGTGTAGTTTTTGGTCAAAATTTTCAAGTCTACCGCCACATGACCTTGAAGGCTAGTGTCAAGGTGTTGATGAAGGTCATTTTTGCTAGGAAAAATATTTCTGGTTCTGGTTCTATTCAAAATGTTCATGTTGACCTCCATATGACCTTGAAGGCTAATGTCAAGGTCATGCTGAATGGTAATCTTTGAACGCAAAATATTTCGCTTCTCATCGGTGCATTACAGAAAATACGGATTTGTTCAAACATTTCAGTTTAACCTCTAAATGACCTTGAAGATCTTGAAGGGTCAAGGTCATGCTAATAGTCATTTTTGAACGCAAAATATTTCGCTTCCCATCGGTGCAGTGTAAAAATATGGGTTTGTTCAAAATTTTCAAGTTGAACTCTAAATGACCTTGTAAAGGTCACGCTAAAGATCATTCTGAACGCAAAATATTTTGCTTTCGATCGATGCGGTTCGAAACATACGGTTTATATTCAAATTTTTTTTTGACCCCCATATGGCCTTAAATGCCAAGTCACGCTAAAGGTCATTTTGAAAGTAAAATATTTCTTTCTCTCTCAGTGCTGTCAGGAAGTTACGAAAATTTCAAAGTTGGCCTCGAAATGATCTTAATCATATATTTTGCATTCCATTGCTGTGAACAAAAAGATACTGTTCTATTCAAAATGTTCAAGTTGACATCTAAGTGACTTTGAAGGCTACTGTCAGGGTCATTTTTAAGGTCATTTTTGAGCTCAAAATATTTCGCTTTCCATCGGTGCGGCCAAAAATATACGGTACTATACAAAACTTTCAAGTTGAGCTGTAAATATCCTTGAAAACTACTGACAAGGTCATTTTTGAACCAAAAATATTTCTGTTTCGATCGGTGTAATTTTTGGTCAAAATTTTCAAGTCTACCGCCACATGATCTTGAAGGCTAGTGTCAAGGTCTTGATGAAGGTCATTTTTGCTAGGAAAAATATTTCGTTTATCCTCGGTGCGCTCTAAAAGATACGGTTCTATTCAAAATGTTCATGTTGACCTCCATATGACCTTGAAGGCTAATGTCAAGCTCATGCTGAATGGTAATCTTTGAACGCAAAATATTTCGCTTCTCATCGGTGCATTAAAGAAAATACGGATTTGTTCAAACATTTCAGTCTGACCTCTAAATGACCTTGAAGGTCTTGAAGGGTTCAAGGCCATGCTAATAGTCATTTTTGAACGCAAAATATTTCGCTTCCCATCGGTGCAGTGTAAAAATATGGGTTTGTTCAAAATTTTCAAGTTGAACTCTAAATGACCTTGTAAAGGTCACGCTAAAGGTCATTTTGAATGCTTATTTTTTCGCTTTTCCCATCAGTAGTCAATAGGTAGGTTTAATCCAATACTTTCAAGTCGACCTGAAAATAGCCTTAAAGTCATTTTCAAGGTTATCATCAAGATCGTCGGTTGTACCGTCAAAACCATGCAAATTTCATCTTGATAATTTTTTGTTTGAGCAGTATTTTCAGAGACAGATCCAGTATAATTTATGTAATGGAATCAGACCTGCGGTTCCAATTGTCCAGTTGGTGGTAGCACGAACGCTTTACATTTCACTGTTTCTCCTTGGGCGTCCTTATCAATAATTTCGTAAAAATCTTCCCATCTATACGGTAGATTGAACCAAGATACAGTTTCGTTCTTCGGATAGTTCGCACAACTCAATATCAAGTTCCTTATGTACTCCTCCAGACTATCATAGTTTCGTTTCGCCATCAACGCTTCATCAGGGTGGATAATAAGTTGTAATTTTTCAAAAGTGTCGTTGTTCCGTACATCGTCGCGTCTGACCATGATTGTCATCTGCTCTATACCTTTTGGTACACTGTGGGTCAACCTGAATTGAACGATGTGGTTCCTGAATCTTTTTATGTCTTCCGCGGTGTTCAAGCATTCAATGTAGTGTTCGATGGTGATAGGAACCCACGCTTTTTCATTTTTAATCACTGTTCTAATCAATGAGCTTCCATCTCGAGTACTTATTGTTGCGACCGTTTTCCAACACACCACATCGAAATCGTACTTGATCCTACCTAGTGATGGTACCAGTAATTAAAGGAAAAATGATTGATAGGAATAGATCTAATAGCTCAAAATATAACTTAATATTATAGCTTTCCTGCATCCAAAAACAGACGGCCAACTATGGACAGCTGACTGTTATTTAGCTATTAGGCTAAGTATTACCAGATTTAACAGAAATACAGACGGATTCTAGTAATAGATGGCACTTTATGCTGTCGGATATGGATAGATCTTATACTCTGGATAGATGATACCTCAAACGCTTTTATTAAAACACAGTAAAGAAAACACAAGAAAAGTCTTTAGATGAAAATACGATAAATCTTACAATTAATCATGAAAAAATTGAGTTAATCGAATTACTTAAATATTTGGGCATATATGTAGAAGGTAAAATAAAAATTAAAGGACACTATGAATATATTATTTCAAAAATATACAAAAAGATAAAATACTTTTAAAGAATTTCACATAGACTGTATATTTTAAACAAATTGTGGACAACACTCATTCTTCTGCATTTGTTATATTTTGTTAACTGCAAGCGAAACCGTATTTTCAAAATTACAAATATATATTAGAAAATAAAGCAGTGAGAATAATCTTAATTAAAAAAGAAAATATAAGACTAAATTTTATGCTGGCATTGTTAAATATCAAAAATTTCATAACCTACTTGGTTTTCATTTTCATATTCAAGTTAAAAAAGAATCTTCTACCAAATAAAAAAAATTATTGAATTGAACAATCAGTACCATAGTTATTCTTCTAGAGGAAGTATAGACTTTCATTTAAAAAATTGTAGTGGCAATATGATAAAAAAATCAGAATTTCAAAAAGGATTTTACGAACTTAATAAATCAAGTATACTAAGTGGCATATAAATCCGAACACCCAGTTTAAATGGTTTTATTTTAATAAAATTTTGTATAAGTACTTAATGAAGCATAATGAGTAGATGATAAAAATTTCAAAATGATTGCACTGCTTTAAAGCCCTTTGACCTTTAATAATGTGTGGATGCACCCTGATGTGCTACGCATTCTCCAACGGGCCTAGGCATGCTTCTGATCAGGTGGTCAATGTCCTCCTGTGGTATCTCATTCCAGGCAACCACCAACTCCTCTCGAAGTGCTTCTAGAGTCTGAGGAGGACGTTGCAAATTGAGCAATCTCCTACCCATCATATCCCACACGTGCTCAATTGGGGATAAGTCGGGAGACCTTGGTGGCCATGGTAACAATGTGACATCATTATGTTGAAAGAAGTCTATTGTGACTCTTGCAACATGTGATCGGGCATTCTCTCGTTGGAAAGTTGGGTCTGCCAGGGTGTCAAGATAGGGTAAAAGATGGGGTTCTAGAACTTCGTGGATATAACGCTGCGCGTTCATGTTACCTCTGATGAAGATTAAAGGTGACCTGGAACCATAAGCTATAGCACCCCAAACCATAACTCCAACAGTGTGATGAACATGTCTTTCAACAAAAAACTGTGGATTCCTCCTTTCACCACGTCGCCTTCTAACCATGGCACGACCATCGGGCATGCCTAAACAAAATCGAGACTCGTCACTAAAGACAATACTGTTCCATTCCTGATCCCAGAGTGACCGTTGTCTGCACCACTCAAGGCGATTACGTCGGTGTTCTCGAGTTAAAGGGAGGACCCAGTGTGGCCGGTATGAAAACAAGCCAAAACTTCTCATTCGTCGGTAAACACTTCGCATGCCAATAGGTCTTCCGTGTTCTGAAAACCATTCATTTGCAATGGACCTGGTAGTGGAGAAACGGTCCCTTAAGGCCAATAATCTTAGGCAGCGATCTTCACGGTCTGCTGTTCTACGGCGGCGTCCAGTGCCCCTTGCTCTTTGCGTACGGCCTCCTCGAAGCCATGCCTGACAACACCTAACCACAGTGTCTACACTTCTTTGCACTCTAACTGCAATTGCCCGAAAAGAAAGTCCAGCTTCCCGAAGTCCCACTATACGGCCCCTATCAAACTCACTAAGTTGACGAAATCGTACAGGTCTCCATACTCTAGGCATCGTAACCGATCGTAAAGGATGTCAAGAACCAAAATCCGCCAACGTTGATTGTTTACTGCGGCTGAAATATTCATTTTTAGACCGTTAGTGAATTAAAAAAAAGCAGTATAAAAACCGGAATGTCCAACTGATAAGGCTGAAAATGTTTTCACTTGTTATTGTTGTTATACAACGCGTTGCCTACCGAGTTCACTCACTACTCTATAAAGAATTTTAAAAAAAGATTGAAGAATTTTATCTCTGATTCCATTGCCCAGTAAGTAGACCATGGCCATGAATAAGGACTCGTTACAAGTTTTTTTTTTAACTCTTGTTTTCATTGGGATTAAAAAATAAACATAAATATTTGTGGGGTTAAGTTGAAAAACGCTTTTTAGCGACACTTCGCCTTTTTATACTTTGTATAAATACAGCCGGATTATTATTATTATTATTTACAGTAAGATAAATACATTCACCAACTTTTATTAAAATAAAACCATTTAAACTGGGTGTTCGGATTTATATGTCACTTAGTATAAATCAAGTAATAATATCAATATATGTGCCAGTTTGAAAATCTTCAAAGGGAAATTGAAAAAATATTACATGGGAAACCGGAATTCTTCGTAGTGAAATTTTATATAAAAATATATAGACATAAAATATTATGTGTAACATTGATATTGTAGCATTAGTTAGATCTACAACAAATGAAACAAAAAAAATCGATAAAACTCGGCTTGACAGCACGGGTATTACGTGTCTTAAAAAGTGATATTATATCGATTTTTTTTAACATTATATTGGTTTTTTGTGATATTATGTAGGTTTTTCTACAAGATGTTAACTTAGCACTAGCTGATGGACTCGTTGTGAACTCGTTTTGTAGTTGTACGTGTTGCCTAAATGTCATGAGGCTTCAGTTATCAATGCTTGGCTCTGATTTGATCTGCTTCAGAGATGGCCTTATTGGAGGTAAAGGCAATGCATAGATGCAAAGAGGGGATTTGAGATTCAAAGCTGGAAATTAGTTGCGCATCCATTTTTTCTTATCCATTATGGAAATTGCATATGCAAATTTGCTGAATTTCAAAAATGAGAGAGATACGAAAATAACATCCCTGGTTGGTGAAGTAACAGGTGATATGCTACAGACAGGATAAGAAATAATTACATATATATTCACTGTACTCTGTCGATTTACAAGTCGTATACATGCTAACAGTTAGTACACACAACGTAAAAAATCGTAATTTATAACTTTGAACATAACCTGTATTCAGAAAAAACAACATATAAATAACCGATCGGGCACAGCTGATAGATATACTTCATTGGTAGCAAATTAAGTAATTATTTTCTCACACAGCAAATATCACTGATGCAGACTAATACACACAATCATCCAGATGCGATCATGCTATTCAACCAACTTCATTCCCAGAGATGAAAACTATAGACTACTCGGCATCACAAAACATATGCAACCAACAATGCGTGTAGATGAGCTATTCCTCAATAGATGGCCGCTCACAACGATCCTAGTGAGCAGACGTGGGATGACTGTTTGCACCCTAAACACTAGCTAGTCTGCAAGATGACATTTTATAGGTTTTTTTGACGTTTTATGGGATTTTTACATATTACCCGTACTGGACAAGACTAACATTTGCCTTTGCTCATCTTACCCGGTACTAAGTCGTAATCCACATGTGCTACACCAAGGACATCTTGAGGACCAAACACGATTACTAACGATTCTTTATCATCATCTTTGACAGTGACTTTTTTCTTTTTCGATTCCTTTTTCGCTGGTTTTTCTTTATTTTTATCGCCTTTCTTCTCTTTCTTTTTTCCAGCGACAGTTTGAGGGCGGAGGGTAAAAGACAGCAAGAAGCTGACTTTGAAGGTTATCATTGCGTTGAAAATTACGTAGTGGATGTCAATTTGACATAGTGCGTGTACGTCACCAGTTACTGGGTGATTTACAATAGAGAATTGATGCAAAAACAGTGCACTAAATGTACCGGGTGACCAAATACCAAAGGACGTTAAAAAATGTCATTCCAAACCGCTAGGGGGCGTAATTTCGATTTCAAAAATACAAACGCCATTATTTTGCGGAACCGATGTACTGATTTGGTAACTCTGTAATGTTGATTGCTCGATTTTCGAATTCATTTCTCGAGGTCATTTTTTCATATTTAATTTCATTTAGGATGGGGATAGGGTTCAATTTCACTTTGTGGCCACTAGATAGCGTTTCATGGATGTGTCACTGTTTTTTTGAATCTCTTCGATTCCAAAATATACTAAGTGACATATAAATCCGAACACCCAGTTTAAATGGTTTTATTTTAATAAAATTTTGTATAAGTACTTAATGAAGCAGAATAAGTAAATGATAAAAATTTCAAAATGATTGCACTGCTTTAAAGCCCTTTGACCTTTAATAATGTGTGGATGCACCCTGATGTGCTACGCATTCTCCAACGCGCCTAGGCATGCTTCTGATCAGGTGGTCAATGTCCTCCTGTGGTATCTCATTCCAGGCAACCACCAACTCCTCTCGAAGTGCTTCTAGAGTCTGAGGAGGACGTTGCAAATTGAGCAATCTCCTACCCATCATATCCCACACGTGCTCAATTGGGGATAAGTCGGGAGATCTTGGTGGCCATTGTAACAATGTGACATCATTATGTTCAAAGAAGTCTATTGTGACTCTTGCAACATGTGGTCGGGCATTATCTTGTTGGAAAGTTGGATCTGCCAGGGTGTCAAGATAGGGTAAAAGATGGGGTTCTAGAACTTCGTGGATATAACGCTGCGCGTTCATGTTACCTCTGATGAAGATTAAAGGTGACCTGGAACCATAAACCATAAGCTATAGCACCCCAAACCATAACTCCAACAGTATGATGAACATGTCTTTCAACAAAAAACTGTGGATTCCTCCTTTCACCACGTCGCCTTCTAACCCTGGCACGACCATCGTGCATGCCTAAACAAAATCGAGACTCGTCACTAAAGACAATACTGTTCCATTCCTGATCCCAGAGTGACCGTTGTCTGCACCACTCAAGGCGATTACGTCGGTGTTCCCAGTGTGGCCGGTATGAAAACAAGCCAAAACTTCTCATTCGTCGGTAAACACTTCGCATGCCAATAGGTCTTCCGTGTTCTGCAAACCATTCATTTGCAATGGACCTGGTAGTGGAGAAACGGTCCCTTAAGGCCAATAATCTTAGGCGGCGATCTTCACGGTCTGTTGTTCTACGGCGGCGTCCAGTGCCCCTTGCTCTTTGCGTACGGCCTTTTCGAAGCCATGCCTGACAACACCTACCCACAGTGTCTACACTTCTTTGCACTCTAACTGCAATTGCACGAAAAGAAAGCCCAGCTTGCCGAAGTCCCACTATACGGCGCCTATCAAACTCACTAAGTTGACGAAATCGTACAGGTCTCCGTACTCTAGGCATCGTAACCGATCGTAAAGGATGTCAAGAACCAAAATCCGCCAACGTGCAAAAAGCAGTATAAAAACAGAATGTCCAACTGATAAGGCTGAAAATTTTTTCACTTGTTATTTACAGTAAGATAAATACTATACATTCACCAACTTTTATTAAAATAAAACCATTTAAACTGGGTGTTCGGATTTATATGTCACTTAGTATATTTTACCTGGAATTTCATTTTTACGGTTTTTATAACCGGCAGGGGTCGTAACTTAACTACTATTTATTTAAATGCATACATGAGCAGCGAAAAGGCAGTCTAAATGTCGAACTATAATAAGACCAGGTCGCATTTTCTGTAATGAGAAAAA